>CM052538.1:91553021-91601873 GCA_028533065.1 Trachops cirrhosus | reverse complement strand
GGAGGGAATTTCAGGGGAGAAGGGAAGGGTTTACAGGAACAAATATAGAGGACACATGGACAAAACTAGGGGTGTTGGAAAGGGGAGGGAGGAGGGGAGGAATGGGTGGGTGGGCTGGAAAGGGAATAAAGGATAGAAACTATAAAAAAAAAAGAACTGATTCAATAAGTTTAAAATAAAAACTACAAGGATTACAAAAAAAAGAAGAAGAAATAAAAGGCATCCAAATTGGAAAGGAAGAAGTAATACTGTCTTTAATTGCAGGTGACATGCCACTGTACCTACAGAACACCAATGATTCCACCAAGAAACTACTAGAACTGATAAATAAATTAAGCAAAGCAGCAGGATACTAAATTAATATCTAGAAATCAGTTGCATTTTTACATGCCAATAACAAACTAACAGAAAGGGAAATTAATAAACAATCCCATTCACAATAGCTTTAAAAGAATGAAATACCTAGAAATAAACCTAATCAAGGGAGTAAAAGACCTGTATGTGGAAATTTATAAGACACTGAAAAAAGAAATTGAAGAAGATACAAAAAAGTAGAGGCACATACCATGTTCATCTACAGGAAGAATGAACATCATTAAAATGTCCATATTACCCAAAGCATTCTGTAGATTCAACACAATTCTTATCAAGGTTCCAATGACACATTTCACAGAACAAGAACAAATATCTCAAAAATTTATATAGAACCATAAAAGGTACTGCATAGCAACAGCAATCCTGAGAAAGAAGAACAAAGTTGGAGGAATCATGCCACATAATATGAAACTATACTATAAGACCATCATAATCAAAACAACCTGGTATTGTCATAAAAACAGACACAAAGATCAGTGGAACAGGATAAAGAGCCCAGAAACAAACCCACACTTTGATAGTCAATTAATATATGACAGAAGAAGCAAGCACATACAATGGACTAAAGATTTTTCATTCAATAAATGGTGTTGGGAGAATTGGAAAGATACATGTAGAAAAATGAAACTGTACTACCTTCATACACCACACACAGGAATAAATTCAAAGTGGATTAAAACTTAAATATTAGACCCAAAACCATAAAAATCCTAGAAGGAAACATAGGCAATGAAATCTTGAACATTGTTTATCACAATACCTTTTCTGCTATATCTCCTCAGGCAAGGGAAACAAAAGAAAAAATAAACAAATGGGACTACATCAAACCAAAAAGTTTTTGCGCAGCAAGGGAAAATTTCAACAAAATAAAAAGACAAGCCACAAAATGGAAGAACATATTCATTGATACATTTGATAAGGGGCTAATATGCAAAATATATAAAGATCTTATAAAACTCAACACCAAAAAACAATCCCATTAAAAATTGGCAAAGGACCTGAATAGACACTTCTCCAAAGAGGACATACAGATAGCCAATAGACATATGCAAAGATGCTCAAAGTCACTAAACATCAGAGAAATTTAAATTAAAACCACAATGAGATATCACCTGAAACCAGTCAGAATAATTATCATTAATAAATCAACAAACAACAAGTGCTGGCGAGGATATGGAGAAAAGGGAACCCTTTTGCACTGTTGGTGGGAATGCAGTCTAGTGCAGCCACTATATAAAGCAGTATGTAGATAGATACCTCAAAAAATTAAAATGGATCTTGCATTTGACTTAGTTATCCCACTCGTGGGAATATATTCGAAGGAACCCAAAACACTAATTCAAAAGAACATAAGCATCCCTATGTTTATTGCTATTCAGTGTTATTTACAATCGCCAAGATATGGAAGTGACCTAAATGTACATCAGTAAGTGAGTGAATAAAACAGCAATGGTACATTTACACAATGGAATTCTACTCAGCCATAAAAGAAGAAAACTTTGCCTTTTGTGATAGTATGGATGGACCTGAAGATCATTATGCTAAGTAAAATAAGCCAGTCAGAGAAAGACAAATACCATATGATTTCACTCATGTGGAATCTAATGAAAAAACTGAACAAGGAAAATGGGAATAGACTCATAGGTGGAAAGCTAGTGGGGGTGGGGGAGGTGAGGGGGAGGGAGCATTGAGCAAAAATGATCAAAGACTTATGGACATGGACAACAGTGTGGTGACTGAGGGAGGCAGAGGGTATTAGAGGACTGAATGGTAATAGAAAAAAATAAAATAAAATATTTTTTTAAATGCAATAGTCATTTTCCAGGTAGAATCTATAAAATGTACCAACCCGATAAGTTCAATAATTAAGGGAGATACACATCTCAAAAATGACTCTGATTCTGAACCTTGTCCATTAGGGAAACAGTGATACAATTAATATGGGGTTGGCCAAAAATTAGCATGGTTTTTCCATAAAATAAAAGACACATTTTTCATTTTCACCAATAACTTTACTGATTTGAATATTTTGAGTATGTTGGCTATCTCCTGTGTGGTAGAACATTGATTGTTCTCAGTTAATGTCTTGATTTAATCACTATCAACTTCAACTGGTCTAACCATCTGTAGAGCATCATTCCACAAGAAATCTGCAGCATGAAACTTCACAAACCACTTTTGACCTGTTTGAACAGTCACACCACCTTCTCCATACACTGCACAAATTTTTTTATGAATTTCAGTTGCATTTTTACCTTTCTTGAAATAATAAAGCATAATATGCTGGAAATGTTTATTTTCTTCCATCTTCAATATTAAAATGGCTCCACAAAAATTCACCAATTTTGATGTTTTTAATGCACACTGATAAGACGGCTGTCACAATACAATATAACAAAATTGTTACAAATTAAGTTAAAGACAACTAAGCACTTCCAGAGCCATCTTAGGGGAAAAAAAAAACTTTTTGGTCAACCCAATACTAATAGGAAAGCACAAAAAAGAAATGACTTGGGAGAAAAAGAAACAGTTGCTGAACATGGTAAATTTCAAATTGGAGGTTAAGTAGGCATTTGAAAATAGAGAATAGGGTCTGAAGTTCATCTATTTATGACTTTTGAACATCTTTTTAATACCTTAAACCTCCAGGAGGAAAAAATACATGAATGAGTTTCTTATCTAATGCAAAAAATAGATTGATTTTATCTTGCGATTTCTTCCAAAAAGGTGAAACATCTGACATTATTATCCTATATTTCTACAGAGAGCTTAAAATGAAGACAGTCTTCTTTCTTTGCTGAATTGCTATCTTGATTTTAAGATTATAGAGAGAAAAAGAAGCTTAAGAAAATAAACCTGTAAGAGAACATGGTGATATAGTACATCTGTGCCTCTATTCTTACATTAATTTCTATAGGTCATCTCCCTTTTTGCAAGTGAGATAGTGTCTCACAGCATAATATAGTTAAATGGCCTATTTAGGTGCATTTCTCTAAAAATAATACCCACAAGCTACTTACCTGATGTATCTCCAGACTTTTACCTTAGTTAGCTGCCCAAGGAAAAAGGAGATTTTCTGAGGTACCTGACACTGGGGGGAAAAGCATTTAAAAATTTTCAAAACCATCTCCTTTTTCTGCTAATTTTACCAATATAATTGACATTCAATTGAAAGGAGTTATTAAAGCTTTTTCTTCATATGTTTACATTTTATTCCATGAATTCCAATTACTAACACTAAACATATTCAGTAGGGTGATAAGTTAACATATATAGAGTCCTTAGAAAAATGCCTATGCAGAAGAAAAAAGAAAGAAAAAAACACAGAATTTTTTTTAAAAAGCAAAAATCTTCCTGAGTTTTCAGATCCATAAGGTATACCGCATTCCAGGGAACACGGATGCAAGGGAACACACAGAAATACATGTTTGCACTTTATAAATTACAGGATTAATAAAAACTAAAACTTTCAGGATGACCCAAATAATTTATTCACAAAGAATCTAGCAGTGGAAAAGTAAGAGAAGGGGTACAAGGATGAAGATACAGAGGGAAGAGAGAAAAAAGAGTCTACTAAGGATGGTAGACTACTGTGTGCCCAGCACTGTTCATTTAGCTTTACAAAGATTTTTTCCACTTAAAAGAGAAAAACAATACCAGGCACAGTAGTCATATGCTCTTTAAATACTACTATCATCATCATCACATTCAATAGCTGAAAATTTTGGACATGGACTTATCTTCCATTTGTAAAATTGAAAGAATATTCCTACAATCCTCACTTTAAAGTGGGGGAAAAAGGAATCCTTTCAAATACAAAGTCTTATAGGAGAGTACTGTTCATTGGTACTGGCCTCTATATTAGTTTTTTGTTATTTTGAAACTTGCTTCCTTATTTTAAAACTCTGTCTTATATTCTATAACTAAAATAAAAAATAATTGAGTCTCAAATGCAGTCCCACATTCCCCACTGACACTGCACAAGGTCCACACTCCCCCTACTGCCACAGGCAGGTGGGTAGGCACACAAAGAACAGGTGAACTCTGCCACAGAGTCTTTGGACACCTCTATGCTCACATACTGCTTCAATGTTGTAAGTGAGGGTGGCTTGTGCTGAGAAAGTAAAGACCAAGGGCTGTATTGCCATCAGCCACCTGACACCTGCATTCAATAATCTGCAGGACAATTTCAAAAAGGAGATATTTCTTTCAACACTAATGTAAATATAATCATTTGTAGTGGTTAAAACTGGTTCCAGATACAGTTGGTCTTGATTCAAATCCCATTACCTTCCAAGGGTGTTACCTTGAACAAGTTACTAACCCCTCCCTTTCTCAGTGACAAAGTCATAAAATAGGGATAATGATAGAACCTTCTTCACTGAATTGTTAAGAAGAATCTAGAAGACATGTGAACAGATTTGAGCAAGGCTTAGCACATGCTAAGTGCTTACTAAATTAACCTAAGCTAGCAGAAGTGTGTGCCAGACCCTTGCATGCCTAGCATTAGATGCTACACAGCTCCCCTTTGAACTGTTAGAGTGTGTAACACCCTCAGCAAATTCATAATACCTTCTTCGACCTTGGTTTTTATTCAAAAGTACAGAGAATATATCTCTTCTGTATGGATCATCCATTTATATACCAAGTGATATATTACTCAGCAACTTGATCAACTGTGAATATTTCTGATCAATGTGCACAGTACATTGGCTCCTCCATTAGTAACTTCCTTGCAAGCAACATAAATAAAATACCAGTATTTGTAAAAATATCAGTATATAATGTCAAAAGAGAAGTTGACCCTAAAATTGCTGGCAGCCTAGAAATCCAATGAAATGGTTCTCACATCCTTAAGCTTGAGTCCTGCTTTTTTAAATATCATTCACTTCATTGAGGCACTATTTATAATGCCTTGCTCTCAGTTGTTATTTTTTCCTAATTTTTCCCTGTGTGATTGAGAGGCTTTTTTCTTCTCAAGGAAGATTCTTTATTCCTTTCCTGCTGTGGAATGCTTTTCACGAAGGCAGCTTTAATTATTTACTCCATATCTCCAACTGTAGCACGTCAGATTATTACTTTTAAGATGAGCTGTTGTACAGGTTTCCTGTGAGAGTCCAAGGTCACAAACAGGCCCAGAAACACAAATTATGAAGACACCAAATTTCCAAGCACTATATCATTACACAGTTTTAAGTTCAACATGCAATCATGAGGACTGCACATATCTGTCCTCAAAAACAAACCAACAAAAATGGTTCAACATTAATATAAAAGCTTTGAAGTAAAATAATATTAAACAGATGAAAAGTTGTAAATGGAAAATTCTAAGCGCCTCTCATTATTCATGGAACCCAAGGTAAAGCTCTACCATTTCTGTGATTCTCAATTTTCCCAACATTACTGCATAAATTTTTAAAACCGCACTGATCTTACATATTGAGACACCTTCAGGATGATTCCTGGTTGGAATTTGAGGACGTATATCCCCAACATTGTCACTAAGAGTGACAATTCTTTTATCTTGAGAAGAGCTAATGCAACTTTAAAAGATTATTACTACATTTCCCTAGCAAATGATGCCAACTTCTAACTTCCCCTTTGTAGAGATAGACCCCATGGTTCAGAGTTTCTGCTTCAGCTCTCCTAGTAGATGTGTGAGGCTCTTCACTTCCCAGATGACTACTTGCAATTTTTGCTATTATAAATTACATTGGATGAATATTTTTATATAGTTCTTTATTACTCACATAAAATATATTCTAGAGGTGGAATTACTAAACCCAACAGGGTAAACACTTCTAGAGCACTTACTACACACTGTATTGTGAAATTACCTTCCCAGCATGTTGTGCCAGAAGAGACTTGCCTGTTAATTTTACTTTATGTGTATGTGCACAGTTGCTTTCTAAGGCAAATAAGAGAAATTATTTAACAAGTATTGGAGAGGTTGTGAACAAAAAGGAACCTTCATTCACTATTGATGGGAATGTAAACTGCCATAGCCAATGTGGAAAGTAGAATGGAGGTTCCTCAAGAAATTAAGAATAGAGTTACCATATGACCCAGAAACCACTTTTCTAGTTATCTACCAAAAAAAAGATTTGAAAAACATATCTTTCTCAAATATATGCACCCCTATGTTCATTGCAGCATTATTCATGGTGGCCAAGACATGGAAACAACCAAAGTATCCTTCAATAGATGAAAGAAGATGTGGTACATATATATACAATGGGAAACTACTCAGCCATAAGAAAAAATAAAATACTGCCATTTGCAACAACATGGATGGACCTTGAAAATATCTTCCTGCTAAGTGAAATATGTTAGAGAGAAAAATTTAAGAGCTATATAATTTCACTCATATGTGGAATATAAAACTGAAAGCAACAGAAGAACAAACAATAGAACAAAAATTTATAGACACAGACTGAGGAAAAGAGGATGGAGAAGTGGTAAAGGGGTCAACTATATGGTGACAGATGATTTGACCTTGGGTACTGGGCACTCAATATACTATGCAGACCACGTATCATAGAATTTTATACTCAAAACCTTTATAATCTTATTAACCAATGTCACCCCAATAAATTCAATAAAAAGAAAAAATTCACATCTGAAAATATTTTTGCAGGGAAGTGAAAACTGGCATTTATGTATGTTTCCCTATTCTAAATTTAAATCAACCAAACAAATTAAAACCAACATTTTATTAAGGACAGAATAGATAATATTGACATATAAATCAAATTGGTCATATGACTAACAATATCTACATAAGAATGACCTTTTCCAGTGAAATTTCACAGTTCTGGTTGAATATTTATTTCTTCTGCTCCAAATTGTTGATTTGAGTCCCAGTTTCCTTCCCTTCACTGTTGGTTCCCTGTATATTTTTCTTTATTCCACATTGTATAGCCTTCACTTTTTCCTCTATTTTGTGACCATACTCAACCATTTCTGTGAGCATCCTGATTACCAGTATTTTTAACTCTGCATCTGACAGGTTGGCTATCTCTTTATCGCTTAGTTCTATTTTTGGAGCTTTGATCTATTCTTTCATTTGGACCATATTTCTTTGTCTGGGCATGCCTGTTATGTTGTAAGGGGTGCAGCCTTAGGTACTTGCCAGGGAGAGGCAGCCCACATCACTGGGGGAGGGGTCTGAGAGGGAACAATGCCTCTTGCCTGGCTCTTAGCCACTTGCTGGCTTTCAGTCACTTCCCCTGCTACACCCAAGCAAATTGGGTCCTTGTGGTGATTCCCAAGTAGGTGGATGGGTTTGTGTATGTTCTTGCACCCTGTGGGTCTCTCCAATGAACTCTCCTGTGAGGTTGGGAGTTTCTCCTGCTGCTGCAACCCCCATAGATTTTTATAGCCAGAAGTTTTGAGGTTTTATTTCCCCACACTGGAACCCTGGGTTGTGTGGTCTGTCTCACTCCTGAGTCGTTCCTCCGGGTTTATCCGCACACAAATGGGGTACATCCCTGTCCTCCAGCTACCACCTTGCCATGTGTCCTCTCTGCTCCAGCTGCCCATCTCTGCCCTTCCTATGGGTCTGGGTGAATGTTTTTTCTTTAACTTCTTGGTTGTAGGAGTTCCATACAGTTCTATTTTCTGTCAGTTCTGGTTGTTTTTTTCTTTTTAAATTTGTTGTTGTCCTTCTTTTGGTTGTGCAAGGAGGCAAAGTGTATCTACCTTCACCTCCATTTTGGCCAGGAGTTTATGTGTACTTCCGTCTGACAACTCTGTCTCTGTCTTTCTCTCTCGCTTTCTCTCACACACATGCACACACACAAAATGCACAAGTTAAGATGAAACACTACAATATTAAAGTACAAGTGAATTTGCAATGATCATTTGGTCCAAGGGCTATAAATTAAAAAACCCACAGGAGCTAAACAGTTCTCCCAGATACGTAGGAAGCTGAGTTCAGTCTGGGCAGTCTGGACAGCACAGGAGCCATTTAAGTGACAGCCAGTGCAGCTGTGGTAGAAATGCCAGCTGATGCTTCAGATTTTATCATTTTACATGATAGGGTCAAACTCTGGATTTCAAAAGTTTTCTAATTAATATCTAAAAGTTTTAAAACAATGTACAAGCCTTACTTAATATGGATTCTGCACAAAGTAAACAGTTTCCATGCTCTGATGTAGACCAATGTGAACCCAAAGTCACACAGTGGGTTACTGGAAAACTCAAAAGAGGTTTTCTCCCTCTAAGAGGAGTGTCCACCACTACTCTACATTCTCTGATGAAACTATGTTTCAAAACCACATTTTGTCATGTTTTCTGGAGCACCACTATGAATGTACACTGCTTCCCTCTTCCTCTTCCATCAGATTCTTCCATAGTCCCAGCTACCTGGTCTCCACTCCAGTGACATTATCATCCATGCCCATGATGTTCCTGCACACACCTGTCCTTTTGTTTATGCTCTTTCCCATCCCCAGGAGATGCCTACTACTCTTTTCTCCTTTACAATTCCTGCCCACCACCCCCAGCCAAATTCAAAAGCTACATTTCTAAAAAGCATTCCTTTGAAGCCCACATGAAGTCTCCCTTCTTTGAAATCTTACAGCACTTCTAAACAGTGTCATATTATCTATTATGTTTTCTGTTATGTAGTTTGTTTTATCTCCCCAAATCAACCATAAATTTCTTGAGAGTGGAAGTTCTGTCTTCTCTTTTGTACACTCCTAGCATTGAAACATATTACTCAGTTGCTAAGTAGTCAAGAAAAAAAGTGTTGACTGGCCTCACAACTCTCCCAGAATGAATAAAGTTACTATAAATAATCTTGGAAATTATTTGCCATGCTATCTTAGTATCTGTATTAGTTTCCTAGGGCTGTCATTGAGTCCCACCAGCTTGGCTTAAAACAAAAGAAACTTACTCTCAGGGTTCTGGAGGCTACGACACCAGAAATCAAGGTGTTGGCAAAACAGCACCTTGAATATCTCTGAAGCCTCTAGAGGAGGACCCTTCCTTTCCTCTTCTAGCTTCTGATTCCTGCCATCACTCTGTGGCATTCCTGGGCTTATAGATGCATCACTCCAATCTCTGCCCCTATCTTTCCATGGCCTTCACCCCTGCAGGTCTTAGTGTGTCCAAATTTCTCTTTTCTTTTAAGGACACAATTCCTAATGGATTTAAGGCCTGCCCAAACCCAATAGATCTTATCTTAACATGATTATATCTGTCAAGACCCTATTTCCACATAAAGTTACAGCCAGATGTTCCAGGTGGACATGAATTTGGTGGTGGGGGGAGGGGGGCACTACTCAACCCAACAAACAGAGCCTCTAATTTATTCAAGGTTGATTTTATAAAGAATATGAAAGAGTAATCACTATAGAATTAAAAAATCCCAAAATAAATCAAATAAACTTACATTACATATGTCTTACACTTTTTTCCACTACTCTTGCAATTTGGAGTAGAGAAAAAAAAACACTAAAATACAACTAAAATCAGAGGAAATTTGAGAACTACAAAATTTGGCTGATTTTAGGCTTTCTTGCCCCATACATCTCAAATTATCTATAGATTTTAATGCTGCAGTAATCCATAAGACCCATTTAGAAAAGTAAATAATCAGGCAATATAAACGAGAGGAAGAGCAAATGATATGATACTTTGCTCTCACTTCCTTGCATCACTTGAAGAGCTCCACCTGATCTCCAGCTGTAGTTATTATTATTACTATGCCTGTCGTAGTAGTGACCTAAATCAAGTAAACAGATATAGTCCCCAACCACAACAAGTTCGCAATTTACAGGTTTTGACATTAATTATTAATTTACTTTAAGCTGGCAGTATGAAAAGATCACCAAGTGTTCATCATGGCTCTGTCATTATTAGTTGTGGTACCTGAGCAGGTTACTTAACCTCTCTATAAATCACCTTT
Source organism: Trachops cirrhosus (assembly GCA_028533065.1). Lineage (NCBI taxonomy): Eukaryota > Metazoa > Chordata > Mammalia > Chiroptera > Phyllostomidae > Trachops > Trachops cirrhosus. The sequence continues at coordinate 91,591,585 of CM052538.1, read as the reverse complement.
TCTCTTGAAAATTGAAGTGAGACAGCCCAGATTATTTATAAAAGTTCCTTCCAACTCTAAGTGTAAAGGAAAAATGTCTACATGTTTGGATCAATGACTTAGAATGTGTCTCAGAAGTAAAATAAAAAAAAGGAACCATCAGCACTCTTCAGTTCAAAGCTTCAAAAGACTAGAATACTAAATGTATTTCAGTCATTACTTCAGTTGAAACAGGGTGAGTAAAACTTGGTTTCAAGGACAGGAAATTTATTGTTAGAGGAGGAAAGGCATGATGGACCTGGGAAGGAGAATGACACAGCAGAAAGGCAGGTAAAAGGAATCTGAGCTATGGGGCACAGAGGGTAGAGGTAGGTGGGAAGTAGCCAGGGAAAAAAATAATGGAAAAGAGTGAAAGGAAGTAACATGGCAAGGACCAGAAGTATTTTTTAATGGGAATTACAGAGAGAAAATATTGCAAAATAGTTTCAGCATTCAGAGACTTGAAGCATTCCTCATCTGGCATGAATGAAGACACACATAGATGAGTTCTCCATTTTAGAATTCATGTAAAATAATTAGAATAAATACTTTCAACTAGAAGATGGAAAGTCCTGAATTATCCATAGCAAAAAATTCTGAAGCATTACAACAACACACTATTATAAAAAACTCTGATCCATCTGTTGTAGACCCTGTTGGTACCCTGGGCTACTTATCTTCCACTCATCTCTGATTTTTCAACCACAGCTGCAGAGGACAGTTCCAAATAAGGTCAGACTTCACTTGTATTTGGGCAGCATCCTGCCTCAAGAAGGGACCACATTGCTTTCTACTTTATGGCCTGTTGGGCCCTTGAGCAAGCTCAGCCTAAAAGTGCTGGAGGAGTCGATAGAGGCAACAACCAATAGGGACTGCATCCACTGCTCCCAAGTGCTTCTGCCTCGAGTCCTTACGCAGACAACCCTGGGCTACCTAATGTTTGCCTCTCAGGAAACCTCGACCAAGTGAGCCCCAGCTGGACATGGCAGAGACCTCTTCCCCTAGCCCATTCACTCTCTCCCTCACTCCTGCCCTCTGGGATAACCTCTGAAACATATCACCTATACCCAAGCCCTTCTCAATCTCTGCGATGGACTAAGATTTTCTGAAAATGTGTGTCTTCAGGAGGAGATTTTTTAAAGTAATGAGAAGTACACAAATCTAAAGAGCAACAATGGTTTGTGGAGGCATGGAGTATGTTTCCAAGAGGCTGTATGATCTTGGACAAGTCAGTTAACCTGTACAATCTGTGGTTTTCACATCTGTAAAATACAAGTGTCAGACTAGATATCTCATGAACTTCCAGTTAACACCATCTTTAATTCAAAAATATATCTCCCAATCCACAGTTCAGAAATTGTAAGGCCAAATAGCTAAGATTCTTCTATATCTTCCTTGGAAAGTAATTCCTGCTGCAGTTATATTTCCAAACCTTAATGAGAACCTGCAGTGATTTCACTTGATTCCTATTTCCAGGAGTCACACTCATTTCTATTCCAAGCTCCCAAATAGTCTAGTATCAAATCAAGTAGAATATCTACATGTATTGCCAGAAAGAATAGTTTTAGTGACTTAGAGTTTGGGATAATAAAAACTCTAATATAGGTTGATTTGCTAAATATCCTGGACAAATAGTAAACCTGTTTTCTAACTCTAAAACAGGTATGTATTGCTTTTATTTGTAATATATCTCATTTTTTAAAAAAGCTCTGTAAAAAATATTGGGTAAATTTAAATGCCACTATAAATCAAGTGTTCATAATTTCATAAAATCATCTGTCTTGATCTTTAGTAACTAAAATATAGCTTCAAGTTAATGGACATGTTTAAAAAGCTTTATAGCATGTTTTGAGTCATGAGAAACTATTTAAGGAAGAGCTTCTGATGATTTTGTTAGAAAAATATGCATTTGTGTGTCCTTGAATTTCTTTTCTACATCAGCTTCTCCCTTCTCGGGAGACCGCATTTCTTATATATGAAATGTTTTAGAATATAATCTAATCAGCTAGCACATGTTCTACAGAGATTCTATTTATGGAACTTGGAGAATAAGGCAGCACAAAAAAAGAAGACATGAAGTTATGAATTCTAACATAAATTAATTGGCAAGGAAAAGGCAAACCAATATGAAGTCTAAGAGCCTTCTATTTCAATACTTAAGTTTAACTTCCTTGCAAAGCTTAAAAAAGAAGAGTCAGTGACAGGAAGGAACTCCTGTGGCCAAATTCAAGATCAAGTCTACACTTGTTCATGAACATAACTACCTACCTTTCATGAAATAGCAGCAATAGCAGAGGCTTCTTGATTGTTCCAGGGGGTGCGGGGCGGGGCGCAGGGGAGGGTTTATATCAGATAAGGATTATCCTCTATGCTACTATAGTATCTTATTACTGACCCACCCTTGGGCCCAGAGAAGCCCTATTCTTTTTCCTGAGGAATTTAAAGGCAATAATTGTGGCTTAAATGCTCACCAAAGTCATTCCAAATTTGAAATATTCAGGCCAGAAAAGGGGAAAATATTATTTTTCAGATCTCAGAAAAGAAAGTTTGCTTTGAAAAATAGCATTTATTATAGCAGGAGATACAGCAGAAATCTACCACACATGCTGGAAAGTAAATGCTGTTAAATAGAAGGTAAACTTTCTCCCTGCTCTCTTCTTTACGATGCCTCAGGAACAGGATCTGAGTAATCTCTAAATCTCTCAATGTGGTCTCATATTTCATTCCATTATAAATTCAGGGCAGGTCAAGCAACACACAAATCTGAAATAAATTAGAACTAGTGTTTGTCAACTCTTTGCCAGGCTTGAGCTAAGTGACATATGTATATAATCACATTTATACCTCACCAAGTGACACTGAGTGTCTTGGAGAACTAACTTGTTCAATATCATACAACAAGCTAGTGTTGGAATTAAAGTTTAAACCGGGTCCATCCAATTTTGCAATAATTTCTCCTACAACAGTCTAAATGAAAACTGAAAGTTCCAGAGAGAAGACAATCATAAATTGGAAGGAAATCAACTTAAAGATATACAAAGTTCCCTGTCATAATCTCCATGGCATCAGTGCCTGGCCAGAAGATCCCATACAATAACAGAATTATCAAAAATTATTTTAGTATTTCACTCAAAGATATATTATTCATTACATATAAAACTCTTAAGTTGATTTTAGGTCCGTTAAGAGATTTGAACCACTGAAAATACTTTTAAAAAATCTCTGTGAAAATAATGCCTATCCTTAACTAAAGAGAAATAATCTCTCTTCCAAGAAATTGGAAGAGAATTGAGGGTATTTCAAGGGTATTTCATTGCCATCCTCAGAATGTGGAATTAAACTATACTTAGTCTGTTATTGAAAAATTCTAAATGGTAAATCTGAAAATACTTACCATTTTCTCTTTGAGGCAGAAAGTTCAAAAGATTTTAGGGAACCAATATCAATACCAGAGTCCAAGAGAAGGGCCATATTACAAATTATAGAGGCCAGTTTAAAGACTGACTAACAAGATATAAATATAATAACAAATATATATTGATCACTTCCTGTGTGCCAGAGACTAAGCCTGCACATTTATTATCTCTGTCCATACAACAACACTATCTCCTGTGCACTATTATCTCCATTTTACAAAAGAAGCAGGTTTCATTAGATTAAAAATGCCTAAATCATAAAACTTGTAAAGGGCAACATCAACATTTGAATCCAAGTAGTAGTCTGTCTTCAGATCCCTTACATTATATCACCTTGAAAATATTTAATATATGGACTCAACATCTGATAGTTACTATAAGAAGGCCTGGGAAAGAAAGTAACATTTAGATGGCAGCATGATTAGAGTTGGGAAAATATTAATAGTGTCATTTATTCAGATTCATCTCTCTTTCCTCTGAAGAATTATCTTCTGTTCATTTTTCTCATGTAATAATCAAATAAGTTATTACAGATAGAACATATTCCACTTCTATAAATATAAGAAACTTACAATCCATCAAGTCAGTTACAAAAATTCTATCATAAAGAGCATCATTAATAAATTTGTCCCTCCCATTTTTCTTATTTAGTCCTCTTTTAAGGAACCCTTATCTATTAATTCCTTCCACCTACTTATAAATATGACCATCCTCTAAAACATATAATTTTATACGTTCATATTCTTTCTCTTCTCTTTTCTCCGCCCCCCCTCCAAAATTTTCTCTACATAATAAAACCTGTTCATTTTAAGATTATTTTTTAGTTTATACTTTGCACAAGTTTTCTTACTTCAGCCACTGTACTCCATGGATATTCTCTTCTAAACTGCATACCGTTTTGGACAAGGACTTTTACACAAAAGAAATAGGAACTTCAATTTAATTTCTAATTGCCAATACTTCCTTTGTTTTCATTTTAATTTGACTTTGTTTTTTACCTTTGAGCTTCCTACTAAAGTTGCCGTTTAAACTTGCAAATATTCCTAGAAATAATAAATCACTCTACAGCAATAACTGAATAAGTGACATTTCACAGAGTACAGAGGAAGAGAGTGAAGTAATTAAGGAATAGTGATAAAAATAACTGTTGACTTTATGGGGTACTGGGCACTTTTACATGAAATAATTCATTGAATTCATAAAACAATGTCATAAAGAAGGCTACAACAATTATTTCCATTTTTTAAAAAAAGAAATTAAAACACAGTAACTTCTCAAAATTTCTCAAGTAATAATTAAACCCAATATTTAAACCCAGATACCTGAGTTCCAAAGTCAGTTTGCTTAATCAACATATTATGCTGCTTCACATATTTAATTTATTGAATTAAACATCATCAACAAATAACTTACTAAACAATCTCACAGATGAGTAGAGTATTAGAAATATATCAAATTTTATCAAAACATGGCCCTAAGTATTTACAAATGTTTATTATGAAAAAATGCATGTGCTTTGATCTAGGAACTCAAATAAATTGCAAAAAAGATATGACTATATCTGAATTTCTAAATAAAATTTCTATTAGAACATTTTGTTATTTTGTTATAGTTTCAGTATAAAGAAGATTTTAGACTTCCAGCCAAAATGGAAGCATAGGTAGATATAGTGTGCCTCTTTGCACAACCAAAAGAAGGACAGCAACAATTTTAAAAACAAAAACAACAAGAACTGCCAGAAAATTAAACGTTATGGAAGTCCAACAACCAAGGAATCAAAGAACATTCATCTAGACCAGCAAGAAGGGTAGAGAGGAACAGCTGGGCAGAGAAGACTGGCATCAAGGTGATGGCTGGAGGACTGGGCGGTCCCACATTTGCATGCAGATAAACTAGGAGAAACAACTGGGAAGCTAGACAGACCACACAACCCAGGAATCCAGTCTGGGGAAATAATTCTCAGAACCTCTGACTGAAAAAATCTGTGGGGATTGCAGTAGAAGAAACTCTCAGCCTCACAGGAGAGTTCATTGGAGAGACCTACAGGGTCCTAAATTGTACACAAATCCATCTACCTGGGAATCAGCATTAGAAGGGCCCAGTTTGCTTGTCCATAGCCTAAAAGCCAGCTGAAAGCAAACCAAATGGCATTGTTCTCTCTCAACCACTCCCCCACATACAGCACCATGGCACAGTGATGGGAGTTGCCCCACCCTGAGGGAGACCTAAAGTTCCTCCCCTTTCTATGTAATAGGCATATGGAGACTAAAAAATATGGCCCAAATGAAAGAACAGATCAAAGCTCCAAAAATAGAACTATGAGATGGAGAGATAGCCAACCTATTTAATTCAGAGTTCAAAACTCTGGTAATCAGAATACTCAGAGAAATGGTTGACTATTGCTGTAAAAAAGAGGAAAAAGTGAAGGCTATACAAAGTGAAATAAAGCAAAATGTACAGGGAACCAACAGTGATGGGAAGGAAACTGAGACTCAGGGAACCAACAGTGATGGGAAGGAAACTGAGACTCAGATAAACAGTTTGGACCAGAAGAAAGAAATAAACATTTAAACAAAACAGAATGAAGAAACAAGAATTCAAGAAAAACGAGGAGAGGCTTAGGAACCTCCAGGACAACTTTAAACATTCAAACATCTGAATCATAGGATTGCCAGCAGAAGAGGAATAGCAAGAAACTGAAAACTTATTTGAACAAATAATGAGGGAGAACTCCCCCAATCTGGCAAAGGAAATAGACTTCCAGGAAGTCCAGGAAGCTCAGAGAGTCCCAAAGAAGTTAAATCCAAGGAAGCACACACCAAGGCATATCACGATTACATTAGCCAAGATTAAAGACAAGGAGAGAATCTTAAAAGCAGCAAGAGAAAAAGAGACAGTTACCTCCAAAGGAGTTCCCATAAGAATATCAGCTGATTTCTCAAAAGAAACCTTGCATGCAAGAAGGGGCTGTAAAAAGTTATTTAAAGTCATGAAAGGCAAGGACCTACATCCAAGATTACTCTATCCAGCAAAGCTATCATTTAGAATGGAAGGGCAGATAAAGTGCTTCCCAGATAAGGTCAAGTTAATGGAATTCATCATTACCAAGCCCTTATTATATGAAATGTTAAAGGGACTTATCTAAGCAAAAGAAGATGATCAAAAATATGAACAGTAAAATGACAACAAACTCACAACTATCAACAACTAAACCTAAAAAACCGAAAACGAAAACTAAGCAAACAAGTAGAACAGGAACAGAAGGAGAGAAATGGAGATCACATAGAGGTTCTTCAGTGGGACAGGGTAAGGGAAGCATGTCAGGGGAACGGTACAGGGAATAAGGAGCATAATTAGTAGGCATGAAGTAAATGGGGAGAGGTTAAGGAAAGTATAGGTAACAGAGAAGTTAAAGAACTTATATGTACAACCCATGGACATAAACTAAGTGGGGGAATGCTGGAGCATTGTCAGGTGCAGGGTGGAGTGGGAATAAAGGAGAAAAGTTGGGAAAAATGTAATAGCATAATCAATAAAATATACTATAAAAATATGAACAGTAAAATGACAACAAACTCATGATTATCAACAACTGAACCCAGAAAAACAAAAACAAAAACAAACTAAGGAAACATCTAGAACGGGAACAGGATCACGGAAATGGAGATTGCATGGAGGGTTATCAGCAGGAAGGGGGAGGGAGAAGAATGGGGGGAAAGGTACAGAGAATAAGAAGCATAATTGGTAGGTACAAAATAGACAGGGGGAGGTTAAGAATAGTGTAAGAAATATAGAAGCCAAAGAAGTTATATGTATGGAGATGAACTAAGCAGGGGGGATGCAGGTGGGAGTGGGCTACAGGGCAGAGGGGAATAAAGGGGGCAAAATGAGACAACTGTAATGGCAGAATCAATAAAACATATGTTTTAAATATTTTGAAGATACAAATTTAGTTTAGAATGTTCATCTTTATTAATTTGACCTTGTTTCCTTAGTTTAAACAATAATAAAATGAATAGGTTACTAATACATTACTAATAAATATCAAATGAGTATATGATATACAAAGAAAATAATACTGTCATCTCCCTTAACCACAGAAATGTATTCCAAGAACCCTAGGAGAAGCCTGAAATGACCAATAGTACCAAACTCTATATATACTATATTTTTCCTACATATATACTGTTATAAATTTTAATGTATAAATTAGGTCCATTAAGAGATTAGCAACAATAGCTAACAGTAAAATAGAACAATTATAACAATATACTGTAATAAAAGTCGTGTGAATGTCTCTCTCTCTCCAAATATCTTGTTGTACTATATCCCCCTTTGCACTTAAAGGAGGAACTTAGGGCTTCTCTTTGGCACATCTGAATTGCCGGCATCACTACTCTCACACTTGGGGGCCATTATTAAGTAAAATAAGGGTTACTTCAACACAAGCACTGCAATACTGCCACAGTCTGTCTTAAAACTGAGACAGCTACTAAATGACTAACCCAGTAGGGAACATGTACAATACAGAGAGGCTGGACAAAATGATGATTCAAATCACAGAATGAATACATCAGGATGGTACAAGATTCCATCATGCTGCTCAGAAAGGTCCACAATTTAAAACTTATGAATTGTTTATTTCTGGATTTCTCCAGTTAATATTTTTGGGCCACAGTTGACTGCAAGTAACTGAAACCTCAGCAACACCAGGGATACTGTGTGTAAAGAATTTATAAAGCAAAAAACCTAAGCAAAGTTTTTCATTTGTCAACCAATATTAATTGAGCACCTAGTGTATTCAGGCAGCATGCCAGAGGACTGGTAATAAGAAAATAACCATATCCTTCAGGATTCCTCAGTCAAAAGAGTTATGGAGACCAAGAAAATGGAGCATTATTTTTTTGCTGAGTGAGTGTGAAAAAATCCAGAATGACCTTGTCAGGGAAAAAGAAACTGTCCTCCAGCCTCAAGGTTCTTTTAGCTGGTCTAATAATTAAATCTCCAGGATACAGATTAACAGGAGAAAATAACCAAATTTAATTACATGCATAAGCATGGGAACCCCACATACATGAAAGACTCAGAGACCCCATATACACAAGAGGTTCAGAGACAGAAAGGGAAAATGAGGTACACATGGTATTCTGAGCTAAGGACGAAGAAAGGTACCTGGAGGCTCCAGAGGGTCTTTGCAGGATGGTAAGGGGCAGATATTCAGTAATTAGTAGTTTGCCTTCCCATACAGATAGATCAAAAAAGATTCTCTCTGATAATCTCTTATTATAGGCAAAGCCCATAATTCAAATTCATCTGGCACTTAAGAGGGGTGGTAGTGGGGCAGAACTTGCTATTGAGCCTGCAGGCTCTCAGTCACCTTTAGCTCAAAATACTTTGCCTACCAGAGAGACATATCTTGGGATGATGTTATTGTGACTCCTACAGCCTTCACAGAGTGGGTCACCTTGTCTTAAAGAATGTGACTTACACAATCAGAGACTGGAATTAGCAGGCACAGAATATTCCAGTCTGAAAAAAATTAATGGAAGGACATGGCTTGTTCAAGGAATAACCAGATGCTCAACTCATAGAGGTAGGAAATTGGTTGGCAAGACCATAATGTGACATGACTACTATGGTAAGAAATGTGGACTGTATGCAGGGGCGGAGTCCGAGAGGGAACAATGGCACTTGCCGCACTCTCTCTTGGACTTCAATCCCTTCCTCAGTTCCTGCAAGCAAACTGGGCCTTTCTGGAGCTAATTCCTGTGGGGGTGGGCTTGTGCACGTTCTAGAACCCCATGGGTCTCTCCAAAGAACTCTCCTGTGAGGCTGGGAGTCTCTCCCGGTGCCTCAACCCCCACAGATGTTTTCATTCAGTGCCCCGAGGCTCTATTTCCCAGTGCTGGGACCCTGAGTTGTGCATAGTGCCTTCCTTCACAATCACTGTCTCACTGGGTCTGCCAGCCACCACCAGTGCACCCAGGGTCCGCCCGCTTCAGTCTTGCATGCCCAGGATGCCTTACACACCCAGTCCCACTGCTCTTTGTGCCTCCACACCTCGACCCCTCTCCTCCCGGCTGCCTGACTCCACCCCTTCTGCCCATCTGGATGAACGTATCTATTTTAACTCCTTGGTTGTCTGACTTCCATACAGTCAAATTTTCTGTCAGTTCTGGTTGTTATTCTGTTTCTAAATTGTTGTTGTCCCTACCTTGGTTGTGCAAGGAGGCACAGTGTGTCTACCTATGCCTCCATCTTGGCTGGAAGTCTACTCTCAGTATTCTTAAATGTACTTTAAGAACATTTTTATAACTATAGAGAAAGTACACGTAATGTACAAGGACTCAGTGTTTTTATGTCATGTAGAATGTAATCCATTTTGTTTAAAGTCAAACTCTTCATTAAATACTACAAATCTCAGAAAACTTGAGAATTCCATGATGTTTACTAAATACAGAATACCTTGATTATCTTACCTGGAGATTTAAAAAAATTATCTCACTCAAAGTTTAAAAATAATGAATATTTTTCTTCACTCAGAGCCAGCATGCTGCTTTAACCAGTAAAACTTCAAGGAATTCTATCTTATAATATCTGACACTTTTCTCTGAATTACAGAACTTTATGACTTACAGTACTACTCACTTTTTCAAATGTTTAAACATTCACACATTTTAGTCTTGCACTGAATATAGTTCTTTGAAAGGCAAAATATCAATACCCTACACAATGCATAATTAAAATAGAATAATATTTAAATTCTACTTATTCTAACATCTCAATATTTATTTAAAGTTTATAAGCCATTATAAACTCTATTTGTAATGAAACATACTCTACAAATGTAAACATATTTAAACACATTTTTAATCAGCTGTATAAATGAATATAAATTTTTAATTCACTAATCCCCTAGTCCTACTCTTTTTCATATTATTACTATTACAGAGATTGTAAAAACACATTTAATATAGACACTAAATTGCATTGTTCTATAACAGTATTATTTAAGTAGGAAATCATCACTGGTTATAAAGAAGAAGATACCTTTTACTATCTACAAGGACATGGGCAAGGACTAGGTCCTAAACTTGGTTCAGACCAGCAGCAATGAGAGATTCCAGTTTGGGGCTAAACAACAGTGTGACTTTTCCTCCCCTCTTTGCTTGTTCTTATTACCTTGTTCACCTTATCACCAATGCCATCTGCCATACCTCCATGCAGATATCCTGAATCACAAATTTGCTTTTTCTTTCCCTAGTTTTGCTGAAAAACCCCATTCTCTGATTTTTACCTGTCATCTAATTTTTACCTTTTTCAAAAATAAAAAAATAAAAGTACTCTTTGCAGAAAACCTATATTATTACAAGAATGTTTTTACTATTTGCAAATGCAGCTACATCCAAAGTTATAAATATCATAAGCTATAAAGTAACACAATTAAATCTTACTTGAATAAGTATTGACAGAGTCATATATTATGTAGACTTTCACTTTAATAGAATTCTACATCCCTAATTCAGGAATGTTCAGTTATGGTGGCCACCAGAGAGAACACACAGAATCATGTGTGTGCACATGGCTGTGAGTGAGTGTGTGTGTATGTGTCCTTATCCCTTAAAATGAGCAGCTACAGTTACGAGAATTCACATAAAGGTGCATTGTATTATGTTGGTCAGAATAATCAATGTCTTTCTAATGAAATTAATATAGTAGTAACACAGTGCTTATTTTCCATTTCTTTGTGTTCAAACAGAAGTTTATGAGAAGCTCTGGTACATACTAGCTTTCTGAACTTCTCATATTAATAATATTTAGAGGCTATGGCAAATTGAAAGCACATGCAAGCAGCAGGTTTTCAAGACCAACTTCATCTTTGTCCTTACTTTTCCTTTTCTGTTTTTCCACACTTGAGAAAAGCTCTGGAACAAACTAAGAGAACGTATAAGGATATTGCTATGGAGTTCGCTTTCATGTCCATATGTTAATTTGGCATAGTCATAATAATGGGTTAGTATTTTGAATTAATTGTCAAGATCTGAAACTAATTAAAATATGTCTAATACACTTGTTATTTCTTCTGGGGTATAAACTGTATCTTAGTCATCTTCATCATAGAATTACACACAATGGTTTTAAAAAATTATCAAAAAAACATAAATATTGACAAGAAGCTTATCAATGTTGTTAGTGACTGATAATAAATATATAAAGTCAGAGATAGAGTGCAGGTCACTATTCATGTTTTATACATATGAGCTGGCTACTCTTTCTCTCACGGTTGAATTGAACCATAGGAAAGTTCTGTAAACCAAAGACATTCTATAGATTTTCTCAAGCTCTCACCAAAGTATGAGTCAGAAAAACAGCCTTTTCCAAAGGGATAGATGATTCCATACAAGAGAAACAGCATCCAAAGCAGAGAAGGGACTTGCGAATTTCCTCACTTAGTGAAACACAGACAAAACACAGAACACAGTGCCACCTTGGTAATTTCCTGTGAATTCAGGAAATTTCTCGAACAGGATATATAGCCATGTTTAAGTTGGAATATAATTACAGAATCCTCAGTGCAGCCTTTCATCTACCTGTGAACTCAAGAGGTAGATTAAATGGTCTCATCAGAACAAACCCAGACTGGAAAAATAATCTCACTTGTGTTTACCCCTCTCAGAAAAGGATGCTAAGAGGCTTACTGTGAGAGCGCAGGTGTTCATTCCGTCTCACATTCAGTCACTGAGCTGAACAGAAAAATGTTCCCGATTGGCTTCATTGACTTGTTTTTCATTCAACAAAGAATTAGGAACTGAGAATTTCCTCAAGCAAGTAGTCACTGACTTCTTTCAACAGGGAAAGGCTCAAGCACTCTTTACTAAGAGCAACAAATCAATCATGAAATGGACCTAAGGAAATATGTTTTATAGTCAATGGGAGGAAATGTACAATGTGACAAATTATTCAGCAAGTATGTTATCAGCAAGTATATTATCAACAAGGCCTACTTAGAAAACAAAATGTGCCAAAATGGTTCTTTTTTTTTTAAACAAAATAGCCCCTGTGGCTATCATTTTTTTTAGTATTTTATATTGATCATGCTATTACAGTTTTCCCAAGTTTTCCCCCTTTATCCCCCCTCCTCCATGGCCCCCCAACCCTCCAGCATTCCTCCCCGTTAGTGCACATCCATAGGTTGTACATCCAAGCTCTTTGAGCCCTCTGTTTCCTACACCATTTTTTATCTCTCCCTGTTTATTTTATGCCTACTAATTATGCTTCTTCTTCCCTGTACTTTACCCCCAATTCCTCCCTTCCCCCTCCTCACTGAAATCATCCCTCCAAGTGATGTTCATTTCTTTGATTCTGTTCCTGTTCTGGTTGTTTGCTCAGTTTTTGTTTTCATTGTTTTTCTTTTCTTTTAGGTTCATTTGTTGATAGTTGTGTTTGTTGTCAGTTACTGTTCATATTTTTATCTTATTTTTCTTAGATAAATCCCTTTAACATTTCATAAAATAATAGCTTGGTGATGATGAACTCCTTTAACTTGACCTTATCTGGGAAGCACTTTATCTGCCCATCATTCTAAATGAAAGCTTTCCTGGATAGAGTAATCTTGGATGTAGGTCCTCACCTTTCATGGCTTTGAATACTTCTTTCTAGCCCCTTCTTATCTCTAAGATTTCTTTTGAGAAATCAGCTGATGTTCTTATGGGAATTTCTTTGTAGGTAACTCTCTCCTTTCCTGTTGCTTCTTTTAGGATTCTCTTTTTATATTTAATCTTGGGTAACTTAATGATGATGTGCCTTGGTGTGTTCCTCTTTGGGTCCAACTTCTTTGGGACTCTCTGGGCTTCCTGGACTTCCTGGAATTCTATTTCCTTTGCCAGATTGAGGAAGTTTTTCTTCATTATTTGTTCAAATAAGTTTTCAATTCCTTGCTGTTGTTCTTCTCCTTCTGGCACCCCTGTGATTTGGATATTGGAATGTTTTAGGTTGTCCCAGAGGTTTGTAAGATTCTTTTCACTTTTTTGAATTCTTGTTTCTTCATTCTGTTCTGGATGGATGTTTATTTTTCCCTTTCACTGCATTGCTCCAAATCATTGCTTTAAGTCCTGGTTTCCTTCCTGTCACTGTTGGTTCCCTGAATATTTTGCTTTATTTCACTTTGAGTATCCATCATTTGTTTTTTCATTTTTCAACCAAGCTCAATCTGATCTGTGAGCATTTTGATTACCAGGCCTTTAAATTCTCCATCAGATAGGTTGGCAATCTCCTCCTCGCTTAGGTCTCTTTCTGAGGTTTTGCTCTGTTCTTTCATTTTGGCCCTATTTCTTTGTTCAGGGTCCCTGATAAGTTGTAAGGGGGTGTGGCCTTAGGCATCCACCTGGGAAGGGCAACCCACCTTGCTGCGCTGTGGCGCTGCCCGTGGGCGAGGGGCCAGAAAGGGAACAATGCAGTCCAGCTGCTTGTCTCTAGCGCACTTTGCAATGGACTTTCGAGTGAGACTGGGAGTTTCTCCCACCACAGCAACCGCCATAGGCCACAGTCAACTCTGAGTTTCAGTTTCCCATTCAGTCAGCCCTGCCCACGCAGACCTCTGAGGTTTTCTGAGTTGGCTTGTATAGTCTGCCACCTTACAGGTCTGGTTATTCTGGTTGATTTTTTTCTTTAATTCCTTGGTTGTCAGAGTTCCATGCAGTTTGATTTTCTGGTGCTTTTTGTCATTTATTGATTTTAGACTAGTTATCTTCCTTTTGGTTGTGCAAGGAAGTGAATGGTTTCTACCTACACAGCCATCTTGGCTGGAACTCCCAAAATGGTTCCTTAACAGGTTTTGTTTATGCTTTTGCTGGGTTTGTAACTAAATTTACTTAATTATTGACTGTATTTTTCCATCATTAATCTTGCTTCCTCTTCCCTTTTCTTTTATTAATGCCCAAATGGGGCTTTTAAATGGCTCACTGATAACCTTACATTTACCTCAAATAGCAAATGCTCTATGTATGTCATACGTGTTTTTTTTCTTCAAACAATAGGCAAATATACTATGAGTGTTTCAAAATCCACACACTAGTGCTACAGCAAAATTACGGTATTAAAAGAGATCTTATATAAATGCATTTTACATTTAAATAAATGTAATAAAACTTTATTTTAAGAAAAGCTTTGTTAAATACAACTTTGTTTAACTGTATCATTTAAGGCTTTATACATACATACATATTTTGAACCCTCCTTCAGACCTGCTCAGGCCTCTTTTGTGTCGCTGTCACACCCTACACACCCTTTGGTGTGTAACCCCGACGTGGTGGATGGCTACCGGGACAAAGGACACCAGGAGGCCCCACCCCACATCTTCTCCATCTCTGACAACACCTATTAGTTCATGCTGACCAGAAGGATTTTGAGGAGGAGGCCTGGAGAGACTATTTGTACTAGCAGAACTTTGTTTCTTTTTCTCTGTCTCTCTTTTCTTCACTCAAAACAGCAGAGAATCCAGGGCAAGAAAGACCGTGAACACCAAGAGGGCCATCTAGTACTTTACAACAATTGCGGCTACTGGAGACCTTGCTAAGAAGGACTCTGAAATGAAGGTATGGAGATAAGGAAGGCTTGCTGGGCTTTTACTTCTATACTTTGTCTTAACTTCCAAGTGAGGGAGCAAAGGGAGAAAAACACATCCGTTCTCCAAGGAAAGGCATGCAGGCCAGGATTTAAAATCTGGAAGAATAGCTGGTTACCTTAGATGACCCAGTGTATAACTGATCACAGAGTACCAGATCCTGGTTTGGTTTTTGTTTGTTGGTTTTTGTTTTGTTTTATTTTTAAATAATCATCTAAGAAAGGTCAGTTTGGGAACATCTCAGAGAACTTCTTCTTTTATGACAGAATCACATACACCCACTTGGAACAACTATAGCATATACTTACCTATCTAAACAAAATCAACAGCCTGAAGTGAATAGGACAACCCTAACTGACTGAAGAATCAAGGAACTGAAGTATTAATGGAATTTTAAGTAAAGACACTCAGCTATTGCTAAATATAACAAAATGGCAAAGGTGAGTTTGATTAAGATATGCTGTTGATTTGATTCATCCTCAGACTGGAAAGTCAAGGAGGGAGGGACTGGCTTTGCCATGGACTGGCAGGTAGCAAGGACAGGCAGGAGTGACAGATTCAGAAGCATTGCTTACTATCATTTTGGGGCTTCCTCCTCCCTTGATTTTGTGCACTTGGTGACTCTGGAAGACCAAATCATCAGTGCCAACCCACTGCTGGTGGCATTCGGGTTACCAAGACTGTGAGGAATGACAACTCCTCTCACTTTGAGAGTCAGCATTCAGTTATGCTGGAATTTTCTCTGTGGCCCTCAATTTGTGTCCTGTATAACTCCCAACAAAGCCAAGACACGTACTGGCTCCCTAGATGGTGGAAATTGTGTGTGGAGCTGATGTTTCTTGCTTCTGCTCTCAGGGCCTATGGAATATAGCCTTGTCCTACATCAGCTGTGCTGTAACGGCATCCTGGAGGGCATTCACATCTGTGGGAAGGGATTCCCAAATCAGATTCTCTGCCTGGGCTCTTTAATTTTACATGGACAACCCAACACTCATCTCACCAAATTCTGAAAAGCTCAGCATGAGCTCAAGGAGGCTGAAGAACATGCAGATATTGCAAAATCGAAAGTCAATAAGCTTCATGCTAAGACTTGAGACTTCGCCCCCAGCAGGGTAGATGGTTCCTGTTAGAACTAGGTGGAAAGTAGCAGATGCATGCTGGACTTGCTGCCTCCTGGATGACCTGGGAAGAACCTAGTGTGATACAGAAATTTTTGAACTGGAAGGAATGTTAGAGAACTTTTAACTTTATAACTGGTTAGTCCTGGGCTCAGGAAGGGAAGGGATTTGTTTACAACCACTTAACTGAAAATAGCCCTGCTAGAACCTAGGTCTGTGAGTCAAAATAAAAGACTTAAACACCATTCTTTAACTACTTCATTTTACAATCATTTTCCTTCATCAGGAAGATTTTTGTTTCATTATTCTAAGAAAAATATCACAAGGTGATATTTTTATTAATATCTACAGCATTTACTAATGCTGTAGATTTAAGATAAGAAAGGAAAAAACTTGTGGAACCAACAAATATTTGATATTCAGTTTTTTAAAAAGTATTCTCAGTAATTTCTGGTCTCTGTAATGGAAAAAGGGAAAAAATGCCACCCATCAAATTATGTAGAATTTCAGGAAACACATTCCAGTTTGCCTTTGTCTGAAGACATATTTTGTGGTTTGACAAAACAATACTAGTGTGGCATCTGTGACATTTTCACGTGCCCTAACTTCCCAAAGGTAAATAGACCAGTTCATCCTGTAACTTTATACAAAATCTTTCAGAAGTGCTCCTTAATGATCTGGAGGTTATAGCAGAGATGGTAGTCCAACTGACCTTCTGAACAAAATCTGGGGTCAAAATTAAACCTGATTTAAAGTCACGAGAAAAAGTAATTTTGAGGGAAACTTCCCCAAGGCAATTCTTACCATCTGTAATCTTACAGTAACAAATGGAAGGAAGTGAGAAAATAGAAAACAGAGTGAAATGTACTAGAAAATGATTGTCATTTGTCCTAGGTGAGAGCACTCCACTTATGTCTGGTTAAAATTTATAATATATTTATTCCCAGCATTCTCAAAAGAGCAGTCACAAGTCAGTGTATTTCTGGCCATAGGTTTCACATCCAAATTTAATGTTGCTGACTGATGGGTGATAGTAGTCAAATAACCACTGCATCACTGTAAAGCAACAAATTCTATAATTTATCATCAAGGATGGCTTTATGATTATTTTGGGACATAATTGCCTTTTTCTAGAAAAAACAATGTTTCTTAAATTTATTCTGCTCATAAAGATTTCCTCTTTCCTGTACCTCCATATCAGGTCATTTCCATTACTTTCATTCCTATTCCAAGACTGTCATCGAGAATATCCCAACTCTTCCCTCTTCACCTTCCCAGCCAAAGTGCTGGACAGCATCATCTATCTATACTGTGTCTTCATATCCTCATCTCCCCATAGGTCTTCAACCAGCTGAGATCTATTTTCTTAGACCACCACAACAGCAAGCAGGTTTTCATTAATGGCAAATGTCCCTTAACCTAACAGACAACTTTGTTCTGACCTTCCTTGACCTCTAGGCAGCTCTCCTCCTGAAGTTTCTGGACAGCACATCCCACAGCTTTCAAAGGAGTACAGAAGAAGAATCCACACTCTGAAGCCAGAGTGCCAAGATTTATATCAGCTCTGCCATAAACAGTCTGTGTGAGGGTCTGTAAGTCACTGGCCTCTCTGGGATTCACATATTTTTTGTCTGCAAAATCAGGGATAACAGTAGCGCCAGCCTCTGTTGAGAGGATTAAATTAATTTAATGTATGTAAAAGCATATAAAGCAGCTCTAGGCTTAGTAAGGGTCATGTATATTTTAGCTTTATCAGTTTTATTATTTTCCTTTTTAGTTCTATGGTCAATCCTTCTTTTTTTGGTTGCCATCAAGATTTTTTCCTAGATTATCTCTTCCTCCAAGCTACAGTGTCCTTAATTGTTGGTAAAGCCTTAATATAATCTCCAGCCCACCCCAATTTCTTAAACTTTAAACAGACACATTTGACTGCCTCCTGAATATCTCAAATGCCACATGTCCACAGCTGAATTCATCTTCCTTCCAAGCTTGTTCCTCCTCCAGTGTTCCTTTTCTCTTAAACTGCAACCACCACCCACATAGTCACCCAAGCCAGAAATCAGGAATCATGTCTGACTCTGCCATTCCCCTCATCTTCCAAATGCAAACAAGTCCTGCAGAGTCTACCTACTTCCTAAATATCCCTTGAACATATGCCCTCCTCTCTGGAGTGCAGCAGCTCAAGGCAGACCAGCACTCTGTCTCTCCTGGACCACTGCAACAGCATCCTTGTCTCTGCACCATCACCAGTCTCCCCTTCTCTAATCATTTTCCATACAGCTGACCCTCAAATCTGATCCTGTTTCCAACTCTTTGCTTAAAAGAGCAAACTTTTAAGAGAACTTTTTAGAGAACTACAATTCTATAATATAGAAGAGCTGGCATGAATATCTGTTCTTCTATAATATAGAAGAACTTTTTAGAGAACGGCAATTCTATAATATAGAAGAGTTTAAAACTCTTCTATATTATAATGAACATGGCATAGAAAGCTCTTCATAAGGTAACTGGCCCCTGCATACTTCTTACACTTCATTTATTACCCCTCTTTCTCTTGCACAACTTGCGGTTCTTCAAATATTTGTCACCTCTGGATCCTCACAGATGCTCTTTTCTCAGCCTAGAAATTTCTCTCACTCCACCAAACTCCCTCCTTCTTCTGGCTACTTCCTACCCAACCACATTTATTCAAGGAGACTTTCTCTGACACCTGGACTATGTTAGGTACCCATGTCATACACTCACAAAAATATGTTATAGTCCAGGAGATGATTCTCATGTTTTATTTAAATATTTAAAGTTAAGATACAAATAAACTATGTAATTATAAACTATGATACATACTATGAAGGAAAATGTCTGTTTTCCTAACCAGATCATAACCCCATAGTGACAAGACCTTTGCTGAACTCAATGCTTAGAATAATGAGCACTCAGAAAATATTTATTATATGCATGTATATAAATCTTTAGAAAAAGGGAACTATCATCAATACCAACAGAAAGAAGTAGGGGGAAAGAGGAAGAAAGACAGACAACCCAATTTCTCACCTGCACTTACCTGTTACATTCCCTGAGGGCCTTCACCGTCAGCACCCATCTCCAAACATCAACCCTGTACCTCCAATGACATCTCCATAGTTTTGATGAAGTAAAAGGCAATTCATTAAATGCCTGGGATAACCCCTGACCTATGTTTTAATTTGGTCATATACCTAAATAATTTGTTGTACATGTTACACTATGCAAGGCACTGAACTGTATTCAAGTTAAAAGACCATAAAGCTCTTAGAAATTTAAAGGTAAAATAAATGCCATTTGTATCAAACATGTACAAAACATCTGTTTATAAATGCTGTGAACAATAATTTTTAAAATTTAAGCTCTGTCCATAATGATGATCCTGCCTTAGAGTGTAAAGTGATAAATCACAACCAGATAATGTCACTACAGATAGAAATGACAGGCTACAAATAATTTTTTTTGCTTTTTATCTTCTTGCTTTCTTTCTTACCTTCTCCTTCTTCCATCTCTCTCTCTCTCCCTCCCTTGTACCCTCCCTTCCTCCCTCTTTCTCTCCTTTTTTCTCACCTCTTTCCCCAACTGATAATAGATTACATTACTCACATAATGTCAGAGATGCCATCTTAACTTGGAAGTTAGTCAAAAGAAATCAAACTAGAATCAAAAAAATTTCTAACTTCATGAAAGGCTAACTTTTGTTTAAATCAGTGTAAGATCAAATAATAAATGAAAAAATAAGAAAATGTCATATAATAACCTTTAGAAAGCAAGTAGAACATATAATTACTTCTATAAATTAATAATAACAAATAATTTCTAATAAAAGCAAAATCAATTTCATGGAAGAGACAGATAATTTTTAAGGTTCAATTTTTTTTTAATTACTGGTATACATATTTTGGGAAACCATTTTGATTAACTCTAGAAGTTCAACCTATTTGAGACTTAGTCTTAAGCCGAATCAAACATTTTAACTTAAGCTCGACAAGCTTACTTTCACCTCTAAGTAGTTCATCAAACTTGTTTGGAGGTTCTAACAGGCAGTTAGGGCAACTCACAGATCCATGAGCAGAGAGAGGGTCTTTCCAGCAAGTGCTTTAATCAAGTACACAGCTTTGGAAGGGACAAATGTGCAATCATGAAGAAAGGGGAACACATACCTAAATGAGATGTGTCGAATAAGGTCTTTGGCTCAAATACTTTTAGGGAGGCTTTCCCTGGTCACCATGTCAAAAATTATAACCCTCACCCTGTTCAGTGTGGCTCAGTTCGTTGGGTGTAGTCCCACAAAGCAAAAGGTCACCAGTTTGATTACCAGTCAGGACACATGCCTGGATTGTGGGTTTGGTCCCCGGACAGGGCTCTTATGAGAGGCCACTAACCTATATTTCTCTCTTGCATCGATGTTTTTTCTCCCTCCCTTCTCCCTAAAGATAAATAAATAAAAATCTTTTTAATGAATGAATGAATGAATGAATGAATATATACAAATAAATAAATAAATAAATAAATAAAATTGTGACCCTCTACCACATTCCCTGATCTATTTTCCTACTTTACTATTCTCTTTGACCACTTATACTAATTAATATACATGATATATTTATTCATTGATTTATTGCCTATCTCCTTAAATTAGAACATAAGCTTATGAATTATAAAGCCAGGGAGAGTTTTTTAACCTAGATTAAATTAGAACAAGTTTTCTGTGCTATTCATAAATGTAGGTTGATAATCACTTTGAGTACCCAAGGAAAGCAAATCATACTGAATCACTTCAGATGGATTTCTCAGAAACTGCTCAAAGTCTCTATCCACACTTACTGAATAGATGTCCAGAAGGTGCATAATAAGCCCCTTTGTGTTTGAGAGTCTTAAAGAAGCTGCCTCACACCAGAGAGAAAATGGAGAAGTGGAAAGTGATGAGAATTCTGGGTTTGTAAGATGGTGAATATCTGTATTTAACATAATCAGATAATCCAGAACAAACCTGCAACCCAAGAACAGGGTCTACTGCAAAAAGTCACTGTATCAGCACTCAGGTCAGAAGGATAGCACCCAATTAACCTGCCCTTGCCACTTCACACATAATGAAAGAAAATATTGCTCTTCAATTCTCTGCATTACCATGTGAATCAATATATGGGATCCAAGCACAAATGCTGAGGAAGGGTTGAGGCTGACTATCATTCAGAATTCTTTACTGCCATTCAAGCTCCCATTGATTTGCCCAAATATTCTATTACTAGCAAACTGATCATCATATATGTTTTTCCTTATATACCTTATATAAGGCTTTTATATACCTTATCATATACATGTTTCTAATATCTATTTATTGGCCTTTTCCAACAGTCCAAATGCTCAAATTTTAATTTCCTTCAATTCAATTCATACTTTCCTTAACATGTAAATTAGCAAGACCTCCTCTTCTTTTTGTCTTCCTTGATTAATTCCAAACTTCTTCTCAGAATGCCTATGGAAATTAGTTTTTAAAATCTTATATTTGCAGAGAAATTGAGAATCTGCAAAGTACATTCACATACATTATCTCACTTTTATAAACATTTTATAGACTCATTTTTTTCTTACATTCCCCAGCTATGCCCTTTCCACAGCTTGCTCTTCCCAATTCCAGCTGGGGTCACCCAGGACTATATGGGCTAATGAGGATGAAAATGAAATTACTTTATTTTATTTTATTTTATTTTATTGAAAAGTACTTCAGGGCATTTGCCATGATAACAACTAAGTTTCTTTTATTATTTCAATAATGAAACTGTTTGGTAATGATCCAAAGCAAACCAATCTTTTTTCAAAGTTTTTATTGCTAAAATAACAATAACAAAATTTAATTCTCTTCTCAAGCCAGACAATATATTAAAATGTTTTACATGCAGTTCCCTCAGAAACTATAGGATATGTCCTATATGGCCATTCTATAAATAAAGAAACCAAGTCTTAAAGTGTTAGCCAACTGCCCAATGTCAGATTGGAAATCGGAATCTGATCTGTAGGACTGGGAAGCGGAGGCCCTGGGCACCATGCCCTGCAGACAGGCACTCTTCTACTACACGGAGGGTGACAGCAAGGCTGCAGTGCAGCACAAAATCATCTCAACTGTCACCATGGACATACAGAGTATCAAATACAAATTATCTTTTACATTAAAATGAGTGCAATTGCTTGGGACCTCAGACACAGCTGTGCAGCAACTAAGGCAAGCAGCAGGAAAGGGGAGATGTTGAAGCTAACTATAATGAGAAGTCTTCTGTAAACCCTGCTCTCACCTCACCCCCTAGAAAGGAAGATCTTATCTTGGACATTCAGGACTGAGGTTTCACTTGCATACACAACCACAGGGACTTCAAGTTCCCCCTTCACGGCACTGCCTCACCTTCTTTTCTTCTTTGGTGCTACTTAGAAATCTTCATTTCAACCAGGATTTTCTGATTATGTAAATAGGTTCAGGGTTTAAGAGAGTGAGGACAGAGTGAGAGCCTAATCATTAGCCTAACAGTCTAATTTCATTCTCCCAAGGTTATAGTCAACCTTTTTCTTTATCTTCATAAATAAAGAGACAGTAAAATGTAATTCAGAAGTACATAGATTCTGCTCTGCTTCTCATTGAGTGTGGGACCTTGAACATGTTACTTAACCTCTCTGTGGTTCAATTTGTTCATCTGTAAAATGGGCATAAAATTAATAGTACCTGTCTCATTGTGAGGTACTGTGACGAATAAATGAGATAATATATGTAACATACTCAGGTATATTACCTGGCTCAGAATAAATTCTCCATAAGTGTTTACTATTATAATATATAATGTCTGTGTCATAAGGATTACAAAAATAATAAGCTAATATTCAATGATAATTATCCTAAGTGATTTCTATTTCTTCCCCACATAAATGCTGTGATTTAAATACTATCACTGTCCTAATAAAAAAATGAAACAAAGTCTCAGAGAAGTTATGGAAGAGCCCAGAATTATGTAATAACTTTACATCTCTGATATATCTCTTATGAAAATTAATTCAAATTCTCACAACTACCTCATGAGGTACTTTTTTTTCAATTACAGTTTACTTTCAATATTATTTTGTGTTGGTTTCAGGTGTATAGCAGAGTGGTTATACAATTGTATACTTTACAAAGTGTTGTGCTCAACGTTTCCAGTATCTCCATGACACCATACACAGTTATCTCAATATTATCGAGGGCAACATGTTACTTAATGTAGGCAACATTGTTGCCTATGCTGTACTTTACATCCCTGTGACTATTTTGTAACTACTATTTGTATTTCTTAACTCCTTCACCTCTTTCACCCAGTCCACCTAATCCCCTCCCCTATGGCAACCATCAGTCTGATTAGACCAATGCTTTTATTGGTCCCATTTTACAGATCAGAAAAACGAGAGACCAGGCATTAGGTAACATAGCCAAGATCACACAACTAGCAAATTGGTAAAGCAAGTATACCCCACACTGAGAGTAGGTAAAGTCAAGGTGCTAAATTTAAATTTCAGTGACCTAATATCAGTGTATCACAATTTTCAAAAAGGAAATTTCCTCCTGGTATAGTCATGTAAATAATTTCTAAGCCAGAATGATTAAGACAGATGCTCAACACTGGAGCCATAAAAGAAGGCATTGATTAAATGCTAATATATTCTGATTTGCCTTACTACTCAATCATTTTCCCACCTCTAATAGCAACTATTTTCAATAATCATTTTCATTCTGTCCTCTATGATTTGAATAAATTCACTATTAACAAATATGAATTGACTTTTTTTAGGAAGCAAGATTATTGCCTTCATTTGGTTCCTGTCCCATAGAAGTTAGAAACAATGTAGCAAGAGATAATGGATAAATATTCAGTTCATGCAACTCCAACAAGAGGAGAACCTGCCAATGATATATCTGGCCAAAATGCACAGGGATTTATAAGCATCACATACCAATAGTAATGGATAACAACAGATTGGGCACTGAGCAGTACTACAGTAATCCAATAACTGAGGAAGTACTTATGCAAACTAGATAAATGAATCTTGGTTTGATGAACAGAGCACAGGTTTGGCTGTAGCCCCAACCACCCATGGTGCCTGCACATGATACATCAAGGGCTTGGTGGATGTTCCAAACAAATCTAAATGCGCCTAAGCTATTATAGGAAGGTGCCTTTGAAGTTCAGAGAGACATGATTGCTAGCAAGATCAGAAACATACTGTTACAGATCTTGAGAATAGATTAAGTAAAATAAAAAGTCAATAAGGAAGATGGCAAGCTAAATTTCTTTATTAAAAAATTGTGTGGGAGGATAGCAATGTGCCATGGAAAATATAATACCAGTCAGATGGTCAGAAAAAGTTATTTACTCCCTTATATTTACAATAAAATTAAAAACTTGATTTGCTAGGTGAAATAAAGCCCAATAGGAATATATATGTATATATATATTTATATATATGGACATTTAATAAAATTTAAGATTTGAACAATTCTTCAGAAGTTTATTCTAGGTTTTTAAAAAAGGTTAATGATCAATTGTGTGGTCACAAATTAACTATTGCACACAACCTGGCAGTTACTGAGCACTTAATGCTATGTGCTTCATTCACACCCTCCCAATAGCCTTATGAGATCTGCACCATTATTAGTACCATTTTACAGATGAGGAAACTGAAGAGAGTATGTGACTTCACCAGGATCATATGAAGTAATAGAATTTGGGTTTAAACCCACGTGGTCTAATTCTGGAAATTACATGCTTGACCATCAACTATACAGCTATGTATTAAATTAATGAAAGTAGCCATAATTAATAAGAACACAGATGTGAGTACTGGACACATCAAATGTCCTACCTCCCTTTGCAAGAGAAAAGTCAGGATAACTAAGTCCCTGATAACAATGGAAAACCTTAGCAGAATAGAGTGATGGAAATAATGAAATACATTGAAATTTAAACATTCTTAAAATGACTTCTCTGCTAACCAGGAAAATAGTTTCCAAAAACAAGATTCATAATAAACAAAATGGAATGAACTTCCATGCCTGGCTTCATCTTTCCACTTTGGAATTGACAGAGAACAAGCTTTCTGTGTAGGCATTTTGTGGTAATGACTTTACTAATATTAACAGTGACAATAGTTTCAGGCAGTATTTTATATTTGCATAGCAGCCTTCAACATAGAAGCAAAAGCACCTGGCAAACATTCTCATTTGCTTTATTGATGGCTCAGATTAATAGAGCGCCTTTCTGTCAAAGAGCTCATTAATCCTCACATGGACTCCTGTGACACAAATAAGCAAGCAATCCATTTCTACATTTTGCATGGGGAGAATCCAAAAGCCTGAGGTCCTGTGTGCAATTGCTTAGTAATATCATGATTGAGCCTACAGTGAAATCACAAACAACCTAGTATTTCCTGCCCTTACTGACTCAAGCCCTGTCTCACACAACTTCTTACTCAAAATTTCCTGAAACCTGGAGGCCTTCTCTATCTACTGGATCTCTCTCCACTGATTCATACTGCCTCTTCTTCAAGCTGGATTCTCGTCTCCTCCTTCCCGGTAACTTCTTACCCTGCCTCCATTCTTTCTCCTCTCCAAAGCATTCGCAACATTGTTGCCAGAATCATTTTCTTACACCTGCTCAGAAAACAGCTATAGGTCTTCATCATCCCTAGAAACGGACCCAATTCCTTCACAGATATTCACAGACTCCCACAGTCTAGCCCCCATCTGTGTGACTAGCCTTACCCCTGACTGCCGTCTCCTCTGCCCTGGGTCCCATGAGCCTAAACTGAAATCCAAACCCACTCTGCTCCTTGCTCATTCTGTTCACTTTTCTAGAAAGTAACCTTTCCAACTCCGACACTCAAAATTATCTTCACAATTCCACTCCAATGCTCTCTCTTCCATGAATCTCTTCTAATACTTCAGTGGAAAATGGCTGTTCCCTTCAACTCTACAACATATGTCAACCTTTATTTCTCATCATATTCTACCTAGGACTACTGTGACTTAAGAAAGTACATCTGTCTTACTAGAATCTTCTATCATTGAGCTTCCCAGAGAGTCAACTATGTGTCAGGTGCTGTGGCATCTAATGAGAAACAGATCTCTGCCTGTATAGATGTTATAATCTTACAGCCTTTCTCATCTACAGTCCCTCCTCTGAATAAAAAAACACACTATTTTCTCAGTTTTTACCAGGGTAGTATACAATCATCACCATCCTAGATACAGAAAAGATGCTGAGTCATTACCCACAACAGATGCGTTTTAGAAGTAGTTCTCAAAGTATAGTACAGAGACCCCCTTATGGCCCTCAGACCATTTCAGGAGGGTCACTGATGTCAAAACTAATTCTAAATAATGTTAATGCGTGGTTTGCTGTTTACATTTTCATTTTCTCTCAAATGAAGTGTAGTGTCCACCAGAGGCTGCATGATGTGTGATAGATATAACAACAGATTGAAAGCATAACGAGATAAGAAAATTCAGCTGCCTTCTATTAAACCAGACATTAAACAAATTTACAAAATGTAAAACAATACCACTTTGTAACTAATTTTGCAAAAAGTTTTCATTAAAAGATAAGTTATTTTATGTTAACATGTAATGTGTTTTCTGTTAATTATTAAATGAATTACATATTTTAAATTCATACCTTACTAACATGGCAAATACCAATGGATGCAACCAGCATAAACAAAAGCTCTTTGAGTTCCTCAATAATTTTTAAGGGTGTAAAGATTTCATGAGACCACATCTGAGAATTGCTTGCTACCTTAGAACACTGAGACTTGTGCTTTCTGCAGAACCCCAGCTGAGAATGCCAGAGTGCTAATTAAGTCATTTGTAATTGCAATGTTCCCTGAACTCGTCCTCTGTTCACTTATTTACAAGCACAACCCCCGCCCCACCCTTCCCACTCAAAGGCCCCTGGTTTGATAGTGAGCTACTTGAGAGCAGAGACTGAATTGAATTTATCTTTGTTGCTGTAGCACCTAGCAGAGAGGCGGCAGCCGGTAAATATTTCAGGGAAGAAGGGAGGGAGGAAGGGGAGGAAGAAAGAATTATGCCTTATTCGTTCTTCAGAGATTCTATCATAGCAATCAGTTTATTGAAAATCTCTGTTAACCTTCATGTAAATGTATTGAATTGAAAGTATCTAAAGTGATCAAGATGCCAATAGTTTCAGCTGGTACATTGGAAAATCCCAGCATAGCTTAGAAACCATGATTTTTAAAGGTAAATTTAAGAGTCCTCTTGTAAACAAATCAGTGAACAAACATTTGTGCATACTAGTCCTTCAACAGCAGAAGACAATTTTTACACATCTTGGAAATAGATGCAATTTGATTGCTTATGCATAAATGATACTGCACATGGATAATAACGTCTCAATAACCACAAGTGACTTCCTATACCTAAAATATCTTATCTCTTGATTTAGAATGTGATGGGTATAATTAGCCTAAAGATAAAGGGGGCAAGTTAAAACAAATTTGAGCATTGGCAAATCTGTCTTCAAGATCCTTCCAAGCCTCCATCTGATCTATTCTTCCCTTTCAGCCATCTCACAGCTGCTTTTCATCCCCACGAGGCTCCTTCACTGGCCAAGCCTATCCTCACCAAGGTCCTCCACTGGGGCCTGGTCTTTTGGGTACTATCCCATGACTTCATTTAATATGTATAATTTGTTCCACATAATTTTCATAGTTAGAAAGAATTTTAAAGATCATCTATCACAACTCCCTCACACACAACTGAAGCTCGGCTAGGTTAACACTTGCCCAAGGGAATATTAATTCATGACAGAGGTGGGATGAGAATCTAACATAAAAGTTTCTTCTTCCAGAGACTACACAATGAAAAATTTAAAATAATATGATAAACCCCTAACAAAGTATTATCTTCTTAATTAGACCGAATGTAATTTCCACTCCTTAACAGTTAAGGAGTAGTTACATTTATACAGTCCTAAAATTATTTCGGCCCTTAGAAGGGGCCACATCAGCCCTTAGGAGGTTGATGTGGCCCCTGGTGAAAATGAGTTTGACACACCTGTTTTAAATAGTCTCTGGCAAATTAAAAGGACAGTAAGACACTTTGTTAAGTAAGGTCAAACAAACTTTGCCAAAATTTACTCAACAACAAAAATAACAAAACTAAACTTTTACCTGAGAAACTAGGGTAATCTTTGAATTCTAAGGGATTTCACAAACAGTATTCACATTTATCACCTGATCTATTTAAATAAGATGGTGAACTCTCTGTCAGCTGCTTTCTAAATTGTATCCATACGTACAATTTTTGCTGCCTTTTTTATAGTCTAGTTATTACTCTGCCAAGTCCTTTTGGCTATATTATATTTTCCTCATGATTTTATCTTCCTTCCTCTGCTTCTGTCTTTCTTATATCTATCTCTTGCTCTCTCTTCTTTATTTCATCAAACAATTACCAGTATTCCACAAACATTTATCCAATACTACCAAGTATCAGGCACTGTGCTAGTCATGGAAAAATCAAAGGTAATTAAATCTGGCTCAAATTACTCCCAAGCTAAGGTGGAGTGACAGATTCATGAATGGTAAAATGTCCTAATGCAGTGGCTATGGTCCATAGGCTACTGTGAGAACATTGGGAAGAAATAAATGACTAATAGAAAGGGTCAGAAAAGGTTTCTAAAGGAAGATAACATCTGATGAAGTCCAAAGGGAGCCTAAGCAGTACCTCTCAAACTTTAAATCACCTGAGACTCTTGTTTGAAAGACTCTGAGTCAGTACATCCAGGTGAGGCCCACCAAGCTCTCAGATGATGCCCATGGTGTTGGTCCCCAGACCATTCTCTGAAATGCAAAAGTCTTAAAAGATGACTCAAGACTGTTAGTGAAGGTTGGGTGAGGTGAATATAAGCAGAATAGACAGTGGGAAATCAGAGAGGTAATAAACACCTCTGTGTCTGTGCTGAGACTAAAGCATGTTGATATCCCAGGCAATTGGAGAGATCAGTTCCTAAACTGGGGCAGATGGGAATATGGTTATATTTTTAAAAAGAAGGGAATTTCATAGGCAAGGGAGCATATCAAAGTAAGCAACACAGTTACATGGTAACAACTGCAAATCAGATCTGGTGACTTTGTGGGTAGAATCATGAGCAACAAGATAACCTGAGAGGCTAGGTCAGATAAACCTGCCAACAATAATGATGAGGGCTTAACTTATGGCAGTAACAACAGCTTTATTGCAAAAGGAAATGACTTCAAAAATGCTTAGGAGATAAAGTAGGTTGATTGTATTTTCACTTATTAACTTAAAATTAATACAGCAAGTTGTAATTTCTTTGCATTCTTTGCAGGTCTGGTATCTATTCTTAAAATGAAGTCTGAAACAAGCCACTTAACCTCTTTTTGCACCAGGTTCCCCATTTTAAAACAGTGAAGAGTTGACCAAATAAAATACTGTGGTCTCTTTAAATGCTAAACTTTATTATCCTATTAACTAAATTCATCTCTTATTAAGTCATGGAATTATATGGAATGTATATAGAATGTATTTTTATTTAATCTTTATTGCATTTTCCCCATTACCATTCAGTCCCTTTATACCCCATTGCCTCCAGCAATCACCACACTGTTGTCCATACCCACGAGTCCTTTTTCCTTTTTGCTCAGTCCTCTACCCTCTAATCTCCCCACCCCCAATAGCTGTCATCTGCTCTCCACTTATGAGTCTGTCTCTGTTTTGCTTGTTAGTTGACTTTGTTCTTAAAACTTAGCACAATACCTAGAATATAACTATACATTATATGACTAATACTGAATTTACCTAGCCAACAGGTGTTAAAACTTGAGCTTTCAAAAATCCTTCCTCTTCAAGATCCAAGATGGCTGCAGAGTAGCTAGGAACTCCATCTACTTGCTCCCAGACCCAACTGGTCTTGCAGCCTATCCACAGAGCATTCAACTCAAACATCCAGTGGAGAGTGAGCGAGAGCATGAGTGAGTGAGTGCAAAGAGGGACAAAAGTGCGGGGAGTGTGCGAGAGTGGGCAAGACCCTAACTGCCAGCAGGGCACCCAGGAGTGGGCGTCCCAGGCTCTCCAAGTAGAGCAACTGCTGCCACTGAGGCCCTAACTGACACTTTTGGCGGTGCAGAGCTGGGGTGGCTAAGTATCAGCACAGGAGTCGTGAACATTGGTGGTGGAGGGAGATGGGTGGAGAGCTGCTGGCTCCAGAAACAGCACAGTGGGAGCAGGACCACCAGAGGCTGAGTATCTCTGGAGGGAGCAGAGACAGCACCCCATTACCATATTATAGTATAGCTGTGGGAGTCTTCCTAAGGCCATCTGGAGAGATCCACAGTGAAACTTTGTCTAAAACTGTCAGGCTCTGACAGGCAGTGGCCAGCCTTAACCATGAGAGACTCTGTGGTTTTTGGGGAGGGGGAATGTGAGGAGAAAAGGCACCCTGAGGGCTCAGTGCTGCAGCATGTGGGTCACACAGCAGAGGAGAGCAGAGGCAAGACCAAGACTTGGCAGGAACCCAGGGCTTGCAGGCACATGTGCAGGCGTGCAGTGGCTCTGCTAACAGAGAACTCAGAGGGGTAGAGTCACACTGAAGGGTCTGTGTGTCCCACCCAGTACAGTTGGTGAGAAGAGGGCTGTTCAGAGTGGAAAATTTATGCCCACACCTCCTGTGAGAGAGCAGCAAGCTGGGGTCTAGAAAGCCAAAAGCTGAATGCCTGAGATTTGCTGCAGCCAGCCAGATCCCCTCACAGACAGGAGAACCCAAACCCCACTTGTGGATTACAAGCTCGCAGATCAGAGAGGCCAGGCTCAGGATCCACTAAACCCAGTAGAGCAAAGAGAATGTATGACAGCAGTGGGGGTTTAGGATGTTACCCAGCCGTAGTGTCCAGACAGAGCTGCTGCCTGTGCCAAGTAGGAAAGAGCTCCCCTTTTACACAGATTGGCCCCTTATAGGAAATGGTCAGCAAATTCAAAAGCTACACATTATTGGAAAAAATATGGGACAAACCAAGGTGTGTGGTGAGTGCATGGGGAAATACTTCCACCATCTTCTCTGAAAACTAAAAAGTGACACTGGGGGTGACCTAGGGTTCCCACCCACCCAATCACACCAGAGGCCCCTCTGGATGCAGGTAAAGGCACTGGCAGTGCTCTCGGGTCATTAAAGGAACCACTCTCGGGCCCACCACTGATGGAAACCCAGCAGGGCAGAACCATGGGGTCCAGCCAATGCTGAAGGAGATAGCCACAGACTGTGGATCACTTGTAGTCTTGAACAGGCTACCTAAGGCCAGACTAGGTCCACCATCTGACATTACCAGGGCTGGATCCAGAAAGAGAAAGCAGTGGTAAACAGTGGATTCTACTGAAATGAATTCCAATGCGGTTTCTTCATGATTTGCGTTATTTGTTCTCCTGCATAGCTTGTTAACACTCATTACTTTTTCAAGTTTGTGCCTATTATTTCACTAATTTTTACATTTTAGATTATTTCAAACCTCATACTTTGCTCCGCCCTTCTCTTACTCCATTTTACCTTCTTCCCTTCTCATGTTTTTGTTTTAAATTTTATTTTCTCTTTTGCTATGACCTGTTTCTGTTCTGCACTCTTACTATCTTTCCCCGCTCCAGACTCTCAAAACCATTTTTCTTGTCATTAGTCATTTCACATTCTTTTTTCCCATCCTTAAATGCCCTTAGTCTCTCACCACCTTTAAGAACCTTAGCTTGTTGGTCGTAGATACAGTGGTTGTTGTCCCATTTCTTCAATTTTATTTCTAGAGCTTCACTATTTTTGTTTCAAATCTCAAATTTTACCATTCCCTCTACTACTCCATTTTGCCTTCCTCCTGCCCATTCCTTTTTTCATTTTTAACCTCAATTTTTCCCTGTCTTAGCCTGATTTTATTCCTTACTCATAGAATTCCTTATCCCTCTATCCTTTCAAAATCACTTCTCTTCCCTATAGGTATCTCTTAAGCTGTTCTTTCTTTCTTTTTTCCCTCTTAGTTCCATCCCACCTATATTAATTTTCTCCAATTTGGTTCCTACTTTTTTCACTATATATTTTTTTAATTTTTGTTAAAACCTAATAATATACACTTTCCTTCTCTTATTCCATTCTGCTTTCTTACCTCCATTTTTTATTTATGAAGTAGATTTTATTTTCTCTGTTTGCTTTGTTTCTATTTCCTGCCATTATTATTTCTCCTTCCTCTACCGTCTCAAACACATTTTTCTTCCAGTTCATCATTTCATATTAGTTTTTCCTTTCTTATAATGGTCTTAGTCTTTTTACACCTTTATTAATATTGGTTCAATTGCTGTTGATAGTGTGGTTGTGGGTGGGGGTTATATTTGTGGCTGAGGGTTTGTTTTCTGGGCTGTTTGGTTTTGTTCTGACAAAACCTGAACAATAGCATATAAGATGTTGTGGATGGTATGAATATCAGTCAGCCACTCAGCGTGAAAGACCCAACAAAGAATGACCCAACAACAATCAAAACCCAATTATAACAAGAGATCCCACATAAATAGCATAAAGGGCATACAAACAGCATCAAGATCGGGAGATCAAGGAGACTGCACAACTGAGCCCCACAGGTCTCCTACCATAGAAGATCATACCACAAAGACAGGGAATCAATGCAAATCAATCTAACATACAGAAACAAACAAGAAGAGTCACCTAAAATGGAGAGACAAAAAAAAAAAAAACACCCAATTGAAAGGAAAGGAATAATCACCAGAAAGACTGCTAAATGAAATTGAGGCAAGAAAACTATCAGACATTGAGTTCAAAATAATGATTATAAGGATATTGAACGAATTCAGTGAAAACTACGAAGAACTCTAGGGAAGCTATAAGGAACTTACAGTGAACTGCACCAACATGAAAAAGGGCACAGAAACTTTCCATAAGAGCCAGGAAGAAATGAAGAATACAACACCTGAAATTAAGAACACAGTAGAAGGAATTAAAAGTGGGCTAGATAAAGCAGAAGAATGAATCAGCAAGCTGGAGGACAAGGTAGCAAAAAATCCCAGAGAGAGCAACAAAACAAAAAGAGACTCAAAAAGAACAAAGAGGGTTTAAGGGAGCTGCAGGACAACATGAAATGTAATAATATTCATATTATAGGGATACCAGAAGGAGAAGAAAATGAGCAAGAGATAGAAAACCAGTTTGAAAAAGTTATGACAGAAAGCATCCCTAACTTGATGAGAGAAAAAGTTACACAACTCCAGGAAGCACATAGGGTCCCAATCAAGATGAATCCAAAGAGGCCCACATCAAGACACATAATAATTAAAATGGCAAATTTTAAAGACAAAGAGAGAATCTTAAAGGCAACAAGAGAGAAACAGCTAGTAACATACAAGGGAGTTCCAATAAGGATATCAGCTGATTTCTCAACAGAAACACTACAAGCCAGAAGGGAATGACAAGAAATATTCCAAGTAATGAAAACCAAAAGGCTGAAACCAAGACTATTCTACCCAGTAAGGCTCTCATTTAAAATGGAAGGTGAAATAAAGAGCTTCCCAGACAAAAAAAAAAAACAATGCTAAAAGAACAATCCTCCACCAAACCAGCATTGCAAGAAGCACTAAACAGACTGCATTAAAAAGATAAAGAAAGAGAAAGAGATGGACAGAAACACAAGAGCAAAGAAAAAATGGCAATGAATAAGTAACTCTCAATAATAAACCTAAATGTAAATGAGTTAAATGCTCCAAACAAAAGACATAGGGTAGCTAAATGGATAAGAAAACATGACAAGCATATGTTGTCTACAAGAGACCCACTTCTGAACAAAAGATCTACACAGACTGAAAATGAAGCATTGGGAAAAAATATTCTAAGCAAACAGACATAAACAAGAAGGGGTAGCAATACTTATATCAGACAAAATAGACTTTGAAACAAATGTCATAAAAAGAGACACAGGACACTTCATAATACTAAAGGGAAAACACTTATCAAAAAGATATAACCCTTGTAAACATGTATGCACCCAACATAGGAGCACCCCATAGGAGCAAATATATAAGGAAAATCTAGTAGGACTTCAAGAAAGATATTGACAGCGACACACTTGTCGTAGGAGGTTTTAACAGCCCATTATCGACAATAGATAGATCTTCCAAGCAAAGAATCAGCGAGGATATTGTGGCATTGAACAACACTCTAGATCAAATGGACTTAATTGATATATATAGAACATTTCACCCCAAAAGCAAAGTATAATGGAGACAACTGCACTTGTGAACAACAATAAAAAAATTAATACAAAATAAATAAATAACAATAATAAATTATCTTTGGGGTATGAATAAAATACTAAAATTTAAAAAAGAAGAAATCAATTCATGGTTTATCATTATTGGAATTTAAAGGAATATAACTTTATGATTTCACATACATAAAAAAGAAGCAAACTATAAATTATTTTCAAATGCAGATGGAACATTTTCAAAGATATACCACAAGGTAGGACACAAAAAAAGCCTCAAAAAATTCAAGAAAATTGAAATCATATCAAGAATCTTCTTGGATCATAATGGCTTGAAACTAGAAACTAGAAACCCAGGAAAAATCTCAAAAACATTCAAATTCATGGAGACTGAATAATATGCTATTTAATAATGAATGGGTTAAAAATGAGATCAAGGAAGAAATCAAAAAGTTTCTGGAAACAAATAAAAATGAACATACAACTGCCCAAAAACTATGGGACACAGCAAAGGCAGTCATGAGAGGGAAGTTCACAGCAATACAGGTGCATCTAAAAAAGAAAGAAAAATCTCAAATAAACAGCCTAACTCTACATCTACAAGAACTAGAGGAATAACAACAAACAAAGCCCAGAACTATGGAGGGGAGGAAATAATCAAGATCAGAGCAGAATTCAGTGACATAGACACTGAAAGAACAATTCAAAAGATAAATAAATCCAGGAGCTGGTTCTTTGGAAAAATAAACAAAATTGACAAGCCTTCAACTAGATTCATCAAGGAAAAAAGAGAGAAGACTCAAATCAATAAAATCAGAAATGAAAGAGGAGAAATTAAAGTGAATACACAGAAATACAAAGGACTGTAAGAAACTACTATGAACAACTATATGCCAAGAAATTGGACAACTTGGGCAAAATGGGCAAATATCTAGAAACACAGAATCTTCCAAAGCTAAATCAAGAAGAAGCAGAAAACCTGAACAGACCAACAACAATTAGTGAAATTGAAGGAGTAATCAAAAAACTCCCAGCACACAAAACCTGCACTGGAGAGTTTCACAAGAAAATTTTACCAAACATTTGGGGAAGAGCTAATTCCTATCCTTCTCAAACTATTCCAGAAAATTCAAGAGGAGGGAAGACTACCAACTCTTTTTATGAGACCAATACAGGCTAATTACAAAACCAGATAGAGACACAACAAAGAAAGAAAACTATAGGCCAATATTGCTGATGAACATAAATGCTAAAATCCTCAACAAAACATTGGCAGATTTGATCCAGCAACACATTAAAAAGATCATATACCATGATCAAGTGGGATTCATCCCTGGGATGCAAGGATAGTAGTATAATATTCACAAATCAATAAATGTGATACCCCACATAAAAAAATTAAAGATGAAACCACATGATCATATCAATAAATACTGAAAAACATTCAATAAAGTACCCATTCATCATAAAAACACTCAATAAAGTGGGAGTAGAGGGAACATACCTCAACATAATAAAGGCAAATATGAGAAATGTACAGCCAACATCACACTCAATAGACCAAAAAAAAAGCTTTCCCCCTAAGATCAGGAACAAGATAAGCATGTTCTCTTTCACCATTTTTATTCAACATAGTATTGGAAGTTCTAGCCACAGTGATAAGACAAGAAATAGAAATAAAAGACATCTTAACTGGAAAAGAGTAAGTAAAACTGTCATTATTTGCAGATGGCATGATAGTGTACACAAAAAAAACCTACAAGCTCCACCAATAAACTACTCAAGCTAATATGTGAATTTGGCAAAACAGCAACATATAAAGTCAATATTCAGAAATCAAAGGCATTTTTGTAAAACACTGAGATATCAGAAACAGATATCAGGAATAATATCCCATTTGCTATAGCAACAAGAAAAATAAAGTACCTAGGAATAAACTTAACCAAGAAAGTAAAAGACCTATACTCAGAAAACTACAGAACACTGAAAAGAGAAATTAAGGAAGATACAAATAAATGGAAGCGTATACCATGTTCATAAATTGGAAGAATTAACATCATTAAAATGTCCATACTACTCAAAGCACTGTATAGATTCAAAACAATCCGCATCAAAATACCAATGACATATGTCACAGATAGAGAACAAATATTTCAAAAATTTATATAGAACCAAAAATGACCCTGAATAGCATCAGGAATCTTGAGAAAGAAGAAAAAGTAGGAGGGGTCACAATACCTGATATCAAACTATATTACCAAAACAGTCTGGTACTGTCATAAGCACAGACATACAGATCAATGGAACAGAATAGAGAGCCCAGAAATAAGCCATGTATCTATGGTCAACTAGCATTTGACAAAGGGGCAGGAGCATAAAATAGAGTAAAAACAGTCTCTTCAATAAGTGGTGTTGGGAGATCTGGACAGGTACATGCAAAAAGTGAAACTAGACAACCAACTATATCATATACCAGAATAAAGTCAAGATGGATAAAAGACAGAAATGTAAGCCAAGATATCATAAAAGTCCTTGAAGAAAATAGAGACAAAAATTTTGGATATTCCATGCAGTAATATTTTCACTGATATGTCTCCTAGAGCAAGGGAAATATAAGAAAGAATGAAAAAATATGACTACATCAAACTAAAAAGCTTCTGCTCATCTAAAGAAAACATCATCAAAATGAAAAGGGAACCAACTGTATGGCAAAACATATTTGCCAATGATAACTCAGACAAGAGTTTGACCTCTAAAATGTATAAAGAACTCATTTGTCTCAACACCAGAAAGACAGTCAATCCAATTTAAAAATGGGCAAAGGGCCTGAACAGACACTTCTCCAAGGAGGATATGCAGAGGGCCCAGAGAAATATCAAAGAATGCTCATCATCGATAGCCATCAGAGAGATGAAAATAAAAAGACAGTGAGATACCACCTCACACTGGTCAGAATGGCCATCATTAACAAATCAACACACAAAAAGTGCTGGCAGGGATGTGGAAAAAAGGGGACCCTCATGCACTGATGGGAATTCAGACTGGTACAGCCACTATGGATAACAATATGGAATTTCCTCAAAAAACTAAAAAGGGAACTGCCCTTTAACCCAGCAATTCCACTGCTGGGATTATACTTTAAGAATCCTGAAACACCAATACAAAAGAACTTATGCACCTGTACATTCATAGCAGAGCTATTTGCAATAGCCAAGTGATGGAAACAGCCTAAGTACCCGTCAGTCAATGAGTGGATCAAAAACCTGTGGTGCATTTTCACAAAGGAATACTATGCAGCAAAAAGAAAGAAGGAACTCATACCTTCCACTACAGCATGGATGGAACTAGAGAATATTATGCTAAGTGAAATAAGCCAGGAGGTGAAAGACAAAGGCCTTTTGACATCACTTATAACCAGAACCTAATCAACAAAACAACCAAGAAAATTAGACCCAGAGACATGGAAACAAGGAACAAACTCACAGTAACCAGAGGACAGAGGAGAGGGAGAGAACAGGGGAATGAAGGGGAGGGGTCCAGTCAAGGAACACCTATGGATGACCCATGGACATGGACAACAAAATGGGGACTGACTGTGGGAGCTAGGGTAGGGTGAGGCAGGGGACAGGAACAGGGGAACAATTGGCACAACTGTAACAGAACAGAAAAATAAAAATTAAAAACTAAAACTGTCACTCTAAAAAAAACTCGTTCCTCTTTACCCACATTACTGAGTCCATTTGTTTTGTATTTATGTCCTACTGATGATTCTCAGTTTATACACTTCTTCTTTTTTAAAATATATTTTATTGATTATGCTATTACAGTTGTCCCATTTTTCTCCCCTTTATTCCCCTCTGCCCTCTACACCCCCTCACACATCATTCCTCTACCTTAGTTCATGCCCATGGGTCATACATATTAGTTCTTTGGCTTCTACATTTCCCATACTATTCTTAACCTCCCTCTGTCTATTTTCTACCTACCATTTATGCTACTTATTCTCTGTACCTTTTCTCCCTCTCTCCCTGTCCCACTCCCCTGCTGATAACCCTCCATGTGATCTCCATTTCT
>CM052538.1:91513516-91552521 GCA_028533065.1 Trachops cirrhosus | reverse complement strand
CTGAAATAGAGTTGTCAGTGACCAGAGGGGAGAGGGGAGGGAATTTCAGGGGAGAAGGGAAGGGTTTACAGGAACAAATATAGAGGACACATGGACAAAACTAGGGGTGTTGGAAAGGGGAGGGAGGAGGGGAGGAATGGGTGGGTGGGCTGGAATGGGAATAAAGGATAGAAACTGTACTGAATAAACTAAAATAAAATTTAAAAAAAAATAAATTGTTCATTGCAACCATCTTAAATCGGCTGTTATCATCTGGGGTGATAGCATCATACTGTTATGCAATGCACTCATGCACCTCAAGATCTCATGCTGCTATCTGGGTATTAATAGCACACACCATCAGCTGAACATTCTGTCTTACTGATTTTCACTTCTTTAGTGACATTATTTAGAGAAGTATTTCTTCAGATCATATGCAATAAATCATGTGCAATATATTTTTTAAATTGTTCCTATAGGTCACATTTCCTGCTAAGGGACATTTTCAAATTCACAACTCACCACTGCTTGTGTGGGTTCTCATCTATAGGAAATGGATCTAATTCAAAAGCTTCTTGCATGAGTTGCCATAATGAAGATCTGAGATGATCCTGCCATTGATGTTTCTCATACTAGCCTAAAATAAAAGCAAAAACACAGGCAGGGTTGATTTTAACACACTTAAATGGAAATTTCACCTGCATTGAGAAGACCAAATGACTGAGAAGATAATTGGTGCTGGGTGGTGTGGGGTAGGGGACAGGGAGGAATAAAACATCTTGCAGTAGTTCTCTCTGTATAGTTATCACAAGCACAAGAACTTTGGTTTACCAGCACCAGAGTAGCTGATATTTTAAAATCTGAACAGGAGCCCAATTAGTATTACTATTTTGGGTGAGGTGATATTTGGTTTTGTGACATGGACTTGGGTTTTCTGATATAAGCCATCGCACTAAGCTTCAACTGGGACAGCTCCACTGTTACATTTTGCATATTCTACTTTTCATGTAAGATTTCATTGGAACAGTGGGTTACTTGGTTACTGGTAAAAGGACTGAGAGAAGTTTGAAAACCACTGAAGTGAAATAAAATAAAACTAAAGCTGATCTGAAGCAGAAAAGTGACCTATATGTAGTTCTTCCATAATCTGATCATAACCAAAAGTAGATTTGTAACTTCAATCTCTTACTGTTACTTTTTGACACTGGACCAGATTCTCCAGGACAGTACCAGTCTCCATTGTTCTGTCCATCATCAAAC
The DNA here is from genome assembly GCA_028533065.1 of Trachops cirrhosus. NCBI lineage: Eukaryota > Metazoa > Chordata > Mammalia > Chiroptera > Phyllostomidae > Trachops > Trachops cirrhosus. The sequence continues at coordinate 91,551,282 of CM052538.1, read as the reverse complement.
ATAAGTTTTGCTTTCTAGTGTGGAAAGTATGGTCACCACACCCAAAACAAATATCCACTCTGCCCCAAGTAAGAGTCCCTTTCTTGGCCAGGGGCTTACAACTGTATTCTGGGAATTCCTCCCCTATCCCTTCCTGCCCCCAGGCCATCCCAAAGTGGCCCCAGAGTCGCCCACTGCTAATCAGAGGAGCTGAATTTCTTTCTCCTCTGAATTCCTAATACACTTATCATCAAATCAGAAACTATATCATCATATACCATCTTTGTTATTTAGCCTCACCTCTCTAAATGAGTATAAGCTCCCAAACATCAGAAGCTATATTACAGTTTCACAAACTCTGCCACCCATAGCCTTTAACAGAGAACTGTAGGTATGGGAGACATTCATTCAAGGGACATTTATTATGCCCCTGCCATGTGCCAAACAGACAGATTATGATTTAGTAGGTTATACAGGAAACACAGAAATAGGTAATTATTGTGTTGGGTAATGAGGGCTGTGACAGAGGTAGCACAGACACTGAATAAACATTATCAAATAAACAAACTTAGGAGCTTTCCTTCACTATCATCACTTTTAAATCCTATTTACAATGTATGAGAAGGGGATAATTACTTTAAGAAGCATTTTCAGGAAGCACACAAAGCACCCAGGACATCTGAAAACCAGGAGACAGTTTTACTTCTATAAAGACAAGCCACTCAAATGAATTTCTAGTACTTTTATGTCACTGCTGGGTTTTTTCCCCTGCTCTCTAACACACACACACACACACACACACACACACACACACACACACACACACACACAATGTAGCAAAAATCCTGTTTATCACTGTGTAAGCCACTCTGCAAATGCTTAGTCCCCCTATAAGGGAACTTCATTTCACACCCGCACAACACAGCTGGTTTCAGAGCAACTGTGGGCTAGGAATGCTTCTAAGGAATCTTTGGTCATTTCTTTTTCTACTCAAAACTCTGCTTTCCATTCCCAGGAGCCCATGGGTTTTACATCTCATAGTCACCAGGGATAAGAACAGTAAGGCCACAGTGGCTTGTTAGGAATCCAAAACATCAATTCAACTAAAAAAATGCTTTACCAAAAATAAATATAAAATTTATGTCCACTTGTCAAACAAAAATATCTCTATTTAAAGATTTTTGAGTATCATCTGTGGTATCCAATTAGAGTTTCCACCAAGATTCACAATAAGAAATAAAGCTCTCCTCCATTAAATTAAGGTGGGTGGGGAGGATCAGTACCTAAAACATACAGCAGACAGATTTTTCACTTCCCCTATTTCCCTTGATTTGTTTCATAAGGATACAGTGTAGTCAAGCTGAAAAATCTTTATTCAGAACTGTACAACTTTAGCCTTGGCTGATGTAGTTTTAGTGGATTTAGCATCGGCTTGCAAACTAAAAGTCGCCAGTTCAATTCCTGGTCAGGGCGCAAGCCTGAGTTTCGGGCCAGGTCCCCAATGGGGGGCATGTGAGAGGCAATCATTTGATGTTTCTCTCCCTGTCTTTCTCCCTCCCTTCTTTTCTCTCTAAAAATAAAATAAATAAATCTAAAAAAATTATAACTTTGTTATGAAAATATGAACATAGAGGTACATTTCTGGAAATCCAAGCTCTGATTCTAAATTATATTTTCTCTTTCAAACAATCAATTTGCAGCATGATCTTTTATCTGAATCAGCAACCGTGTATCATCTCAGATTTATGTAATGCAATAAATATATCTAATATGCAAAAGAAACAAATGGATTCTGTTCTTCTTTACCAATAACATCACCCCCAGTAGTTTATAGGCCCAACTACAAGTCCTTGGTCCTCAGAAGTTGTAAGACATCCATGTGTGACAAGAAAGAAGCACTCAGGCTGCAGCAAATACAACACTGTACTCCTCTCTTGTCATTACTGGATACTTTTTGCCTGTTTTTGCATAAGTGTTACAATATCCAACCAAAAGATTAAGAGAGACTGTAGAGGAAATAGTAGGGGCAATGGAGAAAAAAATTTAAATGTCAATTTGTTTTCTACTATTCTAATTGAAGGATTCTCTCTTGCTTTGAGTCCATTAATCTCATAAGCAACTGAGCAATCATTCAATTTGAACGCACCAATTCCATGCAGTCTTTTAGCTACAAATGTCACCTGAAGCCAGAACTAGAGCAGGAAAGGCAAGCATCTGCCTCCGTGTCTAACAAATAAGAAAACCCCCAATTAGTCTTTGTTTTTATCATTAGTATTAAGATACTTTTTCACTAAGACTACATCCAAAAATAGGTTCATTTACATAAAGCCACAATAAAACTTATTTAAAAAAAAACCCTTAATTATAAGAGGCTTTACCTTAAACATGGGAGGCTTGCTCACATTACTCAGGTTAGGCAGATTCCTTTTCCTTGTAGTCTTCCTATAGGATATACTAACAAGAAAACCCTAAAAATTTCCCTGTAATTTAAAAATTTATATATTTTATAGCATCCACGATCAATTCTCAGTTCATTCTAACCTTGAAAAATATTAACCACAGTCTATGAAACTATTAAAATACATAGCTGCAGACATACCAGACAATGACAGCAAAAACACACTCGTCCCTCCGGGATCTGTGCATAAACACCCCTTCCAGCATGGCAAACACACTCCTCCCAGCGCCAGATGCTGCTCTGGGGCAAATAGGCAGGAAGCTGGAGGCAGCTGATTTTTCCACTCTACATATAATTTCTCACTGCCTCATCATCAAGAACCTTTTTACTGAAACTGTGAAGATTTTATAACACCAGGAGCCCGTCAAATTAAATACACTTTGCAACAACAGGAGGGAGTGATGTGCAAATGAGGAAGCATGAAGACTCAAATTTCTAAGGTCATATTACCTTTGTCATCTGATTTTCTAGTTCCGTTGTGGGGGTGAGAAAATCCAATTTGCTCTATGTAGTACAATAGGCTAATCCAGGACTCTGTCTATTATAAGAGTAACATCAAGGTAGAGAAGGGAATACATAGCAGAGGCAGCAAAACTGCTACATCCAAACTAGCCAACCCCAAAATCCAAGGGTTCCAAAGTGGAGTCAGAAGCTTGTGAGCTCATTCATGAGCATCTGTATCTATATTTACAATATATATGCTCACCTAAGGCATAAAATTTACAGAAACCTCTCTGCAAGAAATGGTCATTCTTGCAACCATTTTTAGCACATTGATCAGCATTCTGTGAGATCTCCCAGGGCTCCACACCAAGCAGTCTGGAGATAGAGGGAGAAATCAGACGTTGGGCTGGCAATGCCTGATGCACTTAGACCCATTTTCCTTCCATCTGAGCTGTGGCCTGTCCCACATGACTTAGCCTGCCTGCTTCCGGTTCGTTCGTAAAAGTTATCATCAACAGACCAGCAGCGGACAGGGCTGCTGTGCAGACCCTGTCTGGCTCTGCAGCAAAGACGGCCGAGTAAACAACCTTGTGATTGCTTCAGAGCTTCCTGCCTTGGGATAAGCCATTCTCTTTCTGTGGCTGAACTGCAATATCCCAGGAAGTTCTGTCTTTAAAGGGATTGAAGCAGAGATTTAAAGTCTTTAGATTTAAATGCAGATATGGGGATATGGAATAAATATGTGTGTGTATATCTATAATTTCCTTGAAATATCTCTGATCTTGATTAACTTGAAGACTTTACAATAATCACATTTATTTCGCTGCAAGCACATATAAATTCTGATAAATATATTGTCATGCTCATTTCTGATGATATATCTTTCACCGCCCCCCCCAAAAAAAGGTCTGACATTTCTAGGGAACACAGTCCCAGCACAGAATACCTGGGAACCATGCCATTTAAAAAAAAAAAAAAAAAAAGCTGTCTGCTGTGACTAGGAGATCACTTTCTTAAAGGGACCCCTTACCTCTATGACTGCAGTGCCAATGTTTCCTCTTATCTCGAAGCTGATTCCTGTTCTCTGTTCCCCTCCCCAGCCCAAATTTAGCCTAGTATGTCTGCAAGAGCAATGCCATTAGTTTTGCAACTAAAATGTATAAATAGCATTCTCAACTAAAATATGTAAATATGTCCCAAAATATTTATTTAAGTTATACCTCTCAGAAGTAAATATAAATGCATACTGAAGACATGATTTTTAATGTTTTAGGGAACCCATAGCATTTTTTGGATATGGGACTGAGGCCAGCACTTCTAACAAGCACAGCTGTTCTCTCTCTCTATCTCTCTCTCCCCCACCCCTCTCTCTCACTCTCTCTCCTCTGTCTCTGTTTCTTTTTTCCCTTCTGTAGCTCTGCACTGGTCTAAAAATCCCTGGTCACAATAAGAAACCTCCCTCCCACCCTCTGCCAACCCTCACTCCAAACAGAAAGGTTCCAATACTCCCACGTCAGGGGAGAGATGCTTTGCACAGAACGAAAGGCTGGTGGTCTCTTGCATCAGAGGTAATTCACTTCATTAATCTGCTTCCCACTTCATCTTTACCCTGCTCCCATCCTGGTTCTCCCACCCTATCAGGAGCAATTAATAGACGATACCACACCCTCCAAAAATCAGGTTAGAACCCAGAATGAGCAAAGAGCCACCTACCATTCCGTGCTTCAGAACTACGATCCTCATCCAGCAGTGTTTGCCCCAGAAATCCTCCCTATTTGTTTTTCATTAACCACATCCCAAACTGTTATCAAGAACAGATTCTTTGGAGGTGGGAAAATTGTTTAAAATTAATGATGGACAAGTGGTTTCCGAGAAAACCCAATCTTAAAGTCACTCAAGCCCCTAGGAATTGAGGGGTGAGGAGAAAAAAGAGAAATTGCAAAAATGAAAAAAGAAAAGAAAATGGTAAGCATGTAACAAGAAACACCCACCCCCATAAAAATAAAAAGAGAAGGGAAGGTTTTTAAAAAGAAGAAGAAGAAGAGTGGCTTGCTGAATCACCCTCTTTCACTGCCTGGAAACCATTGTGCAGTGTGATGCTGCCTGTACCATTGTGGAACCTACCAGAGGAGACGGACAGAGGGCTTGGGGAATGGGGTTGCTATGGCAACTTAAAGGAGCACACATGACGTCAAAGCCCAAAGAGGTCTAGGGAGGGGTAAGAGGGGGAAAGGGAAAGGAAAAAGTCTATGTGCGGCTGCAGCTACTGTGTTTTCCGGTGAAATGAGGACCAGGCAAAATGGAAAGGAATAGGGTTTGTTGGCAGCCACTATCAGCAACTACGACATCCGACAGCCCGTCTGCACAATCCGGAGAAACAATCGGCTCCATGCAACCCTGGCCCTGTACACAGCCACGCTGAGAAACAAAATACCCGCAGTGCAAAAGCACCGTTGAAAATACAGTCCATCTTTTCTTTTCCACTAGCTCAGCTTTTTGCAAACAACAAGCACAAAGAGAGACATATAGTATCTGTAAACGTCAAAGCAAACAAAGATGCTAATAACCTCAGCAGGGATGTGAGCGTTTAAGTCTGCCTAAACCCCACAGAGCATTTGCACAGCACCATTCCTTTCCTGTTTCTCTTGTTTTCAATAAAAGTCCTAAGCAAATACCCACTAGATCAAACTCAAAAACTCAAAAACTTATTCTTAGACTGCAATTTGAATGTGGAAGTAAAATATAGATAATTTGAGTTAACAGATCAGGGCTGGCTCTTTTTAAAAAAATCACAGGTAATTCTGTGGAAAACTGATACAAATTATATTATTACTATTTGGGGCAAATATCTCATTTTAGTTAAGTAATTTGTCCTGCTATTTACTGCTAGAATATATTTCTAAGTCTCCATTTAGTTTTAATATCTACAAATAATAGTATTTTTGAATGAGAGCAGTTGACTACTTCCACTACTAAAAAAAATTACCAGTTTCTTTTAACATTTTAAAATATTTATTTACATAAGGAAAATCTTCAATACATATTTGACCTAACTTGAGAAGTGCTTGGACTTCTCAAATTAATCTAACCAACATCTTTTTTTTCCTTAAACAACCAAGTAGTGCTGAGTTTTATACTATTGGACATTATGTTTAGGAACTATTTTACATACAGAATTAGGAGCTTCTTCCACATGTTAACAGAAAATACATAACATGCAACAGAGATAAAGGAAGCAGTGATTGTAGACACTAAAACACATCATAAAACTACACGTGACCACATCAGATTTTGTAGTGGTGGTTGTTGCTGCTGTAGCTATTTTATTAAGGAGGCAATCTAGAAAAACAAAGTCTTGCATGAGTTTGCTGTCTTTTTCAGTCTATTGAACAAATTTTTGGATGTTCCTTACTCTAACAATCAACAAGAATCAGTTGATCATTAACTTTTGGTTTTGGCAATTGGCCTACCTACAAGATGACTATGTCTCGAGCAAAAGTGTATACTAATTAGCCAAATAACTTTATAACGCAATGTAACTGGTATTCAGACTTTTAAGTTATTATATTCTAAGTTTGGATATCAAAGGTAAGTTCCCAGTAACTGGATATCAATGAGGAGAACATGAACTTCAAATTCTTACCTCTTCTTACAAAGATAAAAATTAATTCAAGATAAATTATGTACTGAAACGTGAAAGCTAAAAATCTATGAAACAACTAGAATAAAATGTATCTTTTAGAAGGAAAAATAGCTTTCTGATCTTGGAGTAGGCAAAGATTTCTTAGGACTCAAAGTACTCATCACCACAGGAAAAAAAGACAATCAAAATTAAAAGCTTTTACTTACTTGAAGTCACCATTAAGAATATGAATAAACAAGTCACAGACTAAAAGAAAGATATTTAACATAAACATATCTGAAAATACTCGATATACACAAATTTTGGGTTATATAAAAATATCCTACAACTCAAAGATAAAAACAATTTTGTTTAATGGGCAAAAGTCTTGAGCAGGCACTTGACAACAGAAGATTTATAAATGGTCAATAGGTATATAAAAAAGTATTCAACATCATTGGTCATCATAGAAATGCAAATTAGAACTGCAACAAATGTTATTTCACACCCACAAAAACGTTTAAAATTAAAAAGATTAACAACACTAAATTTTGGCTAGGACATGGAGAAACCAGAACTCTCCTACATTAATGATGGGAGTATAAAATAGTAAAACTACTCTGGGAAATGGTTGGCAGTGTTTTTTAATGATAAACATATACCCACAGGATGATTCAACAATTCTATTCATAATCAACCAAGAGAATAGAGCCCTATGTCCATAAAAAAAAAGTTTTAGATAAATACTTGTGCTAGTTTTATTTATAATTGATACAGACTGGAAACAACTCAAAGTATATCAACAGGAGAATAGGTAAATTATGGTATATTCATATAATGAAATACAAGTCAGCAATTAAAAAGCAGCAAATATAAATAAATTAAAATGAATCTTTTTTTATTATGTGTTAATTCTTGATGGTACAAGTTATGAAAATGATAGATGCCAACATTGTTCATAGATTTTGGGGTGGATTTTACAATTTAAGAATATAATTCTCCACTTACTCATTTCAGTAATGCTTTGATGATTAAAATGGTCTTCTAAATTGATTATGTATAGTATTCAAAAATTAATTCCTAAAATTAGATCATTAAATACAAGTTAATTTTTTAAAAAATCAACACCAAAATAGATCCCATCCCTTATTGGATAAAATCATAATTCTTTACTCAAGACCTTCAAAAAGATTATTTGAATATAAGTCTCTCTTGCCATTTCTCAGTTGAACACAATATGTTTTAGAGCCTCTGCTTCCAGAAATACAGATTTTTTAATCAAAAAAGAGAACAAAAAAGGACAGATAACTTTTGATATCATTGCATTTACCAGGCATTGTGTTTTTGTGGTTCCACCTACCATATAAACTCCCACAAAAGTGTCTCCTTCCTTTCATTTGGTATATATCATACATAATGTATTTTGTATTGTCCTTATTTATGAGCACATAATATCTTACCTTAAATTTGACTGTGATTTAATTCTATTTATTTCTCACTGTCTTCCCTGAGTGTCTTTTTCCAGCAACCTACTATATCTTCTTATACATGGTAGGTGATCAGTAAGGAGTATTGTTAATTATAATTATCTGTGATCATATAATTCTTTTTACCAGCTATGAAAACTTTTTATCTCAAATATTATGATGGAATGCTAAGTTTTATCCAATTTTAAAGCAGGTAACCTCTGTTAATAATATTACATATTTAAACTTTAACTACTTCAGACTTTTTTCAAAGTGTTTTCAAATAGAACTATATTTAATCTGGAAGTATGACCCAAATTCTATCAATACTATCATCACAAGAGTTTTTGAAACAGGAGTTTTAAATAGACAAATGAATGTAAGTTCTTCTTTTTAAAAGCACAGAATTGTATTTAGTATCCCTTGTATACAGGTTTATTTATCTAATGTCATGTTTGTAGTTTGTGGTAGGACTGAAGATGTCCAGGAATGGTTCTTGTTCTCCAAGCAAGCAGATCTCCCTTCCACTCTAAATTAAATCTTCGGGATAGCACATGTCCAAAATGAATGACTGAGACAATGCAACAATATAGATGAATCTCAAAAACACTATGCTAAGTGAAAAAATGATACAAAAGAGAATATTTACTATATAAGTCAATTTACACAAAGTTCTAGAGTGGACAAATCTATTCTATAGTGATGGGAATCAGAACTATGTTTGGGGGAGGCACAAGCTGGGTACTTTACTGAGGACAAGAGGAAACTTTCTGGAGTGATGGAAATATGCTACATCTTGATAGAGGGGTGAGTTGTTGCATAAGTGGAATCATTTGTTAAAACTCTTCAAAGTATAACTCTTAAGATCAGCACATTTTACTTTGATTAAATTAAATCACTGTTTATAAAATTTTTTCATCAATTCCCAAGAAAAATATTGCTGAGTGAGCAATAAGGTAGAGTTCCCTAACCTGTAAGTCCCCAAACATGAATCCTAATTCTGCCGACTCAAGCAGACCCAGGAATAAGAAAGGCCAGACTCAGAGTCACCAGGATATTAAAAGATCAAGAATCCCTATGTAATGAGGAAGACAACTAATGAATGTTTAAAAACAAGAAATGAGAATTCAGATATTTTAAAAAAACATTTTTCAGAGACTCCTGTAGAGAATCAGATTCCTAGGCTCTACTCTAGAGTCTATCAGTGTCAGGGTCCAAGTCTCTTGAGGACAAGAAGACACTGAGGAATGGGCTTTCCAACAGGAAATAAATGTCAAGGGACACAGGAATAGAGGAACCTAGAGGAATCAAGTCAGTGAAATTATAGTGTCAAATTAGAATTCAATTTCTGAATCCAAGCCTCAAGTGCATTCGTTGAGGGGGTTGGTGCAGGGGAGTAGCAGTAGAGTGAACTAAAGCCTGCATTCTAAGGTCTTTTATTGAAACTTGTCCCAGACTAGGGTGTCTGACTCATCCCCATTTGCTATGGACCTCGAAAGTTTTAGCAAGTCCTACATACCAGAAAACACCTCAGTCCCAGGCAAACTACAAAGGTTGGCCACCCAGCCTTTACAGATGTTGGTTACTCAGCATCTAGAATGGATTTGAACTCTCATGAAAATTAAAAGTCCCAGCTGAGAAAAAGAATAACAGAAAGAGTCAAAGAGTTCACTGTAAGAGTGATGTGGCTAAAGAGGAGTGTCACCTAGCTATACTTTTCAACAATTAGGTTATTATGCCATGAACTAGGATTGTGGCAAGAGGATGCATGTGATTTGATACACACAAGCAAAATCATGAAAAGTAAATCAATAGAATTTGGTGAGTGAATGAATATGAGGGGACTGCAGAAGGTCAGTTTTGCTTTAGATTCACTATCATTTCAAAATACATAATAATGTCTTCTCTCAGAGTCAGTCATGTATTTTTCATGATGTTTCCACTTGGGGAACACTTGTCCTTTGCAAAATTATTCCAGACTTCAAAAGTTTCAGAGATGCTCTATATTATTTCCCTCTTGGAAAGTCATATTGCATATTACAAAATTAAGACACTGAGAAAGCTTGAAGTTAAAAACAAACTATTTAAGTTTTCCAAAATTAAATTAAAATTAATATCTCAAAATAATTTCTCAAATGCAATTTTTAAATAATATCTTATCATTCTTTTGGATAGGAAACATAGGGTCAATGGCTTATCATTCCCATGATGACCTTCAGTGAAGTAAACTTAAAATATGAGTGGCTCCTCATATGATCCAGCAATTCCATTTCTAGGTATATATGTGAAAAAAACAAAAACACTAACTCAGGTTCATGCATCTATGTTCATTGCAGCATTATTTATAATAGCCAAGACTGGAAACAACTTAAGTTTCCATTGGCAAATGAATGGGTAAAGAAAATGGTGCATTGATACAACAGAATATTATTCATCCATAAAGAAGAATAAAATCTTACCATTTGCAACAACATGGATAGACCTAGAGTGCATTAAGCTAGTGAAACAAGTCAGACAGGGCAAGACAAATACTGTATGATCTCATTTTTATATGGAAGCTAAAAACAAAACCAGCCCATTGATACAGAGACTAGATTGGCGGTTTGCAGAGGCAGAGGAACAGGTGAAATGGGTGAAGAGAGTCAAAAAGTACAAACTTCCAGCTCTGAAATTAAAAAGACATGGGATGTACTGTACAGCATGGTGGCTCTTATTAACCATACTGCACTGAACATTCAAGAGTGACTGACAGAGTAGATCTTAAAAGTTCTCATCACAAGAAAAAAAGTTCTGTAAATATGCATGGTGATGAGTGTTGGATAAACTTGCTGTGGTGATCATGACACAGTATACACAGCTGTCAAATAATTGTGTTGTGCACCTGAAATGAATGTAGTATTAAATGTCCATTATACCTCAATAAAAAATAAAGTTTAAAAATACTAATGGCTCCTAGTAAGAATAAATTTTGTGATCTTTTAATATCATAGAAAGAAAAGGGATCTAATTCTGCCCTCTTCTTCTTAACTAAGAGATTTCATTTTTTTTTTTAGAACAGTTTTAGGCTTACAGGAAAACTGAGCAGAAAAGTACAGAGTTCCCAGATAGCCTGCTCCCCTTCCCACATAAACAGTTTCCCTCATTGTTAACATCTTGCATTAGCATGGTAAATTTAATGAACCCATACTAATACATTATCATTAACTAAAATCCCTAGTTTATATTAGGCCCACTCTTTGTATTGTTCAGTTCTATAGGTTTTGACAAATGTATAATGTCATGTTGCACTCACTTTCAATTTTCCTCCTGTTTAGGAGTCAATTTTACATTCAGGAAACACCTGTGTTCACATAAAAAAAAGGTATATAGAATTGGTCTGGTGAAAGTTTTTCCTAGAGGACAGAGCATTACTTTTAGAATTTAATGGCAGAAAACATACTTTGAATCAACTTTTGTTAAACTTATAAAAGCATCAGATTTTTTCCCACTGGGAACACCTGTAACTAGCCAAAGTGTGTTCCTTTGTGGTTAAACACACTTTGATTGTAAATGCAGAATATACCCTGCAATGAAAATAGTACCATTGACCCTTGAACGACGTGGGGGTTAGGGACACCAATCCCTTGCACAATCAAAAATCTACATATAACTTTTGACTCCCCAAAAACTTAACTACAAATAGCCTACCATTAGCCAGAAGCCTTACTGATAATATAAGCAGTTGAAAAACACATATTTTGTATATTATATCTATTACATACTATATTCTTACAATGAAGTCAGCTAGAGAAAAGAAAATATAATTAAGAAAATCTTAAGAAAGAGAAAATACATTTACATTTATTGAAAAAATTTGTGTTTAAATGGACTTGAACGGCTCAAAGCCGGGTTGTTCAAGGGTCAAATGTAGTTTTACACAGCTTTTCAATATCCTGGTAGACTTTTTTAATTCTGGATTTAGTTTGCAATAATAATGGAGGGCAAATTCTACTTTAAAATAATATCAAAGAAGCTTAAGCTTCCTCAGGTAGCAACAGCTTTAAAAATCTCATTAGAGTATTTGTCTTTTGAACAACAATGCTGATAGAAAACTGCCTCTCTTAGATCCCAACAGAAGCTGGTTTGTGAGATAAAGAACAGTTATTCTTGCCAGACATCCCCAGGTTTATCCACACTTCAATCCATGCACATCTGCAGCAATTCCAATTTTCCTTATCCTTGCTTTACCACAGTGCCTCAGGAGCATGACAAAAGCGTAGAGGCACCATGGATTATTTTTGGGTTTGGTCTGGAAATTCAACTTCTTACCACTCTGCAGCAACTTATATCTTTGTAAAAAGGCCATTTTTCCTTTCAGCTTTATTTAGGTAAAATTTACAAATAAAACTGTAAGACATTTAAAGTATACAACGTGATGATTTGATACACATACACATTCTGAAAGGGTTCCCCCGTCAAGTTACCATATTCATCACTTCACATAGCCTATTTACCTTGGCTCAAGGGTTTTTTATTTGTTTGTTTTTTTACATTTAAGATCTACTATCTTTGCAGCTATACACTAGAGTGTTATCAACTACAGTGAGTATGTTATACATACATTAGATTCTCAAACCTTATTCATCTCATAACCGGAAGTGTGTAGCCTTTTACCAGCCTCTCTCTATTTCCCCCACCTCCCAGCCCCTCAAAACCACTTTTCCATTTCTATGAATTCAATACTTGTTTTACAGTCCAAATATAAATAATACATGTGGCATTTATTTGTCTTTCTCTGTCTGGTTTATTTCACTCAACATAATGCCCTTAATGTCCATCCACATCTTCACAGAAAAACAGTATTTCTAAAAGAGCTACTCTCACCTTTGATGACTAGCCATTGTAGAGCTCAAACAAAAGGTAAACTAAGCACTAGGCCACTGGACTGGTGTGGCTCAGTTGACTGGGTGTCATCCTGTGAATCAAAAGGTCCCAGGTTTGATGCCCAGTTAGGTCACATGCATGGGTTGCAGGCTTGGTCCAGAGATTGAACATTGATGCTTCTCATTCTTTCTCCCTCCCTTCCCCTCTCTCAAATCTTTAAAAAAAAAAAGGTCAAGAGACAAAATACAAGCCGAACTTTTGAAATTAAATATAAAAAGTGAGGTTAATAATATTATTTTTATAAATATAGTTCCTCTATTACCACTAAATAAAATTTTCTAACATTAGAGAACCTATTTTTAAACATTGGTATAAGATTTTTGCAATCACCACATTTGTTAGTGAATTCTCTGTCTCTATAACTGAACGATAAGGTAGGTAATAGTATTACATGGTGATAGCATCTAAACAAGCAAAAGACTAGTAATCAGAGGTAATAATACAATAGAGGATTTGGTATATTTGGCCTTATATTTTTAAATAACATAATGATCAGCATAAACTTATATACAGAGCTTATGCCTCCTAGATTTTTAAGTGGCTAACCAAAAAATGCTTAGAGTATCCTAAACATGCCATCCAACCTTTACTGGAGTGTTATGTTGGACAATTGGATAGAGAAATAGGAATTCAATTTTGGAAACTATCTAAATTCTTGAAGATATAGCCATGATAAGAGTATAAATTCAATACATGTCTTGAGTATGTATAGAATATTTTTAAATAATAAATAATATATAAATACTTTTAAAGCTGATTTGGAATATGTATAGACTGAGGAAAGGGTATTGGACTCATCAACAGATCTTATTTAAATCATAGCTCTGTGACTTGAACAAATCACATGGCCTCTGCATTTCTCAATTTAGTCATTGACATAATGGGTATAATAACATTCATTTCACAGAATTTTTGTGAAAATAAAATTAAATAATGCATATGACAGTGGCTAGCACAGTGCTGGGTATATAAGAGTCAATAAATATTGAACATTTAATTGAATTTATAATCAATAAGGACTTAACACTTAAATTTAAATTTCCTGATGTCACTTCGTAAGCTATAAAGATTGTCCAGTACCCCAGAAGCAGTCATCTTCTCTTGATTGATAGCGTTCTTTAAGTGTATACACAAGAGATGCAGTTGATCATATGCAACTTGGCAGTGTTGAAGCAGCACTGTGGAACTAATAATAAACTTGAAGGAATTTGAGCCTACCTGCGAGTCTACACTTGAGAAACTATTCAGAACATCAGCAATTCTCACTGGAAATTTCCCAGAGAAAATTGAGCTACTTTATCAGCAGATATTCAGAGATATACTCTTTCACCAGAAATAGAGAACCAAATCCAAAAAAAACTAAGGAAAACAATAGTACAGCTTTTGGAGCTATGTGACATTCTTACTGTAATTTAATTTAAAATCAATTCAACCAGCAAATCACCAAGTACCGTATAAGGAAAAAACACTGTGCTGGAGATTTAGAAAAGAAATCCAAGACATGGTTTCCTTTAAAAAGAAGCTCATGATCTTATTGCAGAATCAACACTGGTCCACTCGAGGGAAAAACATCTTTACATAGGTCCATAAATGTAGGATAAAAAAAATAAAGTTTTTAATTTGAAGAGGAAAGATCTCAACATGAGCATGCATGCTGCAAACATGGATCTCTAATTCTGTATATCTTGCAAAGCAGCACGATCCAATAAAAATGGAGATCTAAGTTCTAATTCCACTAGGACTGACTACCCATGAGATGTTGCACAGGTAATAGCTTTCTAGATTTTGCTTTCTTCATCTATTAAGTATTGGCTATATATTACATGATAATTATAGTTCAGAAACAAAATGGAAGAGACTGTCTTAAGAGACTGAGGAGGTCTTTGATGAAGTCTCTCCACTTCTTAATGAGTGCTTTCTCATCAGGTTAGCACTAAGATCTAAGGCAACTCTTGCAGGGACATCTGAAGGCAGATGGTCACAGCTGCAACAGCTTCCAGGAGAGCTCTATTACTCAACTGCCCAGGAAACTTCCAGACGAAGAAATGGTGATTGCCCCAAGCCCTGCAGGGAAGCTAATCTGACAGTGAGAGCAGTGATCAGCCACAGCTGCCGGCAGAGCCTTCAACAGAATCTCTGCTATGAGATGTTTTCAATTGAGCAACATGCAGGCCTTGGAAAGAAAGGACCAGACTCTAAAAGGCTAGATGACCTAAAATCTTACTGGGAGGAGGAGGAAGTATGTATCTCAGAGTGTAAGTTTCATGAAAGCAGGAATGTTTCCTGTCTATTTATGGCTCTATG
Organism: Trachops cirrhosus; assembly: GCA_028533065.1. Taxonomy (NCBI): domain Eukaryota; kingdom Metazoa; phylum Chordata; class Mammalia; order Chiroptera; family Phyllostomidae; genus Trachops; species Trachops cirrhosus. Next base: position 91,536,086 of record CM052538.1, on the reverse strand, counting down.
CACCATACCAAGGGGAGTTCCTGGCAAACACTCAAAACAATTTTATTGACTGAATGAATAATGAATCAATCAGTGAATCAATAAAACAACCAAGTATGAACAATATAAGAAGCAAATGTTTCAAAGTGTTTGTCATGAATTGAACTGTTTCCTCTCAAAAAGATGTGTCAAAATCCTACCACCTGCCCAGTACCTCAGAATGTAGCCTTATCGAGAAATACAATCCAGATGGTTTGCAAATATAATTAATTAAGACAAGGTCATGCTGCACTAGAGTGACACCTGAATTCAATACAGAATTACCTCTAATCCATTAAGGACAAGGTATCCTTACAAAAAAGGAAAATTTGAACAAAGACAGAAACACAGAGGAAAATGATGTGAAGTGGCCCGGGGAAGAGAGAGTTACCTACAAGTAACTGTCTCATATCTCTTCCCATTGCAAGACACACAATGGCTTCCAAAACACTGAGAATAAGACGCATGTTCCTTATCATGGCATACCAGATCCCCATGCTCTGGCTCATGGCTCCCTCCCTGACCTCATCCGCTACCCTTTTCTCCTTCGCTTCTTTTCCCTTTCAGTGAATACTGTCTTCTTGACCCTTTCTCAGAAAAGTCAAGAATGCTTTCATCTCATGGCGTTTGTATTCGCTGTGCCTCCTTTCTGTGTACTATTTGTCTTTCTGTTCATTCAGAACTCACAGAAATATGTTCTAGAGACAACTTTTTGACAAGCCTATCTAAAATAGTATCCCACATCAACTCTACCCCTTATTCAATGGCTGTGTTTTTCTTTACAGCAGTTACCCCTTCCTGATATATTAAATGTTTATGTTTTAATTTTCTGTCTTTCCCTCTAAAATGTATTAGTATAGGAACAATGTTTTGCTTACCTAGAATAATGTCTGACAAGTAGTAGGTACAGAAGATAAATATTTGGTGAATTAATGAGTGCAACAATCTTATACATTTTTCTGACATCTTTGAAAATTCTATAAACAGATGCTATCATTCAATCACTATTTATTTGGCACTTCTTTTGTACAGGACTCGTATAGGCCTTAGGATTGGCACAGGAGAGATAGCACAAATAAATCTCTTATGAACCCAGCCCCCAAGAAGCTTGGGGAAGAATTTCAGTGTGTTCCATGAATTACTACATGCAATATACAAACTAACTGTAAAACTACAGAGGAGAAAACAGTCAGTTATATCTGATAAGTAGAAAAGACTTCATGGAAGAAGCACCAGGTGAATGTAGGCTTGAAGAACTTTCCATAAAGAAAGGCAATACAGTATAAACATGTTCAGGGTAGCATTAAGAGTCTGGTAGCTCGAATAATGAGAAGGAGTCAAGTATGGTTGGAGCATAAGAGTGCAGAAAGACTAGAGTGGCAACGCTTGTGTGGCAAGACTTGAGGCTTAGTGGAAAAGCAGGAAACAGTTTATTTTTCCCATTTTAAGGAATTGGGAGTTTATCCTAGAGCCTAAAAAATCCTCCTTAAGACCAAGCCTATTAAATATAACACTGTTTTAAGTTCTGAAAGGGATAAACCTAAATCTCTAACTACATGCATCACAATTCTACTACCAGCATTACCATATTGTAAAAATCATTTTGCATGTGTATAATACCTAAAAGGCAACACAAAAACATGAAGACAATTTGATTTGTTGAGGGTGAGAGCTCTTAGGGTTTTGCTGTTTGCTTTCTTTTCATTTTCTTCTAAAGTGTATTTTGATCAACATCTATTATATGTTGGCTTAGAGTCTCCAATTTTATAATTGCCACTGCTTTATGTAGGTCTGATTTCTCTGGAATCCACATCTCTGGAGACACCATATTGCATTATTTGTTGACTTTGTTTGGACTGAATTAGCCATAAACTATGCCTTTGCCCCACTCTAAACAAAAGAGATCAGGCGGATCACATGTAAGGACTGCCACCAAAGACGGCTTTTCTAACGTTTCAGTCCTCAGCTCAGGCCCTCTGGTTATCAGTTTTCCAATCACAAACCTCTAGTACTTTCATCTAGTCTACTTGTTTTTTATTTTGTGAATAAAATCCCTTTTTTCCTTTTCCTTAACAAAATCTCACACAGAGCCCAATGTATAAAACTATAAAGCAATGTTTAATTAATTATACATTATGCAGATTTGTACCATAGGTTTACAGTAAAATTAATTGATGAACAACATGTGGCTATTTTAATAAACAAGATATTTTCAGTCCTGACTTATGAATGATAGTTGTGGACCTATCATTACAAGCATAAAATTTGCTTCTGTATTTTTCTGTTGTAAATTATATTTTGTAATGGATCTGATTTATAGATCCTGAGTTTATAAAAGAAAAAGAAATAGAGAGAGAGACACCAAAACACAGTTAGAAACTTTTAATCTATGTCTCATTTACAATTAGTTTATGTAGCTTAGTGGTTGTAAACGCATCACACTCTAAAACCTAGAATCAAATCAAATCTAGTCCATATTATATGTTTTTAATGAGTTGCCACAGTTTAAAAATTAACAGATTTCATCAAAAAATCTGAATTCATGGCTTCTCTTGAAATCTCTGAGGATCTGGCAATACTAGGGCAATATTCTGACCAGTGACTGCTGTAGATGGTTTGTTCTTTCCCGATGGCCTTACACACACACACACACACACACAGAGTCCATTCACTACCTGCCTGGGTCCTATAGCATTTAAGTTTGTGTTCCCTGGACTTTATGTCCAAAGACAATTGGAGAAACTTCATTCCCTGTCTCTGGCTCTATTCCACCACCCTAGACCCTAACCCTGATCCAAGCCACTGTCACGCTCATCGTGAGCCACTGCAATAACCCCTCAAATGTTCCCATTCTAAGCAGCCTTCCCTGCACAGGCCTGGCTGTATTTGCCCTTGGATCCATTCTTCATCTTTCACTGATTCCTGTAGCCTTCATTTTCCAGACACTTATGCTATCTTTTGACTGGTTTCAGCCAATGGGAGGCCCTATAGCAGACTGGAGAACAGGGGAGAGGGAGGAACCAAGGTATTTGTGTCCCTTCGGGTCTGCCTTAAGCAGTGCTTCTGACAGGAACACTTTGCTCCCACGACTCCAGCTCCTGGAGTCCTCACACAGGCTTTCTCTGTTGCTGGGAACACCTTTGTCCCACTCAGGGTCCCACAGGAAACAGATGACACATTTGAAAACAACAATTTGGGTGGGTTTTTCTACAAAAGGCTTATTTATAAAGATGTAGGTATAGAAGAACCATGAGGTAGAGGGCTTAGTACTCCTAGACCCACGGAGAAGGAGAGAATCATCCTCTCTGTGGTAGAATCATCCAAATTGTGAGGAACAGGTACCTTCAGGCAAGGGAGACAAACAACTGACCAGAACTGAAGGAGCCAAGGGAAATAAATCCCTGACATCGCTTTCCTCCCACCATAGAGTTTCTTTACTGGGGAAATACTGACATTGTTTTGGGCCAGTAATTCTATATGAACACAGGATGAAGGGGTGTTTTTGTAAGGTGTTTAGCAGTGTCCCATTAGATGATGTGGCAATCAAAAATGTCTCTGGATACTGTCACATGTCCCCTGGAGATGAAGATCACTCCCCAGCTGAGGACCACTGAGGTATGACTACCTGTTCTAGTCTACTCAGGTCAGCCTCCTGGATCAAAGGGAAGGGTAGAGAAAGGTAGAGAGTAGCTCTCGAAGGGTAAATGGAAAATACTCAGCACAACTCTTTACCCCACCTTGAAGAAGTTCTTACTTGCTATACAACCTTGAGCAAGCAGCTTAAATTTAGTTTTCTCACTAGTTAAATAAATATACTAATATATACTCTATAAAACTGTTATAAGAATTAAATTAAGATAGGAATTTTAAAGTGCTTAGAAGAAACTTGAATTAAATAAAATTAAGCTTCCTTTCCATGAAGACTTCTTATTCTCTTATTTTCCTACCTTTTGGATATAAGATTGGAAGAGTCCAAGCTTCTTACAATAAGCTGTTCCTCCAAGAAGTGTCAAGTGTTTATTCTATATCAAGCAGCCAGCTAGTGGCAAATTCATTAGCCTTTTAATGGTGCTTCTGTGATATGTGGACCTGGGCAGAAATGGCTGTCAGGGTCTCCCTGCTCTCTGGGCAGGCTTTCACCAGGCATGGGTTGAACCGAACCTCCATTCTCTCATTAACCCTTTGAGCCTTCCTTTTCCTTTCAGCATATAATGGACAGGTAAATAAATAATCTATTAACTCAATTTCCTTCCTAGCTTTTATTTTTACATTTTTCTCTGAAGCATCTTAATGTCATGAAGCATATGACCTAAGTGTGAACCAGTAAAATAAAAAACTATTATTATACTTTTATGTCAAGATAAAATACTAACCTAAAATAATTAAACTAAAACACCTACGTATGACTTCAAAATCTAAAAATTTTGCTAGTTTTCTAATAGAAAATAAAATAGCATTCCCTTCTTTAATTTAATTTTATTTTTTAAACATAGATTTGATACAGGTAAAAGATGCAGGAAATTTATTTTCAAAAACAAGTATATACCACTACAAAGACTCGGGTGAAATAACAAGAATACAAATTTTTTAAAAAGGTTTAAACAATCATGAAAAAACATGATATAATTTACCTCACACACATAGTTGAAATGCAAAAAAAGCAAATGTGTGTGGCTAAAGTATATAATAATTCTAAAGAATTAAACAATCTGGTTTATCTTCTTAGATTTTTAATCCTCACATCTCTTTGCTCTCATTTATCACAACCTAGAAGACATACTGTTTCTTTCACCATTATATCGCAAAGTTTCATGTACTAGTCAGCCTTCACTAATTTCTAACATCTACTTACACGTCACAAACATTGGGGAAATATGAAAGCTCTCCATACCCTCACCACTACTTTGTTTTTCTGGGTCATTTCTAAAATGCAGAATGTTAGCTTTGATTTTGTCACCAGATTGTTCATTCATTTAACAATTGTTATTGAGTTCTTCCTATGTGCTACATACCAAGAGCTAGGAAAATAGCAAGAACAAGCTCTGTATACATAAAGGTTACATTTTGATTTTAGAGACAGAGTAGACAACATTTAAGCAGAGAAGTTTGTGTATTCAGAGCAGGAAGAATAGCAAGTACAAGAACCTAAGACCTAAGACAAGACAGAGCTTGGTTCATTCAAAACACAGCAAAAAGGCCAAAGCAGAAATAGGAGAGCCATAGGAAGTGAGGCTGGAGGGTAACCAGGAGGCATGATAGAGCTTTGATATTGCATACTGTGCAATGGGAAGCCATAGAGGTTGAAAGCCGGGCTATGACAGGGCCTGATTCACACTAAAAGAATACTCTGGGAGAAGTAGGTATGTGGAGACTAGAGTCTAGATGGAAAAAAGTAGAGACGAGGAAACAAATTAGGAAGTTATTAGTTGCAACAAGAGATGATAGCATTTCTGGTCAAGATGGCAGTACAGGTAAACTCAAACTCACATCCTCTCACAACCACATCAAAATTGCAGCTAAATTACAAAACAACCATTATTTAGAAATGTCTCAAGTCTAGATGAGCAGAAGTCCTACATCTAGGGAATGAAAGAAGAAGCCATATTGAGGCTGGTAGGAGGGGAAGAGACACAAAATGGTCTGGTCCCACACCTACATGCAGTGATAAAAGGATAAAAATTGGGAAGGATACCTGGGCTGCAGAGGTCCTCTCTGAGGAGCAATGGATCCCAGTCCTACACCAGGACTCCTACCTAAGGTTCCAGTGCCAGGAAGAGGAGTCCCCATAACTTCTGACTGTAAAAACCAGCAAGGATTATGGCTGAGTGAGATGGAGGGCTTCTGGAGTCCCAAGTGTTCCTTTTAAAGGGTCTGTACACAGATTTAATTCTCTCTGAGCTCCAACACTGGGGCAGCAGCATGAAAGGCAGCAGGGACATACAGGGAGAAATCGAATTGCCTGGCATCAGGACAAGGGCTGGAGGGGCAGCTTTCTCTAAGACAAAAGTGCTGACTGAGGCCATTTTTTCTTTTCTGAGCCCTGCCCCCACAGAGCCAGCAAGCGAGCACATATCTGAGACTCCATCAACATGGCTAACAGTGTTCTCCAAGCCTTGCTGATTCCCTGACACTCCACCCCACCCAACTTTCGGGCCCACTGAAGCTGTTTCTAGTGGCTTTTCTATAATATGGTCCAAATTTCTTAAATATCCAGCAACTGGCCTTGGAATGCCCCACATGTATCACAAAGTGGCCCCAGGCCCAGAATTAGTGGCAGCTTGCTTTGGTTCTCAGCTTGGCTTCTCATAGGCACTTCCAAGCCCAGCACAAGTAGCAGCCATCTGCAGATCCCATTATATCTCATGCTGGGTGACCCCAGGAAGAAGACAGGCAGAGGCTGACCTTGGCCAGCACCTCCCAGGAGGCCCCAGTGCCAGCATACCCAGTGGACAGCTTCAGACCATGCCGAACACCATCCAACCACTTCCACAAGCAACATACTCAAAGAGTAGATTTAGTGGACACCAGAGCTTCCCTGAAGTAAGTCTTGCTCCATGGCATCACCCCCTACTCAGCTGACCCTCCATGGTGGTCACATCCAGTCCTTATAGCCAATTGGCCAGGGAGTAATGCCTCCCATTGATGTCAACAGCAATCAAGGTTCAAATACAACAGGAAGGTGTACTTAGCCCACAAAGATGGTGCACCTAGAACACTCAGCTCAGGTGAGTAGGGAGGCTGTGCCACAGGACCTTATAGAACACCTGCTACATAAGGCCACTCTACCAAGCCTGGTAGACATAGCAGTGCTATGTAATACATAGAAACAAACACAGCTGCCAAAATGAGGAGACAAAGAAATATGTCCCAATGAAAGTGCAGACTAAAACTCCAATTTCTTTTAAATTTTTGCAATGACTAATGTGTCAAAAAGTATTACAAAACTTTTTTTCCCTTTGAAATTCTGTAATTTGTTTGGCAACTCATTTCTTAACATATTTTATTGATTATGCTATTACAGTTGTCCCATTTCCCCCCTTACTCCCCTCCACCCTACACACCCTCTCCCACCCACATTCCCCCACTTTAGTTCATGTCCATGTGTCATAAGTTCTTTAGCTTCTACATTTCCCATATATTCTCACCTCCCCCCGTCTATTTTCTACCTACCATCTATGCTACTTATTCTCTGTACCTTTTACCCCTCCCTCCTCCTCCCACTCCCCCACTGATAACTGTCCATGTGATCTCCATTTCTGTGATTTTGTACCTGTTATAATTGTTTGCTTAATTTGTTTTTGTTTTTGTTTTATGTGCGGTTGTTAATAATTGTGAGTTTGCTGTTATTTTACTATACAGGTTTTTATCTTCTTTTTCTTAGATAAGTCCCTTTAACATTTCATATAATAAGGACTTGGTGATGATGAACTCCTTTAATTTGACCTTATCTGAGAAGCACTTTATCTGCCCTTCCATTCTAAATGAAAGCATTGCTGATTAGAGCAATCTGGGATGTAGGTCCTTGCCTTTCATGACTTGGAATACTTCTTTGCAGCCCCTTCTAGCCTGTAAGGTCTCTTGAGAAATCAGCTGACAGCCTGATGGGAATTCCTTTGTAGGTGACTGTCCCTTATCTCTTGCTGCTTCTAGGATTCTCTCCTTCATTTTAATCTTGGGTAATGTAATGATGATGTGCCTTGGTGTGTTCCTCCTGGGGTCCAACTTCTTTGGAACTCTCTGAGCTTCCTGGACTTCCTGGAAGTCTATTTCCTTTGCCAGATTGGGGAAGTCCTCCTTTATTATTTGTTCAAATAAGTTTTCCATTTGTTGCTCTTCCTCTTTCCCTTCTGGCACCCCTATAATTCAGATGTTGGAATGTTTAAAGACATCCTAGAGGTTCCTAAGCTTCTCCTCATTTTTTTGAATTCTTATTTCTCCATTCTTTTCTGTTTGGTTGTTTCTTTCTACCTTCTGGTCCACTCTATTGTTTTGAATCCCAGTTTTCTTCCCATCACTATTGGTTCCCTGTGCATTTTTCTTCATTTCACTTAGTGTAGCCTTCATTTTTTTCATCTAATTTGCAACCAAATTCAACCAATTCTGTGAGCATCCTGATCACCAGTGCTCTGAACTGATAGGTTGGCTATCTCTTGGTCACTTAAAAGTATTGGCTCTGAGGCTTTGATTTGTACTTCTGTTTGAGCCATTTTTTTTGGGGGGGGTCTGGTCACACCTGTTACATATGAGGGGCAGAGCCTTAGGTGTTCTGCAGGGCAGGGCACCCCAGTCGCTGGGTTGTGACGTTGTATGTGGGCGCTGGGTCTGAGAGGAAACAATGGCATTTGCTCCTCTCTCCGTTTGATTTCAGTCCCTTCTAACACTTCCCCCAAGCTAACTGGGCCTTTCTGGTTCCCATGTGGGTGGGCTTGTGTGCATTCTAGGACCCCATGGGTCTCTCCAACACACTCTCCTGTGAGGCTGGGAGTCTCTCCCTACCCCTCAACCCCCACAGGTGTTTTCAATCAGTGTCCCGAGGTTCTATTTCCCAGCACTGGGACCCTGGGTTGCACAGTCTGTCTCACTGCCCATTTTTGCCTTGTTTATCTGTGCAAATATGACCCAGACAGCCAGGCACCTTGTGCACAGTACCTCGCTTCACAGTCACCGCCTCACTGGGTCTGCCAGCCACCTGTGCGCCCAGAGTCTGCCCGCTGCGGTCTTGTGCTTCGGATGCCTTATGCACTCAGGTTGCCTTAGGTGTCCAGTGCCACCACTTTCTGTGTCTGGACCCCTCTCCACCCAGCTGCCCAACGCCACCCTTCCTACCGGTGTGGATGAATGTGTATATTTTAACTCCTTGGTTGTCCGACTTCCATACAGTTCAATTTTCTGTCAGATCTGGTTGTTATCTTGTTTCTAAACTGTTGCTGACCTTATTTTGGTTGGGCAAGGAGGCACAGCATGTCTACCTATGCCTCCATCTTGTCCAGAAGTGGCAACTCATTTTGTAGGCACATCCACTGCAGTGATTTTCAATCCTATTCAACCCAATATACATTTTTAATAACAATTTTTTTTACCACTCTCCTTTACTATGGTAGAATGAAGTTTATATATAACACAACCTATCTACATATACAATTTCAAAGAATCAATGTAATGTCTCAACTATGAAATAAAGGAGAAATAAAAATTCATGTATATAGCAAAATAATGTACATTTCAATATTTAAATTCTCAGGCATGACTCCACGAGTAAAATAAAGCCAGTTGCTTCCTTTCAATTTTAATGAATAAATTTGGATTTAAGGAAAGGCAATATTAAATTGAATATTGTCCACTTTGCTTCTCTATATTTGTCATTTTAAAATAAGGGATAAATAAATATATTCAAAATTGTATATAAGAGAGAGAGAAGTCCTTTAAACATTAATTCAATATTTATAATTGTGGAATGATTCATTTTAGCATTTCAAATTCTACAAGTGATGTTGCCTTCAGTAACATGCTTTTAATTCTTTACCAAACACTACTAACACTAAAAACATAAAAAAAATTTGTATTAAAATCTTTCCTCTACCTACAGAGTAATTGGATTGCTGGCAAATTTAATATGTAAATGAAAACCATGACAAAATATAAAGTTTGGTCACCTGTGAAATATTTGAAAATCACACTGAACACGGGACAATCTTCCATTGTGTGGTGCTGGCCCACAGTGTACATCTAGCTCCTTCATCACAGCCATTGGAGGGCCAGTTGGACCCCTAATCATTGTAACATCCAATAAAGACAAAAACAAAAACAAAAACTCCAAAACATCTCCTGGGAGAGTGTGGCATATCCCATTGAGAATCGGCAATCTATTGTCTCATAATGCCTAGAACAAAACTTAAATGTTATATCCTGATGAGAGGGAAAAGAAGTATAAAATCTTTTGAGAAGAGTAAAATAAAAAATGAAAAGCTTGACCCAGAGCACAATTTTGTGTAGTTCACTGTGACTAGAAGCTACCACCAGAAGTTTAAGGCTAAATCAAGATGCCTGTTATTCAATTCTTAATTAGCATGTACCTAATTTTTTATTCAAATTTTGCTAAAACATTTTCCAAAGGATAGAAGGTGATTATTAGATTGATGGGGAAAAGCAACTTTTAAAAAGAGAACTATAAAATGATGTTTTATTACATTTCTTTGAAACCTCATGTGACCAGAATGCTGAACATTTGAGTTAATGATGTCTGTGCTATTGATTTTCAGATATTAAAGTTTTCCCTGGGTAGGTTACCAAAAATTAGCTTTCATCATCTACTTGAAATGCCTAAGTAGGTGCTTAAAGCTGAAGGCATCGTTATAAACAGTGGTGCCCATTCTTAGGAAAGAAGAATACATGCCCCTTCATGTATCTGCTTTATGTAATTGGTTCTTATTCAGAAAAGCAAAGTACAAGTGATAAAAGGTTTAGACATCTAAACACACACACACACAAATATGTTACAGGATATGCTTAGCAGCCTATTAGAAGGATAGCAGGGGTATATTCCTTACATCATATAGTCTCCCCATCTCCAATAATCAGCTACTGTGAGCTACTCATCATGAAGATGCATTCTGAGCAAACAGATAAAGCCTAATCTGTGCTTTTACACAAATGTCCTCCAGTGTGAATATGAGGAGTAAAACTGTGTTTCCTGCAGAGCTAGCCCTGAGCCTATCCCTTTAATTTCACCTTTGACTTCATTATCACCCTAGGGAAATCATTACTCTCTCAGTTCCATCTGGAACTAGTGATTCTAACATGTTAGCTCTGTTATCCAAAAGCACTAGCAACTTAACACTTATGTACATGATAGCAGGTGTTGTAGGTGTGTTAAGGCCCCTTGTAGCTCCTTCTGAGCATTCCAACATTTAGTGTCTTACAAAACATGTAGGGCCAGAAAACCAGTTACTACTCTTCAGTCCATGTGGCTATATTATCTTTGGTGTCTTCTTTTGTTTGGCTTTTTGAGAAATTAGCTCTCAGACCCTGTGCCACACAATTGTTCTCTGAGAGGTTTTATTATTTTATCTATTTATATTACCAATGTAACCCTTTTGAAAATATTAGAATATTTTTCAGGAAAGATGCATTTGTCTTCCCCATATTTAAACTCATCTTCAGACATAAAAGCCGACACAAAAATTAGTTATGAAATTGAGGGAGATGAAACTAGAGTTGTACAATTTACATTCAAGCCTATGTGTATACTTGTATATTTAATAGATTCTTCCTTAAGCATTATTTTTGTACCTAAAATTATACTTGAATTAAATTTGAATCCAGAAGCACTATCAATTAATACTTTAGATTTTTATCTTCCAGTCACATTAGCCAGAGTAATTTAATCTTTAGTCAGACCATGCATATGTCTACATGCAAGTTTTTAAGTATATTATTATTGAAGAAAAAATAGAACTATCTACTCTAAGCATTCACAACTGTTTTCATAACTCCACATCAAATGTAAAGTGGGAAATAAAGAGAGGCCTGATTCCATGGCCTAGAGAGTCAGTGGACAGGCTACCTCTGTAGGCAGTGAACTCTGCCTCTGATGATCCTCAAATGAAGGTTCAATTCTTGGGGATATAGAGAAGAAATTTCTGCATTGGGTGTGAAATTACACTAGATAAAGCTAAAACCTCATATGCTACAAGAGAGATGATGTTTATTAACATGGGTAGAAGAGACTGGGTTCTCTGGGAAAAGCAGAAAGAACATTGACATGGCCCATGGTCTTTTGAGCATTCAGAATCATTCACACTCATTCCCTTCCAGGGCCACCATCCCTTTCACATCCTCTGCCCAATTACTTCAAGTAAAATACGAACTCGATCTCTGGTATCCAGGAGCAAAGCATGCATAGGCTTAGCCAAGCAGCACCATCCATCTCTCGGCCACATTGGCGATTTCTGGAGTGGGCACCAGACACAAAAGAGGCCAAGCAGGACAAGAAATCTCAACTCTAAAATTCTCTTCACAGCATCAGGGAAGTAGAGTCTCTCTTACACTGGATTTGTGTTTCATGCTGCGAAACAGCAGCTCTGCAAAGCCAGCTGGCAGAACATGAAAACGGAGGCAATCAAGAAGCAGAGTAGAAAAGTGGATTCTAAGAACATCCTTTGAGTTCTGAACCAAGGCATTTCTGTTCAGTTATATAAACCATTAAAGTATTTTTTGTCTATGTAATAAGGCAATTTGAGTTGGATCTTTTGTAATCTGAAAAAAAAGTCCTAACAGATAAAATGGAGGATAATGAAGATTATAGTTTCCCACTATATCATCAGTACTAAGGATGGTGTCAAACACATAGTAAGTATTCAATAAATACTTGCTGAATGAATGAATAAATTCTCCAAGGAAGCTTCAAGCAGCAAGAAGTATAGCTCAGAATAGAAGAGCAGTGAGAAAGAATTGAATGGTGACAATGAGTTAGTGAGGAAATTGTCTTGGACAGAAGATTCTAACAATTATGGATGTGAAACTTTAAGTAGATTGATAGAGGTATAAAGAAAACTTTTAGGAAGTTTTGTGTACATGTAAGATTCCTTTACAAAGAAAATAAAACCTAAGATCCTGTAGTCTCTTGCCCAAGATTTACATTTCTGTGAGTTCTTGCAGAGGCTAGCTTCAAGGCAGAGCACATTTTACAGATTTAATGAGGATTACCCATATGTAGCTAAGTTCTTTAAGTAGAAATGACATTCAAATGTGTTGATAAAACAGGCATATTTTGAAAATGATAGGAAAAAATAAAAGGAATTTTTTTCTTCAAGCATAGTTTCAATTGTAAAGTTAAGAAATTTAACAAGATAATTTGAAATGTTTACCCAATAAGTCTGGACATTTGCTTCAATAAATTAAACTCAAATTTTTGGCCATCTACGTTCATTTCTTAAAGGTTCCTCTTTTATATGAAATTAATGTTTTTGCTTCTTTCTTTAAAAGAATAGTTTGCCAACCTTTGCAAATAAAAACAAAACAAGACATATTAGAGGATCAAGAAATGTGGTTATTATATACATTGACTTTGACAGTCCTACAATCTTTCATAAATTTAGAAATATATTCATGATTACCTTAACTCAATAGTGTTTATAATCAAACATAAAGAAAGTAATGTTTCGAACTGAACCACCACCAGGCAAACATTAACAAGTTGAATAGTTTAAATACTGTCATGATAGCTTTTGTTCTATTAAGTTATAACTTTTTTCTGAAGGAATCAAGGAATATTTTAGTTTCCTTAAAAAGAACCAATTTTTGTTGCAATGCTAACATGACCATCCTTTACTTAAAGTCTGTGAGGCACCGTTATTCAATTTGTGGGTCTGGTCATACTCAAAGGTTTTTAGCAGAATGATGAAAAATAAAAACAAATTGAAATCTCTCCATGACCCAAGGACAACAATAGAGACATTACTGTTACTCTGTATGTGACCCTAAGTGTCTTTCTTACCTTCCTTATGTTTCACTAAATCACATAAGGTTAAGGACCTCTTTAAGAGAATTAAAGATCCACTCTATTATTGCAACATAATACTTAGCACATCTTATTGAAAAAAGGAATACATCAGATGACTAATAAGAAACAATTGTTTTTTTGAAATTATTTTTCTTTAAGCAAATAATAACATGCCATTTGTTCATACTTGATTTATCAATATTTCAAAACTAAAACATTTTTAGTGATTTTTTATGAAGGATATAATCCCCAAAGGACACATCTAAATTGAGAAAACGTATAGTTTGAAAATAAAACAACTACCTTTTGTGACTAAAATATTAGTTCCAAAATGTTTGCCTTTATCTCAGATAATATTAAAGAGAATTTTAAATTATTAATAGGGATATATGACTTTTAGAGGTCAGGAAACAGTGACTTAGTATGTTGAAGAATAAGAGGATGATAAAGCAAATGTCTCTTGTAAACCTCAAAACTCAGGAGACACTATCACCCATGGAAAGAGATGTTGGGAGAAAATGCTGTCTTTCTTTAACATTCTAGCACATTTTCTATCTTGAGGGTTATCACGTATTTTAAAAAGTGAATTGAGAGTTGGATATATTGTAACAGAGCTTCCCAACTTTACCAAATCTTGTTTCTTAGAAAACAATATTTACAAGATGCTCTGGGATAATAAACAAGGTCACCCCTCACTGAGGCAACAGCCAAAGGCTGTGGGCTACCCCCAGGCACAACCCACTGCTCCAGTGGCTGGGAGGATTAATATCTACATATATCTGTGTCCACTGTTGCATAATCTGTGGGGGAACTTTGCTCTCAAAAATAAAAAGGACATGTAAATCTTCCACCACTTCTGCAAAACAGCTCAAAATACACCCATTCACAATTATGAGTTAGTAAAAATCCACTACATTATTACAACATTAAATATTGTATGCAAGCTATGTGAAGGCCAAAGGATATTTACTATAAGTTTGTATAATCATAAAGGCTGTTCCATTTGTTTTTTAAGCATACCAAAATTGAAGCACTCGATGTTATAAAGTCTAAATCCATATTATTGGTTAATATCTAATTTATTGGTTAATATCTACTGTATTTAAAAATTCAACTGTCCTAAATTTGGACAATTAACCAGAGTTAATCTCTGACTATAAGTAGACACTTTCTCCTCATCATTCCTAACTAGCTAATATGTGTCAACATTTCCAGAAACTATACTGCTGTGTAGCAACCAAGAATTAAAAAGTATTACTATCAAAAATGGCAACAGGAAGAAGAAAACAATACAAGATGTAACTAAATCACTGTAAAGAAAATGGTTAAACATTAAATCGCCAGATAATGGTAGTTACAGTGGAAGAAAGAGGTATGGCAGAAGTGAGATGAGGGTGCCAAGGAGGGGGAATAATGTTTCACTTGGATGCATCCTACTCTCCTTTATATCTTTGCATCGGGGGCATTTTTAAGACAAATCTAAGTGAACAATCTTTCTAACATAGGAAGTCTGGAGCCCCTCTGCTCAATATGATAGGCACTAGCCATGTGTGGCTACTGAACACCTGAAATGGGGCTAGACAAAATTGTAGTAAACCATATAAGTATACCATACACATGGTATTTTAAAAACCTAGTACCAAAAAATGTAAAGTATCTCAGTAATTTTTATATTGATAACATAGTGAAATGAAAATATTTTGGTTATATTGAATTAAATAAAATATACAATGGAAATTTATTTGACCACTTTAGTTTTTAATGTGGCTTCAAAAAAAATTTTAATACATATGTGGCTCAACTTTGTAACTCATTTTTATTTGACACTGCTAACCTAGAACATAAACTATGTGGGAGAGAAAAAAGATGAAATGAGTATAAAATAAAAATAAAAGAGATTCTGCAATAGATCAGGAAAGAGACACTTCCATTAAACACAACTAAAATATTTCTATTAATTCCTCAGGGAGAGGGAATCAAAAAGTAAGAAGCCTACTGTGGTTGCCCTAACTAACTTAACTGTGAGTAATTCTCAATCTGTGAAGTGAATTTAGTCACTCTAAACAAAATCTTTTGGACAAAGTTCTAGCTAAGATGGTAGATAAACTTTGCCTCCTCAGAAAAATGAAAAGAAGGATACTAACAAATTTAAAAATAAAAAATAACCAGAACTTCCAAAAACCTCAAGTTGTATAGAAGTCCAACAACCAAGGAGTTAGAGAAGAAATATTCATTCAGACTAGTAGGAGGGGACAGGGACTGGCAGCCAGGGCAGAGAGGACATGGAGCAAGACAACAACTGGAGGACTGGGAAGTTCCAAATTAGTGTGCAGATGAACTGAGAGGAATAACTGGGGCATGAGATAGTCTATGCAACTCAGGGTTCCAGCACAGAGAAATAAAGCCTCAAAACCTCTGGCTGTAAAAACCTATGCAGGTGGTGGCAGTGGGAGAAACTCCCAGCCTCACAGAAGAGTTCGTAGGAGAGACCCACAGGGTACTAAAATGTATTCCAGTCACCCACCCAGGAATAAACACTACAAGGACCCAATTTGCTTGTGAGTAGCAGGGAAAGTGACTGAAAGCCACTGAGAGCTGAGCAAGAAGCATTGCTCACTATTGGACCCCATCCCCACATACAGTGCCACAATGCAGCAAACTTGGTTGCCCCACCCTGACAAATACCTAAGGCTCTGCCCCTTTCTAGTCACAGACCCACTAAGACAAAAAAAATGGCCAAATCAAAGAACAGATCAAAGCTCCAGAAAAAAAATACAACTAAGCAATGAATAGATAGCCAGCCTCTCAAATGCACAGTTCAAAACACTGATAATCAGGATGCTCACAGAACTGGTTGAGTATGGTCACAAAACAGAGGAAAAAGTGAAGGCTATGAAAAGTAAAATAAAGGAAAATGTACAGGGAACCAAGAGAGAAGGGAAGGAAACTGGGACTCAAATCAACAGCTTGTAGCAGAAGGAAGAAAAAAACATTCAACCAGAATGGAACAAAGAAACAAGAACTCAAAAAAAATGAGGAGAGGCTTAGGCACCTCCAGGACAACCTTAAACATTCCAACATCCAAATCATAGGGGTAACAGGAGAAGAGGAAGAGCAAGAAATTGAAAGCATATTTGAAAAAATAATAAAGGAGAACTTCCTCAATCTGGCAAAAGAAATAGACTTTCAGGAAGTTCAGGAAGCTCAGAGAGTCCCAAAGAAGTTGGACCCAAGGAAGCACACATGAAAGCACATCATAATTACATTAGCCAAGATTAAAGATAAGGAGAGAATCTTAAAAGCAGCAAGAAGAAAGGAGATGGTTACCTACAAAGGAATTCCCAATAAGAATATTAGCTGATTTCTCAAAAGAAAACTTACAGGCAAGAAAGGCCTGGAAAGAAGCATTCCAAGTCATGAAAGGCAAGGACCTACATCCAAGATTGCTCTATCCAGCAAAGCTATCATTTAGAATGGAAGGGCAGATAAAGTGCTTCCCAGATAAGGTCAAGTTCAAGGAGTCATCATCACTAAGCCCTTATTATATGAAATGTGAAAGGGACTTATCTCAGAAAAAAGATAAAAAATATGAATAGTAAAATAACAACAAATTCACAATTATTAATGACTGAACCTGAGGAAAAAAAACAAAGTAAGCAAAAAACTAGAACAGAATCACAGAAATGGAGATCACATGGAGGGTTATCAGAGGGAAAGGAGAGGGCAGGAATGGGGGAAAAGGTACATGGAATAAGAAGCATAAGTTGTAAGTACAAAATAGAGACGGGGAGGTTAAGAATAGTATGGGAAATGGAAAAGCCAAAGAACTTATAGGTACAACCCATGGACATGAACTAAGGTGGTGGGATGTGGGTGGGAAGGGGTGTGCAGGGTGGAGGGGGAAATGGGACAACTGTAATAGCATCTTATAGTCTCAGTGAGAGACCTATTGAGGGACGACCCCCAAATTTGAGAGGAAAAATGGTTGTTAATGCTGCTGAGTTCTGTTTACATTTACATTGCTGAAATATGTTATTTATGTTATTAAATAGTTTACAACATTTTTTGCTTCAAAATTTTTTTTCCTATTTTCCTCTTCTAAAACTTAAGATGCGTCTTATGGTCTGAAAAAATATGGTATATTTTTAATGTATTTTATTCATTATGTTATTACAGTTGTCCTGATTTTTCTCCCTTTGCCCCCCGCCCACCCAGTGCTCCTTACTCAGTCAGACTATCCCTCCCACCCCATTTTTCATGTCCATGGATCATGCATATAAGTTCTTTGGCAACTCTGTTGCCTATACTGTAGTTTACATCCCCATGGCTATTCCGTAACTACCTATCTATACTTCCTAATCACCTCACTTCTTCACTCATTCTTCCTCTCCCCACTCCCATCTGACAACCATCTGGTTACTAACTTCTTTTCTCTTGCTTTTAAGAGTCTCTCTTTATCTTTAAACTTTGGCCTTTTAATAATGATGTATCTTGGAGTGGGCCTCTTTGTATCCATCATACTTGGGACTCTCAGTGCTGCCTGAACTTACATGTCTATTTCTTTCACCAAATTAGGGAAGTTTTCTTTCACTACTTTTTCAGATAGATTTTCAATTTCTTCCTCTTTCTTGTCTCCTTCTTGCACCCCTATGAGATGAAAGTTGGACCTCTTAAAGTTGTCTCACAGGCTATTTATACTATCCTCATTTTGGGGGGTTCTTTTTTCTTCTTGTTGTTCTGCATGGTTGTTTTTTGGTTCCCAATGTTACAAATCATTGATATGATTCTCAGCTTCATCTATTCTACTGTTGTTTCCCTGTAAATTGTTCTTTATTTCAATTAGTGTATCCTTCATTCCTGACTGGGTCATTTTTATGCTGCTAACGTCCTCACTAAGTCCTTGAGCATCCTTATAAACAGTGTTTTGAACTCTGCATCCAAAAGATTGCTTATCTCCATTTCATTTAGCTTTTTTTGGAGTTGTATCTGCTCATTCATTTGGACAATGTTTCTTTGTCTCCTCATTTTGGCAGCCTTCCTGTGCTTGTTTCTATGTATTAAGTAGAGCTGATTTGTCCATGTGTTGGTGTGTGGCCTAATGAAGTAGGTGTTCTGTGGGATCCAGTGGCATAGACTCCTTTATCACCCAAGCTGAGTGAGTACTCAAGGTGCACACTTTGTATGGACTGAGTACACCCTCCTCTTATAGTTGAGACTTGGTTGCTATTGGCAGATCAATGGAAGGGATTTAGCCAGGCCATTCAGCTGCAAGGGTTTGTCTGTGACTACTGACCACCAACCAACACCCTCTGTGGAGGATCAGCTGTGAAGGGGAAGGATGGTGGTGCTCCTATGTGGTCTGTAGCTGCCCGACTGGGTGTGTTGGCCCTGGGGTTCCCTGGGTGGTGCAGGCCAAGGTCAGTCCCCTTCTGTGTTCTGCCAAGGGCCACCTGGTATGAGTTATAAAGCAATATGAGATGGCTGCTACTTGTACTGGGCTTGGAGATTCCCAGGTGAAGCTAAGCTATGATTCTAATATGGCTTCCACTAAGGCTCACTAAAGCAATCATATAATTATTAAAGCTTCCTTTTTAATTTTTACTTTTTGTACATTTATAGATTTTAATTTGGTATAATGGATGTGCCATCTGCATAATTTTTAGTTATTTTAAAAGTAGAATTTTAAAATTTGAGAGCTTTTTATTACAAATTCATATTCTCCTCCCAAAAACAAACCTTTCAATATCAATTATTTGAGTAACTAAAGAATTATAGTGGAGTTTTTGTTTATGATATTATTATTTATATGCATTTAATTATTCACCTCCTTCATCTAAAAAAACGTTTTGATTCTCCATGGCAGTTTGTATGTATAGACTTGACCTTTTTTTTATCCTCACCTGAGGACATTTTTTCATTGCTTTTGTTTTAGAGTGAGAGAGAGAGGAAGGGACAGAGAGACATATCAGTGTGAGAGAGATACAGCTATCAGTTGCTTCCCATACCTGCCCAACCAGGGATTGCACATTCCCGGGCACCGGACCCAGATATGTGCCCTGACTGGGAATCAAACCTGCAAACTTTCGGTTATGGGACGATGTTCAAACTAACTGAGCCACACTAGCTAGGACTAGAGTTAATTTTTAAAACTTAGATTCTTAAATTGCCAGAAATATAGAACACTTCCCAAATGTATCTTTTCAATTTTTTTTGCCTATAATTCAAAGAAAGATCTAATTATTTCAGCATGAGTCCCTTAACCCCAGAAACTAAATTTTGATGGAGTTGAACAAAGATGGTTTGAGGTATTATATTTAATATCCACTTTCAGATTATTTCTGAGATTTTATAGCTTAATCTGGAGATCCTTCTTGAGAATTTACCTATCCCTTGTGAGATGCTACTGGATTTCTGACATGCTCAAGGCCATTCCTGCTACCCCATCCTCTACTCACTGGCCTCTCCCAAGTCTTCCTTTCCTTTCAAGACTTTTCTTGTTTGGGGGTCTTATCCTACAAAGTTCTTACCTCCTTGGGAAATGATAAAATCATTCATGTCATAGGGTATGAACCATCCCTATGGAAGGAAAACAATAAATGCTTTTTGTATAAGGCTGCTATGTTTTATTAATCTTTTTACCCACATAGTACTTTGCATATGTATACATGGTACATAATAGGCACTTTAGGAACAGAATGAAAACTTTTAGAGAAAAAATACCTAAGATATCTTTCCAAAATTTGGCATAAAATGTAAAAAAAAACCTTTTCATTCCAAAGCTATCTGGTTGCTTCAGATGACCTTGAACCAACCTTTTTCTCTGACCATAATACAGCTCACTTCAGTGAATCATCAAGCCCCAATGAATACACAGCAGAGTCTGGCTGTACCACAAATAAACAAACTATTTATCATTTCAAACTACTAACTCCCTTTAGTACAGTAACCTATACCCAGTACATACTCAATAAATGTTGCTGGAGATTATGATTAATAGTGTGAATATTAAAGGCACACAGTAATCAATAAATACTTGTTGAATGACAGTTTAACAGCAAATTAAAAGTGTATAACTAAGAAAAAACATGAGTTTTAAAGACAATTGAACTTGAACAACAATAATAAAGAAAAAACATGAGTTTTATTTTAATATGAATCCATTTTCTCAACATGTGGTGTTTGCCATTTCTAAATCACCATCAAGAATGTGTTTTCTCAGTAGAAGATAGATGGGGGGAGGATAAGAATGGTAAAGGAAATGTAGAAGCCAAAGAACTTGTATATATGACCCATGGACATAAACTAAAAGGGAGCAATGCGGGTGGGGGGGTGCACAGGCTGGAAGGGAATAAAGGGGGGAAATGGGGCAACTGTAATAGCATAATCAATAAAACATTAAAAAAGACTTTTCTCTTCAATCTCTACATTTTTTTAAAATTGTGTACTTTTATCCAATGTTATAGAGGATGTTCTATTTTTATACATCAGAGAGATTATAATTAAAATAACAGATTATTAAAGACTTTTGGCAGAAATCATTTATTGTGAAAATACCAAAGTAGTAATTTGAAACTTATCAAGTAGACCTAATAAATTATAAACTAAAATTAGCAACTGCAGACTACTCAATATATTTTAGTATAAAATGCTTCTCCTTTTTTCAACAATTTTTCCTAAAGACTAGATCAATTAACACTTGAAACCTACATAATTTTATTAACCAATGTCACCCCAATAAATTAAATAAAAATTTTTAAATATAAAAATACAAATAATCATGAGGATGTAAAGTACAACATAAGGCATAGAGTCAGTAATATTATAAGTATGCACGGTGTCAATGAGTGCTGGACTTATCAGGGTCTTTGTAAGTTACACAAATGTGTAATTACTATGGTATATACCTGCAACTAGCATGATATTGTACGTCAAGTATAACTGAGAAATCCAAAAGTTTTTTTTTTAATTAAGTGTTTAAAAAAAGAGTAGATCAATTAAAACTATTTATCACAAAAGAGTAATGGTAAAATATTTGGAAGGACCTACCTAAGAAGCTTTCACAAATTTGAAAATATATCTCTTCTTGCTGGCTTTGAAGAAAAGCTCTGACTATAAACATATGTCATTTTATAAATGAAAAAATATTTCTTAGGGAGCCAAGATGGTGGCATGGTAGGAGGGAGCACATTACATGTCCCCCTACATAAGGGAGAAAGACCTATCCAATCTACGGAGGAACAGAGCAAACAGCCAAAATTATCACAACATATAGTGGACATTAAAAGACCAGATGGTAAGGAGACTACTTCAGGATAATAACGGCTCAGGGATCAGTGCGGGGATCAGGGAGGTTGCAGCCCCAGCCCCGGAGCTCCAGGGTCTGCCTCAGGGCTCCTGGGGGAGAGCTGGGCCAAACAAGGATTGAGCAGCACCGCTCCTTGGATCCTCCGGTACCCAGGCCATGAACTCAGGGGGAAGTGGGCACCCCTCAGGATCCACAGAGTTCACACCCGTGATCCTGGAAAAGGCGTGGGCGCCCCACAGAACACCAGAGCCCACAGCGGTGAGCTCTGGAGAGAATGCTTAGGAGCACCCAGACCCCACACCCCGGGCCCTTCAGAGAGTCACCAGACTGGCTCTGGGGAGACTGTGGCCCAGCCAGTGAGACCAAAGGAGGCCTCGCCAATGGCCTGGCCATGCGCCCACACCCCAACCCAGAGAGAGTGTGGTTTTGTGGAAGACCCAGAGCCCAGAGCCATGAGCATGGAAAAGATGTAGGCATTCAGTGGGATTCCTGGTGCCCAGGCTGTGAATTCAGGGGAAGTGCATGCCCCTAGGGATCCACAGAGTTCATACCCATGAACCCAGAAAAGGCTGTCGCACTCCGCAGTGAGCTCTGAAGAGAGTGCTTAGGAGTGCCCAGATCCCATACCAGGGGCCCTTTGGGGAGGCACCAGACTGGCTCTGGGAAGAGCGCATGGCTGCCCTGGGGACAGTGCGCCAGAGGCTGACTGAGTGCTAAACAGGAAGGGGGAAAAAAGCGACAGCATT
>CM052538.1:91468823-91513016 GCA_028533065.1 Trachops cirrhosus | reverse complement strand
CATCATTGTGGCTTCTGTATGTCCAACAAGATGTTCTCAGTAGAAAGGTGCTCGCTGATTCCATCACTAATATCCTGAACATCAGTAAATATGTGCTAAATTCTGCTCCAACCACTGGGATAAACAAAGAGTAAGACCTGGTTCCTTCTCCTGATGAATTCAGAGTTACTGAGGAACAGGAGTCCTAAAGGGGATTACAATAGATATTCCACAAATGTTTAGTAAGGGGCTTCAGTTCTCTTGAGGAGCAATAAGTCAGGTAGATTTAAGCAACAAATACCTGCCCAGTACAGTCACCTGTTTCACTTACTTGTAATGACAGCCCTCAGTCTATTTTTCTAAATTTTGGAACAAAATACCCAACAACAGCCAATCAGAAGTAAACTAGATATAAAACTAAATATTTATTTTGGATT
Organism: Trachops cirrhosus; assembly: GCA_028533065.1. Classification (NCBI taxonomy): domain Eukaryota; kingdom Metazoa; phylum Chordata; class Mammalia; order Chiroptera; family Phyllostomidae; genus Trachops; species Trachops cirrhosus. The sequence goes on along the minus strand of CM052538.1, from coordinate 91,512,600 downwards.
ATTGAGGAACTAGCTTTCCTGTTAAGTCATTCCATCACTAGTATCCTCTCTTTTATATTAACTACAAGTATTTGTGTGGATGATGCAATCATAATCCACAAATCCATGGAATGATGTGACCCTAAAGAACTAATAAAAACTAAATTAAAGTAACTATCTTTTAAAAATCCATCCCTAAATATACAAAGTCTATTTTTGGATGAAGTATTCTAGTGTGTATATGTGTGCATATGTGTGTGTGGTTAACATAACAATAAAAGTTCCCATCTTCTGGGTCATTTTACCAAGTTCTAGTGCCCTTTTTTGCTTCTTGGCACACTGACTGACAGTAACATCAAGCTCCTGATTCTTGTTCCCAATTAGCGAGTCCTGTGCCTCTATTCACATTTATTTTCTTATGTCTAATAGCAATAAATTATTAACTATCTGTAAATTATTTTAAATTGCTCAGGTTTAAGGAGAAATGTATAACAAGATAAGCCTTTCTGACTTACCTTGGTCTGTCCCAATCATTATTATATTTTGAAAAATTCTTGAGGAAAGTTTTATTTTCATTTTTAGCTCTGTGTATGATTGAAATTGTAAGTTTATAGGCAAAATAGAACTAAACCAAAAAAGTTGCCATTTAATTTTATCTAAAACATTAGTGCTCTTAAGTACTAACTTAATAAACATTTACATTGTTTTAGATTTTGAGAAATAAACTCTTCTAATTACTTCAATATTTATTTGATAGTATACAGGTATCTTCTCTTTATTCTGATCACAATCAAATCAGACAGCTTTGCATAATAGCCAGACAGTGGAGAGAACTAGATTCTAATTCTTTCTCTCTGTGACTCAAGAAATACACTTAAACTTTCTTCTTTCATATATAAGAAGCAAGTAGGGAGAATAAAAAAAGAATTTCTAAGTTGCCTTTCATCTTTTCAGCATTTTGTCATTTTTAAAAATTTGTTGTATAATAGGCACTGGGTTGTAAACCAAGAATACAAAAGTGAATAAATAATACATTGTCCCTACCCGAAGGAGTTCATAGTCTATTAGGGGGAAAGACCTATAAACATAGTTGTATTCTTATTTGAAAAGGACAATGATAGTTAATATCTAATGAATCCTAACTATGTCCCATGCTAAGTATTCTGTGTGCATTATTTAATTTTTTTCTCCATAGTAAAAGAGTCATTAAGGAAACACCATCATTACCCATATTTCACAAATGAAGGCACCAAAGCCTAGAGGGCTTGTGTGACTTGCCCAAAGTCACAGAGCTCAAAATGAGTAGGGAACAGAGGAGATATTTGAATTCTGGTGGCCTGGATTCAGTGACCATGACCTTAACCATTAGGCATACTCATGCAACAGATAAATAACAGTAAGGAATGCCAAGAAGACAAAAGTAAAAGCAATCAGAGGGCAGAGATAGCCACGCGTTCCTGTCTATTTTACACACGTTTTCCCAGGTCATTTGTAATAGTGCTCCTCAAAGTATCTCATGTGGATGATAATTATATGGTCATCCTATTCACAGAGACGGTTGCATTTGAGCTTATATCTGAAAAACAAGTGGGAGTTTGCCTGACAGAGAACAAGAGATTTAGGGAGGAAGGAGGTTGCTCCAGGCAAAGGGGATACCGAGCACCAAGGCAAGGAAATGGAGCTCAGCTCAGGAAGGAAGGGCCCAAGCAGAAGCAATTGCCTGCATGCAGATCCCAGCCCACCAGTAAGTAGCACAAATATTCTCTACACCTCAGCCAGGGTGACCTTTAAAAATAAATGATATTGTGCCAGTCCTCTGACAACATCCTAATAGTGGTTTTCCATTGCTCTTAGAATAAAGCCTGAATTCCCTACCATGCCTTACAAAGCCCCATGGAGTCAGCTTTGCCCGCTCTCCAGCGCCATCATGTGCCGCCCTTACCCACGTGCACTATGCTCCAGCCTCACTCTCCCCTCTGTGGCCAACTTGAAGACCTTTCATATGAATTCCCAGTTCCTCCAAAAGGCACTTTCCTGTCCAAAGTAGTCCTCCCTACTCCCTAGCTCTACTGAATTATCTGTTATCTTTTTTGGTGTTCTTCATGGCTTCAACCATCATTTAACTATTTTGCTTGTATTTATTGGTCATCTGGCTGTGACGGTGGAATGTCAAGTCTTGAAAGCAAAAGTCTTATCTGTTGTCTTCACAAGTATATTGCTCCTACCAGCAAAGTGACCTGCAACAGAGAGATATTTTATGACTTTTAACTGAATGAATGAAGTGTTAGATACCATACTGAATATATTATACCTCTAAGAGTACTTGCATTTTTAAAAAGATAAAACCAGAAGCCAATTTCTATTATATGGGAATGATCCTCCAATGTTATATTTGAAAGCACAGGTGGGAAAGAGACTCCTCTAAAAACTTCAGCCTCTACCTGATAGTATTCAATTCTACCTACCATGTAACTGCCATACCCATTAGTAAGAACAACCACCAGAGCTGCAACAATTACTGCCACAACCTGTTATGTTATATGCCAAGCACTTTATATACATTATTAGCAAGCTTTTTATTTGCTTTGTAATAGCAATATCTTTCCTATCCCTTCATTCCATTGACACTTACCAAGGACCTAAATATTGAAATAAGAAAAAATGGCTATATATATGGTTCCTACTGTATCTATGAAAATAGCATAGGCAATCAGAATAACATTTCTCTTTTGAGAAGTAAATGCTACACAATTTTAAACATTACATATGTTAATATCACTGGCACTCCCAGTAAGCCAACAAAGACATAATTATCTTCAGTGTACTTTAAGGTAAGATATTTCTAACACTAACTAAAGTACATTTCAAAACAGACTGGTAGGTATATTAACAAAAAAGTGAAAAGTTTTAAGAGTATATGATACATAGAAGGATATAAAAACTCAACTGGCAGTGTTATCAAAATGAGAACAGCCTATTAAGATAATGAAAATTAGAAAACCCTAGTAAACAAAAAATACATTAAGAAGCAAAACACATTAAGAAAAATGTAAGATTTTTTTTAATGAATTTTAATTATTTTCCTCAGCCTTTGTTGTTATTTGCTAATGTACTTTGTGAAGGTTGAAAACTAAAGTTTATTTTCTCATTAGCTTCAGTCTTTTCCACTGACAAACATCAGTTCTCTCCTTTCCTGGACCCTTACATCAGAAATACGTAGAACTGAAATATGTATGTGTAGACGGTTTTTAAGGTGGCCTAGAAAATCTGACACATGTGACATGACAGCGGCCCACACCTGTTGGCAGGCTGTGCTGAAACTTGTCAGTATCACACAGCATGAAAAAATATGCCGCCCCATATTATCAGAGTATTTACCTTAGAAAACTTCTAAGTACTTTCTCATCTCTTCAAAATGTATCCCCTTTTTTTTCAGCTTTATGACCCAGGAATGTCTTTCTCAGTAAGCTGGGCACCATCTTCTTGAAATGTACATCATCAAGGGAGGTAAGGCCGCATCTCCCAGTTCCTGTCAGAGGGTAGAAACCTAACCACAGTGGGCACTGTGCTCCAATTAAAAAACTCCCTCCTGTCATAAAGATATGAGAAAGTTGTTTTACCTCCGGATGAATCCAATAAGCTAACAGTGTCACCCAGGTATCAGGTAAAGGTGGGATGAACTATGTATGACAAATAGTGCTATGAAGACCACATGAAAACTAGATATCATTTATCTTGAAAGCATGTATGCAATGGGTTGTATCTGCTTAGCCACATGGGGGTGTAAATATGTTTCTGTTTGCAATGTGTTAGTGTATTGCATGTGATGCACATCACATTCTTGCATAATGCTTACTCAATAATAAACAGTGTTCCTGTTTCCACTTAAAAAAAAAAAGAGGAGGGAATCTGGAGGCCTACATTAACAAAATTGTGGATGCTGTTTTTTGTGAAGGGCAACAATACAATCATAGTGTCAGAATGATGTGGGACTTCACCTGTTGAGCAGTGTGAGTAGTGGGCAGCCCAGTTTTCCTGGAATGAGGGCCCTATCTATATAAGGAAGTAATGAGTAAAACTGTGGGAGGCTTCATTGCCAGACAAGCATTTTATCCCATCAAAAAAATAGTCAAAATAATTTTGACCAGGAAAGAGACATAGGTAAATGGATTGTTTTAAGGAAATTAGCCTAAAAATAGTATACAAGGTGTATTAAAAATGTAAAGACTTGAGAGATCCATAAGCAATTAGGAGACTTTAGCAAAAGTCATATATATAAAAGAAGTGCCTCTAAGACATCTTTCCCTTTATAAGGCTGAAGATACATTATAAAAATACCCATGATGATGTTCTGACAACTCATAGAATTCTACCAGACTTTACTTCCCACCCTCTACTTCAGAACCATGTCTTCAGGTCTTATGTCCCCTACTTCCATAATTTTGCCTCAGTTTAGATTCTCACATTCTGTCTAACACCTTTGTGAAGGAGTCCGGGTCAGGCTGGCTGCCTAGTCTCAATTTGGGCGTCAGTATAAGAAGCTGCCTATTGAATTGTGCTTGGCCATCTCCACCATCCCATTCTATCCTCATTTCGAGGAAACCAGAGTCCAGAGCTGTGGGCTCTAGCTATTCTAAGAGGATGAATCAAAAAAGAGGAGTTGTGACTAATTTGGTGGACACAAAGGAGAGAGAAGCTAAAGCTGACTTCAATGCTTCAAGTATAATTGACCATTAAAAAAAATGTCCTGCTGGCAGATAAAGATGAAAAAATAACTCCTGGAGGAAAATGTCATGGACAGAGTAGATTTCAGGAGTATCTCAATGATCCTCCTAAGGAAATATTTTTGTGATAAGGCAGTGTCAAGGACTAAACCTACATTCAAGGTCAGGAGAAAGAATTATAAGCAGCAAGGAATGACAGAACCAAGATTGTGAAAGCAAAGGAAAAAATCAACAGAGGCACTGAAAACAATGACAAGGTCAGCAAGAATAGGACATTGCCTTTTGGGTTAACAGCAGATAATATAGTGGTAGTCTTAAAGCAAAACGATTATTAGTTCCGACTATTTCTAATCTTGAAATGTGTCTCCACTGTAAGCTACATATTACTTGTGATGCACATTACTGTTAGTTTAGCTCATTTTAAAAAGTTTAACTATATATCATTAAAATAATAACATATTATATATAAATTGACTCCAGGTATTTTTCTGTTCCAAATAAAAAGAAGTTAGACTTCAGTATTTTCACTAGACTACTAAAAACACATCTATTTTGTCTATTGGAGATTTCTATTTTTTTTTTAAGATCTTTCTTCAAATCAACTAGTTTTATGACTTAAGCACTCTGCTTAACCTATAGCTTTCTTTCTCCACTTGAACTCATTTTTTTCTACAGCAATGTCACAAAGAGTTATATTCTAAATGTATGTCACAGATGAGTTCTTTTTTTCTAGGCTCAGTCTAAACTAAGTCATGCAAAAGATTCTTACATTGCAAATGTCTGTTTCAAAAGTCTCTCTATTGCCCTGACTGGTGTAACTCAGTGGACTGAGTGCAGGCTGTGAACCAAAGGGTCACCAGTTCAATTCCCAGTCAGAGCACATGCCTGGATTGCGGGCCAGGTGCCCAGTATGGGGCACATGAGAGGCAACTACCATTGATATTTCTCTCCCTCTCTTTCTCCTTCTCTTCCCCCTCTCTAAAAATGAATAAATAAAATCTTTTTTAAAAAGTCTATTTATTTCCCTTATTTTGGCCTCCCATTGTTTAATCTAAAGAAATTAATTAATTATGGTCATTTTCTATGTTTTCATTATTTCCATTTGTGATATATTATATTACTATCAGATATGCCATCTGTACTATTTGTCAAATACAATGTTAGATTTCTCTTTTCTTCAAATTTAATGTTTATATCCCCTTGTCTTTAAACATAATTTTTATTATGATGTTTAAAACACTCATATTCAAAATAATTGGTCTGCCAGTATGGAATGGATTTTTAAGTCCTTTTCTGGAGAAAACTACTGGTAGACTGTGAACTTTGCCCAAACACCCAAATTCCCATTTTCTCTTTAAGTGCTCTCATAGCCTCAGAGAGACATGAAGTCAGAACAACACATCAAATTCTGCCCTGCCTCTTGGCAAATAAAAATAACCACCATTTGTTAGGGGGCACATAGTGCTAGGGCTTTACTCATACTATTTTAATCTTTGCTACTTCTTAATAGAAAGGGTAATATCATTCTCCTCTTACAGAAAAGGTAGCCAAAGTCAGAAACCCTAACATCGTCATACTCAGTTGCACCACTACGAATTGGTGAAACCTACAAACAGCCTAGCTTTGCCCAACTTCAGAGTCCATGCTTTCTACTATACACATATGATCCCTGATACACCACCCTAAAATCTTAAAAATAGTTGTAAATATGCAAAGTAAACATGTTTGAATCTTGTTGTAGTTTTAAGTACCAAGTTATATTAGCAGATGATACCAAAACAGAAATAATTATTAACCTGAATTTACCTAACACTTCTAAATAAGTTGTATTAAAAGTTGTGTAGTTCATCAGACCTTCTAAGATGTAATTTAAATATTTGAATGTTTGTCAAATTATTTATTTAAATCAAACATTTTTCTCTATGATACAGTTGAGTAGATATTTTCATTATGTTTGCTATAACTTATCCTCTCAGTGAGATTACAAAGCTGCTTAAAGAGTATCTGTACCCTACTGTAATCTGCATGATGTTCTGTTCAATGTTGCAACTGTGTTAATATTTAATAGTAAAGGGGTTTAAACCAAAGAAACAAGCAGAAAGAAATAACTAGCACTCAGAAGAAAATTAGCACATGAGAATGATTCAAGGAAAATGGTGGAGGGTGGAGGACAGAGTGGGACAAAGTGTTGGCTTCGGCTGATGTGCCCAACCAAGATGTAGTTTTCAATGAAAATAATCAATTTTATGATTTTAAAATATCCTTATCTATAAGGGAGGTATTTTGCATGCCATCAATTCCAAGACTTCTTTCTCATTTTAACATTTCTGAAGTTAGATACATCTCATACATAATGGCATATTATAATCATCAACATTTTATTCTTAGTGGTATATGAACTAAATAGTCCATTTACAATAAATAGATTGTGTGGTAGCCAGTATCCAAGATGTCTTCCAATGACCCCCCCACCTCCCCGCATTCACAGCCTTGCGCAGGGGTGTTCTATATATCCAATAGAATAGGGTGGAAGTGACAATATGTCATTTCCAAGGTGACGTTATGATAGACACTGCTGTTTTGTCTTGATTTCTTTCATATCACCCACTTTGGGCTTTGGGGAAGGTAGCTGCTATATTATGCACACCACCATAGTTTACAAGGTAAGAAACTGAGGCCTGTTGTTAACAGCCAGTGAGGAAATGAAGCTTCTCACCAACAACCTCATGAGCAGGCCATCTTGGAAGCAGGTCTTCCAGCCCTGGCCTAAACACCAGGTGACAGCAAGCTGGCTTACACCTCGACTATCACCTCAGGAAAGACTGAGCCAGAACAGCCTTCTGTTTTTCAGGATCCTTGACCTCAGAAATGGTATGCAATAATAAATATTTGTTGTTTCAAATGGACAATTTGGGAAATAACTTGTTATTTAGCAAAAGATAACTAATATAGATGGTGTCTTAGATTCAATGAAACAGAATAAAAGGGGAATTGTGAGGAGTTATCTAAAAAATGCTTTTAAAGTACTGTATATCTACTCTCCACAATTACCAATGAGAGATGAGAGATTAGGGAGGTGACTGCCCCTCATTTCAAATCTATGGGAGGTTTATTTTTAAGATTTTGTTTATTTATTTTTAGAGAGAGGTGAAGGGAGGAAGAAAAAGAGGGAGAAAAACATCAATGTGTGGTTACCTCTCAGCGCCCACCACTGGGGACCTGGCCCACAACCCAGGCATGTGCTCCTAACTGGGAATTGAACTGGCAACCCTTTGGTTTGCAGGATGGCACTCAATGCACTGAGCCATACCAGCCAGGGCTGGAAAGGTTTTTAACAGTACTAGTCAGAAAGGATAATATGTGACTGCTGTAGTTGGGCACAGGAAGTGAAACGGAAGCTGGCTTCCACCCAAAAAAACCAATAAGCAAGAAACCATGGTTGGCTCCTATGACAGAAAAAGGGAATAATAACCACCTTGAGTCACCTCAAGACACCAAGTTTGTCAGGCTGAAGGATAAGTAGACGGACTCCAAAGTGTACAAGGGGGGACCTAAAAAAACAGAATTTATTTATAATAAATGTATTTATAAAATTTATTTATTTATTTATTTATAAACAATTTATTTACAAATTCTATTTTAAATTTATTTATAAATATTTATTTATATAACCAGAATTATTTATAAAAAATTATTTTAATTTATAATAAAATGTGTATTTATTCCTATATGTTTAAACTTCAGTCACCTTCAAAGTGCTTTCCATTTGATGCAATACACCTATCGAATTTTTTTTCCCACTGATCCAAACACTGTTTGAACTCATTGATTTTGATGCCTTTTAGTGCTTCTGACAGTTTTTGTTTCACTTCTTCCACATTGGCAAAATGTTTCCCTTTGAGGATGTTTTTCATCCAGGGAAACCAAAAACATCACTCAGCATGAGACTGGGTGAACAGGGAGTGTGGATCACAGGGGTCATGCTGTTTTTGGTCAAAAACTGCTGAACATTCGGTGTGGGCAGGTGCACTCATAAATCCCCCATCATGAAATGCACAAATGAGTGGAAAGAGTCTTCAAAAAAATTCACTGAAGCTGAACACAGCCTCTCATAACAATGCCAGCTGATACACTGGTACACTGATAACAGATGGGTTCTTAGAATACTCACCTAGCAGGGGAAGCCTGTACTACAAGGGGCCTGCCCTCCAGAAGATAATTCTGGTTGTTTTGGGGTACCCCCTCATAGATGTATTTCAGAGGTGGCTACCTGAAAAGAAAGTGGCCTGCAGCCACTTAAACTTGGCAAGAAGACCACTTGAAAGAGTAAGAGGGCTCAACAGAGTGAGTGTATATGGAATAGAAAATGGAGGCTGAGTGGGAAGTTGCAGCAGGAAAAATAAAGCATCACTGCCTGTGCCAGAAAAGATTCCAGGAAGTTTCCAAAGCATCCAGGAGAGAAAGATCCAGCACCACACAACTGCCCACCCAGAAAGCATAAAGCCATGCTATAGCAAGGTGAATTACAGACTTTCTGCTCCTCTTACCCTCCCTCCCTCCTCTTGCTCCTTCTGGGGGAAGATCTTGTAATACCAGCTAGCCACAGAGAAAGATGCCATTCTGCAGCTAACCCCAGCTGGGGAAGGGACAAGAATTAATTACTGACTCAAGATACTGCCTCTAACTTAAAGTAAATGAAAGATTTTTATTACTGAGTGACCAGATAATATGACTTTGTCAAGTTTTCATCTAGGGACTAAGGGAGTACATCTCCCTGAAAAAATTTTAGAGATGGTGGGAGACAAAAATAAGTTTGCATTTGCATTTTATCCCATGAGCTGTGTTGGTAAAACATACCTGTTGCACAGTTTGGGAAATGCTGCATACTGCAGCCCCCTTTTAAGGACACATAAAATATGTGAAAACCACATGAAAAAAGTTGTATGTTTGCCCTGGCAGCTGTGGCTTAGTGAATTCAGTGCCGGCCTGCAAACCAAAGGGTTGCTGGTTCAATTCCCAGTCAGAGCACATGCCTGTGTTGTAAGCCATGTCCCTAGTGGGGGATGCAGGAGAGGCAACCACCCATTGTTGTTTCTCTCCCTTTCTTTCTCTCTCCCTTTTCCTGCCTCTACAAATAAATAAATAATTTTTTTAAAAAAAGAAAGTTGCACACTTAACTTTCTTTAATCCTGTATATCCCAATCTTATTTAAACACAGATCCCCTCCTGTTCACTTACCATCTATGTTCTGGAATCAAATAGTTCTCATGCAAGTTACTTTGCCCAGTTCAGCCTGGGTTTCTCCATTTTTTAAATGAAATGATAATACTACCTACCTCATGTCATTGAGAGGATGAAATAATTCAATACGTTAAAGTACTTAGCACATAAGTATTCTATAACTGTTGGGAAAGAAAAAATCTGCAGAAAATTGGTACCTTGTTTTTCAATTTTTCAACTTGACTGTTTTTTCAGGGAACAATATTAAAGCTCTATAAATGATCAAATGTGGTTTCCAAATCCATGAAAACTGCCTGTTATCACCCTCACAACTCTGCAACTCAGAGCTGTGTTGGTAACTCAGTGTCTACTGCCTTCCTGATCTCTGGCTTCTCACAGTTGCCCTCTTTGAATCTCCACTCATATTCCCATGGATCAAAATTATTCCTTTGTGTCATCAGAATCTCCCTTCCTTCAGAGCTGCTAGAGAACAGTTGGTCTTTGAACAGCTTATAAACAAGGTCTTATTTATCTCTGAATCCACAGCACCTATCTAAGTCTTATCACACATCAAGTGCCCAAGGAATGACTAACAAAACAAAAAAAAAAGGAAAGAGAAAGGGATAAAGGCAGAAGATGAAGAGCATTAAAATGTATCTCCAGTGAGCCAGGGAGTTCCAGCCAAGATGGAGGCATAGGTAGAAACCCTTTGATTCCTCGCACAACCAAAGGGAGGATAACAATCAATCTAAAACCAATAAACAACCAGAAGCACCAGAAAATCAAACTGCATGGAACTCTGACAACCAAGGAATTAAAGAAAAATCAACCAGAACAACCAGATTAGTAGGGCGGTGGACCTCAAGGGCTGACTCAGAAAAACCGCAGTGAGGCAGCTGAGGAGCTGGGCTGACTGCCGAGCTCCACAGAGCTGCAAGGGAGGGACTGACTTAGGAGGAAAACTGAGACTCAGAGCTGACTGTGGGCTACGGCTGAGGTTGCCCTGGTGGGAGATACTTCCAGTCTGACTCGAGAGTCTGTTGGAAAGTGCACTAGAGATGAGCAGACGAGCCTCACTGTTTCCTCTCTGGCCCCTTACCCTGCCGGGTGAATACCTAAGGCACCACCCCCTTACAACTTATCAGGTGTGCCAAGACAAAGAAATATGGCCCAAATGAAAGAACAGAGCAAAACCTCAGAACTAAGTGATAAGGAGATTGCCAACCCATCTGATGGAGAATTTAAAGCCCTAGAAATCAAAATGCTCACAGATTTGATTGATCTTGGTCAAAAAATTGAAAGAAAAAATGAAAGATACCCAAAATGAAATAAAGCAAAATAATCAGGGAACCAACAGTGACAGGAAGGAAACGAGGATTCAAAGCAATGATTTGGAACAAAAGGAAGAAATAAACATCCAACTGGATCAGAACGAAGAAATAAGAATCCAAAAGAATGAAGACAGGCTGAGGAACCTCTGGGACAATCTGAAACATTCCAATATCCAAATTATAGGGGTGCCAGAAGGAGAAGAAAAACAGCAAAAATTGAAAACTTATTTGAACAAATAATGAAGGAAAACTTTCTCAATCTGGCAAAGGAAATAGACTTCCAGGAAGTCCAGGAAGCCTAGAGAGTCCCAAAGAAGTTGGACCCAAAGAGGAACACACCAAGGCACGTCATCATTAAGTTATCAAAGATTAAACACAAAGAGAGAATCCTAAAAGCAGCAAGAGAAAAGGAGACAGTTACCTCCAAAGAAGTTCCCATAAGACTGTCAGCTGATTTCTCAAAAGAAACCTTGCAGGCAAGAAGGGGCTGGAAAAAAGTATTCGAAGTCATGAAAGGCAAGGACCTACATCTAAGATTACTCTATCCAGCAAAGCTATCATTTAGAATGGAAGGGCAGATAAAGTGTTTCCCAGATAAGGTCAAGTTAAAGGAGTTCATCATCACCAAGCCCTTATTATATGAAACGTTAAAGGGACTTATCTAAGGAAAAGAAGATCAAAAATATGATCAATAAAATGACAACAAACTCATTACTATTAACAAATGAACCTAAAAGAAAAGAAAAACAATGAAAAGAAAAACTAAGCAAACAACCAGACAGGAACAGAATCAGAGAAATGGACATCACACAGAGGTAGTTCAGTGGGGAGGGGAAAGGAGGAATATGGGGGAAGAGGTACAGGGAAGAAGAAGCATAATTAGTAGGCATAAAATAGGGAAAGATAAAAATGGTATAGGAAACAGAGGACTCAAAGAACTTGTATGTACAACCCATGGACATGAACTAAGAGGGGCGGGAATGCTGGAGGGTTGGGGGGGCAGGGTGGAGGGGTGATAAAGGGGGAAAACTTGGGAAAACTGTAATAGCATAATCAATGAAAAATACTTTAAAAAGTAAAAAAAGTATCCTCATGACATGTAAAGAACCAATTGCACAAAGTTCTCTAGTATATACTGACAGCTTAAAAGATTTGAACTAATTTACATTTTTATTATATTTTATTGATTATGCTATTACAGTTGTCCCAATTTTTCCCCCTTTGCTCCCCTCCACCCAGCACCCCCCACTCCCTCAGTCAATCCCGACACCATTGCTCATGTCCATGGGTCATGTGTAAGTTCTTCTGGCTTCTCCATTTCCTGTCCTGTACTTTACATCCCCATGGCTATTCTGTAACTACCTATTTGTACTTCTTAATCCCCTCACCCCTTCACCCATTTCACCACACCCCTCTCCCATCTGGCAACCACCAAAATACTCTCCATACCCGTGATTCTGTCTCTGTTTTTCTTGTTTGCTTAGTTTGTTTTTTAGATTCAATTGTTGATATATACATATTTATTGCCATTTTATTGTTCATTGTTTTGATCTTTTTCTGAAGTCCCTTTAACATTTCATAAAAGTTCTTATTTCATATTTCTCCCTAGAAAAGTTGAAAATATTATATTTTACTTTCACTATTTTAGAGGTTACCCTAAAATATAAAATATATTTATCTTAATATCAGATGATATAACTTTTCCCCATCCTCTCACATTTAATAAGGACTTTGAATACTTTAACTCAGGCCACACCTTCTCACTTTGAAAGCTACTGTTTTCCATAGTATTTTAGCTCACTTTCATCTTCTTTATTCCACAAATTAGAAATTGTTATTGATGTTTAACATGCTCAATGTTTTTTTTAGATTTACCTACATGTTTACCATTTCTTTGTTCATCAGTCCTCCTGGGATCTTCCTTCTGAGATTATTTTACTTCTTTTTGAGGTAAATCTTTCAGAATGCTGTATAACAAGCACCTGTTTTACACTATTTTGAAAGTTTTAAGGTTAACAATAATTATATATGAGCACTTTAATTTTTTTTTGCATTATCTTCTGGCTCCTATTCTTGCTATGTAGAAATTAATTGTAAATAATTATCAAGCAGCTTTTAAGATCTTCACTTGTCTTTAAGGTTTTGCAGCTTCAGTAGAATATCACTGTGGATTTATTTTTCAAGATCCTTCTAGGGAGTCAATGGGGCTCTAGAATTTGAGTTTCATATTTTGGGATAATTCTCACTATTATTTTTACAAAATATTCTTTCTCCCTCATTTTTTCTAGTTCCCCTCTAGAAGCCCAATTAGATATATATTCTTGCTTTCTTACTCAGTCTTATATACCATGTACCTGTCTTTCATATTTTCTAACTACTCACCACTATTTTTATGGGCATGTTACAGTTCATTATTTCTTTCTTTATCATGTCAAATCTGCTGTATAAACAGTCATCTGTGTTTTTCATAAATTATTACATATTTCATTTACCGAAGGACTTCTTATTCTTATTTTAAATCTAATTGGCTATCTTTGATATACTATTATCCTTTATGGTTCTCTTGATAGTATCTGCACCTTCTTTAAAAATTTTAAATTTTTTGCCCTGGCTGGTGTAGCTTAGTGGATTAAGCATGGGCCTGTGAACCAAGAGATCACGGTTCGATTCCCAGTCAGGGCACATGCTTGGGTTGCAGGCCAGTTCCCAGCAGGGAATGCACAGGAAGCAACCATACATTGATATTTCTCTCCCTCTCTCCTTCCCTTCCCCTCTGAAGATAAATAAATAAAATCTTTAAAAAAAATTTTTTAATTTTTGTACTACATTTCACATCTGATAAATTCCAATACCCACAGTTTTTGTTAATCTGATTCTATAGTTTTATAGTTTTATTGGTCCTTGTTCATGGTTCTGCACATCTTTTACTCTTTTTATTATCTGCTCATATGCATAGAAATTTTATCTGTGGAGTTTCATTGAGGCCTAAGTTTATAATGAATTCTTCTAGAGAGATTTACCTTTGATTTTGCTTGGAACCTAGGAACACCCAAAGCCTGAGAGCACTTAACTTTCAGCCAAAGGTTTTTCACTCAACAATAGCATGGATTGGGCAAAAATAGCTATGTGAGGGCGGGCTTTGTGAAGGCTTCTCCAGCAACACACTTCTTCCTGCTTCACAAAGAAGCAAGGCGGAGGGAGGCAAGAATGCCCACATCATCCTCCAGGAAGCAGGAATTTTTCTGGTTCACCAGCTGAGGTTGTGAAAGATCTAGTTTTATAGCTCAACCTTCCAGCTTGTATAAATCCCAAGACTGTTCTCCCATGCTCTTTTCACAGATCATTAAAGTAATTCTGTCTCTTGTTCTTCTGATTCAGACTCCTAGTTATTTCTCCAGTAATTTCCCTTATTTTCCTAATAGCTCATCTGAGCATTAATTTTAAAAAAGTTTTTTCTAGGATGGGTAGATGTTCTTTAGAAGAAGCGTTGCTCCAGACATCTGTTACACCACATTATCAGAAATAGAAGTCCCTAAATCTCTAAATAGTGATATTTCTGGCACTTCTGCACAATATCAGGCAGTGTTAAAAAAACTGTTCTCACTGAACTAAAATACCATCCACCAGTCACCCTCTTTTTCTGTTTCTGCATGGGGAGGGGCCTTTCTTCTAAACACAGTGGAACACAGTATTGAGGAGATAAAAGATAGATAGATGGATGGATAGACAGAACAAATGGACGATAGAACTTTCCCTTATTCTTTCACTAATAATTATGACTTGTTTCTCTGCCATGAAAAAAAGACAAAAAGCACTATACTTTATCAAAAATAGAAATGGTATATTTATCAGAGTTCTCTTACAATATAAAGCTAAGGCATTATTTCTTAATAATATTTCATATTTTTAACACAAATTTTTCTCATGCAAATTTTCTTCATGAAGAAGGTATATTAATAGTAATAAGAATGCAGCACAGTACTAGAATTTCTTGTATTAAATGATAAGAAAATAGCTGTGCATCATTGTTATCTCCAAATAGACTGTGGCTTCTTTTTCATTTTCAAGATGCAAATTTCACCATCCCATTGAATTTATTGTATTCATTAAAAAACATTTACCAAGGTTTCTGTGGTTTTGTATTTTTTATTTTGTTTTTAGATTTGGAAGATTTCTGAGGAGAGAATCACTATATTAGAGTAATAATATTATCATTCAACAAGGATTTTTTAAAACTACTTTCTTCCATTTTGCATATTACCAGTCATTTTTATTTATTTATTTTTTATTTTAGCAACATTATCTGTGCCTGCCACTTGCTTTCTCAGCACAATTGAACACATAATTACTATGTAAATTTGGATTTCCACATGCTTCCAAGGAACACAGACCATTTGGTACTGGAGATTTCTAAACATTAATCATTTGGAATATGATACATTTGACTTAATCTGAAAAAATAAAGATAATTCTTGTCTCCCTTGCAGCGTTTAGTATTAGGATTACTTAATTTTAGATAAGCAATTTGAACATAAAAACCATTACATAAATGAAGGCTAGTCCTAGTAATATTAAAACAAAAATTACTGAGCCACCTTAAAAGAAACACAGAGATATCTCTTATTGTTAGTCAGTTATTATTATTTGTATTATGTTCATTAGATTATTCTCAATAATTTATAGATTAAAAAGTGCAAGAACAAGAACTTTTTTCCTCAAGACCTGATACTCACATAGGTGATTCTTTCCTTCAAAAAAGTAACACCAAGCATATCATTACCATTAAAATCTGATTGTCTACTACTACAGTGTTGAATTATTCATAAAATATTGTGATATGGCTCAGATCACTGAAATACCTTTTTATTACATTTTATTAATTATGTTGTCACGGTCCTAATTTTCCCCCTTTGGGCCCTGCCACTCAGCACTCCCACTCCCTCAGGCAATCCGCACACCATTGTTCATGTCCATGGGTCATGCGTATAAATTATTTGGTTTCTCCATTTCCTATACTGTACTTTACATCCCCATAGCTATTCTGTAACTACCTATTTGTACTTTTTAATCCCCTCGCCTCTTCACCCATCTCCTCAGCCTCCCTCCCATCCAGCAAACATCAAAGCTCTCTCTGTGATTCTGTCTCTGTTTTTCTTGTTTGCTTAGTTTGTTTTTTAGATTCAATTGTTCACAGGTATGTATGTATTGCCATTTTGTTGCACATAGTTTTAATCTTCTTTTTAAAATAAGTCCCTTTAACATTTTATACAGTAATGGCTGGGTGATGATGAACTCCTCTAGATTTCTCTTGTCTGGGAAACTCTTTATCTGCCTTCAATTCTAAATGTTATGTTTGCTGGTAGAGCAATCTTGGCCGTAGGTCTCTGCTTTTCATGACTTTGAATATTTCTTGCCAACCCTTTCTAGCCTGCAAAGTCTCTTTTGAGAAATCAGCTGACAGTATTATGGGAACTCCCCCATAGGTAGGTAACTGTTGTTCTCTTGCTGCTTTCAAGACCTTTGGCATTTTAATTATGGTGTGTCTTGTCATGGGCTTCTTTACAATCATGTTGTTAGAGATTCTCTGTGCTTCCTGGACTTGCACATCCATTTCCTTCACTAAGTTAGAGAAGTGTTCTTTCATTATTTTTTCAAATAAATACATATTCTTTCTCTCCTCTTTCTGGCACCTATATGATGTGAATGCTGGAATGCTTGACATTGTCCCTGAGGCTGCTTATACTATCCTCATTTTTTAGGATTCTTTTTTCTTCTTATTGTTCTGTTTGGTTGTTTTTTGCTTCTTTATGTTCCAAATCATTGATTTGATACCTAGCTTTATTTATTCTACTGTTGTTTCCCTGTAAATTGTTCTTTGTTTCAATTATGTATCCTTTGCTACTTAGTGGATCTTTTTATACTGTTGAGGTCCTCACCAGGTTTCCTGCACATCCTTATAACCAATGTTTTGAACTCTGCTTCTGATAGAATGCCTATCTCCATCTTGTTTACTTATTTTTCTAGAATTTTGATGTGTTCTTTCATTTGGGCCATATTTCTTTGTCTCCTCATTTTGGCAGATCCTTGTGTTTGTTTCCGTTTTTTAGATAGAGCTGCTATGACTCCCTGTCTTGGTAGTGTGCCCTAATGTAGTAGGTGTCCTGTAGGGTCCAGTGGCACGGCCTCCCCTATCACCCAAGCTGGGCATGTGAGGTATACCCTTTGTGTGGGTAGAGTACACCCTCCTCTTGTAGTTGAGCCTTGGTTGATGTTGGCAGGTCAATGGGAGGGATTTATCCATGCCAGTCAGTTGCAAGGATTGGCTTTGACATCTGACTACCAACCTTCACCATCTGTGGAGGACAAGCTGTGTAGGCGCAGGGTAGTGGTGCTCTGATGTGGTCTGTAACTGTCCACTGGGTGCACAGTCCCTGGGGTTTCCCTGGTGATACAGGCCAAGTTCAGGGCCACCCTGCCTGAACTATAGAGCAGTCTGAAATGGCTGCTACTTGTACTGGGCTTGGAGATTCCCAGGGAAGCCAAGCTGTGAATCTAGGCTGGTTGCTGCTAGTGCTGGGCCTAAGGCCACTTAGGAAGAGGTACAGTGGCTAGAGGCTCACTGTAGGATAAATGGAGTCAGTTTGGCTCACTTACCTAGATGTCTGGGCAACTAAGAGAAGCAGTTTTCTCATAACCTTGAGTGGGCCTGCATGTGCAGAATCATGCTTTGTTATACAATGTTTTGGCACCCTGCCAGTTTTGTACACATTTAGTATGTAAGAGACTTGTGGCTTCCCTCTGTGCAACACAAGGCTTGTGGTGAACATGTATCGCCCACCCTTGAATAAAGGCATGTCTGGCATTCCCTTGGCTCCACGAATTTTCTTCTCCCTGCCCTAATCCTGAGTGAGCCTGCCTGACCTTGACGGGCGGAAAGACAATTGGTGCCACTGGCAGGATTCATTTCAGTATGGTACAAATATGGAGGATCGAGTAGTAGAATCCCCTGAGGGGGGCTTGGATGGGTTGCTGGTCACTGCAATGTGGTATCCAATGGCTAGTCTCCAGTCATGTAGGCCCCACCCCGGGAGTGGTCTGATGTTAGTGCCACACCGCACACGATAAAGTAGGCCCTGCGTGTGGTCAGGGAGGCCCTAGAAAAGCCCAGTGCCGGTGCAGCTGTAGGGGCTGTGGGCTAGGGGTTTTTCTTTCAGGTTTGCAAGCTGAGACAGAGACTGCACTGAAGCTATGCCATGAAGCTATGTGAATTCCAAGGGAGAGAAGAAGCCCTGAAAGCCAGAATTGGCATCTTGGAAGAAGATCTCCAAGCGGTGGAGGAACAATGATCTCCCTCCCCAGCTGTAGCAAATGAGTCAGAGTCAGAGAGGGAAGATGATGGTAATGAAGAACCAACTTCCTAGAAGACCCGCCCAGTGGTGCCACAAAAAATGAAGTCCCAGCAACCCCTGGTGTCTAGGGGAGATCTGGCTGGTCCCACCCAGGTGGTGGAACATACCATGTACTGTTTCCACACACAGGCCAAGCTGGTCAATCACGTGAATCAGTTTTGCCAGCAATCTGGGGAGCCCTTAGCACCCTGGCCGTTACACCTTTGGGATTTAGGGGCAGATAGCATCTGTGCACTGATAATGAGATGAAAAAGTTGGCTTCCATCAAGAGAGTTGGGTGGTGTACTGGGGGCTAACATTGTATCTCTACATGGCATGTAAACAAATGGATGGTTATGCAGAAGCCATTGTAGAGACAGACCTTATAGCAAGACCTCTGGGAATTAGGCCACCAGAAACACATCACTGTATATCATGTGACCAGTCATACACCCCTTGTTTTTCCTGGGAATGATGAGGCTGATACTCTAGTCAAGGTACACTGGCTGGAAACAGTAACTACTTGCCTGTCAGGAAGGGAAGTAGCCCAGAGGCTACACCATTGCCTCTTACATAGTGGACAGAAGACCATATGGTCCTCTATAAAAGCCTGAGGGTTACCTATCACCTTAGCAGAGGGACAGGAAGCTTGTGAGACCTGTGTTCTCTACTCCCAAGAGCATCCCTGAAGGCCTGTGGGAACCACAGGACAGCTGGAGTGGGGACAGGTACCGCTGACCTGGTGGCAGGTTGATGTAATCAGGCCGCTACCTAGTTCAGAGGGGTATAAGTTTGCTATCACATGTGTGGACATGGCTACTGGACTTTTAGCTGGTTATCCCTCATGGCACCCAGATCAGAAAGCAGTAATTGCTGCTCTGGAGTGGTTAGACACTGCCTATTGGTGACCCTTGATCACTGAAAGTGATCAGGGAACACATTTTAAAGGGACCTTGGTACAACAATGGGCCTGAAAACTGCAGATTGCCTGGAAGTTCCATATGGCTTATCATCCTCAAGCTGCCAGAATGATTAAACACTATAATGGTCTCTTAAAGCAGGGCCTGTGAGCTGTGGCTGCCACCCCTATGCTGGGGCACTGGATGAAACACTTATGGACTGTCCTCTGGACTCTGAATGAGAGGAGTTGGAGTGGGGGCCCACCTCCAGTGGAAGCACTGCTCCACCAGACTGCTGCTCCAATTCAGCTGCAGATAGAGACTAAGGATGCTTTGCTGAAATCAGGCATGGGAAAACAAGGAAATATTCTCTTGCCTGCACCTAAGGACCTGAAACAAGGGCAGATAGCCACTTGACCATGGCCTTGGGAAATAACCCCCCTCACATGCATTGGGTAGCTCTTGTTGCCCATTGGGGACAAGGGGTGGGGAGAATTTTGCAAATAGTGCCCTGAGTTATTGAGTATTTGTGCCTAGGGAGGCCCCTCCTGCCAGCCACCATCTTATCGATGGACCAGAACCTTGCCTGTATCTTGCCTGATGGTCATGAGTTGCCATTGTTAGTTCTTTGTTTTTTCAAAGTAACACCTTAGTGACTGAGTATATGCCTATGCCTCAGTGGCTACCAAATCAGCATGCTGCGTCTGCATTAAGATTACCCCTGAGCATGGCTGTCAGCTTCCCATGGTGCATTTGTCCAGCTTCTGTCTCAAATTGGACTTGGTTACAGCACCAGTGGAATAGTGCACATTCCTGGACTGTCATCTGTGCTGGGGCAGAGCAGCAGTGTGACTGGCCCTGGCAGTTTGTCGGCTGCTCCATGTGGGGTAGTTTGGGATTGGCTCATGGCTGTGACTGTGGGGCTGACCAGGCCAGCCTCCCTCTGTGTTAAGAGCCTCAAAGAATGGGTCCAGGTGGGCTGAACTCCTATGTGTCTGTGTCAAAGACATCCTCCTGGACATTCCTGGGAGGCACAGAATAGTGCATGCACTGCAGTTCCCACAGGGGCCCACTGGGTGTGCAGCTTACATGGGTGCCCTCACTTGCTCAGAGATTGGACTGTCCATTGTACCTAGGGGTGGCCTTATTTGTTGCTTGTTGCTGCAGCTTGAACTGCTGCTGTGGCATGTGGGTGTAGGGTCCTGCCCTCCTTGCCAAGGGACCCTTGCAGAAGACACCCTCACATAGATTGTATGGTGAGGAATCCTGAAAGGGTGGATTCTAGGGTAAATGGAGTCAGTCTGGCTCCCTCACCCAGATGTCTGGGCAACTAAGAGAAACAATTTTCCCATAACATTGAGAGTGGGCCCAATAAGCAGTATTCCCATAACCCTGAGTGGGCCTGCATGCACAGAATCACAACTGTGTCATGTTTTAGCACCCTGCTGGTTTTGTGTACTTGTACTATATAAGAGACTTGGGGCTTCCCACTGTGCAACACGAAGCTTATAGCAAGTGTGGATAACCCACCCTTGAATAAAGGCATGTTTGGGATTCCCATCACTCCGTGCATTTTCTTCCATCTGCCCAAATACCAAGTGAACCTGCCTGGCCTTGGCAGGCTGCAAGACACTCAGTAAGGGCAGCTGTTGCTCCTTTGGAAGGATTTAGGAAGTTTTTTTGTTTTCTTTGTTTTTATTGTTGTTCGGGTATACTTGTCTCCATTCCCCACCCCACCCCCCACCCACCATCCACTCTGCCCCAACCATCCCTACTTCTTACCCTTGATCCTACCCACCTTTGGCTTTGTCCATGTATCCTTTATACATGTCCCTTGATGACCCTTCCATTTTTTCCCCCATTATTCCCTCCCCTCTAGCCTCTGGTTACTGTCAGTTTCTTTTTTATCTCAATGTCTGTGGTTATATTTTGCTTGCTTGTTTGTTTTGTTGATTAGGTTCCACTTACCGGTGAGATCATATGATATTTTTCTTCCACTGCCTGGCTTATTTCACTTAGCATAATGCTCTCTGGTTCCATCCATGCTGTCTCAAAGGGTAGGAGCTTCTTTCTTTCTGCTGTGTAGTATTCCATTGTGTAAATGTACCATAGTTTTTTGATCCACTCATTTACTGATGGGCACTTAGGTTGCTTCCAATGCTAGGTTATTATAAATTGTGCTTTATGAACATTGGGGTGCATAGATTCTTTTGAATTGGTGTTTCAGGATTCTTAAGGTATAATCCCAGCAGTGGAATTGCCAGGTCAAAAGGCAGTTCCACTTTTAGTTTTCTGAGGAAATTCCATACTGTTTTCCACAGTAGCTGCACCAGTCTGCATTCCTATCAACAGTGTACTATGGTTCCCTTTTCTCCACAACCTCACCAGCACTTGTTGTTTGTTGATTTGTTTATGATGACCATTCTGACAGGTGTAAAGTGTCACCTCATTGTGGTTTTAATTTGCATCTCTCTGATGGCTAGTGATGCTAAACATTCTTTCATATTTCTCTGGGTCCTCTGTATGTCCTCCTTGGAGAAGTGTCTGTTCAAGTCCTTTGCCCATTAGTTAATGGGGTTGTTTGTCTTCCTGGAGTGGAGTTGTGTGGAAGTATTGAAGCATGACCAAAGAGCATCCATTCATATGAAAAAGCTACCATTAACTGCTGTGTAAGTTGGGTGGGATGGAGCCTCAGGGGATCTCCAGGGCCTGGCAAACAGTGTTAGCCAAGTTGATGGAGTCTCAGATATAGCATCTGCCTGGTAGATCTGTGGCTCTGCCGGCCTTTGTGTCTGGGAGAAAGTGGGCTCCCAGCTCCTACCTTGATGACACATACTTCAGTTCCTCCCTGTATGCCTTTCTCTTTTTTAAAGATTTTATAGAGAGAGGAGAAGGGAAGGAAAAAGAGAGGGAGAGAAACATCAATGTGTGGTTGTCTCTCACACACCCCTTAGTGGGGACCTGGCCTGCAACCCAGGCATGTCCCCTGGACTGGGAATTGAATTGGCATCCCTTTGGTTTGCAGGCCTGTGCTCAATCCACTGAGCTACACCAGCCAGGGTCTACTGGTGCCTTTCAAGCTACTACCCCAGTGCTGGAACTCAGATGGAGTAAGTCTGAGTAAGTTCATGTGTATGTTCTTTAAGAGGAGTGGTTTGGGACTCCAGAAGTTTATCCCATCAATTCAATTCCCATTGATTTTAGCAGCCAGTAGTTATGGGGACTTATCTCCCTAGCACTGGTACCCTGTGCTTGGGGCTAGGTGTGCACCTGGGTATCCTCACCCCTGAGATATCCCTCACAAATATCTATCCACCACTTATGGATGTTGTACCAGTCTGTTCCATGTCTCACCCCTCCTACCAATCTGGATGGGTATGGTTGCTTTAATTTTTTAGTTGTCAGACTTCCATTCAACTTGATTTCTTCTGGTTCTGAGTGATGATTGTTCTATAATTTATTTGTAATTTTGATGTGGTTGTACAAAAAGGTGTGCTGTTTATTTATGCCACCATCTTTGAAATACTCTTTTGATTGGGAGAACATTAATAAGAAATTCTAGGTCTCTTTTAAGAATTTCTTACTTAGTATGTACCCATAAAAATACTGGTAATATAAATACTCAATAAATAATAATTGATTGAAAACCCACCACTCTGTGAGGAGAGAGGAAGAAATAGAACAAACATATAACTGAGCTCTGTTATTAAATGTTTCAATGGCTTCCCACTTTCTATAGCATAAAATATAAATTCATCAGCATAGTACTAATACTTCATGAGTTTGTTGTGTCTAATTCTCAATTATTCTTTCATTCAAACAATACTTTTTTTGAAATAAGTACAATGTGATTTATGTAATTTGGTTATAAATGAGAACAAATTAACAATAAACACTTTCAGAATTTGAAAAAAAGTAGATTCAAGATGGAAGCAGAATAGGTTGAAGCTACACTAACTAGGAGAAGTCCTAGGACCAAAGTGGAATTACAACTAAATTATAGAAAAATCATCCTGAATAACCAACTGTACACTTGTTGGAGAGAAGTCTTATAACCAAGGACTTACAAAAGAAACCACATCACCACAATGAGAACAGTAGAAATTGAAGAGGCATGAGAGGGCTGCAGGTGCTCCCACAGGTGGCAGCTGAAGTTCCAGAGGGATATTTCAGAGGCCAGGATGTTCCCTTTGAGAAGTGTGGGTTCTTAACCTTAAGCTGGTCTCTGCAGCCTAGAGCACCAGAAACAGGAAAGGAACCCAAATAACATCCAGCAGTGAAAAACAGTGGGGTTCCTGTCCACCAGGTAGAGATGGTTATAGACACAGAGAGCTTCTTAAAAGACTAGCACAGAAAATTTCATTTGCAGTCACTTATCCTAAGCTCTGGCAGAAGGAGGGCAGAGTAGAGTAAAGCCATGTGAGGAGTCAGTGGTTGGAAGCTCTGGGGAGAGAATTGATGGAACAGTTGTTGGGATCCCTGTGCTTAGTCATTGTCCATACTGCAGAAGACATTTTCTCAGGCAGACCACTCCCCTCCATGTAGCATCAGCCTGGTGGAAAGCAATAGCCTCATCTGCAAGAATTCCTCTTGACCAAAACTGTGGAAATTAACCCAGGCTGCAGAGAAGAGCTGAACATGATCTCAATGTTTAATCTTAACAGAAGCCTGCAGATGAAAGCAGATCTCTGGATCTCTGAGACATTAGCTGACCCTCCACTGGACTGGAAAAAAAGCCAGCCTTGGTGTGCAGCCAAGTTCTTTCTGCACACACCCACATGCAAAAGAGGGAGTCACAAACAGTGAATCACTGGTATCTACAAACATGTTGCCCAGGGCCAGTCACAGGCAATGACTGACAAAGGTCAGCACCAGAGCCTTTGCAGATCTACCCAATACTTAGAAACAAACATGAAGAGGCAGCCAAAATGGGAAGAAAAAGAGACAGACTGCAGTTGAAAGAACAAGAGAATCCTCCAGAAGAAGAACTAAATTAAAGAGAGGCAAGCAATTTCTCAGATATAAAATTTAGAGTAATGATTGTAAAGATATTCAACAGCTTGAAAGACTTTGAAACAATAAAAAAGGACCAGTCAGAAATAAAGAATGAAATTTCTGAAATAAGTAATACACTGGAAGGAATAAACAGTAGGTTAGATGAAGCTAAGGATTGAATCAGCAATTTGGAAGACACTGTAGGAAAAAATGCTCAAGCAGAGCAGCAAAAAGAAAAAAAGAATTAAAAAGAATGAGGAATCTTAAGAAATCTTTGGGACAGCAGGAAGCATAACTAAATCTGCATCATAGGAATACCAGAAGAAGAGAGTGGGCAAGGGATCGAGAATCTATTTGAAGAAATAATTATCAAAAACGTCCCTAATATGGTGAGAGAAAAAGACACTCAAGTCCAGGAAGTGCAAAGAATCCCAAACAAGATAGACAAAGAGGCCAATGCCAAGACACATCATAATTAAAATAGCAAAGATAAACACAAGAAGAGAATCCTAAAACCTCCAAGAGAAAAGCAGTTGTTGTAGGTAACAAGAAAGAACCAATTAGACTGTCATGTGATTTCTCTACAGAAACATTTCAGGCCAGAAAGGAGTGCCATGAAATATTCAAGGCGATGAAAAGCAAGGACCTACTACCAAGGTTACTTTACCCAGCAAGGCTATCATTTAAAATTGAAAAAGAAATAAAGAACTTCCCAGAAAAGAAGAAGCTAAAGGAGTTTGTTAACACTAAACCAGTTCTGCAACAAACGCTAAAACACCACTTTAAGAACAAAAAGATGGGAGGACGGGGAACAGAGGAAAATAGTTTAAATAAAATGTCAATATATACATATGCATCAATAATGACTTTAAATGTAAATAGGTTAAATACTCCAATCAATAGACATAGGATAGCTGAATGGATAAGAAAACAAGAGCCATATATATGCTGCCTCCAGGAGATCCATCTCAGATCAAATGATACACACAAACTAAAAGTAAAGGAATGGGAAAAGGGAGGCAAATGGGAAGGGGAAAAAAGCTGGGATAATAATACCTATGTCTGACAAAGTAGACCTTCAAATGAAGGTGGAGAGGACCTTTGGTTAAGATAGTGGTGTAAATAAACACAGCTGTCTTCTTCACACAACAACATCAAAATTACAAGTAAACTATAGAACTACCATCATTAAGAATCATCAGAAATTGAGCTAAATGGAAGTCCTACAATTATGGAATTAAAGTAGAAACCACATCAAGACTGGTAGGAGGGGTGGAGACATGTAAGGGGATGGTCCTCCACTCACATGTGGATGATAAACATTGGGAGGGATATATCAGCAGTGAAGGGTCCCTGCCCAACACCAGGCCTAGCCCAGGGTTTTAATGCCAGGAAGATAAGTCTCCATAACTTCTGATGGTAAAAACCAGTGGGGAATGAAGCTGTGAAAGACAGAAACTTCTAGAATCTCAGGCAGTTCCTCTTAAAGGGCCTACACACATACTTACTCAGACTCACTCCCTCTGAGCTCCAGTGTTGGGGAAGATTTTAAGTCAACAGAGATGTTTGGGGAGGAACTGAATTGTCCAGAATCAGAAAGAGAGCTGGGGGGAAGCCTTCTCCCAAACAGGGAGAAACTATTCTTCCTCTTCTGAGCCCTCCCCTCACAGAGGCAGCAGACAGATTGGGCCCTAAACCCATCTCAGACAGTGTGCCGCACTTTAGTGATTATTTGAGACTTTGTTCCATCTAAAGTTCAGGTCCACCCAAGCTGTTACTAGTGGCTTTTCCATATGAGTGACTTGTCATAGATCATGCTTAGGATTTCCATAAATTCTCTCAAAGGAGCAGCATATTGATTCAGCAAACCCCTTACTTATTGCTAAATTGCCCTGGGCCCAACACTAAGAACAGACAGGGTTGGTTCACAGCTTGGATTTCCTGGGCACTCTCAAGGCCAGTACAAGTAGCAGCCATCTGCAGATCACATTGTGGTTAATGCTGTGTGACTCCGAACAAAACACAGGCAGTGGCTTGTCTTGTACATGCCAACAGCAATAAAGACTCAACTACAAGAAGAGAGTGTATTCAGCCCACACAGAGGGCACCCCTAGAGTACTCAGATGGGTGATAGGGGAGGTTGTGCCACTGGACCCTACAGGACACCTACTACATCAGGCATGGCTAATAAAACAGGGATTCATAGCAGCTCTACCTAATACACAGAAACAAAACACAGGCAGACTGCCAAAATAAAGAGACACAAAAACATGACCCAAATGAAAGAACACATCAAAACTTCAGAAGAAAAACTAAACAAAATGGACACAGCATTCTCTTAGATGCGAAGTTCAAAATACTGGTTATAAGAATGCTCAAGGAACTCAGTGAGGACCTTAACAGCAATAAAAAAATCCAGTCAGAAGCAAGGGATAACCAAATTAATTAACTAAGCAAGGGATAATTATAATAAAGAACAGTTTACAAGGAAACAACAGTAGAGTGGATGAAGCCAAGAATCAAATCAATGATTTGAAACACAGGGAAGCAAAAAACAACCAACCAAACAGCAAGAAAAACATTTTTATTAAAAAAAATGAGGATAGTGTAAGGAGTCTCCAGGACAATTTGAAATGTACATACATTCACATCATAGGGATGCCAGAAGGAGAAGGTAAAGAGCAAGAAATTGGAAACCTATTTGAAAAATAATGACAGAAAAATTCCCTACCTTGATGAAGGAAATAGACATACAAGTCCAGGAAGTACAGAGTCCCAGACAAGATGGATGCAAAGAGGTCCACTCCAACACAAACTAAAATTAAAATGCCAAGGTTAAAGACAGAGAGAATCTTAAAAGCAGCAAGAGAAAAGCAGTTAGTTACCTACAGGGGAGTTCCCATAAGACTATCAGCCAAATTCTCATAAGAAATTTTGCAGGCTAGTAGGGGTTGGCAAGAAATATTCAAAGTCATGAAAAGCAAGCATGTACAACCAAGATTAGTCTACCCAGCAAAGCTATGATTCAGAACTGAAGGCTAGATAAAGAGCATCCCAGACAAGACAAAGTTAAAGGAGGTCATTGTCACCAAACCAGTGTTATATGAAATGTTATAGGATCCTCTTGAAGAAGAAGATAAAGATCAAAACTATGAGCAATAAAATGGCAATAAATACATACCTGTCAATAATAGAATCTAAAAATTAAATTAAGCACACAAGCAGAACAGAAACAGAGCATAGGTACAGAAAACACTTTAATGGTTACCAGAAGGAAGAAGGATCTGGGGAAAGAGTTGAAAAGGTAAAGGCATTAAGAGTACAAATTGGTAGTTACAGAATAATCATGGGGATGTAAGATACAGTATAGGAAAAGGAGCATCCAAAGGACTTATATGTATGACCCAAGAACATGAACAATGGTGTGGTGATAGCCTGAGGGACTGGGGGCTGCTAGGTTGATAGGGGGAAAAGAGGAAAATAACAACTATAATAGCATAATTAGTAAAATGTAATTTTTAAAAAATGAAAAAGGAGAAAAAACTGACACCAAAGAAATACAAAGAATTGTAAGAAAATATTATTTAAAAACTATATGCCAACATATTCAACAACCTGTACAAAATGAATAAATTCTTAGAAACATACAATCTTCCCAAACTGAATCTTAGAAACATACAATCTTCCCAAAGAGAATCAAAATAGAGTGATTAGACCTAGTGAAATTGAAGCAATAATCAAAAAAAACTCACACAAACAGAAGTGTTGGATTCCTTAGCTTCACAGATGAATGTTACCAAACATTCCAAGAAGAATTAACATCTCTCCTCAAACTATTTCATAAAATTCAAGAGGACAAAAGGCTCCCAAACTAATTTTATAAGGCCAGCATTATCTTAATTCCAAAAGAAGATAAAAACACTACAAAGAAAGAAAATTATAGGCTAATATCACTGAAGAACACAATATGAAAATCCTCAATAAAATATTAGCAAACTGAATACAGTAATGCATCAAAAAGGTCATACACTATGATCAAATGAGATTTATTCTGGGAATAAATTCTGCAAGGTTGATACATCATTCACTAATCAATAAATGTGATTCACTCCATAAACAAATGCATGAGCAAACCACACAATCCTATCAACAGATGCAGAAAAAGCATTTGATAACATCTAGCACCCATTGATGATAAAAAAAACTCTCAGCAATATGGAAATAGAAGGAACATACCTAAACATAATAAAGGCCTTATATGAAAACCCACTGCCAGCATCATACTCAATGGGCAAAAACTAAAAATGTCCCCCATAGGATTGAGAACAAAACAGGGATGTCTGCTTTTGCCTCTTTTATTCAACATAGTACTGGAAGTCCCAGCCACAGCAATCAGGCAAGAAGAAGAAATAAAAGTTATCCAAACTAGAAAGGAAGAGTAAAACTATCTTTTTTTTTTTGCTGATGATATGATACTGTATATAGAGATCCTCAAGATTCCAAGAAACTACTAGAACTGATAAATGAATTCAGCAAAGTAAAAAGCTATAAAAGTAATATCCCAAAATCACTTGCTTTTTTATATGCCAAAATGAACTCTCAGAAACAGTAATTAAGAAAATGATCCCATTCACATTGCTCCAAAAAGATAAAATACCAAGGCATAAATCTCACTGGATGTAAAAGACCAGTACTCAGAAAATTAGAAGATACTCAAGAAAGAATTTGAAGAAGATACAAATAAGTGGAAGCACATACCATGTTTTTCATGGGTAAGAGGAATTACCATCATTAAAATGTCCATTCTACCTTAGCAACCTATAGATTCAATGCAATTCTTATCAAGATACCAATGACATATTTCAAAGAACTAGAACAAATATCTCAAACATCTATAGGGAACCACAATGGCCTAAATAGTAACAGTGATCTTGAGAAACAAGAACAAATTTTGAGGAATCACACTACCTAATATATAACTATACTAGAAGGCCATAGTAATCAAAATGTCATGGTACAGGCATAAAAGCAGACATACTGATCAATAGAAAAAAATAGAGATCCCAGAAATGAATCCACACCTTTACAATAAATTTATATTTGATAAAGGAAACAAGAACATACAATGGGTTAAAGATAGTTTACTCAAAATGGCACTGGAAAAATTAGGCAGATATTCGCAGAAACATGAAACTAGACCACCTTCTTACACCATGTACAAGAATACATTCAAAATTCATTAAAGACTTAAATGTTAACTCAAAAGCATAAAAATCGTAGAAGAAAACATAGACAGTAAAATCTCAGACATGGCTCATAGCAACATTTTATCTATCTCCTCAGGCAAGGGAAACAAAAGAAAAAATAAATAAATGGGACTACATCAAAGTAAAATTTTTTTGAACAGCAAAGGATATCATCAACAAAATAGAAAGACAACCCACTGATGGGAGAACATATTCAGTGGTACATACCATTAAGGGATTACTATCCAAAATTTATAAAGAACTTATAAAACGCAACACCAAAAAAAAAAAAACCCTAAAAAATCCAATTTAGAAAAATGGGCAAAGGACATGAACAGACCCTTCTTCATAGAGGACATACAGATGGCCAATAGACATATGAAAAGATTCTCAATGTCACTAATTATCAGAGAAATGCAAATTAAAACTGCAATGAAATATCTCACACTGTCAGAAGGACTATCAACAGCAAATCAACAAACAACAAGAGCTGGCAAGGATGTGGAGAAAGAGGAACCCCTTTGTACTGTTTGTGGGAATGAAGATTGGGGTAGCCACTGCAGACAGAAGTATGAAGATAACTCAAAAACTTACAAATGGAACTGCCTTTTGACCCAGTGATCCCACTTCTGGGAATATATCTGAAGAAACCCAAAACATTAATTCAAAAAAACACAAACACCCCTATGTTCATTGCAGCATTATTCACCATTGCCAAGTTATGGAAGCAGCCCAAGTGTCCATCAGTAGTTGAGTAGATGAAACAACTATGGGACATTTACACAATGGAATACTACATGACCGTAAAAAAGAAGAGTACCTTACCCTTTGCAAGAACATGGATAAACCTGGAGAACATTATGCTAAGTGAAATTAGCTAGTCAGGGAAAGATAAATACCATATGATTTCATTCATATGTGGAATTAATGAACTGAACTAACAAGCAAAATAGAGACAGACTTAGAGATAGAGAGTATGCTGACAGCTATGGGGCTCTAGTCAGAGGGTGGAGGGATCAAGAAAAAAGGAGAAAGGACTCATGGACATGGACAGCAGTGTGGTGATTGTCATGGGGAAGGAAATATAAGGGGAATAAATGGTAATGGAAAAAGTACAATAAAAAATAAAGAAATAAAGAAGTTGAGCCCTGGCTGGTGTGGCTCAGTGGATTGAGCACCAGCCTGCAAACCAAAGGGTCATTGGTTCAATTCCAAGTTAGGGCACATGCATGGGTTGCAGGCAGGGTCCCCATTTGGGGACACATGAAAGGCAACCACACATTAATGTTTCTCTCCCTCTCTTTCTCCCTCCCTTCCCCTCTTTCTAAAAATAAATAAATAAAATCTTTTAAAAAGAGAAGTTGAAAATGGTGGCACTAACAGTATTCAATTCATAGTCTTTGAATTTTCTTCAAATTCAGAGTTTTAATTATATTAAGATAATAAGCCAGTTTGTAACCTAAAAATATTTACTTATTAAAACTATATTACTTTCATAAACTATACAAAAAATGATAAAAGAAACATTTGCATTTAGAGACTGAATATCAGTCATGCCAGATCCCTTTAGGGAATTCCCAACACTACCTCATTCATCTGTGACGACATAGAGTAATTCTTGTTTAGACGTACACATTCATCTACTTGTCCAGCATGGCCAGTCTTCCACTGCTGGATGGTGTCCTTCTGTTATGAATATGCATGTCCAGTTGTCTGCTTCTTAGAACAGAAATTTACCTTCCTCATTTACCAGCCAGTGGATGAAGACTCAGGCAACACAGATAATTAATTCAACCCATTCTTCTGGGCGTGTTTCCTGGGGGCCCCCTTCCATCATTATATCTGGAATCTGATAAGTTTCCATAGCCCCTTTTCTTTTTAACATTTTGTTGAAGCAGAATTTTGAAAAATAAAACCATGAACTCAGCTATTCCCCAGAAGAAATCTGTTATCAGAGAAAATCTCCATGGGGGCTGACTATGGCTATCCAACTTTTGTCCATTTGAGATGTAAATCATCTTGCTCTTTGTTCTCCCCTCAATCAATACTTTTTAAATATATTTTATTGATCATGCTGTTACAGTTGTCCCAATTTTTCCCCTTTGCCTTCCTCCACTAGTTACCACCCTTCCCTTCAACAATCACACTCCCCACCCTTAGTTCATGTCCATGGGTCATGCATGTAAATTCTTTGGCTTCTCCCTTTCCTATACTATTCTTAACATCTCCCCATTTATTTTGTTCCTGCCATTTATGCTTTTTCATCCCTGCACCATTCCGCCTTTCTGCCCCAACCCTTCCCAGCTGAAACCCTCCAAATAATCATCATACCTATGATTCCATTCCTGTTCTGGTTGTTCGCTTAGTTTGTTTTTGGTTTTTTTTTTGGGGGGGGGGGCAGTTTAGATTCAGTTGATAATTGTGACTTTGTTCATTTTAATGTTCATAACTGTGATCTCCTTTTTCTTAAATAAGTTCCTTTAACATTTCTTGTAATAATGGCTTGGTGATTATTGATTCCTTTAGTTTTACCTTGTGTGGGAAGCACTTTATCTTCCCTTCCATTCTAAATGAGAGCTTTGCAGGATAAAGTAATCTTGGTTTTAGGTCCTTGCTTTCCATCACTTTGAAGATTTCTTGACAGCCCCTTCTTGCCTGCAAAGTTTCTTTTGAGAAATTAGCTGACAGTCCTATGGGAATTCCTTTCTAGGTAACTTTCTGCTTTTCTCTTGCTGCTTGTAAGTTTCTTTATCTTTAACATTTGGCATTTTGTGATGTATCTTGATGTGGTCCTCTTTGGGTCCAACTTGATTGGGACTCTCTGCTTCCTGGACTAGCATGTCTATTTCCTTCTGCAAATTACAGAAGTTATATTTCATTATTTTTTCAAATAGATTTCCAATTTCTTGCTCTTCCTGTTCTTCTTCTGGCACCCCTATGATGTGAATGTTGGAATGCTTGACATCATCCCAGAGAATGCTTACCCTACCCTCATTTTTCTTTTTATTCTTTTTTCTTCTTGTTGTTCTGATTGCTTGTTTTTTTGCTTCTTTATTTTCTAAACGCTTTATTTGAATCTCAGCTTCATCCACTCTATTATTGTTTCCCTGTAAATTGTTCTTTATTTCAATTAGTGAATCCTTCATCTCTGACTGGATCTTTTTTCAAAATATATTTTACTGATTATGTTACTACAGCTGTCCCATTCCCCCTCCCTTTATTCCCCTCCACCCTGCATCTCCCTCCCACCACCATTCCTCCACCTTAGTTCATGTCCATGGGACATACATATAAGTTCTTTGGCTTCTCCATTTCCTGTACTATTCTTAACCTCCCCCTGTCTATTTTCTACCTACCATTTATGCTTCTTATTACCTGTACCTTTTCCCCCATTCTCCCCCACTCCAGGCTGATAACCCTCCATGTGATCTCCATTTCTGTGATTCTGCTCCCATTCTAGTTGTTTTCTTAGTTTGTTTTGGTTTCTGTTTTTTTCAGTACAGTTGTTGATAGTTGTGAGTTTGTTGTCACTTTACTGTTTCTATTTTTTATCTTCTTCCTTTTCTTAGATAAGTCCCGTTAACATTTCATATAATAAGGGCTTGGTAATGATGAGCAACTTTAACTTGACCTTATCTGGAAAACACTTTATCTACCCTTCCATTCTAAATGACAGCTTTGCTGGATAGAGTAATCGTGGATATAGGCCCTTGCCTTTCATGGCTTTGAATACTTCTTTCCAGTCCCTTTTTGCCTGTGAAGTTTCTTTTGAGAAATCATCTCCTAGTCTTATGGGAACTCCTTTGTAGGTAACTGTCTCCTTTTCTCTTGCTGCTTTAAGATTCTCTCCTTATCTTTAATCTTGGTTAATGTAATTATGATGTACCTTGGTGTGTGCTTCCATGAGTCCAAATTCTTTGAGACTCTCTAAGCTTCCTGGACTTACTGGAAGTCTATTTCCTTTGCCAGATCAAGGAATTTCTCCATTATTTAATTAATTAATTAATTAATTTTTTAAATATATTTTATTGATTATGCTATTACAGTTGTCCTATTATCCCCCCTTCATTCCCCTCCACTCTGAACACCCTCTCCCACCCACATTCCCCCCTTTAGTTCATGTCCATGTGTCATAAGTTCTTTAGCTTCTACATTTCCCCTATTATGCTTGCCCTCCCCCTGTCTATTTTCTACCTACCATCTATGCTACTTATTCTTCATACCTTCACCCCACCTCCTCCTCCCACTCCCCTGTTGCTAACCCTCCATGTGATCTCCATTTCTGTGGTTCCATTCCTGTTCTAGTTGTTTTCTTAGTTTCTTCTTGTTTTTGTTTCAAATGTGGTTGTTAATAATTGTGAGTTTGCTATCATTTTACTGTACATGTTTTTTATCTTCTTTTCCCTAGATAAGTCCCTTTAACATTTCATAAAATAAGAGCTTAGTGATGATGAACTCCTTTAACTTGATCTTATCTGAGAAGCACTTGATCTGCCCTTCCATTCTAAATGAAATCTTTGCTGGATAGAGCAATCTGGGGTGTAGGTCCTTGTCTTTCATGACATGGAATACTTCTTTCCAGCCCCTTCTTGGCTGTAAGGTCTCTTTTGAGAAATCAGCTGACAGTATGATGGAAACTCCTTTGTAGGTTATGGCCAAGATGGAGGCATAGGTAGATCCATTATTTTTTAAAATAAATTTTCAACTTCTGGCTCTTGTTCTCCTTCTGGCACTCCTATGATTCAGATGTTGGAATGTTTAAAGTTGTCCTGGAGGTGCCTAAGCCTCTCCTCATTTTTTTGAATTCTTGTTTCTTCATTCTATTCTGGTTGAATGTTTATTTCTTCCTTCTCATCCAAACTGATGATTTGAGTCCTGGTTTCCTTCCCCTCACTGTTGGTTCCCTGTACATTTTCCTTTATTTCACTTCTCATAACCTTCACTTTTTCCTCTATTTTGCGACCATATTCAACCATTTCTGTGGGCATCCTGATTACCAGTGTTTTAAACTCTGCCTCTGATAGGTTGGCTATCTCTTCATCACTTAGTTGTATTTTTTTCTGGAGCTTTGATACGTTCTTTCATTTGGGCCATTTTTTTGTCTTGACACACCTGTTTTGTAGTAAGTGGTGGAGGCTTAGGTATGAGCCACAGTAAGGCAACACACTTGGCTGCTTTGCAGCACTGTATGTGGGGGAGGGGTCCACAAGTGAACAATGCTGCTTGCTGGGCTCTGAGCTATCTTTCAGTCACTTTCTCCACTACCCACAATCAAATTGGGCCCTTCTGGTGCAGATTCTTGGGTGGGTGGGCTTGTGTACATTCTAGGACCCTGTGGGTCTCTCCAACGGACTCTCTTGTGAGACTGGGAGTTTCTCCTGCTGCCGCCTGAACCCCCACAGTTTCTTCAGCCTGAGGTTTTGAGGCTTTATTCCCCACTCTGGAACACTGTGTTGTGCAGTCTACCTCACTCCCCTGTTGTTCCTCCTGGCTTATTCTCATGCAAATGTGGGACCACCTGGTCCTCCAGCTGCCACCTCACCCAGTCCTCCAGCCAGTCACCTTCCTGCCTGTCCTCAGCTGCCCCTCCTACTTGTCTGGGTGAATGTTTCTTTAACTCTTTGGTTGTCGGACTTCCATACAGTTCGATTTTCTGGCAATTCTGGTTGGTTTTTTGGTTTTAAACTAGTTGTTGTTCTTTTGGTTGTGCAAGGAGGCACAGTGTATCTACGTATGCCTCCATCTTGGTTGGAAGTCTCTGACTGGATCTTTTTTATGCTGTTGAGGTCCTTACTAAGTTCTTTGAGAATCTTTATAACCAGTGTTTTAAACTCTGCATCTGATAGATTGTTTATCGCCATTTCATTTAGTTCTTTTTCTGGAGTTTTCATCTGTTCTTTCATTTGAGCCATGGGTTTTTGTCTCCTTATTTTGGCAGCCTCCTGTGTTTGTTTCTATGTATTAGGTAGAGCTTCTTTGATTCCATGTCTTGGCAGTATGCCCTAATGTAATAGGTGCCCTATAGCATCCAGTGGCATAGCCCCTCCTATCATCCAAGTTGGGTATTCAAGGTGCATCCTTTGTGTGGACTTAATCAATACTTTTTAAACAATTATTTATCAAGCATCTAGCAAGTGCCAGTCTGCTTTGTTAAGTGCTAGAAATACAAAAGGGGAGAGAGGGAAGGAGAGGGTGAATTCCTGACAACACAAAGGTTGGACTTCAACAAAAGTACAGATAGTTAACTAAGCAAATGTATACTGAATCATGTATACAGTGTAGTTGTGTCAGGGACTACAAAAGTTGATACAGGATGCAATAAAGGCACATAACAGAAAACCTAATCTTGTGGGCAGAAAATTTTTCCTGCAAAAGTGTCATTTAAACTAAGACATGAAGAAAAAAATTATGCAGACAAAGTTGCAGAGGCATTAAGAGGGACAGGTGACAGTCTGTGGTGAGGCTCTAAGGGGAATGGAGCCTTGCAAAGGAGAGGAAAAGAAAGGAAATGGCTAAAGAAGAGGTCACAGAAGTAGGGGAGGGTCAAGATTAGAGAAGCCTTGTACAAAAATTTAGCACCTTACCCTAACAGCAACAATAAATCACTCAAAGTATTTGAAGCAGTAGTGTAAAATATTCACGTGTACTTTTTAAAAATCAGTCTTGTTTTCGTATAAAAAAAAATTCTGACAAACACAGGAATGAAAGCCAGGCTATTATTGCTAAAAGCAAGTTCTTTCAAAAGCAAACTCTAAATTGGAAGATTCATATGCAAGAAACTTATTTGGGATTAGTCATCCTCTGAGAGTTGGAGCTGATAATAGCAGGTGCTGCTGCTACAGAACTGCCCTCACTACTGCAGTAGGAATGACAGAATAGCAAAAGCCAAGTGGTGACACTTAACCCTTAGACAAAGAAAGGCATAATTACCATAATGGGCAGCAAGGACAGAATGATCTGACTCACAGGCATCAGTGGATATGGCAAAACAGAGTTCCCAGGAAAAAGACAAATGAACAGCCAAAAAGAATAATCCTTACTTTATATAACAAAAAATCACGCATGGATGAGCAGGAGGCTGAAGTCAGTCTTCCCAAAATCATGATTTCTTGTCACATTTGCAGACCTGAGCCAATTATCAGACCCAGAATTCACTCATTGAATAAGAGGGTATCTATATTAGGAAGGATTGTAAAATACCATGGAAAGTGTACATAGTAGTAATTCCCCCAATCCTTCCCCCAAAGGACTGTAGAAATTCACTCAGTAAATGACACACTGTAGAAAGAGAATACCCAGATCTTTTGGAGCTCTTGTACATAGGACTGAGCTGACACTAATAGCTGGTGAAACAAAGAACCATCGTAGAGATGAGTAGTAAATGGAGTCCTGGACAAATCTGTCTCATGGTTTACATTCACATTAGGCAGACAATACTGATTCATAGTCTTGACCCCAGGCTATAATACTCTTTCTCCCTACCATAATAAAGGCACCTAGACCATCTCAACATTCTACAGAGCATCACATTAATTTACTATACTGATGATATCATATAAATCAGACCTGATTAGCAAGAAATGACAAGTATTCTAGGTGCTATGGCCTCATGTGCTCCAGGAGATGAGGGAGAAACACTGCAGATTCAAGGGCCTATCTCATCAGTAAAATTTTTAAAGGTCCAGTTGTCTTGGCCATGCTCAACCATCCTCTTAAAATTAAAGAGCAAGTTATCTGCTTTATACATATTACCGCTAAGAAAGAAGCATAACACTGAGTAGGACAATTTGGGGTTTTAATGCAGTATATTCTGCATTAAATGGGTGATGTAGGAGACTGCTAGATTTGATTTGGTCCCAGAGCACTTTTGTGCCTAGCTTTTTTCCATCCTCCTATCCTGATTCCTTCACCCTCCTCTCTCTTGAGGGCACTTCCACAATAAATCACTACCATAAGGAACCCCATCTTAGATTCTGTATTTAGGGAACCAAAACAAGGTTGTGTGCCTCAGTTTTTCTCTCCCATAACTACAATTATTATCCTTTTGTTACAGAGAAGGAAATTGAGGATAAACAGAGAGTGAGAACAATAATAAACAAATAAAATTCTAAAATGTTGTCTACCCAATCCTAAGAAATAAATCTCAGTATTTAAAAAAAACTACCTTTGTAACTGTTTTTCAAAATTAATTTTACCCTTCCCTCAAGAGGCAAGGTTTTACAGCCATTTATTAGACATATAGTATGCCAGGTTTATCACTAATCTATCCTTGTGTATTAAAGTACTCCAAATCAGTAGCTTAAAATAACTCATTTTGTGTTGTTTGTGATTCTGTAAATCAAGTTTGTCCTGGGTTCTGCTATGATGTTCTTCCACTGGTGTCCTGTGGAATTACTGTGGCTGCAGGAATATACAGGCTTGATTCATGTCTTAGCAATTTGTGCTGTTATAACAAAATTCCATAGTTTGGGTTACTTGAACAACAGACATGTAGTTCTTACTGTTCTTTTTTGTTTTTAAAGATTTTATTTATATAATTTTAGAGAGAGGGAAAGGGAGGAAGAAAGAAAGGGAAACTCAATGTGTGGTTGCCTCTTGCACATCCCACACTGGGGACCTGGCCCACAACTCAGACGTGTGTCCTGACTGGAATAGAACCAGCAACTCTTTGGTTCACAGACCCATGCTCAATCCACTGAGCTACACCAGCCAGGGTTTACTTCTTACTGTTCTGAAAGCTGGAAGTCCAAGATCAAGATACCAGCAGATATGGTGTCTGGTGAGAACTTGCTTCCTGGTTCATAGGTGGGCTACCTTCTCACTGTGTCCCCATATGGTAAAAAGAACAAAGATTCTTTCTGGGGCCTCTTTATAAGGGCACTAATCCCATTCATGAGGGTTCCACCATCATGACCTAATCACCTCCCAAAGGCCCTATCTCCAAATACTATCACACTGGGCATTATGATTTAACATGAATTTTGGAGAGACACAAATATTTAGTCTATAGCAAGTGGGTTGGGTAGGCTAATATGGCCTCCTTCTCATGTCTAATGCTTGGTATATGCTGACAGTTAGAATTCTCTCTATATGTGGTCTCTCATCCTCATAAAAACTTTCTTCACATGGAAGTAAAGGAATTTCAAAAACATAAGAACAAAAGCTCAAGGCCTCTTGATGCCTCAACATATAAGCACCGCAACATCACTTTAACCACATTTTATTTTTCAAAGTTCAAAAGCCAGCCCAGATTCAAGTGGGGTTGGGTTGGGTTGATGAATGGAAGAGAACAGACTTTATCTACTAAAGGAAGGAATGGAAAATTATGTTACTAAGGAGCATAAATACAGGGATGGGAATAATTGATTTGGCTATTTTTGCAAATAACCATCCACACTAGGCTATTTGTGTAGCTATTTTGCATATATTCATTGTTATTTATTCTCATACTAATGGTGTAAGATAAGGATTTTCAATCCCTCTAACAAATGCAGAAATTCTGAATCAGATTTTGGTTCTTATTTTTGTTCTTGGATTATTTTATTAGACTCTCCACTAGCCTACTCTTATGTTTCAACCAAGTTGATCAGTTTTTATATTAATCACTTTAAAAGTAGAAAATAGACTAATAAATGGAGCTTTGTGAACAAAGAAAGATGTAGCACTAATTACATAGCATCTCGTTTTACTATCTGTAGTCAGGGTTAAAATATTCTCACAGTATGATCCTCCTTCTGTCAGGATGAATGGCTGATAGATTTTGGGTATTAATAACTACTAGACCATGACTGGACTGGGCTGGGCCTTGTGCCAAGGCTTCAATTTAATGGAGCATTGAAGGAGTAAGATTGATCCTTGGTGTGACCTAAATTAGTGTTTTTCAAACTGAAATTCATGACACATTAATGAGCAGTGAAATCAATTTAGGGAACTACCACTAGCATTTCTTAAATGAAATGCAGTAATTACAATAGAATAGAAACTATCTATAATGGTAGCACAGCACCCATAGGCTATGACTAGAACTCAAATATTTAAAAGTGTAGTCCCAATAGCTCCTGTCTACCAGACATAGCTAGCTCTTCACCAGTCTGCTTTTCTCCATCTGTTACATTAGCTAGAGGCTCAGTGTTCACTGGGTCCTGATGATTATTGGCTTAGTTGGTTAATAGTATTTATTTGGCTATAATCTTATTTATTAAGCTGAGCCAAATTCAACTAATTCTAGAAACAAAGCCCCTCTTAAGCCACTGCAACATTACCTAAGAGTCACTGGCATTTTAAATCATATCAAAGTCAATATCTAATTTCAAATAGTGAAAAGATTTATATATACATACCAAATTTTTGTTCTAAAGAAGATAATCACAATATTTTAAGATTCCTGTACAGAAGCTGAACCCAACTTTTCTTTTTCTTTACTTTTTCAATCTGAAATAACCTACAGAAAACTTTAAGACAGGTCTTATTCAAGTAAAGAATGGAGACAGTTTATCAGTCTCTTCTAAAAGAGTGATAGATACAAAATAACACCCCTGTTCCTTGGGGTATGTACTTCTGGCAATCTCAATCACTTTTTAGCAAAACTGGACCCTGAATATAAGTATAAAGGGCTCTGAGTAACTCCTAAGTGGCCAAAATGAAAGTCACAAACTCTAGGTGCTAAAATCCTTTCAGTTTTATTAAGATAACTTTTACCCAGTTTATGTTATTATTGATTTCCCAATCATAGCACATTGAGGCAGAAAATTACTAAAAGAAGTTGCATCTAGAAGCCAGCAGAGTGATACCTACAGAAATGGCAGCTAACAAGCCACTGACTTAAGAGATAGGAAAACTATCAAAGTTCTGATAAGAGGACACCAAAAGCAAAGCAGGCTATGGTAACTTTGTTCAATATAAGCACCAGTGTAGCCTTTTTTATGCCATTTTAAATTGTAACTTTTTTTAAAAAGTCATTTTCTAACAGTTTTCTTGTTGGTATCTAGAAAAAAATTATTTGTGTGTACTGACTTTATATCCAACAACCTAGGTAAATTCACTTATTAATTCTAAAATTTACCTATAATCTTTTGGGTTTCATATTAATCCAATCATGCCATCTATGCATAATAATTGTTTTACTTCTCCCTTCCCAATATTTATACCATTTTTTCTTATTTTATTGCCCTTGCTAGGACTTCACATTTTTAAAAGAATTAAATAGAAGTGGTAATAAAGAACATCTTGTCTTACTTTTTTATACAGGAAAAACACTTTCAGTATTTTACCACTACAAATAAGATTTGTCACAGATTTTGTATAAGTATTCTTTATTAACATGAGGGTGCGTAAATTCTTTTTAATTGGTGTTTTGGCATTCTCAGGAAATATTCTCAGCAGTGGAACCACTAGATCAAAAGGCAGTTCCATTTTTAATTTTTTGAGGAAACTTCATACTGCTTTCCAGTGGCTACACCAGTCTTTATTCTCACCAACAGTGTACCGAGGTGCCCTTTTCTCCACATCCTTGCCATCACTGGTTGTTTGTTGATTTATTAATGATGTCCATTCTGACAGGTGTAAGGAGATACCTTATTATTGCTTTATTTTTTTTAAGATTTTACTTATTTATTTATTTTTAGAGAGGGGAAGGGAGGGAGAAAGAGAGGGAGAGAAATATCAATGTGTGTTTGCATCTCCAACACCCCCTACTAAGGATCAGGCCCACAACCCAGGCATCGAATCACTGAGTTCAAACCAGTGACCCTTTTGTTCACAGGCCAGCACTCAATCCACTGAGCCACACCAGCTAGGGCTCACTGTGGCTTTAATTTGCACGTCTCTGATGGCTAGCAATGCTGAACATCTTTTCATATGTCTATGGGCCATGTGTAGGTCCTCCTTCAAGAAGTGTCTGTTTAGGTCCTTTACCCATTTTTTTATTGGATTGTTTTTCTTCCTGGTGTTGAGTCATATGAGTTCTTTATACATTTTGGAGATTAAACATTTGCCCACTAAATTGTTGGCAAATATGTTTTCCCATACAGTCAGTTTCATTTCTGTCTTGATGATGGTTTCTTTAGCCATGCAGAATCATTTTAATTCGATGTAGGTTTATTTATTTATTTTTTCCTTTTTTTCCCCCTTGCCCTAAGAGATATATTGGCAAAAATATTACAATGTGAAATATCTGAAATTTTACTGCCGATGTTCCCCACTAGGATTTTTATGGCATCACAACTTATATTAAATCTTTTATCCATTTTGAGTTTATTCTGGTATATGGTGTAAGTTGGGGACCTAGTTTCATCTTTTTGCATATACTAGTCCAATTCTCCCAACAACATTTATTGAAGAGACTGCCTTTACTCCATTGTATGCTCATGCCCTCTTTGTCAAATATTAATTAACGATACAGACATGGGTTTATTCCTGGGTTTTCTATTCTATTCCATTAATATATGTGTCTGTTCTTATGCCAATACCAGGCTGTTTTGATTACAGTGGCCTTGTAGTATAGTTTCATATCAGGTATTGTAATCCCTCCAACTTTGTTCTTCTTTCTCAGGATTGTTGAGGATACTTAGGGTCTTTTGTGGTTCCATATAAATTTTTGCAATATTTGTTCAAGATCTATGAAATATGCCATTGATATTTTAATAGAAATAGCATTGAGAATTCTAGCCAAGATGGAGGTATAGGTAGAAAGGCTTTACTTCCTCGTACAACCAAAAGAAGTATAACAATCAATCTAAAAACAGTAAACAACCAGAGGTGCCATAAAATCAAACTGAATGGAACTCTGACAACCAAGGAGTTAAAGAAACATTCACCCAGATTGGTAGGAGGGGAAAAGATGGGCAGCTGAGCAGAGAGGATGTGCAGCAAGCATGCACAACATAGGAGAGGGGGAGCTGGCTCAATGGAAAACTAAAAACTCATAGCTAGCTGTAAACTACTGCAGAGGCTGCCATGGCGGGAGAAGCTCCCAGTCTCACACAACAGAGTTCACTGACAGTGGGGCTAGAGTGGAGCAAGCAAGCTGCATTGTTCCCTCTCTGACCCCTCCCCCACATGCATTACCCCAATGCAGCAAAGAGTGGAAGGTTGCCTCACCCTGGTGAATACCTAAGGCCCCACCCCTTACAACATAATAGGTGCATCGAAACAAAGAAATATGGCCCAAATGAAAGAAGAGTTTGAAACTCCAGAAAAAGAACTAAATGATAAGGAGATAGACAATCTATCTTATGCAGAGTTCAGAACACCAATAATCAGGATGCTCACAGAACTGATTGAGCTGGGTCACAAAATGAAAGAAGAAATGAAGGCTACCCAAAGTGAAATAAAGGAAAATATTCAGGGAACCAACAGTGAAGGGAAGGCAACCAGGACTCAAATCAATTTGGATGAGAAGGAAGAAATGAACATTCAACCAGAACAGAATGAAGAAACAAGAATTCAAAAAAATGAAGAGAGTCTTAGGAAACTCTGGAACAACTTTAAGCACTCTAACATCCAAATCA
This sequence comes from Trachops cirrhosus, assembly GCA_028533065.1. NCBI lineage: Eukaryota > Metazoa > Chordata > Mammalia > Chiroptera > Phyllostomidae > Trachops > Trachops cirrhosus. The sequence continues at coordinate 91,469,310 of CM052538.1, read as the reverse complement.
TATGGGTGCCAGAAGGAGAACAAGAGAAAGAAGTTGAAAACTTCTTTGAACAAACAATGAAGGAAAACTTCCCCGATCTGGTGAAGGAACAGACTTCCAGGAAGTCCAGGAAGCTTAGAGAGTCCCAAAGAAATTGGACCCAAAGAGGAACACACAAAAGCACAGCACCATTAAGTTACCCAAGATTAAGATAAAGAGAGAAGCTTAAAAGCAGCAAGAAGAAAGGAGACAGTTACCTACAAAGGAGTTCCCATAAGACTAGGAACTGATTTCTCAAAAGAGACCTTACAGCCAAGAAGGGGCTGGAAAGAAGTATTCAAAGTCATGAAAGGCAAGGACCTACCTCCAAGACTACTCTATCCAGCAAAGCTATCATTTAGAATGGAAGGGCAGATAAAGTGCTTCTCAGATAAGGTCAAGTTAAAGGAGTTCATCATCACCAAGTCCTTATTATATGAAATGTTAAAAGGACTTATCTAGGAAAAAG
>CM052538.1:91446437-91468723 GCA_028533065.1 Trachops cirrhosus | reverse complement strand
AGGAGGAGAGAGGGGGAAAGGTACAGAGAATAAGTAGCATAGATGGTAGGTAGAAAATAGACAGGGGGAGGGTAAGAATAGTATGGGAAATGTAGAAGCTAAAGAACTTATAAGTATGACACATGGACATGAACTAAAGCCGGGGAGTGTGGGCAGAAGGGGGTGTGCAGGGGGGAAAGGAGTGAAGGGGGGAAATGGGACAACTGTAATAGCATAATCAATAAAATATATTTTTTAAAAAAATGAAAAAACAGCCAACCATATGGGAAAACATATTTGCTAATGACACCTCAGAGAAGGGCTTGATCTCCAAAATGTATAAAGAACTCACTTCACTCCAGGAAGACAAAAAACCCAATTAAAAAATGAGCAAAAGATTTGAACAGTCACTTCTCCAAGGAGGACATACAGAAGGCCCAGAGACACATGAAAAGTTGCTCAGCATCACTAGCCATCAGAGAGATGCAAATTAAAACCACCATGAGATACTTCACACTGGTCAGAGAGGCCAACATGAACAAATCAATAAACAAGTGTTGGAGAGGATGCAGAGAAAAGGGAGTCCTATTGCACTGTTGGTATGAATGAAGACTGGTGCAGGCACTGTGGAAAACAGTATGGAACTTTCTCCGAAAACTAAAAATGGAACTGCCTTTTGACCCAGCAATTCCGCTGCTAGGATTATATCCTAATAGCCCTGAAACACCAACCCAAAAGAATCTATGTACCCCAATGTTCATAGCAGCATAATTTACAATAGCCAAGTGCTGGAAGCCACCTAAGTGCCCATCAACAAATGAGTGGATCAAAAAACTATGGTATATTTACACAATGGAATTCTACGTAGTACAGAGAGAGAAGGAGCTTATACCCTCTGCAACAGCATGGATGGAACTAAAGAGCATTATGCTAAATGAAATAAGCAAGGTGGTGAGGGACAAATACCATATGATCTCATCTTTAACTGGAACATAATCAACAAAAGAAAGAAGCAAACAAAATATAACCAAAGTCATTGAAATTAAGAACAATCTAACAATAACCAGAGGGTCGCGGGGATGGGACAGTGGGGAGAAGGGTTTTCAGGAACATACTCTAAAGGACACATGGACAAAACCAAGGGGGAGGGTGGAAGCAAGGGAGGAAGGTGGGTTTGGAGGGGGGAGGAAAGGAGGGGTGGGGAGAAAATACAGACAACTATAATTGAACAACAATAAAATAATTTTAAAAAATAAAACCTCAAACAATTTTTAAAAATTAATTCCAAATAAATCATACACCTAAATGTAATAACTAAAACTATAAGTGTTTAGAAAGAAAACATGTATCAATCTTACAGGTTTTAAGCAGTTCTTGTTTAAATATAATACCCACAGTGCAAATAAACAAAAAAAGATTTTAAAAAAGTCATGGGGCAATGATGAAAAGGAATAAATTGTTGCTAAATATACCATTCTGATTGATTCTCACAAATATTAAAAGAAGCCAGACCAACATTCCTGGGTCTGGTCAACATGAACATGGTGGCATAGATAAACAAGGCTCGTTTCCTTGAATGACCACATCAAAATTAAAACTAAATTATAGAACAGCCATAACTCAGAACCATTAGAAAGCAAGTTGAATGGAAGTGTGACAACTATGGAATTAAAGAAACCACATCCATCCAGACTGATAAGAGGAGAAGAGGTGCAGAGATGTGGAATGGACTGGTCCCACACCCACATGTGGTGGATAAAATTTGGGAAGTATATCTCAGGAAGGAGTCCCAGCCCCACTCCAGAACCCCCAGACCAGGATACCAGTTCCAAGAAGATAAGTTCCCATCATTTCTGGCTGCAAAAAACAGTGGATTGAGTCAGTGGAAGAAAATCCTGGAGTCCCAAGCAGTTCCTCTTGAAGGATCCACACAATGAATTTACTCTGACTCTCTCCCTCCAAGCTCCAGTACCTGGGTAGCAGCTTGAAAGACACCAGAGGCATACAGAGAGGAGCTGAAGTGTCTGACATCAAGGCAGGAGATGGGGGACAGCTTTCTCCCAGACTGAAAGTCAGGCAGAGGCCATTGTCCCTTTTCTAAACCCTCCCTTGACAGAGCTACAGAGTTTGCATGCAGGTGCCATATCTGAGACTCCATCAACCTGGCTAACCCTGTTTGCCCCACCCTGGAGATGCCCTGAGGGTCTGTCCCACCCAATTTATGAGCCCACTAAAACTTTTAGCAGTGACTTTTCCATATGAATGGCTAGTCTTGTCTCATGCTTCACAACTTGCTCAATCCTCTCAAACAAGCAAAAGCCAGCTTCAGTGAGCCCCCCATTCCCATACCCCTTGTTAAGTGATCCCAGGCCCAGCCCTAGCAGCAGCCAGCCTAGATTCTCAGCTTGGCTTAACCTGGGAATCTCCGAGACCAGCACAAGTAGCAGCCATCTCAGATGGTCTATATCTCATTCAGGGTGGCCCTGGAAGAAACACAGGTTGGGGCTGACCTTGCTCTGTACTACCCAGGAATCCCCAGAGCCTGCACACCCATTGGAGAGCTAGAGGCCATATTGGAGAATGCCACCCTGCTCCAGCTGATCCTCCACAGAGGGTGGAGGTAGTGATCAGTGGTCACAGCCAGTCCTTACTGCTGACTTGCCAGGGTAAATCCCTTCCATTGATGTGCCAACAGCAACCAAGGCTCAACTACAAGAGGAAGGTGTACTCTGCCCACACAAAAAATACACCTCAAGTACTTTGCTTGGGTGATAGCAGAGGCTGTACACTGGACCCTGTAAGACACCTACTACATTAGCCCTGTTACCAAGACAGGGAGTCATAGAAGCTCTACCTAATATATAGAAACAAACACAGGGAGACAGCCAAAATAAGGAGACAAAGAAACATGGCCCAAATGATGGAACAGAAAGAACTTCAAAAAAAGAACTAAACCAAATGGAGATAAGCAGCCTATCCCACGCAGAATTTAAAACATCGGTTACAAGGACACTCAAGAACTTAGCAACTACATTAACAGCATAAAAAAAGATCCAGCCAGAAAATTCAGAAATGAAGGACACATTAATTGAAATAAAGAACAATTTACATGGAAATAACAGTAGAGTTAATAAAGCTGAGAATCAATTCAATGAATTGGGACATAAGGAAGCAAAAATAATCAGAACAACAAGAAGGAAGAATCCCAAAAAGTGAGGATAGATTAAGCAGCTTCTGGGACAACTTCAAGTATTCCAATATTTGCATCATAGAAATGCCAGAAGGAGAAGAGAAAGAACAAGAAATTGAAAATCTATTTGAAAAAAATAATGAAAGAAAGCTTCCCTGATTTGGTGAAAGAAATAAAAATACAAGTCCCAGAAGCACAGAGAATCCCTAACATGATGGATGCAAAGAGATGGATGCCCACTCCAAAACACATCATAATTAAAATCCCAAAGGTTGAAGATAAAGAATCTTAAAAGCAGCAAGAGAAAAGCAGCTAGTTACCTACAGGTGAGGTCCCTTAAGACTATCAGCTGATGTCTCAAAAGAAACATTGTGTGCTAGAAGGGATTGGCAAGAACTATTCAAAGTCATGAAAAGCATGGACCTAGAGTCAAGATGGCTCTACCCAGGAAAGATATCATTTAGAATCAAAGGGCTTCCCAGATAAGAAAAAACTACAGGAGTTTATCACCACCAAACTATTACTATGTGAAATGTTAAAAGAACTTATTTAAGGAAAAGAAGATCAAGACTATGAACAATAAAATGGCAATAAATACTTACCTATCAACAATTGAATGTAAAAAACAAGCTAAGCTAACAAGAAGAACAGAGACAGAATCATGGATATGGAGAGCATTTTGATGGTTGCCAGATGGGGGGCGGGTTGTAGGAGAATGGGTGAAGAGGTGAGGAGATTAAAAAGCACAAATTGGTATTTACAGAATAGTCATGTCGATGTAAAATACAGCATAGGAAATGGAGTAGCCAAAGAACTTATATGTATCACCCATGGACATGAACAATGGTGTGGTGATTGCCCAAGGGACTTGGGGATTCTGCATGGAGGTAGGCAAAGGGAAAAATATAGGGACAACTATATAGCATAATGTACAGAGGAACAGTTAATAGCATAATTAATAAAATATAATTTTTTAAAAAGCAAAGAAGCCAGAGCAAAATAAAAGTATATATCGAGTGATGCCACTTTATAAAATTCATAAATAAACCAACACATCTATTGTGTTAGAAATTCAAGCCACTGATTACTTTGAGAAGCAGTAAGCCACTGAGAGAGGGCATAAGTTGGGGTGTAGGGGAGCTTCTGAATGACTTGTAATGTTCTTATCTTGATCTGGGAGTCTGGGTGATATTTTTCATTTTGTGAAAATTCATAGAGCTGTACACTTATGTATATTTTTATTTATATATATTATACTTCAATGTATATTTTTATAACAACACATGTATTGAAGTACAATATACATCAAGATTTTTTAAATGTAATCATACCTTTTTTCTCTGTGGTAATCATAACAACACATGTTTTGAAATACAATATACATCAAGATTTTTAAAATATAATTATACCTTTTTCCTCTATGGTGATCATATTATAGATTTGTGTTAGTTCAAGTTCTATAAGAAGCTTCTGCCAAGACAAGATTAAACCTGCAAGAATTCTCCTCAGAGAAAAATGTGTATGTGAGAGAAATTGAGTAGGGAGCTAGCTGAGACTGGGAGAGCTAAAACCACCATGAAAGTCTGACTTGAATGAAGGAGTAAAGAAAGATTGAATGGAAGTGTCCTACACTACAGTGTTGTCTACAGAAGGTGTAACAAAGCCACTGGGAAAACTCACGAACCCAGAAATGAACCTGCTTTATTATCCCTGCCATGCTCAGCCAATGAGAAATGTAGCATAAACTTCAGGCACAGCAGCTGGGCCCTTTGGTCAATCACAATCCCTGGGTTGGAAGTATGCAATGCATATTTTGTGGCTATTACAAATGCTTCAGTGTGGTATTTTCTTTTTCCTATTAAAATAGAACTATTTTATTTTTTAAGTTTTTATTTATGCTTAAAATTACATGCAGTAAAACTATATTTTTTGATGTGCAGCACTATGGGTTTTGGCAAATGCATACATAGAGCTGCAACTACTATTTATCAGTTTTTTCACCCTAAAAATTCCCTAATGGTACAATTTTTTTTAATTTTTTAAGGCTTTATTTACTTATTTTTAGAGAGGGAAAAGAAGGGAGAAAGAGAGAGAAACATCAATGTGTGTTTGCCTCTCTGTGCCCCCTACTGGGACCTGGCCTGAAACCCAGGCATGTGCCCTGACTGGGAATCAAACCAGCAACCCTTTGGTTTACAGGCCAGTGCTCAACCCACTGAGCCACACCAGCCAAGCCATGGTACAAGTTTAAAGTCACCCTCTCACCCCATTCCCAGCCCCTGGCAACCATGATGTGCTTTCTTGGTAATTTTTCCTTTTCTAGACTGTAAGTAGAATTATATATTGTGTAGTCTGTTAAGTCTTAATCATATTCAAATGATTATATCATATTCCTATTTGTACCAATATTCATTCTTTATTTTTTAATTTTTGAGAACTATTACACTGTACAGATGTGCCACACTTTTTTTATCCATTCATCAGTTGGGAATATTTGTGTAGTTTCCAGTTTGGGGCAATTATGGGTAAAGCCATTATAAATATTTGTATATGTTTTCTTGTATACAGAAGGTTGTCATTCTCATAATAAATATCTGGAAATAAAATTGCTAGGTCATATGGTAAATGTATAATGTTTTAAATTTTTTTTGTTTTATCCATTCCAATGTGTTTATAGTACTATATCATTTTAGATAGATTTATATTTCCCTACTGTGGATCTCCTTCCCATGTTTTTAGTTGCTATTCATATATTTGTGGTGAAGTGCCTGATTCAATCTTTTAAAATACTGTATATTTTAATCCATGAAGGAATCTGCTTTTTAGCTCCAAAATTATGTTCAAATATTTTTGGAGTTTCAGTTGTTTATTTTTATATGAATTTTTTAAAAAAATTAAGTGAGATACCTCTCTTCCAAATGTAAATCAAAGTAGGAATACACATTCATATAACTTTCCTATGAATAGTTGAAAAAAATAAATATTTCAAGACATTTAACCACCAGGTAAGCACAGAAACTGAACAGAGCAGACACAAGCTCTACAACCTATGTACCCAGATACATGAACTAAATATGAGCCTTGATGACAGAACATATCAAAATCCACAAAAAGTGCATGTTCTTTCAATTATAACTTCCATATTTAATAATTTATTACAGGAAATAATTAAGCATGTATATAAAGATATATATATATATACATATATATACATGGACATTGAACACAGTGTTGTTTGTCATATAAGAATGTTGCACATAATCTAGCCATCCAATAAAATGGGATTGTTGAAATAATATATAATATATCCATACAAATAGAGAGCAATACAGTCATTTAAAACTATGTTTCAGGTATGGATCTACTGGTAGTAAAATATTTTTTCATGATAAATCTCTATGAGAAACAGGAAGATCACAGAAGACATTTTTCTTTTTTTAAATATATTTCATTGATTATGCTATTATAGTTGTCCCATTTTCCCTCCTTCACTCCCCTCCACCCTGCTCATCCCCTCCCACCCTAATTCCCCCCCATTAGTTCATGTCCATGGCTCATACATATAAGTTCTTTGGCTTCCACATTTCCTATACTATTTTTAACCTCCCTCGGTCTATTTTCTACCTACCATGCATGCTACTTACTCTCTGTACCTTTTCCCCCTCTCTCCACCTTCCACTCCCCCACTGATAACCCTCCATGTGATCTCCATTTCTGTGATTCTGTTCCTGTTCTAGTTGTTTGCTTAATTTGTTTTTGTTTTTGTTTTTAGGTTTAGTTGTTATTAACTGTGAATCTGTTGTCGTTTTACTATTCATATTTTTTATCTTCTTTTTCTTAGATAAGTCCTTTTAACATTTCATATAATAAGGGCTTGATGATGATGACCTGACCTTATCTGAAAGGCACTGTATATGTCCTTCCATTCTAAATGATAGCTTTGCTGGATAGAGCAATTTTAGATGTACGTCCTTGCCTTTCATGATTTGAAATACTTCTTTCCAGCCCCTTCTTGCTTGCAAGGTTTCTTTTGAGAAATCAGCTGACAGTCTGATGGGAACTCCTTTATAGGTAACTCTCTGCTTTTCTCTTGCTGCTTTTAAGATTCTCTCCTTATCTTTAATCTTGGGTAATGTAATTATGATATGCCTTGGTGCATTCCTCTTTGGATCCAGCTTCTTTGGGACTTTCTGAGCTCTCTGGACTTCCTGGAAGTCTATTTCCTTTTCCAGATTGGTGAAGTTCTCCTTCATTGTGTTTTCAAATAAGTTTTCAATTTCTTGTTTTTCCTCTTCTCCTTCTGGTATCCCTATGATTCAGATGTTGGAATGTTTAAAGACATCTTGAAAGTTCCCAGGACTCTCTTCACTTTTTTGAATTCTTGTTTCTTTGTTCTCTTCTGGTTGACTATTTATTTCTTCCTTCTGCTCTTCCTTGGTCTTCTCTTCTCCTTCTGGAGCCCCTATGATTCAGATGTAGAAACATTTAAAGTTGTCCCAGAGGTTCTGAGGCTCTCCTCATTTTTTTGAATTCTTGTTTCTTCATTCTGTTCTGGCTGAATGCTTATTTCTTCCTTCTACTCCAAATTGTTGATTTGGGTCCTGGTTTCCTTCCCTTCACTGTTGGTTCCCTGTATATTTTCCTTCAATTCACTTTTCATAGCCTTCATTTTTTCCTCCAATGTGACCATATTCAACCAATTCTGTGAGCATCCTGATTACCAGTGTTTTGAACTGTGCATCTGATAGGATGGCTAGCTCTTCGTCACTTAGTTGTTCTTTTTCTGGAACTTTGATCTGTTCTTTCATTTGGGCCATTTTTTTTTGTCTTGGCATGCCTATTACGTAGCAAGTGGTGGAGCCTTAGGTGTTTACTAGGGTGGGGCAACCCACATGGTTGCATTGTGCCGCTGTATGTGGGACAGGGGTCTGAGAAGGAACAATGGTGCTTGCTCCACTCTCTGTGGGTTTTCAGTCACTTCCGCCACTTCCCACAAGCAAATTGGGTCCTTCTGGTGCTGGTTCCTGGGTGAATGGGTTTGTGAATGTTCTAGAACCCTGTGGGTCTCTCCAGGGAACTCTCCTATGAGGCTGGGAGTTTCTCCCACTGCCACCCCAACCCCCACAGGCGTTTTCAGTCACACACTTTGAGGCTTTATTTCTCTGTACTGGAATCCTGCATTGCGTGATCTATCTTGCTCCCCAGTTGTTCCTCCCAGTTTATCTGCACATGAATGTGGGACTGCCCAGTCCACAAGCCGCTGCCTCGCCAGCTCTGCCAGCCACTGCCTTGCCCGCCCCAGTCTTCCAACCGCTGCCTTGCAGCAAGTCTTCTCTGCCCAGCTGCCTGTCTCTGCCCCTCCTACTGGTCTGGATGAATATTTCTTCTTTAACTCCTTGGTTGTTGGACTTCCATACAGTTCAGTTTTCTGGCAACTCTGGTTGTTTGTTTGGTTTTAAATTTGTTGTTGTCCCTATCTTGGTTGTGCGAGGAGGCACAACATGTCTACCTACGCCTCCATCTTGGCTGGAAGTCAATCTGCCACAAAAGACATTATTGAATGTTCCCATTTGCTTAAGAATGTGTATGCATGTGAGTGATAGCATTAATTATTTCTGGATAAGTATAATAATTAGTGTTTTCCTGTTTGTATTTCTGATTTGCTGCAATAAGTATTGATTTAGTAATGGTGAAGGGGGAAGGAATAAAAGCAAAGTATTACAGAGAAATAAAAACATTTAATTTTTAATAATGATGGATAACTCATCAAAGAAAATTTACATGTATTTGGTATAGTTACTAAAGAAATCAGATTAATATTAAATATAAAACTATTTTATTTAGTTGAGTAAGTTTCATTTGTATGGAGAAAATTTCATTACTCCACAATGTCAGATAAAGGAGAAGGGGTATTATTTTTGTGTGCGTGTTTGCATGGACATGCCATGCAAGTGTATGTGCCTGTTTGTTCATTCTACAAAGTAAACCTGGGCTTCCCTAAACTTTTTCACTTAGTCATAAGTAATATCTGACCTAGAGGGCAATGTTCTGATTCATCCCACAGTCGGCACTGGAATTTCTAAAATAACCTTATTCTTATTTTGCTACAAGCATTGAGTTTGTAGAGGAACTTACACTTCAACAGTATCCCTTGGTCTAGGTCAAAAAGACCTACTTTTGCATTTCATAGTTACAGAAACCATGTGAACCTTTTAGCTGCAAAGATTATGTCCCAAACAAATGCTATTTCACAATGGAAATTTCAGGTTTCAAACTGCAGCTTTCATAACTCATATGATTGTATAGATTTTTTTCACTTAAAGCTAGAAAAATAATACCCAGAGGACTTTATTTCCTTTATCTTTTTTTTTCACAGTTTCAGCCTTACTGACAACCAGAGCATAGAACAAGCATTTTCCTAAACAAAGGTATTTTCCAAATCACTCAAAAGCACTGTATTTTTCAAAGCGATCTCAAGCAAGGTCACAGCAATCTGACATGCCAGAAAAAGACTCTAGTGATTTAGAAAACAAAGACTAAGGCATCCATCAGATCAGACACTATCCACACTGGAGGACAAAAGCCAAGCAGACGACAGACCAGCTGCATATTTAAGAAGCATTCCAGTTCCTTCTATTGTCCCCATTGAAGGCTCTCCTGCTGTTTCCTGTATTTTTAATGAACAGAAACAGTAGTAAATTCCACTAGGAAACTGGAAAGATTTTTGTTTCAATCTAGGAACACAAAAGGAGGTCTCCTTGTGAGTTATCAAAATATGGAGACAAAAATCAAACAGGCTCAGCAAAAACTGTCACATTCCTTAGGAAAAGCTGATGGAAGTCAAATCAGGCTCTGACTTCTCCAGAACAAATGAAACTAATATCTTGTTTTTACATTTTACCCTTGATCAATTAATCACCAAAAGCAGAAGCACTGGTGACATTTTTCAAAGAAAATCACAGTTATAGTATGAAGTGCTAAAAGGTGTATATATATTTGGTCTACTTGCAGATGAATCTGATAGAACTTGCAACAATAATAAGCTACATAGTATCACTTTTAGGTTCATCCATATTCTTAAAATATTTCAATCCTCTTCTTCACATTTTTATTAGAAAAATTTTAAATATGTTAGAAATATATAAGTTAATTTAAACTTCAAAACAACTATGAGATAAGTATTATTACTGTCCCTATGTCAAAGAAAAGAAAAGACACTTGGAGGTTAATTAGCTTTCCTAAGGTCACACAGAATAAATAGGTATTAATATTTTCTTCTATTTGCTTTATTTTTAGGTGTTTTTTATTGACTATGCTATTACCATTTTCCCAATTCTTTTTCCCTTTAATCTCCCTCTGCCCTGGCCCCCCAGCCCTCCAGCATTCCCCCTGCCCTTAGTTCATGTCCATGGGTTGTACATACAAGTTCTTTGAGTTCTCTGTTTCCTATACCATTTTTGATATCTCCCTCTCTATTTTATGCCTACCAATTATGCTACTTTTCCCCTGTACCTTTTCCCCACTATTCCTCCCCCCCCCCGATCCCCACTGAAATCCTTCCATTTCATGTCCATTTCTCTGATTCTGTTCCTGTTCTAGTTGTTTGCTTAGTTTCTGTTTTCATTGTTTTTATTTTCTTTTAGGTTCAGCTGTTGATAGTTGTGAGTTTGTTCTCATTTTACTGTTCATATTTTTATCTTTTGCTTAGATAAGTCCCTTTTATATTTCATATAATAATGGCTTGGTGATGATAAACTCCTTTAACTTGACCTTATCTGGGAAGTAATTTATCTGCCCTTCCATTCTAAATGATAACTTTGCTGGATAGAGTAATCTTGAGTGTAGGTTCTTGCCCTTCATGACTTGAAATACTTCTTACCAGACCCTTCTTGCCTGCAAGGTTTCCTTTGAGAAATTGGTTGATAGCCTTATGGAAACTCTTTTACAGGTAACTCTCTGCTTTTCTCTTGCTACTTTTAAGATTCTCTCCTTCTCTTTAATCTTGGGTAATTTGGTCATGATGTGTCTCAGTGTGTTCCTTCTTGGGTCCAACTTCTTTGGGACTCTCTGGGCTTCCTGGACTTCCTGGGAGTCTATTTTCTTCACCAGATTGGGGAAGTTTTCTTTCATTATTTGTTCAAATAAGTTTTCAATTTCTTGCTATTGTTCTTCTAGCACCCCTTTAATTCAGATATTGGAACATTTCTGGTTGTCCCAGAGGTTCCTCAGCCTCTCTTCACTTTTTTGAATTCTTTTTTCTTCATTTTGTTTTGGATGGATGGATGGATGTGTATTTCTTCCTTTTGTTCCAAATTGTTACTTTGAATCCTGGTTTCCTTCCTGTCACTGTTGGTTCCCTGAATATTTTGCTTTATTTCATTTTGGGTATCTTTCATTTGTTTTTTCATTTTTCAACCAAGCTCAATCAGATCTGTGAGCATTTTTATTACCAGGGCTTTTAATTCTCCATTGGATAGGTTGGCTATCTCCTCATTGCTTAGCTCTTTCTGAAGCTTTGCTCTGTTCTTTCATTTGGTCCCCATTCCTTTGTCTTGGCTCACCTGATAAGTTGTTAGGGGGCAGGGCCTTAGGCATTCAGCCAATCAGGGCAACCTGCCTTGCTGGGCTGAGGTGCTGCCTGTGGGGGAGGGGCCATAGAAGGAACAGTGAGACTCGCCTGCTCATCTCTAGCACACTATCCAACACTCTTGTGTGAGACTTGGAATTTCTCCCACCATGGCAACCACTGTATCAACTCTGAGTCTTAGTTTCCCCTTAGTCAGCCCCACCTACCCAGTCCACTGTCTCACTGCAGTTTTTCTCCACCAGGCAGCCCTCACAGGCCACTGCCCTACCTGTCTGGTTGTTCTGATTGATTTTTTCTTTAATTCCTTGGTTGTCCGAGTTCCATGCAGTTTGATTCTCAGGAGCTTCTGGTTGTTTATTAATTTTAGATTGGCTGTTATCCTCCTTTTGGCTATGTGAAGAAGCGAAGGGTTTCTACCTATGCCTCCATCTTGGCTGGAACTCCTCTTCTATTTGCTTTAAATCTTTCATCCTACTACATTATTCCCCGAAGTGGTTGTACTAATTGGTGTCTACCAGCAGTTCTTGCTATTGTTCTCCATTTTCATCAAATTTTTTAATTTTGGAATGTGAAATTATCCATCCCATTTTTATTTACCTTCCCATAATTATTAATCTGGTTGATCATTTTTTCATTATTTATTACACTTACCTTCCTCTTGTATGAAATACCTGTTCATATCTTTGTTCATTATTTTTATCAGTTTGTTTGCTTTTTTCTTACTGATTTATAAGAGTCCTTTTTATGTCCTAGATAATAATCCTTTGTTGATTCTATACATTATAAATAAATATCTTTTTTACATTTTTGGAACTCATCTTTTCACTTATTGATGGTACATGTTAAATTTTTATAACATAAACTGTCCAGGTAGAAGTAAGATACTTGTTAAAACATACTATATAAACCAGGCCTCTGAACTACCTTCCCTGTGTTTACTGATTTTGTTACTGTTATTTAATTTCTTTTCTTTAATAAATAGTATATGTTTATTGTACAAAATTCAAAACACACATATTAAAGACATAACCAATAACTCTTCTTCCTTCCTCTGTTCCCCAAGACACTCAATTCCTCTCCACTAATCCAAATGCTAGTGCTAATATTTTTATACCTGTGAAGATAAACCATGTCTTTATAAAAATTTATCAGTGTAATCTTTTTTCCACAAAAATGGTAATCTACCATTGCATTCCTTGTGGCTTTCTTATAAAATATATATTTTAGAAATACATGTATATGTGTATTACATGTATATGTGTATAACCAAACATCAAGGTTATAAAGCCACTTCCTGTGATCTTTCTGATACAATTTTGGTTTACTATTTTAATATTCATGCCTTCTACTCCTCTGGATTTATTGGGGGGTGGGAACATAGGGGTCGCTCTTTATGTTTTCTTTCAAAAAGCTAACCAATTGTCCCTTAACAATCTATTGAATAAAGTATATTTAAACATTGATTTAAAATGCCATTTTTACATTAAAGTCCCATATAGATTTGAGTCCACTTCATAATTTTCTATTCTTTCTGTTCAATACCAATACCACAGTTTAATTCATGTAGGTTTATTTTAGCATATGCATATTAACATGTGCTCAGCAAATCCTTCCTAAATCTTCTCTCCCTCCTTCTCTCTCCCTCTCTCCTTCTCTCTCTATCATTACTTGATCATTTTTCCATGTGAATTTTAGTCAACTTGACTAGTTTTTAAAAAATTGGTTACTATTTTAGCTTAGATTTATAGGTTAATTTAGGAAGAAATGTCATCTTTATAATATTGTCTCCTTATTCAAGAACATGGTATGCCTGAAGATTTGTCCAAGTACTCTTTGTGTTCTTTAATAATATTTTAATATTTATGCAGATCTTGTAAATTTTTGTTAATTTCACTCCTAGGTATTTCATCTTTTATCACTATTTTAAATGAGCATTTTCTTCTATTATATGTTCTAACTGGTTGCTCTTCTTGGAGTCTCATTTTCTTATCTTTGTATCTAATCCTCTATGAAAATTGTCTACCCCCATAATGCATCAAAATCTGAAGCTCTGAGCTGACCAATAGCTACTACTCAAAAGACACTACAAATGCCATTATGATCATGAAGGTAACATGTACTACCTCTTAATTTTAGGGACTTAGAATATAAATTCAAGTTATAGAATACTTTATTCAAGACTAGCAATGGTTTCACTGACTTTTGTATTTTCATAATATAACAAATCTTTAATTATATCTCAATTTATCATACTATGCTATGAAATGTAAAAAATACCTAACTCTAGTCAGCTCTAATGTAATATATGACCTATTTGCACAGTTTGGGGAATACTAAAACCAGTGAACTTGCCCTAAAGGGACCCCCAGTGAGTAATGCCTGCCTGTACATAATCCCCTTCAGTGCAGAGGAAACTATTACTTCCTTCTTAGTCAATAGCATATTGGCATTATATGGCAAAAGTGATAGTACAGTCACTCCAGTGAGTGTGTTACATTATATTAGACTCTCTTTCAGGTGGGAGGGAGAGATTCTCCTGCTGGCCTTGAAGAAGTTATGCTGCCATGTTGAAAGAGGGCCACATGTCTAGCTCAATGGGAGGTTTCTAGGAGCTGAGAATTGCCTTAGCTAATTACTAGCAAGAAAATGAGGACCTCAGTCCATAATTTCACAAACCTGCATTCTTCCAACAACCACAGGAACTTGGAAGAGGACCCTGAGCTCCAGAAAGAAATGCAACCCACCTGGCATTTTGATTGAAATCTTGTGAAACTATGAGCAAAGGACAGAGGAGAATTGTGCCTGAACCCCATATCCATGGAAACTATGAGATAATACATGTGTGTTGTTTTAAGCTCTAAATTTGTGGTAATTTGTTATAACAGCAATAGAAAACTAATACACTGTTACAAATCCTGTCCCTGAATATTACAACTACAAAAAGTAAATATCTCATAGTTTAGTAACTATGAAAGAGGTTAGTCCTGGTGAAATATCAGCATAATATAGTGTTATTCTCTCTCTAAATATATAGTGGTGTGAGTAGAGAATTACAGAATAACCCCAGATACTCCAAAGCTCAAAACTTGGACATAACTCTTGCATACCATATCCTTCAAACCTAAGCTAAATATTTTTTATCAATATTTTTTGTCTAAATTGTAATCTTTTGTAAGTGTAAGACTTTATTCGAAAAATGAAAGTATTATATTAATTTATAACTGAAAAATTGTGAGAAGAGAGTCTTATTTTAAAATAATTAAAATGCTGCATTTATCTCTGCTTCAGCTTCTTTAGTTACCCCTGGGGTATGAATTTTAATGTTTTTTTCTTTTATGGTCAGAGATAAAACCACAAGAGCCTGCCCATAGTTACAGCTGTAATAACATTTCCATGGCAAAATCAGTTTTCTAGAATTTTACATAGTACAGCTATTTGAACACTTACAATCCAACATCTGGGTTCAAACTTGACATTAAATATCTCAAGTCTTAAAGCAATCTGTTCCATCTCTTTCACAGAGAACATTAAAATTTTGGCTTACAAAATAATACATTCACTGACCAAAACTTTTTAATGCTTGCAGTCCTGGAATTCAAAACTATTGTTTCCATTAAAAGTTATTTTCTTCTTCTTCTCCCACATATTGTAAAAGAGTATGAAATTTTTGTCTAACGTGCTATTTGGATGATAATCCTGATGTATTATTTACCTCAGTCACTCAAAGGAATTATATTCAGTCACATTTGAGAGACCCCAGAGGAGACAACAGTTTTCTGAAAAGGACAGGGTTTTACACCACAAAGACCTAAAGGAGCTTGCCCTTGCCAAGATCAGAGAAAAGAATACACCACAAACGAAGAGAGCAAGGCCAGACTCTATTTGTAGAGTCCTCTATAAATAAATTGTATTCATCATCCAGTTTTAACTTTTTGTGTCCTACACTGTTATTCATAAACCTTCTGGAAAGCCGATATATGACAGCCTTGTATTAGTAGTCCTGTTGTAAATTATTAAACTTAACAAAATACACATGCCTGGTGTGAGGCAGTAAGGAAAAGAGGACCTTCACCAAATCATCTTGCCTTAGACCAATAAAATAATAGCATGAATAATCAAGTCAGCATTTATATGACATACTTCATGCAAAACACTTTATATAAATAACAAGTCAAATAAACTGCATTAAGTTGGCTTCTCCTGAATCAGACACCAAGGCAAGTTTTTTTGTAAAAGTTATTTAATAAAAGTGTTTTCATGGGAAGTGAGAATACTGAAGTGGGACCAGAAAGCCAAGGAGGCCAAGCAAAGGTATGAGCCATGTCAGAGTGAGGGTAACTCAATTCCAAAGGAGCTCTGTTATAAAACACATCTCAGAATTATGCATCACCAGGGGTATCTGAGGGCTGGGGGGCAAGGAAGATGAAGTATTTTTCCTTTGCATGTGTCAGTCATTGGATAAAAGTGGGGTGGGAGAGCAGGAAAAGGGGGTGAGATTACCAGGTGTTTAGGGGTCTTGTGTGTAGACATGACAGGTTCTGGCAGCTAAGGGCAGTTGCAAATGAAGGTACAAGGTGCTGGCTTGGGAGTGACGAATCATCTAGAACAAGGGTCCCCAACTGCCGGGCTGCAGACCAGTGCTGGTTTGTGGCCAAGAGGGAAGCTTCCCTGAGCTCTACCTCCTGTCTCCCCCCTCCCTGTCCCCTCAACTTGTTCACAGCAGGAGGTGAGAGGCAGCAAGCAATTGAAGCTCCTCTGAGCTCTGCCTCCTGACCCCACTAACACCTCCAGAGTTCCACCTCCTGTCCCCCCCTCCCACCCCCTCAAAGCCCCCATCCATGGAAACACCAGTCTGTGGTGCGAAAAATGTTGGGGACCACTGATCTAGAACATGACACACAAAAATGAAAAAGAAATCTGAGATATTAGACAACTCACTTAATGCATAACCCTCACAATAACCCCATGAGGTAGCTATTAGTTTTATATCCACTTTACAGGTGAGGAGACTGAAATACAGAAGGGTTGAGTGAGATGCCCAAGATCCTACAGCTGGTAAGTGTCAAGCCAGGATCTGAATCCAAACCATCTGGCTTCAGAGTCCATACCCACACCTATGCATATTATTATTATTAAGTCAAGTGCTATAGCAGAAGTTGCAGAGGGCTAAGGAAGATCTAGGTCATGACTAGGAAATAAACAATTATAGCAAACAAGCTAGAACCAGAAAGGACTAAGACACCACCCAAATATACTAAAGTAAAGCATTCTCTGTTTTGAAGAGGTGGATAATTAGATCTTTCTATTAAGTGGTTTAGAAACTATCCAAGCACCAGACACTTGGGTTACACATAACAGTCACTTTCACTCCAAGGTTGCAAGGGAGAGAAATTATTGCAGGCAGAAAAGTAGCTTTAAGGGGAATACAGGAACAAAAGAAAAATGTCCTTCCCTCTTTCCTTTCTCAATTCCTACTCCTTCCTTCCCTTCTACACATACACTGAAATATAAAATCTTCTTTCAGCTTCTGATATTTATTGAGAATAATCAGAGAAAACTGGCAAAGACATTAAACTCAACACATCATTGCAAGGAACTAAATTAGAGAATTTCCTATAGCTAAGATTGCCTATCAAAACAGCTTGGGTAACAGATAGCTTTTTAATTAATTTTAAAAGTTAGTTGCTTCAATACATAATTTGAGATTCCCTTGGAAGTTTTGTGATCCATAAAATATCTTTTTTGTCAATCAAATTACCACTACATCTACCATTAGATCTTCCTTCATTTGAATATTATAGATTTTCAGAGGGTCTCCTATAAGTTTCAACAATAGGACAGACTAAGCTGTACAGACTCCCCTCACATTACCAACATAACAAAATGCTGAATAAACTATAACCCCAAAATTACTTTACATAGCTGGGAAATAATTCATGAGAAAGATCAGTCTCAAGTGCCAGAGACACAGCAGAAACTCAAAGCCAGAGATGAAACTGAGGAGCCAGTGCCATGGGTCTGGAGGGCAGGGTCGGGAGAGACACAGAGAACACCAGGTCCTGGAGGAGGCTTTCTCCTAGACAGGAAGCCTCAGGGGAATGATAGAATCCACCCAGGTGGAGAAAAAATTTTCCCCTGAATAATTAGCACCCCAAAGCTGAACCATGCTTGGCTGTATTTTTGAATTTTAAAAAATTTATATATAGTAATTGGCATAGGCATATACAAATAGGCAAATAGAACCTATCTGAAATACCAGAAAGAAACCACATACACATGGGAACTGAAGATTTGGCACAGATCACTTAAAAAATGTCAAAGGAAGACTATACTTTCAAGGATCATTTCTATAGTTCATTAAAAATATCAGAGGAAAAGGGATGGGGTGGTTAATGAATGCTGGTAGGCATATTTGACTATCTAAGAAAAGATAAAATAAACTTAGATCTATATCTCACACAATATCCAGAAATAATCCAGATAAATCAAAAACACAAGTAAAAATCAAATCTTTCAAAGAACATATAGAATATTTTTATGACATTTAGTTATGAAATTATTTCTTAGAATATGGCATTAAATGCACAAACCACAAAGAAAGGGATTGGGAAACTTGGTGTGGTACATTACACCACTGGGAAATATTTGCTGCCCCTCCCTACCATGTTCACCTGTGGCAGGTTATACACCCTCCCTCAGCCCATGTCACTTGCTTAGGCCATTGGAATGTAGATATTGAGGGATATGTTTGCCCCTAGTACACAGAGAAGCCTTAAGAGTCTGTAAGTCTCTGTTTTCTCTCTGACACAAGACTGGCCTGTTCAAAATTGGAGCTGCATCTTTAGCTATTGTCCCTGGAGTGAAAAAAAAAATGTGTAAAAGAGTCTGTCAACCCATGTGAATGTAGGCAAAAAAAATTAACTTTGGTTATAGTAAACCCTGAGATTTGGGAGTTCTGTTACTAGGATATGATTTACCTTATGCTGACAGGAACACTTGGCTACATTCAATCTAAAAACTCTGTGTGTGTGTGTGTGTGTGTGTGTGTGTGTGATACTACAAGCAAACAGATTTGGTATAGATATTTTCAATGTATACGATCAACTAAGAAATTATTACATGGAAACATGAGAAATATCTATAATTCAATAAGAAAAAAAACAGCTCCAAAAAAAAATTAACAAAGGCCATGAATAGCTATATCACAGAGTAAAACAAATTAATACTCTATAAAAATACTAAAGTAAACCCAGCCTCATTACTAATCAGGAACTAAAACCTAAAACAAAAAGATTTACCAGTTTATGCCTAACAATATGGCAAAAATTTTAGTCTAGTAATATAAAATGTGGAACAAAAGAAATTGTCATAGACTACCATTAGAGACGGGTAAATATGAATTGGTACAACTTCATGAGAGGAAAATTTGACAGTACCTGTTAAATTAGTAGAGGTACTTTGAGAAAAATGTGATAATATCTATACCCTGGAGAAACTCTTTTATATCTACGTAAGTTCAAAGGTACATACCAAAAAGACCTTAACTTTTGTAATAGGAAAAAATTTTAAAAACCTAAGTGTTAGTCATAAATAGATAACTGCAGGTATACTACTATATGACATATATACTCGAGATACATACATATATACTGAATGATATCACTTAGTAAATTTAAAACACATAAGCCATATTGTGTATGTGTGTTTCATGGGTCATATGTACACAACAAAATCTAAAAACATGAAAAACATGGCAGGAAGAGAGAGAAATGTACCTCAATGTAGTAGATAACTTTTGAGAGAAAGATGAAGAAATAAAATAGGTTGTGGGGGTTCACTGTATCTGGAATAGATATTTCTTTTTAAAATGTTCTGAGGCAAATATGGCAAAAAATGTTGACATTCATAAGTCAGTGAATAGTAACAATGTTGAGTTTTACTGGAGCCCTCCCTGTGATCTTGGAAAACAACCATGTTTAAATAAATCCTCCCACCCCCATCCTTATGTGTTCAGGAAAATCACTTACTGAAAAGAACCTCTGCTCCTCATGTAAATTAGATAAGACTCATGGATGTCCCCCTTGTTTACCTTAGAGAAGGCCAGACACAGAATCCCTATTCCTGTTCTTTGCCTCCAAATCCCCGTTCTTTGTCTCCTAAATGATTAGCTGAACTGCTTGTCCCCAGTAATCGGAACAAAATGCTTGTCAAACTGTGGTTTACTTCTCTCCTACCCCCACGTCCCTGAAAGTTGGCCAGTAGTCAACTGCTCCTTTACAGGGCCTCCTGAGAATACAGTGGCCTCGGGGTGAACTGCTCTTAGCTCTGTGATCCCTTCTTGCTACCCTTTCCCACATTGTTCTTTCTAGCCGTTTTACTCCCTTCTAGAAAAGAAAATCCCTTTTTTCTCTCTGGAGGTATTTAACTCTTGAGATGTTGTAGATCTTCTGGTTTAACATTCTCCTTATTTCAATAGTCCCTTTCCCCTTGTTGCAATAATCTTCTCAAAGTTTCTCTTTACTAAGTCTGAATTTTTTTTGTTGTTTGGCAATCCAGGTACATGTACTTTTTTGCATTTTGAACATTTCATAATACAAAATAGAGTTTGAAGAATTCCTTATTAAATTGAAAAAATAGTGCAAAAATTGAAACCGAATGGTTTTTCAAAATGTGTTGATAAAAATATCAACTGAACTCAGGTCATACCAACTTTCTAGCAGAGGTAGGATTAGAATTCCAGATTGACCAGGCTGGTCAGGGGACATCTATGACATACAATGAAGGAACTGAGATTGTTAAACATGGGGAAAAAAGACTCAACTTGGCAAAACAGCTGCCTTTAAATATATGAAGGATTGTTTTCTGGGAAATGGAATAGGAAGTTTCTATATGTTACCATTAGGTAAAACTGTGATCAATAAATGGAAGCTTCAGGAAGACTTCACCACAATCTAATAAAGAATTGTCCAACAGTATTGTCACAAGGTGGAATGGGCTACCTTAAGAATCTTAAGTTCCTCACCAGTGCTAGTGTCCAGACATAATCTGTATGAACCCCTAGGATGAGAATATTGAACAAGGTTGCTAGACCAGCTTCTTGATCCTACAATTTCATCAGCTAGATAATGTAGAGAGCACCTATTTTAAGAAATAAGCAATCACTTATTGCCAAAATTTTTCAACTGCCCATAATTTCCAGTTTCATTAAGCTTAAGTATCAGAAAGAGGATAGCAATTCATCCCATTGGGATATGTATGCTTTACAATGCTTTTAAGAAAAAAAAGAACAAGTCCAGGATTCCAAGATGGCGGCATGGTAGGACGCAGCAGATTCTACTCTCCCACACCCAGGAAAAAAATCCTAGCCATTCTGGGTAGGAACAGAGCAAAGAGCCAATATTATCACGACATAAATGAATATAGGAGATCACAAATTGTAGTGGACATTGAAAAACCCGACGATAAAGAGACTACGTGTATCAGCACAGGGACCAGGGAGGTTGCAGCTCCAGGCCCGGTGCACCAGGGACAGCCGCAGGGCTCCCGGGAGAGAGCTGAGTCATCCGCTCCCTCCCTGGCCAAACAAGGACTGAGCAGCACCTGGGGAGGCCAGTTTACCGGAGGGCACAGAGAGAGGAGTGAGAGAGGAGTGAGGACGAAGAGGCAACCACACAGGGGCTGTAAGCACCCACACAAAGCCCTGGTGAAAGTGTACAACCCACCAGGTGCATCCAAAGGCACCCGCCTCTACGCCCGCGCCCCCAACGCAGAGAGAGTGTGATTTGGTGAAAGTCTTGGAAACCACAGCGTTGAAAAAGGAAAAGGCAAGGGCATTCCCCGGGACCTATGAGGCCCAGGCTGTGAATTTGGGAGAAGTGGGCACACTCTTTGGATCCCAAGGGATCCAGACTGTATGCCAGAGGCGCCCCTCAGGATCCAGAGAGTGCGCACCTGTGAACCCAGAAAAGGCACGGGCGCTCCAAGGGACAGGGGAACACACGGCGGTGAACTCCCAAGGACACACGTAGTTGCACCCAGCCCCCACACACAGATCCCTTCTGGGAAGCACCAGATGGGCTTGGCAGAGAAGGTGGGCACCTACACTATGAACAGTACGCTAGAGGCTGACTGAGTCCTGAACAGGAACAGAGAAAAACTGTCTCCAGTCGCCCCTCAGTGTGCTGAAGCCAGCTAGAAAAACTGGTTTAGCCAGTCTGAAACCAACAATAGGTGTTTTTTGTTTTATTTTGTTTGTTTTTTGTGTGTTTGTTTTTGTTTTTGTTTTCTTTTAATTATTTCAAAGTAACCTTTCATCTTTTAATTAGTATTATTTTTTGATCCATCAATTCTTTATGCTTCTCTTTCTGTCACGCTAGTCTTGACCCTGCTCCCTTGCTTTCCAAATTTATCTCTTCTTCTTCCTTCCATCGTCTGCTTGGTTCCTTCTTTTTTTTTTTTTTTGGACCTGCAAGTAATTGCATAATTGTATTATCATTATTTCATTATTCGTACACCTTTTATTTTTATAGT
>CM052538.1:91402213-91445937 GCA_028533065.1 Trachops cirrhosus | reverse complement strand
AGAAGGGAAGGGTTTAGAGGAACAAATATAGAGGACACATGGACAAAACTAGGGGTGTTGGAAAGGGGAGGGAGGAGGGGAGGAATGGGTGGGCGGGCTGGAATGGGAACAAAGGATAGAAACTATACTGAATAAACTAAGATAAAAAAAAATTGAAAAGAAAGAACAAAATCGAAGCAATCAATAAACAAAATAAGTCATTCATTTACCAGAATATGCACATAGATAGAAACAAGAAGAACTTTAACTCCCAAACACCAGGTGTGGCATTTGCTTCAGTCTTTAATGGTACTGCATCATTTTAATGCTTTTATGAAGGGAAAAGAAGCAAATTGTAAAAACTATGAATTCTCCATCAAGAAAGTATTTGATGGCTCCATGTTGGATAGGGCACTGAGAGGCTATTTTAAAAAATGGTAACAGGAAACTCTGAATGGATATATCAATCAATCCAACATAATCTACACAATACAAAGTTCTGGAATAGCAAAAGAAAATGATAGCTGATTTAAGACTTAAGCAACTCTATTAGAGAAAAAAAATGTTTTGCAGATTTGTTTGTCAGTTACTTTCATATTCCAGCCTGGATGATGATGAAAGCCCCACATGGGGTATAATTATATTTCACAGAAGCTGTTCATGTTTCAAATTTGCCCTTAATATAAAGCAGCCAAGAGAGGAAATTATGTTTAATAAGACATCTGGCTTTCAAATGAAGATACATCTCATTTTTAATCTAAAATAATTTAAATTGGGTTAGTAATTGAAGTATAAACTTGATGCCATTTGGAGTTTCCTGTCCCAAAGAATTATGTTTACAAAAAAATACCAGAATATTTTCATGGCGTAAGATTATTCTTTTATCTAACATATCAAAAGTCTGAATAGATACTTTGATATTAACATCTGCCAAGAGAACTTAACTTCTTTTTATTCATATATTTGCTTTACTAAAATGAATAACAAAGATATTTGTTTTATCCTATGCTCTTTACTTTAATATTTACCTATTTATTCATTCTATCCATTCATTTTCTCTGAAGTTAGTGGATTTGTTTATACCTACTTGTGTTAAATAAAATTTTTTCATCTGTTCACATTTCGTGTTCCTTATGTTTCTGCTTCCCTTTCTCTGATCCTATATCTAACTCTGTCCTTAATCTATCCTCACAATGAAAAGGACTCATAACTGGTACCAAGGGAAAGATTTAAATGTGAGCAGAGCCCTCTTGGCCTTCCAGTCAAGATGTCAACACAGGTAAACACAGCTGGCCTCCTTGCACAACCACATCAAAACTACAACTAAATTATAGAACCATCACTCAGAACTGTCAGAAATTGAGCTGAATGGAAATCTAACAACTACAGATTTAAAGAAAAAAACATCCATCCAAACTGGTAGGAGGGGTGGAGAAACGGAAGAGGTTGGTCCCATATCCACATGTGGTGGATGAAAATTCGGGAAGGATGTCACTAGAGCAAGGAGTCCCAGCCCTACAGCAGGCCCCCCAACCAAGGGTTCCAGTGCCAGGAAGATAAGGCCCCATAACTTCTGGCTGCAAAAACCATCAGGGACTAGGTCTATGGAAGAAACTTCTGGAGTCCCAAGCAGTTCCTCTTAAGAACCCACACACAGACTCATGCCCTCTGAGCTCTAGCATTGGGGTAGTAGCTTGAAAGGCACCAGTGGCATATAGGGAAGAATTGAAGTGTCTGACATCAAGGCAGGAAGGAGCTAAGGACAGCTTTCTCCCAGACTGAAAGGCAGGCGGAGGCCATTGTCCCTTTTCTAAACCCTCCCCCAGCAAAGCCAAAAGGCTGCCATATGTGAGACTCCATCAACCTGGCTAACCCTGTTTGTCCCACCCTGGAGATACCCTGAGCCACTAGCCAACCCAACTTACAGTTATTAACAGTGGCTTTGCCATATGAATGGCTGGTCTTGGCTCATGCTTCACAACTTCATAAATTCTCTCAAACAAGCAACAGCCAGCCTCAGTGACCCTCCTAACCCCATATCTCTTGCTAAGTGGCCCCAGCATGGCAATAGAAGCAGCCAACCTAGATTCACAACTTGGCTTCACCTGGGACTCTCCAAGCCCAGCACAAGCAGTAGCCTTCTCTATAGCTCATTCAGGATGGCCCTGGGCAAAACACAGGTGGAGGCTGACCTTGGCCTGCACCATCCGGGGAACGCCAGGGCCTGCACACTTGTGGCCAGCTACAAACCACATCAGAGCACCACCACCCTGCCCCTGAACAGATGATCCTCCACAGAGGGCAGAGGTGGTAATCAGTGGTCACAGACAGTTCCTTGCAGCTGACTGGCCTGGGTAAATCCCTCCCATTAACCTGCCAACAGCAACCAAGGTTCAACTACTAGAGGAAGGTGTACTCAACCCACATGAAGAGCACACCTCGAGTACCCATCTTGGGTGATAAGGGAGGCTGTACCACAGGACCCTACAGGATACCTACTACATTAGGCCACACTACAAAGACAGGAAGTCATAGTAGCTCTACCTAATACACAGAAACAAACATAGGCAGGCTGCTGAAATGAGGAGACAAAGAAACATGGCCCAAAGAAAAGAAGAGAAAAAACTCCAGAAAAGAACTAAACAAAATGGAAATAAACAATCTATCAGATGCAGAGTTCAAAATATTGGTTATAAGGATGCTCAGGGAACTTAGTGATGACTTCAATAGCATAAAAAAGATTCAGTGAGAAATGAAGGATATAGTAATTGAAGTAAAGAACAATTTACAAGGAAACAAGATTAGAGAAATGAAGCTGAGAATTAAATCAACGATTTGGAACTTAAGTGAGAAAAAAATCAGAATAACAAGAAGAAAAAAGAATTTGAAAAAATGAGAATAAGGTAAGCAGCCTCCAGAACAAGTTCAAGCATTTCAGCATTTGCATCATAGGGGTGCCAGAAGGATAAGGGGAAGAGCAAGAAATTGCAAATATATTTGAAAAAGTAATGAAAGAAAACTTCCATAATTTGTGGAAGGAAATAGACATGCTGGTGCAGGAAGCAGAGAGAGTCCCAATCAAGTTGGACCCAAAGAGAACCACACAAAGACACATCACAAAATGCCAAGGGTTAAAGATAAATAATCTTAAAAGCAGCAAGAGAAAAGCAGTTAGTTGTCTACAGGGGAGTTCCAATAGTACTGTCAGCTGATTTCTCAAAAAACACTTTGCAGGCTAGAAGGGATTGGCAAGACATATTCAAAGTCATGAAAAGCAGGGACCTACAGCCAAGATTACTCTACCCAGGTACATCATTCAGAATTGAAGGGCAGATAAAGAGATTCCCACATAAGGAAAAACTAAAGGAGTTCACCATCACCAAACCATTAATAAATGAATGTTAAAGGGACATAATTAAGGAAAAGGAGATCAAAAATATGAATAATAAAATGGTAATAAATATGTATCTATCAACTATTGAATCTAAAAAACAAACAAAGCAAATAAGAGGTACAGAGACAAAATCATGGATTGGGAGAACATTTTGATATTTGCCAGATGGGAAGGTGTTTGGGGCAAATGGGTGAAGAGGTGAGGGGATTAAGAAGTACAAATAGACAGTTACAGAATAGCCATGGGGATGTAAAGTACAGTATAGGAAATGGAGTAGCCGAAGAACCTATACACATGACCCATGGTCATGAAAGATGGTGTGGGGACTGCCTGAGAGAGTGGAGGGTACTGGGTGGAGTGGGGCAAAGGGGGAAAATTTGTGACAACTGTAATAGTATAATCAATAAAATATAATTTAAAAAAGAAGTACAATCAATAAACATATTTTAAAAAATAAACATGAGCAGAAGGAATTATTTTGCATTTAGAAGATCCTCTCATAAGAAGACAGTTCTAAAATGATATCATGGAAGATAGTTAAATGGAAAAAAGAATAAAAGAATGCCAGAATAAACCAAAACAAAAGTCAGGCCACTCAAAATCTGGAAATTAAGACAAGTGACTATGACAGGAACTAAAATAAAGTCAACTATAAGTTCTATTCTAACTAAATGATTTATTGACATTTTGTTACAAATTAATATTTAATATTTAGTGCTAATTGTACAACTGTAATAAAAACATAATGCTATGGGGAATTATCATTAAGAAAAAAATTTGTTTCATAAGTTCAGCTGATCTAGTCTTACAAAATAAGAGATAAATCCATGAAAACTGAATCTAGTGGAAGCCTACACCCAAAGACATCTCTTCTCAAAATAATTGACCTCTTCTGTCTTCTTTCCATTGTACATACTTTTATTCCTGAGTTTATTTGAAAAGTAAAGTTGACTATATGAAGAAGGATGTTCCTCAAAATATAAAATGTTTTACCACATCATTCCTTCTTTCATGTATGCTATAATACAGATTTTGTGAAGATCAATAGAGTATATATATTTGTTAGCATGCTGAAACACAGCTGGCTTAATCAAAATGCCTGAAAGATGTTTTTTTTGGCCTGCAGCAAAAATTGATATATAATTACTGTAATGTATGTGCTATACTTTTTTTTTATATTTTTTTACAAGATGAATGAGGTGATTTCCAGGTAACTTTCCAATATTAAGAAAGGTAATTGTATAAGCTGAATGTATAAATAAAATATGTGGAATTTAGAAAATTTTAAGAATTTTCCTTTGAATAAAATTATAGTCATTTACTTTTTAAGACTTTAGGAATTGGTTGCCAAACAGAAGTAGATTAGGGAGCTGGGACAAAAAGGTAAAGGGATTAAGAAGTACAAATAGGTGGTTACAAAATAGTCATGGGGATGTAAAGTACAGCCTAGCAAATATAGTCAATAATATTATAACTATGTATGGTTCAACATGTGTACTAGATTTATTGGGGGGATCACTTATGCTATACATGGGAAACTAATATACTGAATGTCAACTGTAATTTTAAAAAAGAAAGGAAAAACAAATAACAATCTTCATAAATGTCCATTTTGGGCTGTATATGAATTTCTCTGGGATGTATTCCCAGGATTGGGATTGCTGGATCATAGGGTGCAAAAATACATTGATTAAATTCTGCCAGACTGCTCTCCATAATGGTTGGGCGGGGGGACTTTATTGGTTTTGTTGTAGTTATTGAGTAAATCACATAGCAACATTCATCAGATGTAAACCAATTGTAATAATAAACTTATTGTACATATTAAATTGAGTTACAGTACAGGAGGCTGAAATGCCTCATATATCAAATTCTAATTTCAGTTGTTCTTAACCTTTAAACTGAAGGATATACCAAGTTAAAAAGGTTTCCTTTTTAGAATATCGAATTCTAAGAAGTATACAGATATATTGATTATAGAAGTTCACTTTAGTTTATTTAAATACCTTTTTCCAGTAAACTAATATTATGTCTTCTACAAATTTATTTTCCCACAATGTTTTTAAACCAGTATAAACAATTCTAAATGGTATTTATGGATCCTGTTAAGAGAGCTTCAAGTACTTATGGCTTAAGAGGTTTATTCAAGTATAGATTTGTGAACATTTGAAGGGAGTGGTTCAGCATTTTACTTATACAAGGAGGAAAAAATTAAAGACTGGAGAGAAAAAGTAATGTTGCAGACTGGAAAAAAAGGGTAAAATTCATAAACATTAAAAACCTTCTACAGACAACTATATAAGGAGGAAATTCCCTGGCATTTTTCATCAGAAATAATGTCATGCTTTATTTACTTATATTTGGCAAAAAAAATGCTGTTTCTTTAAAAATTATGTCTTACCATCTGTATGAGGACCACACCAAGACACATCATAATTAAAATGCCAAAGATTAAAGATAAAGAAAGAAAGCTTTAAAATATTTCTAAAATTTTTTGCTTAGAAGTAGTGATCATAGACTTCCAGTTGAGATAGAGGCATAGGTAAACATGCCTCACCTCTGCACACAACTATAGAAAAAAAATACAGCTACACTAAAAAACAAATGCCACCCACAATTGTCAGAAAATTGAGCTGTGTGGAAGTCCAACAACCAGGTATTTGAAGAAGTCACATTGATCCAGATGGATAGGAACAGTGGAGGTGTGGTGAGGTGCAGAGAGGTGAGGAGATGCAGAGTGATGCAGAGAGGTGGGGAGATGGGAACAGGCAGTCCCACATCCACATATGGTGGATAAAAAATGGGAGAAATACCTCAAGAGTGAGGGATTCCAGCCCCACACCAGACCATCAAGCCCAGGATCCCAGCACCAAGAAGGTAAGTCCCCATAACTTCTGGCTGTAAAAACCAGTGGGGGTTGGGTAGCAAAATAAATTGCATCTTCTTAAAGGGCCCACACAGTGGACTTAATGACTTACGCAAACCAGCCTCTGGGATTCAGCACCAAGGCAACAGCTGGAAGGTCAGTAGAGGTATATGGCGAGAAAGTGAAGTGCAAGTGGGAAGTCAGCTTCCTCCCAGGCAATACTATAGAGGCCAGGCAGTGGCACTGTTCCCTCTGTGAGCCCTCCCCTACACAGAGCAGTGACAGGGGTTGCCCCGCCCTGGCAATTACCTCAGGCTCTGCCTAATACAATTTAACAGGTGCGCTAAGATAGGGAGTTAAAGCAGCTCTACCTAATACACAGAAACAAACACAGGGAAGCTGCCAAAATGAGTAGACAAAGAAATATGGCCCAAATGAAAGAATAGAACAAAACTCCAGAAAAAGAACTAAATGAAATGGAGATAAGCAACCTATCAGATGTACAGTTCAAAAAGCTGATTATCAGGATGCTACAGGAACTCACTGGATACTTCCACACCATAAAAAAGACCCAGGCAGAAATGAAGGTTGTGTTAAGTGAAATAAAGAAAATCTATAAGGAACCAACAGTGGAGGGGATGAAGCCAAAAATCAAACCAATGATTTCGGACACAAGGAAGGAAAAAGTATTCAATCAGAAAAGCAGGAAGAAAAAAAGAATTAAAAAAAATTAGGATAGGTTTAGGAACCTCTGGGACATCTTTAAACATACCAACATCTGAACATAGGGGTACCAGAAGGAGAAGAGGAAGAGCAAGAAATTGAAAACTTATTTGAAAAAATAATGAAAGAAAACTTCCCTAATTTGGTGATGGAAATAGACATACAAGTCCAGGAAACACAGAGAGCACAACAAGACACATTATAATTAAAATGCGAAAGGTTAAAGATAAAGAGAGAATCTTAAACAGCAAGAGAAAAGCAGATAGTTACCTACAAAAGTGTACCCATAAAACTACCAGCTGATTTCTCAAAAGAAACTTTGGAAGCTAGAAGGGACTGGCAAGAAGTATTCAAAGTGAAGAAAAGCAAGGACCTACAACCTAGATTATCCTATCCAACAAAGTTATCATTTAGAATTGAAGGGCAGATAAAGTGCTTCCCAAGATAACAATAAAGAAGTTCATCATCACCAAGCCATTATTACATCAAATGTTAAAGGGAATTATATAAGAAAAAGAAGATGAAAACAATGAACACTAAAATGGCAATAAATTCACATCTATCAATATTTGAATCCAAATAACAAACTAAGCAAACAAGCAGAACAGGAATAGAATCATAAACATAGAGATCATTTGGATGGTTATCAGTTGGGAGGAGGAAGGGGGAAAATGAGAGGAACAGTACAGAGATTAAGAAGCATAAATTGGTAGATACAAAATAGACAGGGGGATATTACGAACAGTATAGGCAAAGGAATAGCCGAAGAACTTATATGCATGAACCATGGACATGAACTAACGGGGGTATTGCTGGAGGGAAAGGGGGTACCGGGCACATCGGGGGAGAAAGGGGAGAAATTGGGACAACTGTAATAGCATAGTTAGTAAAATACATTTTTTAAAAAGAAATAATAATCATAATATATGTTGAAACCAAAAATGTTGTTGCTGTTTTTAGAGGGGTCAAAAATAGTTAGATTTTAATGATTAACACACATCAACCTCAGATGTGACCTTAAGGCAGCAGGATTAAATATTTCCAAAAGAGGAAGTGAGAGAGCTACTGTGAAGGTTTTTTAATTGCCAAGATTCCACTCCAACTAGAATAAGTATATAGAGATTTACATATATCACAAGTTTTTCAAGTGACTCATAGCTAGAAAGTACAGTCAGATTTATATTGCTGAGTACAGTCAGATTTATATTGCTGAGATTGCAAGATCAGGGAATCTCTCTCTCTTCCTCCATTCCAAGCCTAGTTTTTTCTACTCCTTCACATGCATGACCAAAACACAGCTAAACCTCCCAACTCCAGCAAATTTATTAACTCATTTGCATTTCTGTATCCCAATTACAAATCCCCATTAGAGAGAATCTAAACTGGATGGTTCTGATGTCCATCCCTCCTTTGCCTATTAGCTGAGATCAGGAGGAACAGGGACTTGTAATACCCATAATTTCAATAACCCATCCTCTGTTCAGAATGGGGTGTTCCAGAGAAGTGAGATAATTTGAAATAATTTGTTATTCCCCAGAGATAAGAATGATTAACAGCTTGTTCCTAAATAGGTTTTTATGCATATACATGTGCTATACTATTCATAAAAGGGATTGCATATTATGCATTATTTAGCAACTTTTTATTTTTAAACTGTACAGTGTGTCTTGTATATACTTCTATCACGAATTCAATCTCATTTATCTTTGGATGCTTTTGACATATAATAGACACTTGGTTATTATTTGTTAGAAATAAGTAAGGTAGGTATAAATAACTGTTAGGAGATAAACTGAGGCATGTTAGAATTTTTAAGAGTTGAATTGAGCAAAAATGGATTCAAATGATGCAGCACCAAACAGGAAGTCATTTGGAGCACTCTGCAGACAGGAGCCAATGGAAAGACATATAGAGAAAGTTCACAAGAAAAAAAAGAAAATTATTTGATTGGCTACAGCTTAAAGCCTAGTGAGCTGTTTGTAACTGGTTGTCCTTAGGCTTCAATGTTGGAATTAATACACAGCTTTAAAAAGCAAAACAAATTAATTTACCTATTGTTACATAATTAAACCCAAATGAAATATTTAAATTGTTGTCCTTCAAAAGCATAGATATGTCCAAATGTCATTTATCAATTTCCATTATCTATTGTCTCTGGCAGAATACATAGAGAGTATTTTCTTGCACTGAATATCATACTGGCTCCTAAAAATATGTCTTCCTTCATCATCACCCTTGACCACCTCATCCCACTGCACCCATTTAGCTCACAAAGATAGAAAGTGTGATGAAGGCAAACTTGACTAACATAGTGCCTGACACAAAGTGAGCATTCCAAAGAAGCCCGACTGGATATATAAATGAAGAATCTGTAAATGAGTCCACACATCTTGACAGTTCTTCAGTCCACACACCCTTCCTTTGTCTGTAAATACACCCTTCCATTCTGCCACAAGATGAAGAAAACAAACATTTGGAAATGAAGGTGATACAATGTGTAGCTGTGGGCATTAAAATCCAATCGCCATTACCCTTGTCAGTGTTCAGTTTGTCAGAGGCAGCTTTGAAGCCAAAGAATTTTTACTGTGGAAGTTGTGAAAGTAGAAGAATAAAAACGTTTACTACTATTATTCCCACATCTAAAATTCTGTTTCTACTTGCAGCCACAATTTCTCTTGCTTACCCTTTAACTAACCTCCTTTAAAAATGTTTGGTGTTGTTCTCAGCCATTATTTGAGTGCTGACCCCAGCTGTGACACAATGACCTCTTCAGAAAGTCTTCACCCAGGAGCAAGTGAAGTGCTTAAGGAGGCTTATTTGTTCTCAAGGTTAAGCAACCACTTAGTCCATTATAATGGAAAGAGGGATTTAAAGGCAAGTTTGTGCTGCTAGAAACAGGTGCCTAAGAATGTGACTATCTTACAATTTTGAGAAGGCAAGAAATTCGAATTAACCCCGTGAAGCCATGTGTTCAAAACCACCAATCTGACAAGCAAAGCAGTAAGTACTTCTTATTCAACTCTAGACTGCTTGATTCTCTATGTTCTTGCCACTTTGAGTGATTTCCATTTACTACTTTAAAGTCAAGTGGAAGTAAAACATGCAGTTTTAGTAATTCTAAATGCAAAGCCACTGGAAAGAAAAACAGTAATGAAAGAGAAGTGGGAAATACTGCAGCTTATTGGAAATCAAACTTTTCCCAGAATTTATCATTTATATCACAATACAGTTAAGTATATATTACAAAGAGAGGATTCACTGTAAATAATTTAACGCGGCCTTGTTTATTTACAAAAATTCTTACTAGACTAACAAATTATAAAATAGGTGTTTTGTTTGCCAAACAGTACACTTCTGTCTCAATTATAGGGACATAGGTCAGATGGACATTGTTTTTATAGCTCTTAAGTTCTCCCCTGTGCCTTACACAATGGTAGATGATTTGTAAACTGTCAGTTAAAATTGTATGCTACCCAATGCTTAGTGCTACTGGATTTTATTTCAAACTATAGTTAGTTCAGCAACATAAATCCTGCTTGTAGATTCAAATGCTATATTAACCCAATGTCCCAAATACCACACTCCTCTTTTTCTATACTCTCCTTACCCCCATTTCTAGTGCCATGGTATGAGATGAGGGAAGGAGAGAAGAAGAGGGGGTGGAAGAGACAGACAGAAAACTCCTGCCATTCTAAAAGACCACGGCCTGTTCCAACAAAGACAAACACACTATTGACTGACTTGCCTCTTCCAATAAGCATTGTTGTGACAAAAGAAATTACCTAAAGCACCTACATACTACAAATGACTAACTCAGTCAACTTTGGGGCTGCATTGTAGCAGGCTTTTTAATTCCTCACCATTAAATCCACTCATCCTGCCTGAAAGTGTTGAATTTGTACATGTGGGACCCAAGAGAATGAGGCAGAGTGCACTAGCACTCTTAATTATATCTGGGATAACAACCTAATGAAAAGTGAAAACAAGAAAAATAAATAAATTACGGCCACCTAAGAGAGATCTGAATATATTCCATTTCTTGCTCACCTGATGTTTTTCACATATTTCTGTGGCAGACATGAGATGT
This sequence comes from Trachops cirrhosus, assembly GCA_028533065.1. Classification (NCBI taxonomy): domain Eukaryota; kingdom Metazoa; phylum Chordata; class Mammalia; order Chiroptera; family Phyllostomidae; genus Trachops; species Trachops cirrhosus. The sequence continues at coordinate 91,434,888 of CM052538.1, read as the reverse complement.
TCAGTTTTCCAAAGACTCTATAATGACTCTTCGATTTAAATAGTGAAAGAAAGAATCCCAGCTGTTAGAGCAGGGGTTAAAATGTGCAAATGCCTGCAGCAATTCACTTTTTTTTTTTTTACTAAGCTGTCAAAACATTTAAATCGTTTCTCTGTCATTTCTCCCTCCTCTACTCTCTCCCTAGCCCAGGCTCTCAGCACTGAATCTTTGTCGAAAGAAAAGACAGCCCTGGCTGGTGTAGCTTAGTGGATTAAGCACGGGCCTGTGAACCAAGAGATCACGGTTCGATTCCCAGTCAGGGCACATGCCTGGGTTGCAGGCCAGTTCCCAGCAGGGAATGCACAGGAAGCAACCATACATTGATATTTCTCTCCCTCTCTCCTTCCCTTCCCCTCTGAAGATAAATAAATAAAATATTTAAAAAAAAAGAAAGAAAAGACAGTCTGATTAACAATCTGTACCTTCTAAAACGATCCTCAACCTATTGTGTAACTTGTCGTGTTTATTTTTTATATCATTTTAGCATAATCCTTATACAATTCTTTTTAGTTTGACTTAATGGAAATGCCTATATTTTAGGTCAGTTAACAATTTAACAAGAGACATTACATTTGGTTAGTAAGAGTACTTAAAAAAATCTAGGCCAGCCAGTGTGACTTAGTTGGTTGGAGCATCATCCTGTAGACTTAGAAGTCATGGGTTCAATTGCCTTTCAGGGCACATACCTAGGTTGCAGGTCTGATCCCCACTTGGGGCATGTATGCAGGAAGGCAGCCAATCAATGTTTCTCTCTCACACTGATGTTTCTCTCTCTCTCTCTTCTCTCCCCGCCACCCTCTTTACTCTCTCTCTAAAAGCAATTAAAAATGTCCTCGGGTGAGAGTGAAGACAAAAAAAAAAAATTTAATCCAAATAATTAGAAACTTCCACTGTGTCTGGACAATGAGGAAAATAAACAGTTTGCAGAGTCACTTTATAATTTCAACTGATAAGTAAGAATATAAAATAAACTATAACAGAGAGACTTCAATAAAAATGTCGCTGAAATTCTGAAATATGTACAAGAGAACAAAGTGTAATGCAGAGTGCTGAGCCTCAAACATCACCCTAATATTGCAAATAATTAAATAAATACTACCAAAATAGGATACATTATGTAAGCAGCATATTATACAAAAATTACTAAAACATTATAAACTATTTATTTTTAAACACCTGCCAAGAACCAGGCTTGATACCTCTGATTATTACCTTTACCTCTCACACGTCAGGCTGTCCTCGAAGGCCTCCACTTGCTAAGTCGAGAACCCCAAAATGAGAGACACAAGCTCTGCCCCCCTGATGTCAAGTGAGGAAAACGATGAGCACACAACTGAGAAGTAATTCAATGAATGTTGCCCACTTAAAGAAGCATCTGAGAAAGGACATCCAGCTATAACTGGGGGAGTTTGTAAAAAGGGGGAATGGGGAGTGGGGAGATCTAAGTATTGAAAAATGAGAGCTAGCCAGCAGACAAAATGTTGGGGGGGAAGCAAGAGAAGGAGAGCTGTTTCCCAGGTCAAGACAGCCACTTTACACAGGCAGAGCGTTATGAGAGAGCAGTGATCTTTGGGAAACTGCAAGTGATCATTACTGAAGCTCCAGGTGGAAGATGAAGGGAGAAAACATCAATGCAAAGTTGGTAAGCCACCCTGAAGAGAGCGGGTTTAGACCTGGAGGCAGAAGGGAAACAATAAAATTTTTAAACAGCATAGCTAAGTAACTGTATTTTTAATCCAGAAATAAAGATAATTATAGATATCCTTTACTGAAAGCTATTGCATACCATTTATTTACATACTACATTCTTACTTAACTCTCTTTGCCTTGCTACAAGTAAGTATTGATATCCTTATTTTACAGATGACTGATGCTCAAAAACTTCAAGAAACTTGCTCAAATTCATCTAGCAGCTAAAAACTCAGGGAAAGTTTCACAACATTCTCACCTTCCCACCCCATCTCTCATAATGATTGTGGTTGTGTTGCTAAAAGCAGGTGTTTTGGAGGCCAACTGATGGGCTTAAATTCCCTGCCACATCACTCGCTGTGTGACTCTACAAGGTGTTCCTCATTTCATCACCCAGAAAATGGGAATAATAAAATCGGCCCAAAGCTAAATGAAGAAAAATGAGGTGATGCACATTAAGCAGTTAGCACAACACCCAATCCATAATTTAATGCTAATTATTAGTTGTGTGATACCAGGCCAGACATTATGCTGGAGCACATGTTATACATCCACTAATCTTGATAAAACCCAGACAAGGTGGGTATCATTATCTTTATTCTGCAAGTTTAAAATATGCTGAAACTTAGAGAAATTAAGTCACTTGCAGAAAAACAGATACCTAAATGGCAGGGCTGGCTCCGATCCAAAGCCCATACTCCTTATATGGCAGAATATAGTGCACCATAGACGGTCTCTGGGGCACTATAAAGGGTAAATTTAAATTTTTTTAAAGATAAGACAAGAGGCAGGAGATAGAATATTTAAGAGTCTTTGTAGAAACCTAAGAGAGGGATGATGTGAAGAGTCTGAAATAATAAGTGGTTATGTGAGGATGTCAGTTATAAGAGAAATAGACAAGGCTGAATGAGTGAGACAGGCAGCAGATTAAGTGTTGGGAAGTAAGGGAGAGTGCTCAGGAGGGCTTTCTGGTTTTTTGCCTTGTCACTGGGCAGATAAAAGCCCTGAGGTAAGGAACAGAATGAAAAAATCAGAATGACTAATGTCTTGGATAATTTTTATTGCCTGAATAAACAAATTAATGATCATTTCAATATGGGACATAGTAAGTTCATGGACTTGGTTCAACACCTAAAAGAGATATTCAGTAGTCTAGGAAATTTTGCTCTAGGCCTTTGCAGAGAAGTCTCTGCTTTAGAAAAAGAAAATATACATGGGTCGCTAAAATCGCACATGTATGAATGGCATCACTAGAGAAACTAGGATCAAAATAGACGTGGGAAAAAGTCTTTTTCCACTAGCTTCAAGTTAACAAGTGAAGGAATTTCACTAGAATAGTCTTCTGGGCCTGCTTCTCCACCTATTCCATCCCACGTGCTGAGTTGTAGGGAAGGAACTGAGTGTGTAGCAGCTTCCTCTCTTTCTGACCTTCAGTCTCTCTGCAGAGCATTCTCAACCTCTCTTGCACGGTGTCTCAGGCTGTGACCAGGAGAGGAAGTTTAATTCTATAGCTAAGTATTTGGTAGCATATTGTAAATACCCTTTCAAAGGCACATTTTATAACTAGTTTTTATCAGTGATGAAGTTGGGTCTTCATTTGTATGTGTGTGCTTTATTCCTCATTTCATGTTAAACTTAGAAGTGAAAGAAAGTATGATAAGATAGTAAGAAGCTAGGAAAATTCCTGGGCAAGCGGAATGGGGAAATTGAGACATGAAAATTAAACAGGCCAAACCATTTGAGCAATTTACAACCAGCTGGTGAATTGCAAGGCCTTATCTCCCCTAACCAAGGACACTTGAGAGCAAATGGTTTATTTACCTCTTCTCCCTAACCAAAGAATACATAGCTTAAATCTCCCTGGTCTGGGAAAACAGAGAATAGAGACCCAATTAATGTCATTTGTACCAGCTAAACCCAAGGACAGACGAAGTCAGGGGAACAAATAACAAAAACCCCATTAAAAGCCAAACAGACCCGAAATAAAAGTAAAACAGTATAGCCAACAAAAGAATTTTCCCTAACCCCCATATGTGCTCATTTTCATGCATCAGCACACTAAAATGCACCTGGAAAGCTGATAAATATTCTGCTGAAATCCTCCCCTGAGATTCTCACCCACAGAAAAAAAGAGTAAAAGACCTCAGGACAAAGACTCAGTGCTGGCTCACTGCAGAGCATGCCTGTGCCCCTTCCCAGGCTTGAACCTTTTTTCCCTCCTAAACACTAAGTGTCCCCAGGAGACTCGCAGCCAGTGGAGCAGTGGCAGCAGAAGCTCCACCTCGGCTTAGCCCCTGATCCTGTCTCCCGGGCCCCCTTTTCTCTGACTTCCCAGGTAAGCTAAAGGCAGCCCCACCTTGGCTCTCTCCTTTCCTATAACTTTTCTAGGGAGCCAAGCAGAGCACCGCCTAGGCTCTCTCCTGTTACTTCTTCTACCCTAAGCCCTCCAATTGTTTCACGGTCCCCAGCTTTAATAAATGCAGTCTCAAAATCACTTGGACTCATGTGGTGAAATCTTTCCCATATGAAGTAAAGAACCCACACAGTACAGGCTGGCCTGAGGCCCACCCACTCCAGTCCTATGCCTATCTGGTAACAAAAGGAATACCATTAATGGACTCTCTAAAGCCCACACAGCTTTCGCACTGGCTGATCTGGCTCAGTGGAGTGAGTGCCAGCCTTTGAACTAAAGTGTTGCTGTTTCAATTCCCAGTCAGAGCACATGCCTGGGTTGTGGGCCAGGTCCCCAGTGGGGGGCGCATGAGAGACAAGCACACATTGATGTTTCTCTCCTTCTCTTCCTCCCTTCCCCTCTCTCTAAAAATAAATAATCTAAAAAATAAAAATAAAACCCATATGGCTGGAAAACACAATATTAAAGCAGCAAGAAGGAAAGGAGTCCATAAGGAAGTCAGAGAATGTTCAGTAAAAAGTGTAAGAAGAAAACCAGAAAAGAATAGTTACCAAATTCAAAGGAGAAAAAATCTTGGAATGGCCAATAGTGTTACATGCTATGAAAAGAACAGAGAGTTTAAGATCAAAAAATAGTCCATTAGACATGGGAACTGAGAGCAGCTTTAAGGAAATAGTAGGAACACAACAGCAGAGTATGGATAGTATGCTTCACAGATTACTCTGGTGGCCCCAATGTTTTATGCCTCCCTATAAGCATGCCCTGACCTGATCATGTGACTTGCTTTGGCCATTAGAACATTAGGACATCTGATGCAAGCAGAGGCTTGTAAAAGTACTTTCATGTTTCAGCTTTTCCTGTTGGACCCTCCCCACCGACACAGGAACATTCATAGGTTAGCAGGCTAGAAGGATATGAAAGAAGTTTTGTGGAGTCAAGTTGAACCGGTCCACCTAAGGCCACCCTAGACCACCAAGCACCTAAAAATGTTCTAAAAATTTAAGTCAGTTAAAAATCAAATGAGCAAACATAAAGACAAGAGAAGTGGAGGAGTTTGGGGTGATGTAAGATCCAAGCCTTGATTTTTAAGGTAGATTGCAAAACAGTCTAACACACAGATAATAATATCATCACTTTACTGAGAGGAACTTAGGACTCAGAGGCTCAAGATCTGGGGCTACCTAAATAAGATGAGGCCCAGATACAGAGGGAATGAGCCAAGTTCTTCCCTTGGCTCCACTTACTGTCTTAATTCAGTCCCTTGAAAGATGAGCTCACTGAAGGAAAAGCAGCTCCCTCACACCCTTCCCCCTCCTCCTCCCATTTCTGAAATGATGCTTTGCTCAGCTCATTAATTGTCTCATTAAAGCTCCAGCATGTACAGTTCAGTAATATTGGCCACATACATTGTCCTTTTATTCCCCTGACACAGCTGATGAAAAAGATTCTATTGTAAGATGTCTACTCTTAGCACAATTTTCCACAACAATGAGGAAAATGATACCTTTTCATCAATGTCTAGTTTTAACTTTAATAACTGTGATGCCTGGTTTTCTCAAGCTCTTTGCACAGTTTTATGAATTGGGTAATGTCCCCTAACCCAGTCTCCCTGTCCAGATAATGGGAGGGTAATACGAGATCTAGACTACTGGACTGAGTTGAAATAATATCTAAGGCTGAATCTTGGGCAATGTTTTAATATATTTTTGTAGTAGGGGTTTTCTAATCAGCCACATTCCTTTCCTCTATTTTTCCCTTTCTGAATAACTTCTGTCATTAACTTAGCTTCTGACTCTGCCGGATATATTTTTCCTATACAATGGCACTTAGGTTAAGTTAGGGGCAGTCCCAGGAAAAGCTGTGGATGGAGACTATCTTTAGGGCTTACCCTTCCCCCTCTCCACACCCCTCTCTTCCTTCATCCCCAACCTGCTCTCTTCTCTGCTGCCTAGAATCCAGCAAATGGTAAAAATGGTATTAAATCCTTCCCTTCCCTGTGGTGTTTTAGATCTTCCCATCAAGAGAAGATTTCTCCACCCTTTGAATTGAGTTTCACCACATGACCTGCCAAGCAAGACATTAGCAAACACGATGTATGATGTACAGAGCCTTGAAAAGTACATGTGCTTGAAACCTGAAACCAGCACCATAGAGGCCTGTTGTAACCTGTTAGAGGATAAGAGGCCGGCAGAGGAGAACCCAAGGTGCCCTAGCCAGGAGCCAGCCAACTACAAGACGTGTGAGGGAGGCCTTCTGGGATCAGCCAGCCCCAGCTGACCCACCAACTTATCTAGAAGTAGCAGGTGACCACAGATGCATGAGTAAGTCTCACAAAGACCAGCAGGAAAACCACCAAGCTGATTCCATACTGTGACCATGAGATAAATAATGACTCGTTTTAAAGCACTAAGAGTTGGGGTAGTTATTCACGTAATGGCAATGGGTAATATAGACTCAAATACCTCCATGTAGGCGCACCTCTAACCCTGCCTCCTGGTTACCTCTCTTTACTCCACTGGCAGTTTCTAGCTAAACAACAACTGATTTTTTTTCTCCACCATCAAACTCATTTGTTTCATATGTTTTAGGACCTCAAAATCCTTGACTATGCTGATAAACTAATAAGAATTAATTTATGAATATGAAATAATTTTAATTAATGTAACTACTAAATTTTTAATCAAGAATATAATAAATCAAGACATCACAGAGTCCCCCAAAAAGGTCCAAAAATAAACCTTCTCACTTTTTCCATCATTCTCTTGTGCCACCACATTCTGACTGATGTCATGAAGGAAAGGATTACTTCTTCCCAAGCAGCATCTTGAGAATTTATGGGCTTATGGGCTTATCCTTTTTTCCCCTCCCAAGGAATAAAATTTAACTATCCTTATATCCACTGGTGATAAAGTTTGTTCAATTGTACCTAAATTAAGAAAGCATTGGTCCAATTCCTTATCTACTCTTCCTCTAGTCAAATTTGAATGTTTCCAAATGAGTTAATTAAGCTTTCTCCACCAAAGTCAACATCTGAGTACCTTCTGACTCACTCTCTGAACCCCTTTTTCCTGTTCCTCTATCAATAGTTACCCCCTACCACCTTTTAACAAAACCCTCCAAATAACAAGCTAAGTATGGTTTATATACTCCCAATATATTAGCAAGTCACAAACCATTCATTTAACCCACAAAACTTGCCTCCTGACTATTCTAGCACTGTTCTTTACTGACTATATTTATGCAACAAATAGCGTTATCTGTCCTTTCTTAAAATTTTATTCACTCATGTAGGAAACATTAATTGAGTTACTAGTCTCATGATTCCATGAGTAAGAACTTTTGCAACAATAATACCCATAACCTTTCTCCCTACCTCCCCTCTGATTCCTCCCAAGGAAAAAAAAGAAAAAGAAAAAAAACAAGGAATGTGGACATTGGAAGAAAGAACTGAATGAACTTAGCAAAGGTTCTTCTCAGCCTCGATTTTTCGTATCTGCCTGTGTAGTGAGGGCTCATCCCACTGACTACCATGTGGTGAGCGTAGTGAGCCAGGTTCTATTCCTACAAGGAGAATCCTACTATTTGGAAGAGTAAATTTAGTTAATTAGAGACTGTTAAAAGCCCATCATAGTGGCATATCTATTCAATGTACTCTAATTCAACTTTTAATATTTAAAGAAGAAAAATCCTCCTGCTTCGATCTCCACAGTCACCTGCACAAAGACAACATCCCTGGTCACATGCAGGGACTAAAATCCACCCAGCTTCCCACACCTCGTCAGCATCTTTCTTCTAACTTGTTCACCAGGAGGCAGTCCCTCCTTACATTGATCTTCCAGGTGTGGGTGTATTATTCTAATCAATGTGCCCAAGGGAAGAAAAAGAAGATGCCCTTTTCTGCTCTAAACAAAGGCAACTTATGTGCTTGATTCCCAGTGGTCTGACTCATTTGTCTGCCTCTTGCCTTGTTCCCACCTAAAGAAGGAAAGTAAGAAGTGTTATTTAGTTCCTAAAATTCCAACATTGCTATTTACCAGAAATTGTGGTAGGTACTGGGGAGGAGAGGGGAGATGAATAAGCAGGGTCCCTGACTTCAAAATGCTCACTGACTAGTTAATTGACTACGTCCTCAAGAATCCAGCAATTGTTTTCACATAGAGAGAGATGCCAACTGCTCTCTACGAACGTCTGCATTCTTGGCTCCCCTCTCCGGGTCTTGAGGGCTGTCCCAGACATGGGTTCAGTTGTGTGGACCATGAGGTGGAACAGGATGCAGTGGTGACCAGAGTGACAGTGCTGTGACTAATGAAAACAGACACAGGCAAAGGACACAACTGCCTCAAATGCAGATCCATAACAACATTTCTTTTACACAGTGACACACAGGCAGGAAAGATAATGGCACACCAAGGTGAGAGGGATGCGTTCCTGCCTGACAGGGGCACCGCCCTGGCTGCCGAGAGCTAAGTATCTGCTCAGGTAAGCTCCACACTGTCCCTCAAGAAGCTCCCTTTTTGCCATTGCCAAAGAGCTCTGTTATATCCTCCAGAACCTCTCCCCCACCCCCACTCCTTTACTCTGTCCTCCCAACCCTCCCACCACATTCTTGAGACTCTGACGATGCACCTGCCTGCCCACCAGGGTTTCAAAACCCCAAATATTGCTACTTACTATGAGGCTGAGTGAACCAAAGGCGGGTGTCCCAGGACAGTGTTTCCTAGCAGATCTGGCCCAGGGCTGCCTAGGTCTACTCCTGTAATCATTAGGGAGATCTCATAACCAAAAAGATGAGAACGGGGAGACTGGTGGGGGGTGCTGAGGTGCAAAGTAACAGGAAGGCTGTCTTGAAGGTTACCAAATCTGAAGCAGCCAGAAGCAAATTTCAAAGTGGAGTCAAATCCTAGCATCCACGCCAGGGACAAGAGAGCCTAACCTGCAATCTGGGAACAAATGGATGGCAAAATAAAAATACCAGTCAGAAGAGGACCCTGAACAACTACCTGGAACAGGGAGAGACCCTAGAGGAACCTCTGACACCCCTCATGGGTGACATTTTTTTAATTGCACCTTTCAGGTACCTTCATTTTAGAAGTAATAAGAATTGTAAGTATATTTCCTGAACCAAGAAGCAAAACATATGATCTTACAGTGTGCCCAAATTGTTTAAAATCTGTCACCTCAGGAAATTTGACACCCCTCCCACAGTAATTTCAGAGTGATAGAGAGCACATACTTGCAATGAGCACCTACAACGATCCCAGCACTTTGTTAAGCATTTTACATTAATTATCTCATTTGATCCTTACTCGAGGAAATAAGAAAAAATTATACTCCCTTTCCAAATAAGAAAACTGAGGCCTACTGAAATTAAGTAACCTGCCAAGGTAATGTGGATGGTGGTGCCAAAATCTGAGCTCGTGAAGTCTGACTCCAAAGCCTAGACCCTGAACAAACAGCATCTCACAGCAGAGCTGACCAGGATGGAGGGATATTTATTCAGCAAGGGGGAGAGGGAGTATTCTGCTCACAGAGAATGCCTAGGAATTAGGAGTTTATTTAGGGAGAATGGGGTAAGGGAAAGCATTGGTCACAGCTCCAGTTAATGTTAAACGCTTCCCTATGGCTCCCCACTATAGCTCTCCACTGCCCCACCGCCCCCCATCATAAACTGCCTGCTGGTGTTTCAAGACCCCAAACCTCATCATTCGTTCTCAAGACCTACCACAAGGGACAAAGAACTCATGGGCATGGACAACAGTGTGGTGTTCACTGGGGAGAGACAAGTATAAGGGATTAAGTGGTAATGGGGAAAAAATACAATAAAGAGTAAATTTTTAAAAAACTGAAAAAAAAGACCTACTTTCAGGATCTACTTTTCATGCCCCTCTCCAAGTATCCTAGCAACTTCGCCCCAAATCTAAAGACAGTATTCTTACTTCTCTCGTCATCAGAAATGAACTCACTTACCATGACTTCATGAAACAATTTCATCAATTTCACATCTGGCTGTCTAAATAAAATTTCTCTGCTATTGTTAAGAAAAAAACAGAGGTGCTTGCCATTAACAAAACACTGTCTGTAAAAAATAAAATAAAATAACCTACTCATTAAGACTATATTATCTTTTTCCTTGTTAAAAATCCTTGCTGGAAAGGAAGAAGTTAGGAACCCAAATTAGAAGCTGGAGAGGGCAGTCACACCTAGTCACAGGCCCTTGGCACACTCTATGTGTAAGATTAAAAAAAATAGACCACTTCTCACTGCTGTTAAGAAAAAATAAAAATACTTGTATGTGCTTGAAAAAAATAGATTAAAAGTATAAAGAATCAGCATAAAGTCTAAGCATTAAAGTGACTACCTTCTTACTGTGGAATAAAAATAGATTAGTAACTGATACCCAACATGCTTCCTCTACATACTGATAGCCAACATGCTTCAATTTAGAGTCATTCTTCCCAGATAATAAGGCCAAAGGGGAAAGAATAAATACGTCAAAGCCCTGCTCACTCTCCCCTTTACTCCAATCCTGCCCTGATGGAAGTCCAAGGATAGGAAGCCCTATTTTCTCATGACCTCTTCAGGACTAAAGTGTCTACTGATAAATGGTTGCTATCTATGGCTTATGAAAATATAGTTTTATAGGATGCCCTGCTTGGCTGGAGACTTTACAATTATTAAAAAAGGAGTGTGTATATGTTTGTAGTCCCTCCTATCTCTCTTCTTTCAATACCCAAGACAAGTTGAGGCATGGCCTTGAGCCTGCCCTTCCAGAGACAGTGCGGCCATCTCCCACCTGGCATGATCTCCACTGGCAGGGCCCCTGCTCTCTGTCCCTCTCAGGATTCTCTGGCTTGTTTCTCCTTGTGGCTTGGTAATGAACATGCAGCCTGCCCTAGCTCTCTACTAGGTTTTGAGATAAACACTCTCTAGTTCCTCTCCCCATACCTTTTGCTCTCTTTGGCTTCTTGTTAGCAGATAGGAGTAATAGGAGTAGGATTTAGGTCCATGCTATAAAGTAGAAGTAGATAGAGTAGATATTTAACCCCTTTTATTTTTATTTTATTTTTTATTTTTTATTTTAGAGAATACTTGATTACTTTCTGTAATCAAACCCATTATATTTAACCCCTTTTAATCCTAAGCTGCTCAGGCTAGCATACCTTATGGGAAGGAATTCCTGGTGGGGTCCTATCATTGGAATTCTTCTCTGGGAGACACACACATACACTTACTATTGAAATACACATACACTTACCAGTGAAAACTTACTATTTTATTTTTTGAAATCCTCACCCAAGGATATGCTCATTGATTTTAGAGAGAGAGGAAGGGGAGGAGAGAGAGAAAGAGAGAGACAGATTGATTTGTTGTTTCACTTATTTGTGCATTCATTGGTTGAGTCTTGTATGTGCCCTGACTGGGGGTCAAACCTGCAACCTTGACATATGGATACAACACTCCAACTAACGGAGCCCCCTGGCCAGGGCTATTTTCTTACTATTGTATCCATGCATTTTTTTTTCAGGACCTTGTAAAGGAGATTGTTAGTGAGAGGCTGGATCCAGTTATTACTGGATCCCAGACCTAATATGATAAAAAAAATTATATCTTAATCACAACCCAGAGGCCAAACACCTTATTTCAAGAAAAAAATTTAAGAGCCAATAAACAATTTTCATATCCCCTCTTTCCCTCAACCATGGTGACTGACAATATTTCAGATGGTGGCTGTTCTGTCAGCATGAATTTCAGAGGAAGGAGATTGAGCAGAACTTCAGCCTATCCATGGTGGGCAGGTAGTGTTAAGTGAGAAGTAAATCTTGCTGTCATAAGCCACTAAAATTTTGCAATTATTACTTACCCAGAATAATCCAATACAGTGGTTGTTGTTGGGGGTGGTGGCAGTTTTTCAGGAAGATCCAGACCTGAGTGGTGGCAATACATCAAATTTGGTGTGCCAAAACCCTATGATTGACAATATAGCCAATATTGTCTCTTTAAGAACAGTCCAAGGAATGACTGCAACCATCCTATCTTCGTTCAGCCCTTCCATTGTGTACCGGCACATTCAGAGCTGCCATGGAAACTGGTCTTAGTGAAGAATCCCCTCAAGTCTCTTCTGAGAATATAGGGCCCATAGCAAATGTTTTCACCACTGCTCCCACAGTCTAGGATAGTGCCCCATCTACTGACACATACAACAATCCTGATGCCTAGACTTTAGTCTACACCTATTTTACCCGTAGGCTGAAAGTATATTAGATGATTTTAGGATCACAGGAAAACCATTTGCCCATGTATGCCTCTCCTTTCCAGATGTTACAGTGCCTTTAACATTCCCGTTTTTTGTTGTTCAAAGAATCAAGTGTTAGCAATTAAATAGGAGTTTTGACTAAGTTTAAATTCCTATGAATTCAAAATTTTCGTAGAAGTTTTACATCCTTTGCAAATAGTTATCCTGCTTGCTTACATATTTCAAGGACAACTTCACAACCTGACTGCTTTCATTTTAGACAGCAAAAGTGGTGAGAAAATTCTTCCTTATAAAAGGTTGAAATTAGAAACCCTTTGCTAGGGAGTTCGGGTCAAGATGGAGGTATAGGTAGAAACCCTTCACTTCCTTGCACAACCAAAAAGAGAATAACAACCAACATAAAATCAATAAACAACCAGAAGTGCCAGAAAATCAAACTGCATGGAGCTCTGATGACCAAGGAATTAAAAAAAAACAGTCAACCAGAACCACCAGACTGGTAAGAACCTGCAGCGGGGTGCCTGACTACACGAGTGGGAGCTGTTGAATAGGAAACTGAGACTCAGAGCTCACTGTGGACGACGGTGGTTGCCACGGTGGGAGAAACTCCCAGTCTCACATGAGAGTTTGTTGGAAAGTGGGCTAGAGCTGAGCAGGTGAGAAGCATTGTTCCCTCTCTGTCCCCTCCTCCACAGGCAGTGCCATAGCGCAACAAGGAGGGTTGCTCTGCCCCCTTACAACTTAACAAGTGTGCTGAGACAAAGAAATATGGCCCAAATGAAAGAACAGAGCAAAGCTTCAGAAAGAGAGATATGCAATGAGAACATAGCCAACCTATCTGATGGAGAATTTAAAGCCCTAGTAATCAAAATGCTCACAGAACTGATTGAGCTTGGTTGAAAAATGAAAGATGTCCAAAATGAAATAAAGCAAAATGTTCAGGGAACCAACACCAACAGAAAGGAAACCAGGACTCAAAGCAACGATTTGGAACAAAAGGAAAAAATAAACATCCATCCAAAACAAAATGAAGAAACAAGAATTCAAAAAAGTGAAGAGAGGCTGAGGAATCTATGGGACAACCAGAAACATTCCAATATCCAAATCATTAGGGTGCCAGAAGGAGAAGAACAAGACCAAGAAATTGAAAACTTATTTGAACAAATAATGAAGAAAAACTTCCCCAGTCTGGTGAAGGAAACAGACTCCCAGGAAGTCCAGGAAGCCCAGAAAGTTCCACAGAAGTTGGACCCAAAGAGGAACACACCAAGACACATCATGATTACATTACCCAAGATTAAAGATAAAGAAAAAATCTTAAAAGAAGAAAGAGGAAAGCAGAGAGTTACCTACAAAGGAGTGCCCATAAGGCTATCAGCGATTTCTCAGAAACAACCTTACAGGCAAGAAGAGTTTGGAAAGAAGTATTTCAAGTCATGAAAGGCAAGGACCTACATCCAAGATTCTCTATCCAGCAAAGCTATCAATGGAATGGAAGGGCAGATAAAGTGCTTCCCAGATAAGGTCAAGTTAAAGGAGTTCATCATCACTAAGCCATTATTATGTGAAATGTTAAAGAGACTTATCTAAGAAAAAGAAGAGCAAAACTATGAATAGTAAAATGACAACAAATTCACAACTATCAGCAAATGAACCTAAAAGAAAAGAAAAACAATGAAAAAAATCTAAGCAAGCTAGAACAGGAACAAAATCAGAGAAATGGACATCACTGAAGAGACTTCAATGGGGAGGGAGAAGGGAAGGATGGGGGGTACAGGGTATAAGAAGTGTAATTGGTAGGCATATAATAGATGGGGAGAGGTTAAGAATGGTATAGGAAACAGTGAAGTCAAAGGACTTATATGTACAACCCATGGACATGAACTAAGGGGGGGATGCTGGAGGGTTGGGGGGTGCAAGGCAGAGGAAGGATAAAGGGGGGGAAATTGGAAAAACTATAATAGCATAATCAATAAAATATACTTAAAATATAAAAGGTTGAAATTACCTCTACTTTCTTTTCTTTTATCCTAACTTGTAAAGTTTTGACCATTTTAGCTATCTTGCAATTCTATTTTTTCTAAGTTTCCTGGGAAGAAGTTAATCCTAGCAAAAAAAAAAAATGAGGAATTAAGGAAGTAGATTTAAATAAGTTTGTCAGAAAAATATTCTCCATCTGCATCCTTGGAGTTGGTCCATCCTGGAGTCTGAGTCACATAGCAGTCAAAACAACTGCAAGGGTGAGAAAGGAGCAGCCACCAGACCAATGGAACTGGCCTGAGGGAGACGGAGGCAGGGTAGCTGGGGCTGATGCGCAAGTTGTCACTTATTTTCTGTGTGTTGCTCTCCTTACCTTCAGTAAAGATGTGCTATAAATTACCATCTTATCATGAATCATTAATTCACAATAAGAGCTCAGTGAAGGCAAGGACATGGTCTTGTGTTTTGTTTCATTTTGTTTTTGGTTTTTTCATTTATTTATTTGTTTGTTTTTCTTACCTTTCTATCATCACTGCCTACCCCTGAGCTTAGCATATATTGTAAGCACTTGATAACTACTTGTTCAATTAATGATGAAATAAGTATATGAGAAGTGGTCTGGGCTTATTTTGGATTTGCAAGGGGAAATAATTTAACTTAAAATCTGCAAAGGGTCCTGGCTTATTTCAGGCTGACATAAAGGGGCAGCGAGGTCCAGTCTGTGTGTATGTGCACACAGAGAAGGAATGGGACAGCAGAAGGGGGCAATGATGGAGTCTGAGAGGGTGGCGTCATCCTGGGTCTGCACGGACAGTGCGTGCAGAGCAAGAATCCAGGCAGATGCTGGGTGGGAACGCAATCCTCAGCCTCCTTGGAATAAGCAGAGGAATGACTTTGCACATGGGCTAGGTTAGGGTCAGGAGGGTGGAAAAGGGAAGATGATTAAGGAGGGGGTATCTATGAGAAGTCTTAAACCCTGAAGGTAAGTAGAATGTGAACATCAGGGCCAGTCAATGTCACATCTCCATCTCTAACTACTCTTACTTTGAAATTCCTGACACATCTCAAGTGTTGATAACTATGAAATGTGTACTCACTTACCCTTAAATAGATCTTGATTCTATCTCAAGGAACATGGTAATTTAAATTCACTCCATAGTCTCTTCCCTAAGAAGCTTGACCTTTAGTCTAAGATCCCCTTTGATTCAGATAAGAATTAAGGTTCAGATAAAACTAACCCACCTTCCTAGAGGTTCAACACATCAAGGCTCAATTTGGACTGAGTCAGACTTCTCAGGATTGCTTTTACAACTGCAGGATGTCTCTCCAATACCAAATGAAATCTAAAAACATCTTGGCTTGGGTTGAAGAGGGTAAACAGAATTGTTTTAGTAAGATATAAAATAATGGCGTTTAATGACTAAAGGACTGTAACCAATTTATTGACATTTTAAATATTTTTATGGAGAATTTTACATGTACTCGAAAGTAGATAAAACAGTGTCATGAATTCCTAAGCCAACACATGTGAACCCCAGGCCGTTTGCCCCAACCTTACACTTCCACCCTCCACCCCTTCCACCTAAGCAAATCTCAGAGATTTTCATTTCCTTTGTAAGTATTTTAATGTAAATCTCTAAAAGTTAGCAACTTATCCTTAAATGTAACTAAAATACCATTATTATACTTAAAAATAATTATTTAATAATATCAAACATATATTATCAGCTAATTGTCTCATAAATCTTCCAAATAGGTTTTTTCACTAGGCTTACTTTAAGCAGCATCCACATAAGGGGCAGATACAGTAAATGACTATTGCTTTTTAAGTATCTTTTAATTTTCAGTTTTCACTTTCATCGCTCTCCTTTTTCCTCTTGCAATTTATTGTTGATGAATTGTGCTTTCATGTCTTGTAGAATTTCTCACTCTGAGTTTGACTGATGACATCTCCTCAGAGTGTTCTAACATGTTCTTCTGTCCACTAGATCCCTGTAAATTGAAAGTTGGATCTAAAGGTTTGATCGAATTCAAGTTTAATTTGTTTTTGCAATGTATTAGTTCCTACAAAAAAAATTTAAACCCCATAAAGTGATGTAAGTTTTGGCCAAAAAGTTATCAATAAATTAGTTTTTCTAGAATTTGTACCAGAAGATAGTGCATAAAGCATCAAAAGCTTGAAACTTACAACTGGACATACAGCTGAAAGAGAAATACACACACATACACCGCTACCATGAAAACTACACACAAGGCCCAGGCTGGTGTGGCTGAGTGGACTGAGCACTGGTCTGCACACCAAAAGGTCCCCACTTCAATTCCCAGTCAGGGCACTTGCCTGGGTTGCCGGCCAGGTTCCCAGTTGGCAGCGTGCCCACTTGGGAGCATGTGAGAGGCAACTGATTATTGTATTGCCACATTGATGTTTCTCTTCCTTTTTTTCTCCCTCCTTTCCCTTCTCTCTAAAAGTAAATTAAAAAATCTTTTAAGAAGTCAATAATAAATAATAATAAACACAAGAAAAACTCTTCTAATAACAAAAAAAAATAACCCAAACTATAGGAACAAAAAAATCCCAAACTATAGGGGAGAGTGCAAATTAACATGAGTATTTTAAGAAATGCCAGATTAATTACGTGCTTTGCAACCATTTTTTTTTTTAATCTTATTTTTGATTCAAAGAAATGAGTTCTATGTCCTAGGTTTTGGTTCAGTTTGCCTAAACCACCACTAGAGGGAGACCAATATACATCTGAAAAACCCATGTTTTAAAAACAGGCCTCAAACCTGATGTAAATTTTAAGTATTTTTCAACATATCAAAAGCCAATATTAAAAATTGTTCACTTTGTGTTTTATAAGAAAACATTATACTAAAGTGGTTTGATCTGAGATCTGCCTAAAAAGGAGGAAAAACACAACTTTGTGTGTTCTTGTAAAGTTTATGACAAACCCTGGCTGGCTTGGCTCCATTTGGTGGAGCATGGTCCCATGCACCAAAATGTTGGGAGTTCGATTCCCACTCAGGACATATGCCTGGGTTGTGGGTTTGATCCCTAGTCAGTACGTATATGGGAGGCAACCAATCCATGTTTCTCTTTCACATCGATGTCTCTTTCTCACATCGATGTTTCTCTCTCTCCCTTCCCCTCTCTCTAAAATCAGTGAACATATTTTTTACTTTTTTAAATAAAAAAATAAATAAAGCATATGGCACAAAATGTGCCCCCTGAAGGCTTTCTTTACCCCAACTCTGTTAGCACATTAAAAAGTAAAAGAACCCAAGTAAAAATTACTTCACGGTGACTGAATTAACGGGTTTCATTTTGTTTTTTTAGAGATTCAAAACACTCTTTAAGAGTGCAACATTTCAACTTCTGGCCAAGATGGAGGCATAGGTAGATACGTTTTGCTTCTTTGCACAACTAAAGAAGGACAACAACAAACTTAGAAACAAAACAACCAGAACTGCCAGAAAATCTAACAGTATGGAAATCTAACAACAAAAGAGTTAAAGAAGAAGCATTGATCCAGACTAGAAGGAGGGGCAGATATGGGAAGCAGGGGCATCAAGGATGCATGACAAGGCAGCAACTGACAGACAGGGCAGTCTCACATTCGCATGTTGGTAAGCCAGGAAAAACAACTGGGGAGCGAGACAGACAATGCAACCCAAGGTACCAGCATGGGAAACTAAAATCTCAAAACCTCTGGCTATAAACACCTATGGGAAGTGTAGCAGCAGGAGAAACACTCAGTCTCACAGGAGAGTTCATTGGAGAGACATACAGGGTGCTAGAATGTACACAAACCCATCCACTCAGGAATCAGCACCAAAAGGGCCCACTTTGCTTGTGGGTAGCAGAGGAAATGACTGAAAGCCAGCCAAGAGCTGAGCATTGTTCCTTCTCTGACCCCTCCCTCACATACAGTGCCACAATAGAGTAAAACAGGTTAACCCATCCTGGCAAATAACTAAGGCTCCGCCCATTACAACATAACAGGTGTGCCAAGACAAAGAAATATGGCCCAAATGAAAGAACAGATTAAAATTCAAAAAAAAAAGGCCTGGCTGGTATGGCACAGTGGATTGAGTGCCAGCCTGTGAAGCACAAGATTGCCAGTTCCATTACCAGTCAAGGCACAAGCCTGGGTTTCAGGCCAGGTCACCAGTTGGGGGGGGTGTGAATGGCAACCACACACGGATGTTTCTCTTCCACTCTTTCTCCCTCTCTTCCCCTCTCTCTATAATTAAATAAATAAAATCTTTAAAAGAAATAAACACTTTAATTTTAAAAAACTCAAAAAAAGAACTAAGTGATGAGGAGATAGTCAAACTATCATATGCAGAGTTCAAACCACTGTTAATCAAGATGCTCACAGAAATGGTTGAATCTGATCACAAAATAGAGGAAAAAGTGAAGACTATGGAAAGTGAAATAAAGAAAAATATACAGGGAACCAACAGTAAAGGGAAGGAAACCAGGACTCAAACCAATGATTTGGAACAAAAGGAAGGAATAAACTTTCAACCAGAATAGAATGAAGAGACAAGAATTAAAAAAAAAAAAATGAGGAGAAGCTTAGGAACCTCTGTGACGACTTTAAGCATTCCAACAACTGAATCATAGGGGTGCCAGAAGGAGAAGAGGAAGAACAAGAAATTGAAATTTTATTTGAACAAATAATGAAGGAAAACTTCCCCAATCTGGCAAAGGAAATAAACATGTAAGTCCAGGAAGTTCAGAGAGTCCCAAAGAAGTTGGACCCAAGGAGGAACACACCAAGACACATCATGATTACATTACCCAAGATTAAAGATAAGGAGAGAATCTTAAAAGCAGCAATAGAAAAGCAGAGAGTTATCTACAAAAGAGTTCCCATCAGACTGTCAGCTGATTTCTCAAAAGAAACCTTACAGGAAAAAAGGGGCTGGAAAAAAGTATTCAAAGTCATTGAAGGCAAGGACCTACATCCAAGATTACTCTAGCCAGCAAAGCTATCATTTAGAATGGAAGGGCAGATAAAGCACTTCCCAGATAAGGTCAAGTTAAAGGAGTTCATCATCACCAAGCCCTTATTATACGAAATGTTAAAGGGACTTATCTAAGAAGAAGATCAAAACTATGAACAGTAAAATGACAACAAACTCATGACTATCAACAACTGAACCTAAAAACAAAAACAAAAACAAACTAAGCAAACAACTATAACAGGAACAGACTCACAGAAATAGAGATCACATAGGGGGTTATTAGTGGGGAGGGGGTGGGAGAATGGGGGCAAAGATATAGGGAATAAGAAGCGTAATTGATAAGACCAAAATAGACACGGGGAGGTTAAGAATAGTATAGGAAATGGAGAAGTCAAAGAACTTATATGTATGACCCATGGACATGAACTAAGGGGTGGGGAATGCTGGAGGGAGGATGGTGCAGGGCAGAGGGGGGTAAAGGGAAGAAAATAATGGGACAACTGTAACAGCATAATCAATAAAATAACCTTAAAAAAGAAAAAAGAGTACAATACTTCAACGCCCTTTCATATAACAATTTGAAAATATTAAACTGAAAAATAAGCATAAGTAAATTTAACAAATTTGTATTTTTTCAATGATGATTAATCTGAGGCGAGACATATCAAATTCTTTTCCTCCAAAAAATAAGTAATGCTCCTTTGCCGGGGAGCTTCACACACACTTCATCAGCCTTGAGGATAACCCAGCTCTCTTTCCTGTCCTACAAATAAACAGCTTACATGTCAGAACTAAGCTCTCCTTTTGCCATAAAATAGGGACTCTTCTTATAATGCTTACACTTTACATTAACATAGTTTTTTTTCAGATTTATACCTCATTTTCACATGCCATTTCACTTATCCTCAAAACTTTATAATTAGAGAATATTCTTCGTACTTTAAAAGAAACCAATGCTCCAAGTCAAGAAATAATTTTTGCAAAGTTCCACAGTGGTAATCTTCACAAACAAGACTCAAATCTAGGGCGTCTAAATTCTAAAACTCAGGTACTTTGTAACTCCACTGACAATACCATTGCCAAGAATTTCAGTTTCCTTGTAAATAGTCCTGTTTCCATTTGTGTTACATGTAAGATTCTTAAAGCAGCAAAGTGACATCTATGTTTTCCATCTCAGAGTTGGCAAGGGACTAAAGGAAACCCGTACTAAATGCCAGGTTTAATACCAAATGGAAGGCTGTCCTCAGACCCCTCAGCTCTCCAGGTCAAAGGACTGAGCACAGACTGCACTGCAGCTGTTGATCTATGGGGAGCAGGCCCGGCACAGTGCATCCCTGAGAGGCAAAGAGAGGTGCAGAGGCTGGATTTTCTTCGTGGCAATGACAAATGGGCCTTTTATCACTGATCATGAACAGCTCCACTGGTTGATGGGTGCAGGGGGAAATATCAACCATAAACACAAGGAAAATAAAACTCCAGTCCAGGACCAAGTGGTGTGCTGATAATTTTTTTACAATCAGCTCTACCTGAGGCAAGGAAAGAATGGCCCTGATTTGTAGCTTGACTATTCCCATGGCACAAATACTCCCATCATGGCCAGCTCCAATCTACCAAACATCAAGGACTGTAGAAGTGAGAAGTGATGCCAACAAGCAGCTCTGCACACCTTTCCTCTAGCCCTAGGTTTAGAGCACCCTACTCTGGCCCTCTTCTGACTATGCAAATGTAGGGGCAGACCAGATAGGAAAAGCTCTTTTGCTTTATTCTACGTGAATGGGTTTTCCATGAGCACAAATGGCTTCCTGGGCCATTCCTCCCTTCTACCTGGGGAATGAAAAACTAATATACCTGATTGGTGTGTAAGGGAGAAGACACTGCTAGGCTTCCTTTCCTTTCTCTCTGAGATCTATCTGCCAGAAAACAGCATGCTCTCTGATTTGACTGCTGTCATGAAATAAAAATGATCGACCTTAACACAAACATCTCAATAACTTTAAGAAGACTGAAATCCTGTCAAGCATCATTTCCAACTACAATTGTATGAAATGAGAAATCAATTACCAAAAAAAATTGAAAAACACACACACTTGGAGGCTAAATACCACATTACTAAACAATGAATGGGTTATGATGATATCAAAAAAGAAATCAAAAGCTATGTCAAGACAAATGGAAACACAACCCAAAATTGATGGGACACAGTGAAAGTAGTTCTAAGAGGGAAACTCATAGCAATGCAGGGTTACCTCAAGAAACCAGAAAAATCTCAAACAATCTAATCTTATACCTAGATAAAGAACAAAAAACAAACCTCAAAGTGAGTAGAAGGAAGGAAGGAATGAAGATCAGAGTAGAAATAAACAAAATAGAGTCTAAAAAAACAAATACAAAAGGTCAATGAAACCAAGAAAGACCTGGTTCTTTGAAAAGATAAACAAAATTGATAAACCTTTAACCAGATTCATCAAGAAACAAAAAAGAGAAAGAAACCAAATAAATTAAATCAGAAATGAAAGAGAAGGAATAACAACTGACACCAAAGAAATACAAAGGATTGTAAGAAAATATTATGAACAACTATATGCCAACAGACTGGACAACCAGGATGAAACAAATAAATTTCGAAAAACATACAATCTTCCAAACTAAATCAGTAAGAATCAAATAATCTGAATAGACAGATTACACTTAGTGAAATTCAAGCAGTAATCAAAATACTCCCAATAAACACAAGTCCTGGACTAGATGTCTTAACAGGTGAATTTTACCAAACATTTTGAGAACACACACCTCTCCTTCTCAAACTATTTCATAAAACGTAAGAGGAGGGAAGACTCCCAAACTCGTTTTATGAGACCAGCATTATCCTAATTCTAAAGCCAGATAAAAACACTACAAAGAAAGAAAATTAAAGGCCAATATCCCTGATAAACAACAAAATACTAGCAAACCAAATTCAGCAATACATTAAAAAGATCATACACCATGATCTAGCAGGATTTATTTCTGGGCTGCAAAGTTAATACAATGTCCACAAAGCAATTAACATGATATACCACATAAACAAAATAAAGGATAAAAATTATGTGATCATATCATTAAATGCAGAAAAAGCACTTAACAAAATCCAACACCCAATTATGATAAAAAAAAAAACTCTTAGCCGAATGGGAATAGAAGGAACAGACCTCAATAAAATAGAGCTCATATATGACAAACCTGCAGCCAACATCATACTCAATGGGGAAAAACTTTAAAAGTTTCCCTTAAGTTCAGGAACAAGACAAGGACTGCTGTCACCACTCTTATTCAATATAGTACTAGAAGTCCTACCCACAGTAATCAGACAAGAAGAAGAAATAAGAGGCTTCCAAATTAAAAGAAGTAAAACTGTCATTATTTGCAGATGATGTGATACTGTATATAGAAGACCCTAAAGACCACCAAAAAATACTAGAACTGATAAAGGAATTCAGTAAAGTAGCAAAATATCTGAAATTGGTTGCATTTTTTATACATCAATAATTTAGAACTATTGGAAAAGGGAACTAAGAAAATAATCCCATTTGCAATTGCCTCAAAGAAATACCTAGGAATAAGTTTAACCAAAGTAAAAAAGCTGTACTCAGAAAATTAAAAGACAATGAAGAAAGTGAAGAAGATAGAAATAAATGGAAACACATGCCATGATCATGGATAGAAAGAATTAACATCAATAAAATGTCTATACTACCCAGGGTAATCTATAGATTCAATGCAATTCCTATAGCAACACCAGTGGCATTTTTCGCAGAACTAGAATAACCCAAAAATTTGTATGGAACCAGAAAAGACCCCAAATAGCCACAGCAATCTTGAGAAAGAAGAAGAAAGTTGGAGGTATCACACTACCTGATATCAAACTGTACTACAAGACCATACTAATCAAGACAGCATAGTACTGGCATAAAAACAGACACATAGATCACTGGAACAGAATACAGAGCCCACAAATAAACCCACATTTATATGGTCAGTTAGTATTTGACAAAAGAGGCAAGAATGTACAATGAGGTAAAGACGGTCTACTCAATAAATGGTGTTGCGAAAATTGGACAAATACATGCAAAAAAATGAAATGACCACTTTCCTACATCATACATTAGAATAAACTCAAAATGGATTAAAGACTTAAATGTAAGACTCGAAATCATCAAACTCTTAGAAGAAAACATAGGCAGTAAGATCTCTGACATTTCTCTTAGCAGTATTTTTCAGACATATCTCCTCAGGGAAAGAAAACAAAAGAAAAATATTAACAAATAGTGGTACATATATACAATGGAATATTACTGAGCAATAAAAAGAATGAATTTTACCTTTTGCAACAGCATGGATGGACCTAGAGGGTATTATGCTAAGTAAAATAAGTCAGACAGACAAAGATAAATACCATATGATTTTGCTCATATGTGGAATCTAAAAAAACAAAATAAATGAACAAACAAAACAGAAATTTAGTCACAGATATAGAGAACCGATAGTTGTCAGAGGGGAGGAGGGTTGGGGGCTGGGTAAAAAAAGTAAAGGAATTAAGAAGTACAAATTGGTAGTCACAAAATAATCATGGAGATGTTAAATACAGCACAGGGAATATAGTCAATAATATTGTAAAAACTATGCATGGTGCCAGGTGAGTACTTGAGATATTAGGGGAACCACCTTCTAAAGTATATAATTATCTAAGCACGGTGCTGTACACCTGAAACTAATACAAAGTAATATTAAATGTAAACTGTAATTGAAAAAAATGGTGTTGGGAAAACTGGACATCACACACAAAAGAATGAAACTAGAGCACTACATTAAACCATATACAAAAATCAACTCAAAATGAATTAAAGGCTTAAATTTCAGGCCTTCTATAAAACTGCAGTGTGAATGGCAAACCCAGAGTGGGTAAAGCTCCTTGACATGGTCTTGGCAATGAGTTCTTGGATTTGACACCAAAAGCAAGTGCAACAAAAGGAAAACCAAACAAGTAGGACTACATCAAACTAAAAAGCCTCTGCAGAGCAAGAGAAACCATCAGCAGAATAAAAAGGCAACCTACGGAATGGAAGAAAATATTTTCAAGTCATATCCAATGAGGAGTTAATGTTCGAAATATATAAAGAACTTACACAATCCAGTATCAAACATTATCTGATTTAAAAATTGGCAGGGGAACTGATTAAACACTTTTCTAAAGAAAACGTACAGATGGCCATGGGAAGGTGCTGAACATCACTAATCATCAGGGAAACGAAAATCAAAAACACAATGAGATGTCACTACGTACGTTAAAATGGCTATCGTAAGAAAGACAACAGCTAGCAAGTGTTGGTGAACATGCAGAGAAATAAGCCAGATAGCGTGGTACCACTTACATGTGAAATCTAAAAGAAAGTCAACTCACAGAAACAAAGAGTAGAGTGTTGGTTGTCAAGCTCTGGGGGAGATGGAGAAAATGGGGAGAAGTTGGTAAAACAATACAAACTTTCAGTCATGAGACAAATAAGTTCTGAACATCTAATTTATAATACAGTGATTATACCATAGTTGTTAACACCATACTGTATAATTTAAATCACTGCTGGATGTAGACATCCTTTTGCAAGGAGAATTTTCAGTGAAATATTCCTTTCAAGCAAGTTAGCCACTACTTAGGCTTTCAAACTCCTCCCCACCGTGTGTGGGGAGTGCACAGAAAGGGGGCCTCAGGATAACACACAGAGACACACATACTCAGAGAGAGATCACTGCAGAAAGGGGCTCTGTATCACAGACTACTGAGAGCAGACGTTGAGGAGATTTACACTGCCTTGGCTCTGCCTGCCTGTGACCAGCAGCAGCCAAGTTGTGAGCCCACCAGGAACCTAGACTTAAGTTCATGACCAAAGACAGGGTGGGGAGGAATGCAGCAAGAACACTTCCAAACAATTTTGCTGAAGCACTTGTTGGTCCAGTTATTCTCTTGCCAGTGTCACACATTACACACCCACAGGCGGTACCTTCAGTACCAAATGCAGTGGAAACATGTCAGTTGTTCCGTCAATATCAGCAACACAAAAGGCCAAACCATATAATTCACGGTCCAAAGAGGACTGTTTTTGCTTTAATTTTAGTTTCTTGCTATAGCCCAGGCCACATATCACGTATTTAATCTTAATTATCTAGCATCTCTTCGTTTCTTTTTTCTTAGTAATAAAGCTAGTTTCATAGCAAGTAGTGACATATCCAGGTAAATGAATACCTTTATTAACTTCTCCTTACAGTTAGGGATCTTAGAAGCCAGACACCTAGAGTGTGTC
This sequence comes from Trachops cirrhosus, assembly GCA_028533065.1. Classification (NCBI taxonomy): domain Eukaryota; kingdom Metazoa; phylum Chordata; class Mammalia; order Chiroptera; family Phyllostomidae; genus Trachops; species Trachops cirrhosus. The sequence goes on along the minus strand of CM052538.1, from coordinate 91,409,207 downwards.
TTTTGTCCTTCCTGTTTCCTGCCTGGAACATGTATATGATGTCTGGATCCCTAACAACCATATTAGACCATGAGACAACCTTGGGGATGGAAGCCACATGCTGTGGATAGTGGAGAAAAAAGAGAAAGAGCCCAAGTCCTTGATGCCCCGTAGTAGAGGCCCCATACCACCCTAAGATATCTCTCTTCGGCCTTCTCTTATGAAAGAAAAAATAAATAAAATGCCATTTTGTTGAATTCCTACCTGTGTTACTAACAATTGAATAAAATTTACAACTGATATGCTGGCTATTTGAATCACCTAAATTTCCTGGTAATTGCTCAATACCCATTTTCTTTTGGGATGTAGAAACAAACAAAACTTTAAAGTAGCCATGATAGTTATGGAGATTCGATTCTCAAACTAAAAATTAGGTCACATAATAAGAACAGTTGAAATCCAGTTATGGAAGACACAAATCAGCTTGCTTGAAATCAGGGCTGTGCTAGAACACCCAGATCATATGATTCTATTTGAGATGAGTTCAAGCACATTGCAGTAATCATGACCTGATTTTCCACTTCATCAGGAAAAAGATAAGTTTGCATACTGGTTAATACACACTGTTCTAACCAGGACCTTCGGTTAATACCTAATCTCCAACATACTTCAAAAGGGCTCTGGGCCTCCTGAAACTCACATTTCCCCATAAACTTTGGTTATTTTGTAGTAATTACACCTATGCTTCTCTGTGTTCTCAGGAAGAAGCATTATTGGCACATTAACCTATAGAAAAACCTAGTTCTACATATTTAATATTTGCCTTAACTAAGCCCTCTATATCTGTTTCCCCATAAGAGGATAATAACACTTACTTTCTTCCAAGGTGTGTTGTGATGCTTAATTAACATTTATAAAGTATTTAGTAAGCTGCACATGAAAGATGCTAGAGAAGCAAAAAGTAATATCATTAGTCTGACTCATCAGTTACCCTTATTAGTTATGCAAAATGAAAGCCATGTTGCTCCAATTAAAATAGTTAATGGATACACATTAGGTCAAATAAAAATCCTAGAACAACTTAAATCTGCAAACCACATCTACAAAGCAAACACTTAAAGATTCTTATTATAGCAGTATTTTTTTCTGTAATAAGTACTTAAAACCTCTTAACTTTTAAAAATATAAACTAATTAGCACTGGCTGGTGTGGCTAGGTGGATTGAGTGCTGGCCTGTGAAACAAAGTGTCACTGGTTTGATTCCCAGTCAGGGCACTTGCCTGGGTTGTGGACCAGGACCCCCAGTAGGAGGTGCAAGAGAGGCAACCACACATTGCTGTTTCTGTCCCTTTCTCCCTCTTGTCCCCTCTCCAAAAACAAATAAAATATTTAAATATATATGTATATAAACTAATTAGAAGGTGAGGCTAATGATAAAAACATGATATCTTTGGTAAATATCTGATGTTCTTTATACTTTAATATGAAGTTAAATATTCAATCATCAATGATGTAAAACTATACAACTTGAAAAGGTAAAATTTATTTTATCCTTTAACCTTACACAACTTGACAAAAGGAAAATTTATTTTATTTTTTGACATTGAATTGAAAGTGAAAATTTATTTACTCTATTGCAATTGAAGTAGCAATAGTAATCTGAAGTTCATAGAAAATTTAAACAAGTTGATAACCTTGAAAGTTTACTTCAGCTGATATTTCTTGATTGAGATGCATGGTATTTTGTGTACAATTATTCAACAATTTTCAACTAAGTGCACTACTATTTATATCATAATAATAACATATTAAGATTCTATATTTCTGAATGATTTATACTATGTATTCTGTTCCACTATATTAACATTAAAATCTCATTTTATTGTGTGACTGGGGCTCTTTTCCAAGCTCTAAGAGCTCTATATCCTAATGCCCCCTTGCTGCATAGTAGAAAGGGAATTAGGAAATAGGGAGAAAACGGCTCATGAGAAGGATTCATTCTCCTATAATTGGTGGGCATAAATCTGTACTATTCATGCATACCTTACCCTGCATGTACAGTTTCAAAAAAACTACCAGTCTTAAAAGAGAAAACACACATGCACACGTTGATCTTGTCTTCCAACTTCCAAACACTGTGGTCAGTTTGAGACTTGTGATCTAGTCAGGTTTTTGTGGGAGGTAGAGACTCACATTCATTTCATCCCCCAAAAGCACAAAGTTAATATTCTCCTAAGTTGAAAGTAGATGATTTTTCAAGCCAACCCCTTACCAAAAATAATAATAATAAGTAGGCCATTGTATTATAGGACTGAAGTGACTTTTAAAGGTCAACAGATTCTGTCACATCCTAACCAGTCCAGATACAAAGTCATCCAAGTGCTGGAAATAATCTGAAAGTATTTTCTTCTACCTCTTTGATGAATACTTTTCTCACCTCCATTTCTTCTTTTTTCCTCTAAATGGGTTGTGATCTATAGCTGTACAAGCTGGATGTCTCCCAAAATCATTACCAACCTCCTTCCATTGCCACATTTTTTTTAATATGTTGTGTGGATTAAAATGGGAAGAATCCCTGTCCTGCACATGATGAAAACCAGCATTCCCTAGCTTATCCTTAATACCTTCATGAATTATAAAGAAGCTTCCATTACTGAGTCACTTCCTCAGATTTCTTGACTCTGTTGAATTCTCAAGTGTCATCTTCTGTGTTTCCTTAGTTTTACTCTGTACTGACTCAACATGGAATACACCCCAAAATACTAATTTCCCCAAAATACTAATCTCATAAGACCCAGTCACACGAGAGCTATGATCATACATCTAAGGAAGTTTCAGTGAGAACATGAGCTAAGAGGATGTGCTATTATCACGCACAACCAAAGAAAAGGTTTAAAATTAAATTCAGTATTTCTGCTATTTTAAGACATTTTCCCATATTAATTGTTCTAGAATTTTGATATACTTTACAATCTGTCTGTACATTTAATGTATTGTCATACTTTCTTCTGACAAGTTTTTAAAATGACAGAATATCACATTATCTGTGGTATCCTAAAATCAGAGATTTGATTAAAATCACCTGAGTTCTTAAATGTCCACAGTCATACCCATAATCTGGAACTTTTCACTGATCATGTCTTTTGGGATCCTAGCTCCTGCCCCATTCCTAGTCCAATGTCCACTTGATCCATCCCATTTTTCATATCTCCCAACTTTTCCCACTTCCTGGACTTCCTCACATCCTTCCTCCAGACTGGTCCTGCAAACCTTATAAGCCTTCATGTTTATTTGTCTTTAAATCACCCCTAGACCACCCTCAGCATGCACTGAGTTTTGTTTTTCATTATAATGTGGTCCATTAAGGTGATTTAGTAAACAAAGTATTTTCTTCTTGAAGAATTTCCCTGATAGCTTTTTTTGTCTCCTTTTGTTTTCTTTTTCTTTTCAATTTGAAAAAAAATTAGGGACCGTTGGCCAAGATGAAGGCATAGGTAGATACACTTTGTCTCCTCGCACAACCAAGAGGACGACAACAACAAATTTAAAAACAAAAAATAACCAGAACTGCCATAAAATTGAACTATATGGAAGTCCAACAACTAAGGAGTTAAAGAAGAAACATTCATCCAGACTGGTAGGAGGGGCAGAGACAGGCAGCTGGGCAGAGAGGACTCTAGTCAAGGTGGCGGCTGGCAAAGCAGGCAGTTCCATATGTGCATGCAGATAACCCAGGAGGAACAACTGGGGAGTGAGACAGACCATACTACCCAGGGTTCCAGCACAGAGAAATAAAGCCTCAAAACCTCAGGCTGAAAAAAACTATAGGGAGTTAAGGCGGCAGGAGAAACTCCCAGTCTCACAGGAGAGTTCACTGGAGAGATCCACAGGGTCCTAGAAAGTACACGAATCCACCCACTGGGAATCAGCACCAGAAGGGCCCAATTTGCTTGTGGGTAGTGAGGGTGGTGATTGAAAGCCAGCTGAGAGCTGAGCAAGTGTCATTGTTCCCTCTCTGACCTCACCCCCATATACAGCACCACAACACAGTGACGTGGGCTGGCCTGCCCTGGCAAATACTTAAAGCTCGTCCATTACAAGGTCCCATAAAATATATTTTAAAAAATTTTAGCCCTGGCCAGTGTGACTCAGTTGGGCTTTGCCCTGAAAACCAAAAGGTCACCAATTCTATTCTTGGTCAGGACACATGTCTGGGTTGTGGGTTCTAACCCCAGTCAGGACATGTGCAGGAGAAAATTGATCAATGTTTCTCTCTTATATCAATGTTTCTCTCCCTCTCTTTCTCCTTCCCTTCTCCTCTCTATAGAATCAATTTTTAAAATAAGAAAAAATTTAAATTTTTAAATTGATACATAATTGACATATAACATTGTATAGATTTAAGATATCTAACATGCTGCTTTGATAAACATATATAGCAATACATTTACCACAACATAAAATAACATGTCTATCAGGACATATAATTATCATTTCTTTCTTGTGGTGATAACATTTAAGATCTCAATAACTTTTATATTTTAAGTATATTTTATTCATTATGTTATTACAATTGTCCCATTTTTTTTCCTCCCCTTCATTCTCCTCCATCCTGCACCCTCCCACCAACCATCATCCCCACCACCACTTAAGTTCATGTCCATAGGTGGTATATATAAGTTCTTTGGCTTCTGCATTTCCTACACTATTCTTAACCTCTCCCTGTCTATTTTGTACCTACCATTTATGCTTCTTATCCCATGTAACTTTTTCCCAATTCTCTCCCCTCACCCTTCCCACTAATAACCCTCCATGTGATGTCCATTTCTGTGATTCTGTTCCTATTCTAGTTGTTTGCTTAGTTTGTTTTGTTTTTTTAGGTTCAGTTGTTGATAGTTGTGAGTTCGTTGTTATTTTACTATTCATAGTTTTTGATCTTCTTCTATTTCTTAGATAAGTCCTTTTAACAATTCATATAATAAGGGCTTGGTGATGATGAACTCCTTTAACTTGACCTTATGTGGGAAGCACTTTAACTGCCCTTCCATTCAAAATGATAGCTTTGCTGGATAGAGTAATCTTGGATGTAGGTTCTTGCCTATCAGGACTTGGAATACTTTTCCTTCCTGCCTGTAGGGTTTCTTTTGAGAAATTATCTGATAGTCTTACAGGAACTCTTTTGTAGGTAACTCTCTGTTTCTCTCTTGCTGCTTTTAAGATTCTCTTCTTGTCTTTAATCTTGGGTAATTTAATGATGATGTGTCTTGGTGTGTTACTCCTTAGATCCAACTTCTTTGGGTCTCTTTGAACTTCCTGGATTTCCTGGAAGTCTATTTCCTTTTCCAGATTGGGGGGGTTTTCCTTCATTATTTTTTTCAAATCAGTTTTCAATTTCTTGCTCTTCCTCTTCTCCTTCTTGCACCCCTATGATTTGAATGTTGGAATGCTTAAAGTTGTCCCAGAGGTTCCTCAGCCTGTCCTCATTTTTTAAAACTCTTGTTTCTTCATCCTGTTCTGGTTGAATGTTTCTTTCTTCTGCTCCAAATCATTTATTTTTGTTCCAGTTTCCTTCCCTTTACTTTTGGTTCCCTGTACATTTTCCTTTATTTCACTTTTTATACCTTCACTTTTTCCTCTGTTTTGCAACCATACTCAACCATTTCTGTGAGCATCCTGATTACCCATGTTTTGAACTCTGATACTAATAGGTTGGCTATCCCTTCACTGCTTAGTTCTTTTTCTGGAGTTCTGATCTGTTCTTTCATTTGGCCCATATGTCTTTGTCTGTGCATGTGTTACATTGCAAGGGACAAGCTTTAAGTATTTACCAGGGTGGGGCAACCCATGTCGCTGCATTGTGGTACAGTCTAGGTGAGTATTTCCTCTTTACCTCCTTGGTTGACGGACCTCCAAACAGTTCAATTTTCTGGCAGTTCTGGTTGTTTTTTTGTTTTTAAATTTGTTGTTGTCCTTCTTTTGGTTGTGTGAGGAGGCAAAGTGTATCTACCTATGCCTCCATCTTGGCCTGAAATTCTCAGTAACTTTTAAATGTACATCTCCTCCCTGTAACGCCACAAATTTTTCAGATTAACTTTCCTACCACACAAAATTTTTCCAGCCCTTGCAATTAATATTCTTCTCTTTTCACATTCTTTCCCTTAGAATCTTCACATTCTTTCCCTTAGAATCCTTTTTCAGTTTGATGGCAAGTGGCTCTCACATTTCAGTTTCAGTTTTTCTCCCTCTTCAATATTCTGGACTTACATTCATGTGTGAAGGAATGTCTTCACCAAAACTACTTATCACAGACACCTCAAAGTTAGCATATAATCAAAGGAAAATGAAGAATTTCTTGTGAGATTCTGGTTCTGTGTGGATCATTAATATAGCCTACAGAGTAAAATAACAAAAGTTTATTCAAGGAAGTGTGGGATCCAATTGTCAAGGTCCCCACAAAGGTAAAGTGCCAGTTACAAGATTTTGTTTTACTGGGCACCTCTTGACTCTCAAAGGAGGGCTGCCGATAGACAATTATAGAACAATCATTTAAAGTTGAGCATTGGAGTCAACCTAGAGGGCTAGACCTTCAAAGTCATGACAATACTAAAGTAAAAGCATCATCATCTTCCTTTTCTCACTTTCTCAATCCTATTACTGTAACTACAATTTTCCTAGTTACACAATTTCAAAAAATTTAGCTTTGAGTCTTCCATTTCTGTCTTATCCCATATTCCTTCAATTGTCTAATTCTTCCAATTCAGACTCTGAAATGTCCTTTCCATTCCCAACTTTGCTTTCCCATAATCTTTCAGATTCTTTTTTTTTAAAGATTTTATTTATTTATCTTCAGAGGGGAAGGGAAGGAGAGAGGGAGAGAAATATCAATGTATGGTTGCTTCCTGTGCATTCCCTGCTGGGAACTGGCCTGCAACCCAGGCATGTGCCCTGACTGGGAATCAAACCGTGATCTCTTGGTTCACAGGCCCGCACTTAATCCACTAAGCTACACCAGCCA
>CM052538.1:91383346-91402113 GCA_028533065.1 Trachops cirrhosus | reverse complement strand
AGATTCTTTAAATTTAATCCTTCCCATCTACTGCCACCAATAGATTTTCATAAAGTACAGTGCTGATGACATCATCCCACCGTAAAATATTTAAAGGGTCTTTTTTACCTACTCAATTCAGAACACTCTTAGTACTTTCCCCACTGCCAAATCCAGGACTCAGTTCTCAGTCTGTCTTCTTCAACGAATCAGAAGCATTTAACAATTTCTAGCCCAAGTTTTTACAATTGGTGTCTTGCTTCAACACCAAACCTAATAACTTATTTCATTAACAGTCATGGCAGCACTTTTAAAACACAAGTCAGGTTATGTCACTATTCATTTTTTTAATTTTTATTTATTGATTTGAGAGAGAGAGAAACATTGCTTTGTTGTTCCACTTATTTATACATTCATTGGTTGATTCTTGTATGTACCCTGACCAGGGATCAAACCCACAACCTTGGTGTATTAGGACAACACTCTAACCAACTAAGCTATCCAGACAGGAAAAATCATGTCACTATTCTAATTAAATTTCTGCAACAATGAAACAATAAACACAAAATAATGAAAAAGAAAAAAGTTCTTCTGTAACTTCTTTCTATCTCATTTAGGGTAAAATTCAAAATGCACTTAAAATGGCCTGCAAGATCCTACATGATTATGCCTGGCCATCCACTACAACTCTTGCCTCATTCTTTACCACAATCCCCCATCTCTCTAACCTTTCTCAAGCCACACCTGTCTTCTTGCTACTACTCAAGACAACAAACATGCTCCCACCTCTCGGGATTTGCAACAGCAGTTCTCTTGACATGAACACTCTTCCCCTCAGATCTGCATGGCTCTCTCCCTGACTCATTCAAGTATTTACTCAAATATCACTGACTTAAAGAGCTCTTCTCTCTCCACTCTATTTAAGTAGCATTCCCTTCAGCCTACCCAGGCACTCTCTATTCTGCACAACACTTAACAGCACTAGAAATATTGGAGTTATTTGTGTATTATTTTTTATTATCTGTCTCTTACCACTAGAATATAAGTTTTCTGACAGAAGTATCTTTGTTACTTTTACAGCTGCATTCCCAGAGCCTAAAAGAACACTTTGTGTTCAGTAAACATATGCTAAATAAGTGAATGAACCTCTCACAGAAAGACCCTCCCTACAGAAACCTATGCTATCCTGGTGGAATCCAACCTCTGGGTTAAGGACTTGGGAGATACTGGAGTAATGTATGTTAAAGTATAATTTATCATTGTGAATTTTCTCAGTCAAAAGATACTAATGATGCATTTACTACTATGTAAGGACCTAGTGCTTTTATTCCTCATTAACAAGAGATTTTCATACTTAAAAATATTAGGAACCCTACTGCACTAGCCAAATGAAACCACAGTCTTTCCTTCAAGTTGTTCTTAAACTTTCATACCTGTATGAGTTTCTTTGCTCATATTTCTATCTTAACTAGAAAAACCTTTCCTCTCCTCCTCTTCCTACCCCACCCTCCAACTGCTTTTCCTCTCCAAGTCTAAAGCCATCATTGTCCACACCTGAATGAGCAAGTCCCTAAGTGATGACTGTGTGGGGTGAGGGGTGGTTAGGCAGGAAGTGCTAGGAAGAGGAAAAGAATTCTGGAAGACTAATGTGGTAGCGCTCCCAAGTCCAACTTCATCTGCCTCCCAGGTCGCCTCACATCCCCCCAACTGAATGTCCCCAACAGAGCCTTCCCATCAGCAAAGTCCATCCACTCTGCAACCTCCATGAAATACAACATGCTAATTCTTCACCCTGCACTATCTTTTCATACTCATCCATGTGCTGTGCCCACTACTCTCTGCCAAATAACACCCGTCACATCTTCATTTTGATTCAGTCTTCACCTATTTCTGGAAGTTTTACTAGTTAAGTGACACCACATTATTATCACTCCTCTATAGGCTTCAGCAATGTAATAAACACTTTTTCAAATAAATTTCTACTCTGATGACTGGTTTTGTAAAAGTTTTCTTTTTTCGTTTGTTCTCTAAAATGTAAATCCCTGGCCTAAAATATAAGTGCCTCATATGTTTTTCTTTTTATAGGTCTCTTCTCATATCATAATGTCTTATACTATACTAGATACAGAAGAGATGCTGAAAAATACGCGTATACTGGGTATACGCTATACCCACTCTTCTACTAATAGTTTTTCTATGATGAAAGATAACATAGGCAAAGTTTTAAAATGCCAACTAAACTAGAGAAAAAGGGTTTTGTATGGATGTGTTAGCACAACCCGTGGGATATGGCTGAGGCCCTGACCATACTAGCTACAATGTAGATAAAAGTATGAGCATATATACACATGAGAATATATAAGTGCTGCATATCAGGAAAAGATTGATGAATATACATATTTATGCATTATAAATAACAACCTTGGTAAAGTTTTTTACAAGGAGTGATAATGCAGAAAAAAATATTATTCACATATATGACAAACCATTATCCTGAATGTACAGTAAAATCCTACATATCAAACATAAACAAAAACAGCCCAATGAAGTGGATGAAGGGTATGAACAAAAAGTGCAAGACATAATTTCCAATTAAAAAGATGAAGTGGGCCAAGGAAATAAAAGTAAAACCAACAATAAAATACCAGTTCTTAGCTATCAAATAGGCCAAAACCTTTAAAAGTTGATTATACCAAGTGTCAGCAGGTATAGGCCAAAAAATATGGGGTAAAAACCCTTTCATTACAAAAGCCACCACAGAGGACAATAGTCAGTGTCTGTCATACCAGAAATGCACATGCCCTGCTGCCCAGCAATACCATTCCTCAGCATCTCGCCTAGAAAATACCCATGTATACTAAACAAGAATGTTTAATACAGCATTTTTTGAATTATGAAAAAAGTCTGAAAAGGAGACAGGCTGAATATTATGGAATACTACATTACTGTTTTAAATAATAAATGAGATAGATATGTAATATAATGGGTAAATCCCCAAGTGGTATTGTTGAAGGTAGAAAGTAATTGCATACAGTGGTACAGCATTTTAGTATTTATATATAACACATATATAGAAGTACCAAACAATTTCTATGTGTACATTTACAAGTATATCATAGCTTAAATAATATCCAGAAGGATCAACAAACCTACAACTATGGTGACTAGGGTGCCAATCAAAGCAAAATTTGGCCATTTCTTTTTCTGTTTTGTTTTTAAGATTTTATTTACTTATTTTTAGAGAGGAGAGGAGAAGCAGAAAGAAAAGGAGAGAAACATCAATGCATGGTTACCTCTTGTGCACCCCCTACTGGGGACTTGAATTGCAAACCAGGCATGTGTCCTAGACTGGGACCTGAACCTGCGACCCTTTGGTTCATAGACTGGCATTCAATCCACTGAGTCACACCAGTCAGGGCAAACTTAGCCATTTCTGTCAAGGTTTAGTCTGAAGTGAGAAGCATTATTCATGTATTTGTGTAGTTTCTATTAAGTATAAAATAATCAATGCACTTTTTTGTGACAGGTGAATTAAAGCATTACTCCTTGAAAGCAGGTGCTGAGGCTGATGGGTTTGCACTTCCTTGGAGGCCAGCCCAGCACTGTTGACCTGGTGGGCTCTGTCTAGTATATGTGTGTTAAAATGAATGAATGAACGGGGATGAAATGAGATTGGAGCCATATTGTGAAACCTTCAATTTCTGAGCTCAAGAATTTGTATTTTATTTGGCAGGACAAATTGATGAATGAGATAATATATTTAGCACAATTCCTGTGGCTACATTTTAGTTTTTATGATTAACATCACATTTTAATTCTACCTTGTTTCATAACCAGAAGATGGAGCTACAAACACTTAAATCACCTTTCTTTCTTTCTTTCTTTCTTTCTTTCTTTCTTTCTTTCTTTCTTTCTTTCTTTCTTTCTTTTTCTTTTCTTCTTTTTTTCTCCCATTTTGTTGGAGTCTTTGGTAAAGATTGTGGCTTGTTTCTTTAATTCTGTTTTTTTTTTCCTCCTCCTGCATATACCGCTTCCATCCTTATTTAGTTCTCAGATAGTCAAAATTTAATTGCTGATTGCAGATGGGAAGAGTAACTTATAGGGGATGCTACACCCTAGGGTCTGATATTCCTACTCCTGAGTGACTTCTTTGTTTTATACACTAGTTCATACATTTTTATCCAATTCTTCCCAATTTGTTCCTACCTCCTCACAATGGGAAATCTCACTGTAAACAGGTGCTGGCATCTATGCTGTCCTTATGTAAAAGAAAATTCCAACCCTGCTACACACAGACTTTGTCACTATGTGCAGCCAAGAACATGTGCATTGAGGAAAGACAATATGGCAGGGCTGGGAATATATTCTTTGGGCTGTTTTCCAGTTTCTATGCACTTCTAACCAAAGTTCCTTACCCACAGAACTCTTTCTCTATAGAACTCTTTCTTCATTGAACTCTTTCTTGAGACATGTAAAAACTCATGGGGCCCTGACCAATATGGCTCAGTTGGTTTGGTGTGGTTCCGCAAAGCAAAAGGTCTCAGGTTCAATTCCCAGTCAGGGTACATGCCTAGGTTGCAGGTTGGGGTATACATGTGAGAGGAAACCAACTGATGTTTCTCCCCCTCTCTTTCTCCCACCTTTCCCCTCTCTCTAAAAATAAATAAATAAAATCTTTTAAAAATTAAAAATCATGGGAAACACTGTATTTTCTAAATTTGCATATCAGCTCTACTATCTTTATGCTGATGTTATAAATACAGCTAGACCTCTAGCTTTTTATTCAAGACTAATTCATTTATTCACTCTTTTTAAAAATATGTATTTCTTGATCACCACTGCAGAATTGCAGAAGGGTTATGGATTGATCACACACACACACACCCCTTTACTCTAAGAACACTCCTCTAATCTAAGTCCATAATGTATTTATCCAAGAATACACAATAGGCGTCCAACCAAGATGGCGGTGTAGGTAGATACACTTTGCTTCCTCACACAACCCAAAGAAAGATAACAACCAATTTAAAACAAAAAACAACCAGAACTGCCAGCAAATCAAACTGTACAGAAGTCTGACAACCAAGGAGTTAAAGAAGAAACATTCATCCAGACCAGTAGGATGGGGCAGGACAGGCAGCTGGGGTAGAAAGGATGTGTGGCAAGGTGGTGAATAGAGGACCAGCAGTCCCACATTCATGTCTGGATAAACCAAAACAACTGGGGAGCAAGACAGATCCACAGCCCAGGGTTCCAGCACAGGAAAATAAAGCCTCAAAACCTCTGGCTATAAAAACCTATGGGGGTTGCAGTGGTGAGAGAAACTCCCAGCCTCAAAGGAGAGTCCATTGGAGGGGCCCACAGGGTTCTAGAACATACACAAGCCCACACACCCAGGAATCAGCACTTGAAAGGTACAATTCACTTGTGGGTAGCAGGGGGAAGTGACTGACAGCAGGTTGAGCTGAGCAAGAAGCATTGTTTCCTCTCTGTCCCCTCCCCCACATACAGCACCACAGTGCAGTGAAGTGGGTTACCCCACCCTGTCGAATACCTAAGGCTCTGCCCCTTACAATGTAACAGGTGTGCCAAGACAAAGAAATATGGCCCAGATGAAAGAACAGTTCAAAACTCCAGAAAAAAATACAACTATGCAATGAGGAGATAGCCAACCTATCAGATGCAGAATTCAAAATACAGGCAATCAGGATGCTCACAGAAATGATTGAATATGGAAGCAAAATAGAGGAAAAAGTGAAAGTTATGCAAAGTGAAATAAATAAAAATACACAGGGAACCAACAGTGAAGAGAAGGAAACCAGGATTCAAATCATCAGTTTGGACCACAAGGAAGAAATAAACATTCAACCAGAAGAGAATGAAAAAAGAAGAATTAAAAAAAAAAATGAGGACAGGCTTAGGAACCTCCAGGACAACATTAAGCATTCCAACATCCAAATCATAGGGGTGCCAGAAGGAGAAGAGGAAGAACAAGAAATTGAAAACTGATTTGAAAAAATAACGAAGAAAAACTCCCCTAATCTGGAAAAGGAAATAGACATGTAAGTCCAGGAAGTTCAGAGAGTCCCAAAGAAGTCAGATCCAAGGAGGAACACATTGAGACACATCATGATTAAATTACCCAAGATTAAAGACAAGAAGAGAATCTTAAAAGCAGCAAGAGAAAAGTTGAGAGTTACCTATAAGAGTTCCCATAAGGCTATCATCTGATTTCTCAAAGGAAACCTTACAGACAGGAAGGGAATTAATGGGAAGAAGTATTCCAAGCCCTGAAAGGCAAAAACCTACATCCAAGATTACTCTATCCAGCAAAGCTATCATTTAGAACGAAAAGGCAGATAAAGCACTTCCCACATAAGCTCAAATTAAAGGAGTTCATTATTACGAAGCCCTTATCGTATGCAATGTTAAAGGGACTTATCTAAGAAATAGAAGATCAAAAACTATGAACAGTAAAAGGACAAGAAACTCAACTATCAACATCTGAACCTAAAAAAAAACAAACTAAGCAAACAAGTAGAACAGGAACAGAGTCACAGAAATGGAAATCACATGGAAGGTTATCAGCAGGGGATGGGTGAGGGGAAAATGGGGAAAAAGGTATAAGAAGAAGGGAATAAGAAGCATAAATGGTAGGTACAAAATAGACAGGGGGAGGTTAAGAATAGTGTAGGAAATGCAAAAGCCAAAGCACTTATATGTATGACCCATGGACTTGAACTAAGGGGGTGGTGGAATGCTGGAGGGAGGGGACTGCAGTGTGGAAGAAAATAAAGGGGAGAAAAAATAGGACAACTCTAATAGCATAATCAATAAATACACTTAAAAAATAATACAGAACATAAGAAAGCCAAGAATGACTCAATCAGGGGCAGCATCATCTTAACAGATTTTACTAACACTGAAGGATTCTGGTAAGGTTCCACTCTGTAAGGTTTTACAATAAAATGTCTTTCTCAACCATTGCCCTATTATACTCAGACTTACATCACTGTCTTGAAAAAATATACCCCATGGTTTAAGGGAATTTTTATATGCATTTGGCTCCTCTATTTCTTGATCCAAATTCAACATCAGGAGACACATGTCTTCACGCTGGGGAAAAAAAAATAGGTATATTCCAGTAAAATCTTTCTACCTCTTGCTTCCCAGAGTCCTTCTCGAAAGGACTGTAGGTACCAGACCTCTCCCAGGCTCTAAACCTGGATCTCTACATATCTACTGGTCATTTCCACTTGTAAACTGAAAAGGTTTAAATTAAATTTATTTTTTCTCGATCTCTTCCTTCTCCTACATAAACCTGCTTTCCTCCCAGCTTTTGAGAAATCATTTTTCTGCAGTCATCTACACAGTAATCTAAGTTAAAAACCTTGCAGATATCACTTTGGATTTCACTTCACTTCTCTCTCACCTCCCAGTCAGCAAGTACTGTCCCATTCTACTTGTACCATGTGCCCAGAATCCAGTCCTTGTGTATCCATTGTCAGAAACTGTTGTCTCTCACCATAATTTCGGTAGTCTCCATTCTCTGCCTACTCAATCTATACAAGCTATATTACCACCACACTAGGGGTGCCAGACAAACTAAAGAGCATCCTGTATTTTTATTTGCTAAATGTGTCAGCCTTGTACCATACTCATCTTTCTAAACACATTTCTGATCATGTAATGTTTCTCTTTAAACTGTCCCCACTCTCTATTACTGAATTTGTTTTTTGGTTTTTGTGGGTGTTGTTTGAGTTCCCTGTCCATTACTAAATTAAGGCAAAACTCGTCAACTCATTACTCAACAAATATTTTATCTATCACTGGTATGTACAAAAACACTTTTGATTTGTGTTGTGAAGTATGAAAAATAAACTATAGTCCTTATCCTTAAGAGCTTATGAGCTAAAGAATGATCATTGAGCCATGGTTCGGGAGACTCAGATGGACAAACTGTGGTCCTGTGTACCAGCAGGTTGCAGGTTCAATCCCAGTCAGTGCATGTATGCAAGGCAGCCAATCTATGTTTCTCTCTTACATTGATGTTCCTCTCTCCCTCTCTGTCTCCCATTTCTCACTCTCTAAAATCAATTTTTAAAAAAAGAATGATTGTTGACATAAAGACACACAAACAGATACAGAGTGGGAAAGTCCAATTTAAGGTAAAAGTATAAGAGTAAAGGAGCTCCAGGGGTTTGTAATCATGTTACCTAGATTTTAATTTGACCTTAGGCCAATGAAAACTTTGTTTAAACCCCACCCTCACTTTAGTCCTAACACCAATTGCTAAAATGAGGCAACTTCTAGGCCCTAGCTATGTAGCTCAGTTAAAGGCTTGTCCCAAAGTTCTAAAGTTGTGGGTTTGATCCCCAGTCAGGGCATGTACAAGAGTCAACCAATGAATGCATAAGTAAGTGGAACAACAAATCAATGTTTCTCTTTCTCTCTCTCTATTTCTCATTTTCTCATTCATTCTTTCCCTCTCTTTTTCTCTCTCCCCTCTCCTTTCCTCTTTCTCTATAAAAATCAATTAAATTAAATTAAATTTAAAATGCAAAAAAATAAGTTCATTAAAATAAAACAGGGCAACTTCTCAACATCCACTCTTGTTACGTAACAAAGTCAGTGCTAGCTAATGAAGCTTTTTCTCCAACAAATAAAGCAAAAGAAAGCAAGTTGTCTTTATTCGGTTTCATAGCTGAGGAAAGCAAATGTGGAGGTTGCATGACTTTGACAGAATACTAAATGATTAAAGGACATAGGAATGGAATCCAATACTTACACCTGTTCTTTCTAAAACTAAGCTCATTTCTGAACAGGAAATTAAAACCCTCAATGAAGAAAGCAATTTTATTCAAATAAACAAAATATAAGGAATGGTATAAAATAAACAAATAATAAAATATAATTAATGTAGGAATAGTTGCTTCAAAGTTTCAAAAATAAAAAGCAATAACCAGTAGATATTCTGAGTATCTGCTCCTGGAGAATTTCAAACACAGATTCACTGGGTCACAAAGAAGTAGTGAGGGTGAGATGATGTTGTCTGGCAACAGGTTTCAAAAGACAACCCTAGAATGTGGAAATGTGTCTAACCCACAGATTTCTTGTGTATATTGACCAGTGTTATGGAATCGATATAGAACTATATGAGTATTTTGGGAAATATTTAACATAAAGCAATTCTGTGATGTTTCTAGAAAGACACCTAAGAACTGCATGGTAAGAGAGAGGAGAGAAAAAATGCCTTTTTTTTTTACTTTCACCCTTTTATATCTTTTGAATTCTGTAATATGTGTATATATAATTATTTTTAAAATTTTAACAAAAACTTTGGCATGTGCCCTGACCAGTGTGGCTCAGTTGGTTGAACATCATCCTACAAAGCAAAAGGTCACCAGCTCAATTCCTGGTCAGAGCACATGGCTGGGTTGTGGGTTCAGTCTGCAGTCAGGGTGCTTATGAGAGGCAATAGATCAAAGATGTTTCTACTGATATTGAAGTTTCTCTCCCTCTCTATCTCCCTCCTTTCCCCTCTCTCTAAAAATAATTATAATCTTAAAAAAATCAACTCATTGTAAATATGTAATGATTTTACTTTTCCAATTAGTTTCCCAAACAAACACCATTTTCCTGCTACATAGCAGCTCCTCAAATACATCTTGCCTAATTTCATGTTTTTCAGCCAAATATTGTTATTACAACAACATCATTCAGCTATTTCAGACTCAGTCTTGTTCACTTAAACACTCCAATTGTGTAGTGAATTAAAACTCTACTTGTCCCATGACCAAGAAGAAGTTAGACTTTCAGTTCTGGACTAAAAGCTTAGGGGGCAAGTTTGGCAGGTGTAGTGGGGTGGTGGGGTCAGGAGAATGAGTTCTGGCTCTTTGTCACCTTAATTTTTATTGCATTAATTCTGGGACAACCGTGGCTCCCAAACTCATAGATTCTCAGAGCCAACTCTCAGGTCTTCAGAAATGTAAGGACTTCCTCACCCCAACTTTGAAGGAAGAGACCCCCACTCCACCAAGATTTCACTACACTCAGTTCTATTTCCCAACATTCCAGTAGCACACAAGGCACATCCACAAATCTACTACTCAGGAAGGTCATACAGCCCAAGAATAAAGAATCTGTTTACTTTTCTTTTCAAATGATTTACCTGAGCTCCTGCCCCTCAAGTACTTGACATGAAAGAAGGAATAAACTCTGTAAATCCACTCCCCAAAAGGCTGTTTTTCTCTCCCATGGCCTCCCTTGGGAAGTGGGAACAGTGATGGCACTCTCAGTGAGCCCTGCAAAAGGTTGGCTAACCCCAACTACTGGTGACTTTGTTGTGCTTCCTGTCTTTGTTTGGACCTTAACAATAGTTATGTGGCAAAACTAAAATTCCTACGTGATATCCTGTAAGGTTTGTCTATATGCTTGGCTCCCATCAACCATGTATGGTTCGGACACCACTGCAATTTCATTTCTAAATGATTAGAATGTTTTTAGAAATAATGATTCTCAAACCTAGCTGCACATCAAAATGCCTATAAGGCTTCTTTTTTTTTTTAACTGCAGAATGTCTAACTCCATTCCAGAGCTACTTCATCATAACATCCAGGGCTAGGACCAGGGAATTGCCAATTGACTCAAATATAAGCAGACTAACACTTAGGAACCTCTGGATGAGAACGAGAGAGAGAGACAGAGACAGAGAAGGAGAGAGACTGATTTAGGTAAAAGGTCGGGAAACTATTTTTTAGATTAGTATATAAACCCCATCGACAGATTCATAGTTTTATCCCCAACACTTAGAAGAGTCCCTAGCATATAATATATGTACACATATACAGAGCAGTCCATGTACATGTATATAAATATAAGCATATAATATATATTTCCTGCATGAGTGAGTGAATTAGAGAAACACTTTCATTTTATGGTCAGAACAACTATCCATCTCACCAAAATGTACCACCATGCACTGGGAAAAGAAGACTATGCCAAAAGGAGATGTATTTTCTTCTGTAGTCACCTTAATATAAACAGGTCTTTCTGGAACTTGGCTATAAATAAATTAGGGAAGATGAAAATGCTACTTAGAAAGGTGAAGTGGCCACCTAGGTAAGACTTCTCAGGGCTGCCTCACCACCATGAGGAGAATCAACCACACAGGACTTGGGGCTTCCCAGGAGGGAAGACACTGGAACAAAGATGAGGGGGTGGTGTTCAATGATCTCCATGATTGCCAAGGTGATGATCACTTGGTGCATCCTCTTCTACCATGACAATATACCTGCCAGTGTGACCAGACCATTTAAATTAGAGTGCTAAAGATTTACTAAAAATTTCTCCCTCAATGGCTACCTTTTCTTCACATTCCATTATGTTTATCAGACTAAAATTAACCAACCTTAGTCTATGCAAGTCATGAAGTAATTTTTATTTGAGCCTACTTCGTTACAATCACATTTAAGACCCCTCGCTCTGAGTATACATTCAAATCTCCTGATTAGAGTGTGTGGTATACAATGAGATTAGTTAATAAAAATTAAAAATTAAAAAAAATTAACTCCTGATATACCTTAATATACCTTAGTGATAGGTTCACTAAGAAGGATAAAGAATCTCTTTTCCCCACCATATTGCAGGAAAGAAGCTCTGCTTTTTAAAGGTTGATTGCCTTCCTCACAAGGAGGGAAGTAAATAACTTTTGTGTTTGAGGTCGATGGGAGAAGTTTCAGGTTAATCTCCCAGCAAAATTGGTGTGGAGGAGAGATGGCATAAATTGCCACCAGAGGAGATGAGGGGACCTTCTCCAACATGGATTTGGGACATGATTTGGCATTTTCACAGATGGCAAATTGTGATCTGTCCTGGCACAAAGTGCACAGGGTTGTGGGTGGTGAGAGTTGCATAGAATGAGAAGGAGGCTGGACACCTGGCCAGGGAGCCACAGCAAAAGTTTTCACAGACCAGTGTTAAAGTAGGAGGAGCCACTCGTCTTCAAAATGGATTCCAGAGGCTTCTTTAATAAGCTTCTGGGCAGCTACTGAAGAAAAAACCCTAAGAAAGTGGAGGAGCCCTCCATAATGATGGACATTTGGCATTTCACCACCAGTATCAACCAACTTCCTGAATGAGGGCTTGGAGCCAGATTTTATTTGATTTGGAAAATGAAATGCTGTGATTTTCCTGTGCCAAAGCTTTGCAGAGAAATTTGTATCCCCTCAAGTTTGCCTAAACTCTTTAGACCCAGATTACAGGCAATCTCTCGTGGTTTACTTATGCAGGTGGCTAATCTACTGCTTGCGGGTAAATTTTATAGGTTTAACTCTCAGCAAGTAATCTTATTTTTCTATAACTAGGAAATATTTCACTGTTTCCACGTGCCAACAAAAATCTCTTCAAATACATTATTTTCTACTGTTCACAAAAAGTAGGAAACACATTTAAACCGAACCCAAAAGACTACCAACTCAGACAAGTCCAAATAAAAAATAAGAACAGCTAAACTATTTTTGATTTCTGACTAATATAGATATCATTTTATAGATATCATAGAAGTAGCAGCTCCTGTGATTCAAAGAAAAAGAAATTATTTTTGTTGGCCTTATGTTAAGTAACTTGTTCAGAATTCCACAGGAGAAAATATGTGGAAGGGGTAGCTGATAATTCATTCCTCAGATTTTCTTTTCTCTTTCTTTCTTCCTAACCTTTGTTTTCAGCTGCCACTGAGAGACCACTGGCATGTAAACACTGGGTAATCTGGTGTCAGATTTCTCTTCAAATTCTTCCCTTCTTGTCCAGGCCTAGGAGAGAAATGCCTTTGGTTACCTCACCACTTTAATATTGTAGTAATTCCCCCACTACTCAAACTGCCTCCCTTTTCCCCACTCATTTTCATCAGATTGATCTTCCTAAATGATAGCCTTGACAATTTTACACCATTCTCCCATCAAAAACCCCTAGTCTAATTCTGTACCATTCAAAGAATGCTCACTGAGGAACTAAAAATTTCAAAACATTATGCTTAACACTCTGAGGAGCAAGAACTTGAATCAAACAGCTCTGCCTTCAGGCAGTTTATATTTAGGAGATATAAACATTTCCCAACCTACTATAACGCAAAGTATACTAACTGTTCTAATTAAGGTCAAGATTATGTTTTAGGAGTCGAGGAAAAGGAAAGGATAAAGCTAGCTCCTTTTCTGACAATGCCCGTTGCTTACAAAATAATTTGAATCATTTATCTGGCAATAACAGCACTCATGTAAACTGACACCGTCAACCTACTCCTATCTCCTTTTGCATTCCTTACAAAACCTTCTGCAGACTCAGCCAAACTGGTCTACTTAGCCTCAAAAGCATCTTGCAGTTTCCATCTCTCTCTCTTAATGCCACTTCCTCTGAGTAGATCACCACCCCAGTTATCTCTGCCTGTCCAATTGTTACCCACTTTATATGCTATATTTTCCTTAAAAACTTTCTTAGATCAACCAGCCAGAATGGCCTCTCCCTCCCTGGCATCTGAGCCACTAACTGGAGTAGTTCCATCCACCTTTCTGAATCTACTGTAACCTGCATGTGCACTACAACTCTGAGACTCACACGATCCCTGGCCCTTCCTGTCTAATATCTCTGTCCCCAGTCCAGCATCCCATGTGATTTGGCACTTTGTTGCCCACATCTTAGTGCTATGCCTGGTCCTCAATCTTCAACTCTGCCTCTAGTAGCTAAGGCGCCTGAGGTCCCTGTTTAAGCTACCTCAGTATCCTGCCCCTACTATAGACACCACACACCCTTCTCCTCCAACACGTACTTCATGTGTCTCATCCTGTGAAATTGCCTGAGGGGAAAAGCAAAAGCTCAGCACAATTTAAATGTTAGTACTTTCGGAATAAAATTATAGCACCACAACATGGATATACCTTGAAAGACATTATGCTAGGTGAAACAGCCCTGCACTAAAGGACATATTACATGATTTTACTTAGATGAGGAACCTAAAGCAGTCAGATACATAGAAACAGAAGGTAAAAGAGTGGTCACCAGGAACTGGGGTAGAGAGGGAAATGGGGAGTTATTGTTTAATGGGTACAGAGTTTCAGTGTGAAATGAAGAAAAAATTCTGGAGATGAATGTGGTGATGGTTAGAGAATTGTGTGAATGTCCTTAATGCCACTCAACTGTACACTTAAAAATAATTAAAATGGTATGAGCCCAGCATCACTCTGATACCAAAGTCAGACAAAGACACCACATGAAAACTACAGGCCAATACCCCAGATGAATATAGGAACAAAAGTCCTCAATAAAACACTAGCAAACTGAACTCAGAAGCACATTAAGAATATCATATACCATGACCAAGAGGGACTTATCCCAGAGATGCAATAATTGTTCAAACTATGCAAATCAATAACTGTGACACACCATAATCATAGAATGAAAAATAAAGCCATATAATCAACTCAATAGACAAAGAAAAAACATTTGACAAAAATCAACATCATGATTAAAACTCTCAATAAGGTTGGTATGGAAGGAACTTACCTTAACACAATAAAGAGCATATACAAAAAGCCCACACCTAACATCATAATCAATGTGGGAAAGCTGAAAGCTTTTCTTCTAACATCCAGTCCAAGGAAAGGGTGCCCACTCTCACCACTTCTATTCAAAATAGTACTGGAAGTGCTAGGCAGAGCCATTAGATAAGAAAAAGAAATAAACCATCCAAATTGGAAGGGAATCTGAGTTTGCAGATGACATGATTACATGTGTAGAAACCCTAAAGACTCAATGAAAACAGTGTTAAAACCAAGAAATAAATTCGGTAAAGTGTGAAGATAGAAAAATCAACATATAAAAGTCATTAGTATTTCTATGCGTTAACAATGACCTATCTGAAAATGAATTTTTAAGAAGTCCCATTTAGCCCTGGCTGGTGTAGCTTAGTGGATTGAGCGCGGGCCTGTGAACCAAGAGATCACGGTTCGATTCCCAGTCAGGGCACATGCCTGGGTTGCAGGCCAGTTCCCAGCAGGGAATGCACAGGAAGCAACCATACATTGATATTTCTCTCCCTCTCTCCTTCCCTTCCCCTCTGAAGATAAATAAATAAATAAAATCTTAAAAAAAAAAAAAAAAAGAAGTCCCATTTAACCCTGCCCAGTGTGACTCACTTGGTTGAACATCGGTCAATGGACCAAAAGGTTCCTGGTTTGATTCTTTGTCAGGACACATGCCTGGTTGCAGGTTTGGTCCCCTGTCAGGGCACATGTGAGAGGCAAGCAATGTTCCTCTCTCACATCGATGTTTCTTTCCCTTCTTTTCTTTCTTTCTCTGCTCTCCTCTCTCTAAAAAAAAGTAAATATTTTTTTAAAACTCCCACTTATAATAGGAACACAAAGAATAAAATACTTAAGGCTAAACTTAAAGAGGTGAAAATCTTGTACACTATTATAATACATTGACGTTGACAAAGTTAATTTAAAAAGACACAGATAAATGAAAAGACATGTCATTATCACAGGTTGGAAAAAATTAATATTGTTAAAATGTTCCTAATACCCAGTGTGATCAATGGATTCTAAATTGTCCATATCAAGATCACAATGGCAATTTTTACAAATATATTTGAATCCTGGACTTTGAGTGGAGCCTCAGCAGACCCCAAAGACCCATGCAATCTTGAGCAAAAAGAACAAAGCTGAAGTCATCAAACGTTCTAATTTCAGAATATATTACAAAGTTAAAATGATCAAAACAGTAGGATACTGGTATAGAAACTGACATATAACCAGTGGAGCAGAATAGAGAGTCCTTAAATAAATCTATGAATTTAGTCAACTGATCTTCTATAGCATGACAAGGATATACACTGGGGAAAGAACAGTCTGTTTAATAGTGTTGGGAAAACTGGATATCTACTTGCAGAGGAATAGGAGTTGATCCTTATTTCATACCACATACAAAATCAGCTAAAATGGATTAAAGACTTTAATATAAGGCTTAAAACGAGAATTCCTAGATGAAAACATCTTCACATTGGTCTCAGCAATGATTTTTTTTTGGCTATAAAATAAAAAGCACAGGCAAAATACCAAAAATAAAAATAATAACAATAATAATTAAAAAGCAAATTTTATGTCGTGTCTATTTTACCATGATAAAACAAATAAATAAACATTTTAACTTAACCATGCACACATGAAAAAAACAATGCACCACCAAGAGTTTGGTAGAAAATCAAAATAGAGATCTATATCAGCACTCCTAACTTTCAAGAGTCCTAACTAGCTGGCTAAATATTTCCTCTACTTAGATTTCATAAGACTGTAAGACTGAATATTTGCTCCAGGTGTACCTTTGTTCTTTTTAGTTCTTGGCTCTAATTTCCTCTAGGCCACTTTGTGGCCTGATTCCTAATGATATACATTAAAATAATGTGTAAAGAGGTTTAATGTCAAGAGCTATTGAACAAATATATTTCACCAAGGCATTCCTTCCTGCTCATGGTCCTACTGTTTGATTTTCCCACCCTCTACGGACTTCATGCCCCATGGACTCAACCTCATTTGATCCCAGACTAGTAAGCATGTTTTTCCCATGAGAGAGAGGGAACCAATCTCTTCTCCTGTGTCAGTGTTTCTCCCCATCTCACAGATACACCACCACTCTCCTCTTGGAATCATGAGTCTTTGGTGCCTCTAAAGATATAGCGCTCTACAGCCTCCTCAGGGATCCTGTTGCCATGACCACTGACTTTATTTACTGTGCAGAACCCAAGTCTCCTCATTAAAACTTGTCTTTCCCGCCATGTAATGATACCTTGAATTATTTCCCTTCCTTTCCTAAAAGGCAGACACTGTCTTATATACGTCTTTATATTTTTTGCAGTGCCTTTGACTGTATATGCCACATTTTAAAAAATATATAACTAGAAGATCACATAGACATTTTCAGGAATCATAGTTATCAGTATGGGGGGAAAGGTATTTAAATCAACCTTTCAATTTCTTCAAATATGAATCTATTTATTTTTTAAATTATGATTTATTGATTATGCTATAACAGTTGTCCCAGTTTTTCCCTTTTGCCAACCCCCGACCCAGCACCACCTAATCCCTCAGGCAGTCAACACACCATTGTTTATGTCCATGGGTCCATAAACAATGTATAAGTTCTTCGGCAACTCCATTTCCTATACTGTACTTTATATCCCCATGGTTATTTTGTAACTACCTACTTATACTTCTTAATCCCCTCGACTCTTCATAAATTCCCCTATACTCTCCCACCAATCTGGCAATTTTTTTCTTATATAAGTCCCTTTAATATTTCATATAATAATGGTTTGATGATGATTAAATCCTTTAGTTCTCTGGGAAGCTCTTTATCTGCCTTTCCATTCTAAATGATAGCTTTGCTCATAGAGCAATCTTGGATATAGGACCCTGTTTTTCATGACTTTGAATATTTCTTGCCAATCCCTTCTAGCCTGCAGTTTCTTTTAAAAATCTGCTGACAGTCTTAGAGGGACTCCCCTGTAGGTAAATAATTTCTTTTCTGTTGCTGTTTTCAAGATCCTTGCTTTATCTTTAACCTTTGGCATTTTAATTATGATGTGTCTTGGACTGGCCTCTTTGGGTTTCTCTTGTTTGGGATTGTCTGTGCTTCCTGGACTTGTATGTCTATTTCCTTCACTAAATTAGGGAAGTTTTCTTTCATTATTTTTTCAAATAGACTTCAATTTCTTGCTCTTTCTCTTCCCTTTCTGATACCCCTACAGTGTGAATGTTGGAACACTGAAGCTGTCTCAAATTCTTCTTACACAATCCTTGTTTTTTGGGATTCTTTTCTCTTCTAGTTGTTCTGATTGGTTGTTTTTTGCTTCCTTATGTTCCAAACCATTGATTTAATTCCCAGCTTCATTCACTCTACTGTTGTATTGTTCATCTACTCCCAGCTTCATCTACTCCCTGTATATTGTTCTTTATTTCAATTAGTATATCCTTCATTTCTGAATGGATATTTTTTATGCTGTTGAGACCCTCACTAAGTTCCTTGCATCTTTGTAACTAGTGTTCTGAACTCTGTATCTGATTGATTGCTTATCTCTATTTTGTTTATTATTTTTCTGGAATTTTGATCGTTTTTTTCATTTGGGTCGTTTCTTTTTTTTTAAATATATTTTATTGATTATGCTATTACAGTTGTCCTATTATCCCCCCTTCATTCCCCTCCACCCTGAAGACCCTCTCCCACCCACATTCCCCCCATTTACTTCAGTCCATGTGTCATAAGTTCTTTGCTTCTACATTTCCCATACTATTCTTGCCCTCCCCCTGGCTATTTTCTACCTACCATCTATGCTACTTATTCTCCGTATCTTTTCCCCCTCTCTCCTCCTCCCACTCCCCTGTTGCTAACCCCCCATGTGATCTACATTTCTGTGGTTTTGTTCCAGTTCTACTTGTTTGCTTAGTTTGTTTTTGTTTCAGGTGTGGTTGTTAATCATTGTGTTTGCTGTCATTTCACTGTACATGTTTTTTATCTTCTTTTTCTTAGATAAGTCCCTTCAACATTTCATAAAATAAGGGCTTGGTGATGATGAACTCCTTGAACTTGACCTTATCTGAGAAGCACTTGATCTGCCCTTCCATTCTAAATGAAAGCTTTGCTGGATAGAGCAATCTGGGATGTAGGTCCTTGCCTTTCATGACTTGGAATATTTCTTAACGGCCCCTTCTTGCCTGCAAGGTCTCTTTTGAGAAATCAGCTGA
>CM052538.1:91347674-91382846 GCA_028533065.1 Trachops cirrhosus | reverse complement strand
TGATAGGTTGGCTATCTCTTGGTCGCTTAAAAGGATGGGTTCTGGGGCTTTCCATTCTTCTTCTGTTTGAGCCATCTTTTTGCTGTTTTTTGTTTTGTTTTGTTTTGTTTTGTTTTTTGGTCTTGTCGAGCTCCTGTAGTGAGGGGCGGGGCCTTAGGAGTTCACCAGGGCTGGGCACCCCAGTCGCAGGGTTGTGACGTTGTATGTGGGGGCGGGGTCCGAGAAGGAACAACGGCGCCCGCTCTGCCCTCTGCAGGACCCCAGACCCTTCTGCCACTTTCCGCAAGCCGACCGGGCCCTTCTGGCACCAATTCCGGTGTGGGTGGGCCCGTGCACCCTGTGGGACCTTCCTGTTCAGTCAGTGACCGAAAGCTCTATTTTCCGGTGCTGGGACCCTGAGTTGCGTGCAGTGCCTTGCTTCACAATGGCCGCCTTGCAGGGTCTGCCAGTCACCACCCCCTGGCCGGGGCCCACCAGCCACCACTGCTTGTGCGCCCAGGGTCTGCTAGGTCTGCCGGTCACCACCCCCTGGCCGGGGCCCACCAGCCACTGCTGCTTGTGTGCCCAGGGTCTGCCTGCTGCGGACTTGCACACCGCCCCGGGTGCTCAGCTCTCTGCTCCACGTCCCTCACCCGGCCGGACTCCGCCCCTCCTACCAGTCTGGTTGAAAGTGTCTATTTTTAAATCCTTGGTTGTCCGACTTCCATAAACTTCAATTTTCTGTCAGTTCTGGTTGTTATTTTGTTTCTATATCTTTGTTGTCCCTATCTTGGTTGTGCGAGGAGGCACAGTGTGTCTACCTATGCCTCCATCTTGGCCGGAAGTCCAGGAAATTGTTTGGGTCATGTTTCTTTGTCTCCTTATTTTGGCAGCCTCCTTGTGTTTGTTTCTATGTATTAGGTAGAGCTGCTATGATTCTCTGCCTTGGTAGCAAGGCTAATGTAGTAGGTGTCCTGTAGGTACCCATGGCACAGCCTCCCGTATCACCCAAGCTGGGTATTGGAGGTGCACTATGTGGGCTAAGTACTCCCTCCTCTTGTAGGTGAGTCTCGATTACTGTTGGCAGGTCAATGGCAATGATTTATCCTGGCTCGTCGGCTACAAGGACTGGCTTGACCACTGACCACCAACCTCCACCCTCCATGGAGGACAAGCTGTGCAGGGGTAGGGTAGTGGTGCTCCGACATGGTCTGTAGCTGTCCACTTGGTGTGCAGGCTCTGGGGTTTCCCAGGTGGTGCAGGCCAAGGTCAACCCCCACCAGTTTTCTGCCCATGACCACCCTGCATGAGCTATAAAGCAATTTATATATAACAGCTACTTGTGCTAGGCTTGGAGATTCCCAGCAAAGCCAAGCTATGAATCTAGGCTGACTGCTGCTAGTTCCAGGCCTGGGGCCACTTAGCAACAGGTACAGGGCCTGGGGGCTTACTGAGGCCAGCTGTTCCTTATTTAAGAGGATTAGGAAGTTGTGAAGCATGAGCCAAAAACAGCCATTCCTATGGAAAGACCAGGAGAGGTGGGCCCATAAGTTGGGTGGAACAAAGTCTCAGGGGATCTCCTAGGTGGGGCAAACAGTGTTAGCCAGGTTGATTGTGTCTCAGATATGGCACCCACCTGCCAGTTCTGTGGCTTTGTTTGAAGAAAGTTCAGAAAAAGGACAATGGCCTCTGCCTGCTTTTCTGTCTGGGAGAAAGCTGCCTCACAGCTCTTGCCTTGATGCCAGACACTTCAGTTCCTCCCCTTATGCCAGTAACGCCTTCCAAGCTGATACACTGGTGCTGGAGTTCAGAGGGAGTGAGTCTGAGTAAGACCATGTGTGTGTTCTTTAAGGGGAACTGCTTGGTCCACAACTCAATATCCACTGATTTTTGCAGCCAGAAGTTATGGAGACTCACCTTCCTGGCACTGGAACCCTGGGGGGTTGGCTAGTGTGGGGCTGGGACTCCTTGTTCCCAAGAACATTCCTCCTAAATTTTTATCCACCACCCTGGATGTGGAACTAGTCTGGTCTTCACTCCACCCCTCCCACCAGTCTGGATGGATGTGGTTTCTTTAATTTCACCATTGTCAGACTTCTATTCAACTCAATTTCTGATGGTTCTGAGTGATGGTTGTTTTATATTTTGGTTGTAATTTTGATGTGCTTGTGCAAGGAGACAGGGTACATTTATTTACACTGCTATCTTGGCTGGAAGTCCATAACTTTCTCTTGAATCTATTTATGACTTTTAGATTTTGCTCCTATTTGCTGAAGTTCCAGCAAGGCTCATGGAAGTTGTTCTCCAAATCCACTGAGTTCCATTTCAGTGCCTTTCAGGTATGAATGATAGCAATTTAATATGCTGTCAGTTTGATTAATCCTGCTCACACTCATGACAATTTTCAAGACTATGTGAGTATTGTTCTTCAATCTTATAATTCACTTATATGCCTTTTGGTGTAAGTTTCTTTCCTCAATTGTGTGGTTTCTGGTAAAATTCCTAGACTTTGGATCATGCCATTGGTCACTATTGTGAAAATTATCTGAGCTCTACTTGTCCAAGCCTGCCAGGGTTATAATTCAATTATTAAAATTCACCCAAATATCATTCTCTGGCAAAAAAACAGGATTTCTCAGAGAAATGCTGATCCTGGGGTTGGAGTAAGACAAACAGAAGATGAGCCCAGAGCATCTTGTAGTGTCACAAAGTTCAAAACAAAAAATGATGGGGCATGTCAAATGTACACAGAAACCAGCCTGAAAGTGTTCCCAATGGCAAAAAGCCAGAATGATTTTGCAAGAAATTAAATAAGTGAATAAATGAATGGAGAAGGGATGATTTTTTCCTGCAGATAACTTCCAAATAATATATGTAAACAGTTTCCCTTAGAGGATATAGAGATTAATTTCTCACAACTTCCCTCCTTCTTGTGTGTGAGCTACACTAAATGACTTGCTTCCAAACAGTAGGGTTTAGAAATGGAAAAAATAGCAACTTTCCAATGGAGAAACCTGGCGAACAACAACTGAAAGGTTAACATCACCGGATTGGTCATTATGATTGCATGCACTCCTGATATAATATCATGCTTATGATATTCCTTCCAAAAATTTGTAACCCAAATCTAATCATGAAAAAAAAAACAATCAGATGAAGTCCACTTAAGGGATATTCTGCAAAATACCTGGTACATGACTGGCATACCACAAAACTGTCCAGACCATGAAAAACAAGAAAAGATTGAGAAATTGGACAAACTAAAGGAGACTTGGGAGAAATGATGAGTAAATGTAATGTGGTATCCCAGATAAGAATCTGGAACAGAAAAAGAACATTATTGGAAAAACTAGTAAATTCATATGAAATATAAAGTTTCATGAAAGTGAAGTACTGATGACGGCATCAACTATGACAAATATAGTAAGATATTATCATTAAAGGAACTCTGCACTACCTTTACAACTCCCTCTGAGTCTAAATTATTTTACAATAAAAAGCTAAAAGTAAAAAATGTATTAATACTTTCTCATCTACAGAAGCAAATGAAAAGGTGTCTGACCCTGCTCATGGAAGAGACCCGTTTTCTTTTTTTCAAGTATATTTTATTGATTATGCTATTATAGTTGTCCCATTTTTTTCTCCCGTTTATCCCCCTATGCCCAGTACCCCCATTCCCTCCAGCATTCCCCACCCCTTAGTTCATGCCCATGGGCTGTACATATAATATTTTGGCTTCTTCAATTCCTATACTATTCTTAACCTCCCCCCGTCTATTTTTACTTACCAATTATGCTTCTTATTCCCTGTATCTTTTCTCCCATTCTCCCCCCCCCCACCGATAATCCTCCATGTGCTTTCCATTTCTGTGAGTCTGTCCCTGTTCTAATTGTGTGTTCAGTTTGTTTTTGGTCTTTTTTTTATGTTCAGTTGTTGATAGTTGTTAATTTGTTGTCATTTTACTCTTCGTAGTTTTTGCTCATCTTCTTTTCCTTAAATAAGTCCCTTTAACATTTCATATAAGTGCTTTAACATTTCTTCTATCTTTACCTTATCTGGGAACTGGATAGAGTAACTTGGGATGTAGGTCCTTCATTTTCATGACTTTGAGTACTTCTCTCCAGTCCTTTCTTGCCTGCAAGGTTTCTTTTGAGAAATCAACTGATAGCTTTATGGGAATTCCTTTACAGGTAATGCTTTCCTTTTCTCTTGCTGCTTTTAAGATTCTCTCCTTATCTTTAATTTGGGTGATTTAATCATGATGTGTCTCAGTGTGTTCCTCTTTGAGTCCAACTTCTTTGGGTCTCTCTGAGCTTCCCAGACTTCCTAGAAGTCTATTTCTTTTGCCAGATTGGGGAGGTTTTCCTCATTACTTGTTTAAATAAGTTTTCAATTCCCTGCTCTTCCTCTTCTCTTTCTGGCAACCCTATGATTCAGATGTTGAACTGTTTAAAGTTGTCCCGGGGTTTCCTTAGCTTGTCCTCATTTTTTTAAATTCTTGTTTACTCATTCTGTTCTGGTTGAATGTTTATTTCTTCCTTTTGTTTCAAATCATTGATTTGAGCCCCAGTTTCCTTCCTTCGTTGTGGTTCCCTTTATATTTTTCTTTATTTCACTTTGTATAGCCTTCACTTCTTCCTCTATTGCATCCAGACTCAACCATTTCTGTGAGCATCCTGATTACCAGTGTTTTGAACTCTGCACCTGATAAATTGGCTGTCTCCTCTTCTCTTTGTTGTTTTTCTGGAGTTTTTCTGTTCTTTCATTTGGGCCATCTTTGTTTGTCTCAGTGTGCCTGTTACATTGTAAGGGGTGGAGCCTGAGTTATTTGCCAGGGTGGGGAAACCCATTTCACCACATTGTGGCACTGTATGTTGGAGAGGGGTCAGAGAGGAAACAATGCTGCTTGCTCAGCTCTTGCCCAGCTTTCAATCACTTTCCCCCCATCTCACAAACAAACTGTGCTCTTACAGGTGCTGCCCTGGTGCTGATTCCCAGGTGGGTGGGTTTGTGTAGGTTCTAGGACCCTGTGAGACTGGCAGTTTCTCCGGCCACCACAACCCCCACAGGTGTTTACAGCCAGAGGTTTTAAGGCTTTATTTCCCCATGCTGGAACCCTGAGTTATGCAGTCTTCCTTGCTCCCTGGTTGTTCCTCCCAGTTTATCCACATGCAAATGTGGGACCAGTCAGTCAGCCAGCTACCACCTTGCCCCACATCCACTCTGCCCCAGCTGCCCATCTCTGCCCTTTCTACTAGTCTGTATGAATGCTTCTTCTTTAACTCCTTAGTTCTCAGACTTCCATAGAGTTTGATTTTCTAGCATTTCTGGTTGTTTTTTTGTTTTTGAATTGGTTGTTGTCTTTCTTTTGGTTGTGTGAAGAAGTGAAGTGTATCTACCAATGCCTCCATCTTGGCTGGGAGCCAAGACCCCTTTTCTATCCTGCAACTTATAAAACCAATAAAACAGAATTATAGCCATCTGTATACATGGCTTAATATGTTTTCTCAATAATGTCATAACTGCCTTTTTGGGCTCTTGTTTCAATTCTGAGTGTTGTTGGTGACTAGAAGGAAATGCCCTTAAACTTTGTTTCTAAGAAGTGAGCATGGAAGATTTTTTGACCAAAGCTAGCAAATTCCAGAAGTTCACAAAATTCCAAAATTTACTAAAGAATAATGCAAGCTAATTACTGCCTAAACAGATTTCATGATTTATTAAAAATGGACAACCCAAAAATCACATAAAGATACAACCTAATTTAACTATATTCTTTTTATTAACAATATAATTAATTAATCCAAGAATACATTTAAGTGTGTGTATTCTTTATGCTATGAGATGTCTATGTCTCCTTGAGCTCTTTAGTCTATGTTGGTAGTGAAACAGTTCTCAGTGGGGAAAATGGTAAATAAGCTGAGCTAGAAGAATATCTGTCAAATTCTCTGGACTGAAATTTTGAAATGTTTGTTTGTTATTATAACTTAGTATAAAATATCTCATAACATTTAATCAAATATGATAAACATAATACCAGGAAAATTTTCTCAAGTCTGTGGTCATTTACTCTTGGGAAATACAGTAGGCCCAAACAAATTATAGGATATATCCCAGTATTTCACAGTGAGTCTATAGTAAAACAATAAGGAAGAAATGAAATGGGGACATTTTTCCCCCTTGTCCCCAGAGATTGTACACTGTGAGGTTCTAGTCAATTGAAAATTGATGTAGGAAAACCAGAAGAGATAGTTTGGCTCAAGGCAAAACTGAGGCAACAACAATATCTACTAAATAATTTAGTGATATATAGAAGAGCATAATCTACCCTGAAAACCTCTTGAACACTCAGCAAACAGTCTTCTTACATAATACTTATAATAGTAAATATGCTCATATAAATCCATGTTTTCTTTGGACAGTTTTTGCTTTCCAATGTTTAATTTTACTTGACATAATTCAAAGAAGTGGAGCCAAGGGTAAGAAAGGGATTTTTTTGTTTATTTTTCTAGATGGAAACAGATGTGTCTTAGAGAACAATCCCTTGTGAGCAACTAATGTATTGCAGTCCCAGAGCCCCAGACATGATTACATTTATTCATCTTGAGGTTTCACATTTTAGTGAATAGCTTTCTCCATTTAATTTTCCCTTTAAAACTTTCCTAAGTTAGACTTTACATATTATCTTCTTAAAAGAAAAAAACAGCCTTGTTAAAATTTAACTTTATTTTTTTTCCCTTCAGTTGTAGATGAATCTCAAACAAATTAGCTTTCTTGGCCCTAGGTTTTCTTTCATTCACTGTCTTCAAAAATAAAAATTGTCATTTATATCAATGTTGTATATCAAACTAATCAAAAAGATATTTACATGAAATATAATTATATAGTAAATTATATTTTAAGTAAAACTATCTTTAAGTAATATATTTCCATGGATTAGAGATAATTATTTTTAAAAAACCATAAATATCTAGAAGTAGTTCTTTTCTTCTTCTTTTTCCTTCTTTTTCAGAAGAGCTCAATCATAAATCCATTAAGTAGTGACAAACAAGATAGGCATTTCCAGGATATTGAAAGCTGTGGTGGCACAGAGTGAGGTAAGATGAGCATCTGCATAGGAGGAAAGCCTAGCATAGGCATTCTAGACCGAGCACAGTACGACTGAGCCCATGCATGAGGGTAGCTTGGCACAGGTATTGGAGACTGGGTAGGATGACAAGGCAGTCCAAGTGGTGGCATCCAGCTGCACTAGCTCTGCAATCCAAGTGGGGTAAGGCAATTATTGTTGTAAGGGAGGTGGTTGTGGCAAAGAGAGATTGGTGCATATAAGAGAATTGATTAAATAAGTACATATATTAAGGATAATGAGATTCAGGAGGAAAAAGAGATTAACTTCTTTATGATGGATTGGAATTGGAGGTTTCTATTTGAACAAAATGGTTTTCAATATTATAGATATATATGGGAATAACATAAGTGTATATACATGCATGTATGTTGTGTGTGTATATGCAAATATTTCCTACCTCTGTCCACAGAGAGGGAATGGGAGCAACAACATCATAACATTAACATTTGTACCTTGCACACAGATCTTGGTTTCAAAATACACTTCTTCCCTACAAGGAATCAGGAATCCTTGGGGAAATGGCTAATTCTGTGTCTGAGAAAGAAAATGTGTAAATGAGCTTGGAACATCTTATTGTGGCATTAGTAAGGAAGCACTCAAAGGATGATGGGTGACATGTTAAAAGGGCACAGAAGCCAGCTTATAGGGACTCAAGTCTCAAAGCCTCCCTAAAAAATATAGTTTCTGTCTGCTGTTTCATTTTCTATCAGGTTATCGGTGTCTTTACCACATTGCTTTTGAGATTGTTTACCTATTTTGCAAGCCAATCCTTTCTAGATTATACATACAGAAAATGTCTTCTCACTATGGCATATCTGGTCACTATCTTTTTATAAAAAGCCATTATTAATTTTAATATAGTTGAATTTATCAATTTTTTTCTTTATGATTTGTGTTTTGTGGAGCTTGTTTTATAAATTTTCCACCCATATTCATAAAGATAGCATCCTATATCATCTTCTAAAAGTTTAAGTTTTTACCTTTCGCAGTTGGGTCTTTAATCACACAGAATCTTTGTTTATGTGTGGAGCAATTAGAGAGACAATTCCTTTATTTGTATATGGATAACCATTTATCTGAGCACCATTTACTCTTCATTCTAAGGAATAGTAACTCCTTTCCCCATCTGAGTGTTCTGTCCCAACACCAGTTCTACTGACTTCATTACTATAACCTTATAATAAATCTTAATATTTGGTAAAGCAAATCTTCCTGTTTGCTTTTATTCTTTATTTCGGATGATTTTAGCCCTTTCTTCTTCCATGTAAATTTTAGGACAAAGTTGTAAGTTTTTACATACAATCTTTTTAAAATTTTTATTTACTGATTTTTAGAAAGAGAGGAAGAGCCCTGACTGGTATGGCTCAGTGGTTGAGTGCTGGTCTGAGAACCAAAGGGTCACTGGTTTGATTCCCAGTCTGGGGTGCAAGCCTGGGTTTCGGGGCTGAGTCCCTTATAGGGGGCACACAAGAAGCAACCACACATTGACATTTCTCTCCCTCTCTTTCTCCCTCCCTTCCTCTCTGTAATAAAATATTTTTAAAAAAAGAAAGACAGGAAGGGGCTAGAGAAAGAAAGAAAGGGAGAGGAAGAGAAAGAGAGAGAGAGAAACATTGATTTGCTGTTCCCCTTATTGATACATTCATTAGTTGCTCTTATATGTGCCCTGACCAAAGATCAAACTCACAACCTTGGCATATGGGAATGACACTCTAACCAACTGAGCTACCTGGCCATACATATAATCTTTTTAGATTTTGGTTGGAACAGCATTGATTTATAAACCAAATTATCAGTAGAGATGTCTTCACATATTCACTGTTCCTACCCATGAAATTGGTACTTCATATAAATGTTAAAATGGTGTTCATATAAAAATAATAATGAAAAATAGAAGAAACATTTTTAACAAGCATGATGGTTTAAAGGTTTATACACTGCACATTTGTAAATCTCCTATTAAAGCACCATGGGATAATGAGAAATGACTTGACTAGATACTTTATAAGAAAGAAACACAAATTAGAAATGAGTATATAGAAAAATGCCTGGCTTAATTAATAGTAAACAAATGCAAATTTAAATATCCACAAGATACCACTTCACTTATCCAATTAAAACCCCTTTTTTAAATGCTATAATAGACACATCAGCTTGAGTCAAAGTGAATATTAGCTCCAATCAGGGTCCAGGTCATGGGATGAGCTTGTTAAAAACATTTATATGCAAATTAAAGAGCTTTATAAAAAAAGAACACATTAGAAGAAATTAAGAATAATGAGTTTAATCCAGTAAGATAGCAGTTATCACTGGTACTATCTGGTCTGTCTTTCAGATTTGTCTTCTAGTCCAGTTCCTCCATGGAACTCCTACAGAGGAAGTGAGAGAGACCAGGACAAAATAAACCCTGAAAGGATAATTTCATCATTTTTGAAGCACTAGAACATCCAGCACAATTTAGAGCCCGTTAGAGGGACACACTGCAGGAGAGGCATCACCCTGTACTTTGCACAGAACACTCTGAAGCCCCAAACTTCAACTACTGGGCTGAGGCAAAGCCCATCAGAAAGAAGCTGGTGTGCAAGCACAGGAGTGAATCTGCTGGTACTTTTTTAAAAGCTTGATCATAGGACTCAAGGAGAATTTCCAAAAGCCCTAAAGGTCCCACATCAACTAACAAGGGTAGGAGAAAAAAACAACATTGAGATTATTAGGTTGTTTATTTTAAAGATTTTATCTATTCATTTTTAGAGAGGGGAAGGGAGGGAGAAAGAGAGGAGAGAAACATCAATATGTGGCTGCACCCTGAGTGCACCCAGTTGGGCACCTGGAAGCAGCCCAGGGGTGCACCCTGACAGGGAATCCAACTGGTGACCCCCTGGCCCATAGTCTGGTGCTCAATTCCCTGAGCTACACCAGTCAGGGTGAAGTTATTAGTTTTTAATATGGACCTCTTCTGTTCCCATAAGCTAGTGAGGGCTGGGAGCAGCTAAGATTAAATCTTTGTTCAAAATCAGAAGGTGTGCAACAAGTCACACATCCTCATATACTGTTGGTAGGTATAGAAATGAGAAACTTTTTAGGATAATGTTTTGTAAAATACATCAAGATTATTTTTAAATTTTTAAATTTTTGACCCAAACACTATCCCACTAAAAATCTTGTCCAATAAAATAAGAGACATATGTAAATGTATGTCCAAGAAGATTTGTTCTAGTGTTAATTATTATAATAAAATCTCAAAAAGATCTAAATATTAAATTATAGGATGAAGGTTAAATGAGTTATGGGATAACTAAACAAATGGGTAGATGATTAAATACTATGGAACCCTGTATTAGAAAATTCTCTTCATAGTGGAAAACATAGTGATACAAAGATCTATGAAAGCATAGATCTAAACATAGTGGTAGATCTGGCCAGCTGGCCTGGCCCGACCCCAAAAGAGGAGGGGTCATAGGAGAGGCTGCCCAAGGCAGCGGTATACAAGCCAGCACAGTGCATTATGACAGATTTCCCTGCTGCAAAAGGAGGCCTTGTACAGAGCATGCACAAGACTAGTGAAATATTTGGACAAAAGTCCTCTTACTTCTTCTGGTTCCTGATTTAAGGAGAAACCAGAGGTCACAGTGTCACATGTACCATAAAGGTTAACATGGTAGCAGGGGGGAGTGTAGACCTGTCAGTCTAGCCTGGGAAAGGGATGGTATTGTTTGGGGTGCTGTATCTTTTCAGAGTAAGTAGAATTTGGGGATGGGAGATTTAAATGGAAGAAAGAGAGAAACATGAGCCTTCTTCCCCTTGCTCACTCTGTTAGGGGTCAGAGTGCTTGTGAACCAGTAGGCCCTGGGAGCCACGTGGCCAGGCATTAGGCCCCAGACCTTTCTGGGAAGCCACGGCATGATGATGGCCCTCTGGGTCACACACGCAGACTCCAGGGAGAAGCCTGAAGCAGGAGAGCCATCTACCTAGCAGCCGTGTGCTCCAAGAGGACAGATAAGGATGGAGTGGGATTTCTGGGCATGGTTTTGGGATTCAGTCTTTTGGAGAACACATGGGCTTTTTCTGTGTTTTGTGGAGGAGAGGAGCTTGGAGCTGGGGAGTCCCCCACACCCCCAAACTGTGCAACATTTTAATAAAGACCTTCTTTCTTCTCCACCAACTTTTGTCTCCATAATATGCCTGTGTTTGATGCAAGGCAGCTGAACCTTATTTTTGTTTGGTGACAATAGGGCATCAAATTGAATGTGCAAAGGTAAACCTATAGTTGGACATTTTTAACTGAGGGGTTTTTTTTCTTTCACAAAATTATTTATTTCGTCCTGTGTCTCTCCACTTCCTATACCAGTTAGAACCTTTGCCTTAGGGGAGGAGAAATCCATTGGGATGCTTAAAGGAATTTTTGACTTATAACAGGCTTACCATTCTGAAGCAAAGCACCTTTGATATGTAAGAACTGGGCCTTTGAGAGTGAATTAATCTTATTTTGAATTAATAAAAAGGACATGATTGGAATATTGAGACAGAATCTAGAAGACTGGCACATAAAGATAAAACTTAATCACAGAATAAAAAATAATGCAACATTAAAACAAAGTCAGTTTCCTTCCTGGTAGGAAGGAAGAAGAAAAATTCCCTCCTAGGCTGTAGGGAAGAGACTGGAGAAAAAGGGAAAGAAAAGAAAGCCAGATGTAAGAAGGATCCCTAACAGGACTGTCCTCCTGCCTGGTTTGAAATTCAAGATGGATACTTGTGCTCCAAATAAGTTTTAGGATTTGAGAAAAGAAGAGGGGCTTTTGTTCGACTTCCTCCATAAAATCAGGGAGGAGCCACTCTCAGAATGCCCACTGACCACATAAAGTGACTGCAGAAGGGTATGAATGGCAGCAGGTCAGGACCAGAGTCAGAAGTGGCCTGAATGAGCCACCCACCCCCACAATCCCCATAGTTCCCAAAGCGGGAAATGGAAGGGAGCTGAGAACAATGAGACAGCCAGCATGTGGGTGGGTGGGGGTGGGGTGACCACAGCAGAGCATAAGGAGCCTCATACTAAAGCCCGAGGCAATTGGTTCTCAGCAATAGTAGGGGAAGATGACAAAAACCCCTGGCAGCAATCACTCTGTGCTGTACTGCCCATGCCCAGAATGTAAAACTCTAGCTACATCAGCATCAGATTAGTGGGGCCAGTGACCCACAGGCAAAATCGACATAAGGCAAGACAATAGCTCACAAGGACTGCAGAGTAACACAAGGAGCAGATACCCATCCCCTGCTGGCAGGATGATAGCATGAACTTCCTCCTTTCCCAGAGGCCGTTGCAGGAGTGAGGAAGGTGGAGTGGAAAGGAGAAATCCTGAGAGGGAGTCTGAAGTTTGAATGTAATAATAACCTAGAAGGGAGTTATCCTCAACTAGCAACAAACTAACTTCAGCTACTGAGAAATTTGAAGCTATTTTTTACTGATCCCAGGTGAAACTATAAATTTCAAAACTAGGACATCTATAGACAATACTATTTTGGCTTATCTGGTACTTATTCTCTCTTCTGATAAAAGCAGCAGAGTTTCCCAAGTCCTGTTTCCCCAAAACCTGGGTGTTTCTTTGATTTTGAGGCCTGCCAGGAAATTTCTTTCCTTCCTTAAATTTGAAACTAGGTTGGTTTATTTGCAACTAAAGAACTGCAAGTGACACAAATATATACTCCCAATTATGTAAATGCACAAAATCACCCTGGCATGCACAGACACACATACACATATACATGTGGGAAATGATTAGAGGGAAATGAAATGTCATTAGTGATCATCTCTGGGTAACAAAAATACAAAAATGTCATGCTTTTTTTCTCTATACACTTCTAAATTTTCTATTCTCCACCATGAGTATGTATTGTTATTCACAATATGGAGAGATGAAAGTATTATCCATAATGCCCAGAGTAATAATATTAGGAAGCCCAATTGTATTAAAAAGTCATGTCATAGGCCTTTGTCTATGCTGTTGGCATCCTGGGCCAGCCAGCAGCTGCAAGTACAAGAACCATAGGGCAGTGTGGTGCAATGGAAAGAACACTAGACAGCCAGCCGAGGGACCTGAGTTTTAGCTCTGGCACTCACAGCCTGCCAACCTTCAATTAGTCTTTCTGCCTCCCTGAATCTCAAGTGTTTTCATCTCTGAAATGAAGGGTTAAACTTGCTTTAGGATCACAGAGGTCACTGACTTTTCAACCAGACCCCAGCTCAGATTCCAGCTCCCAATGTTTCTCAGATATGTATGTGACAGGACAAAATGTCCCAGTTATGCTGGCCAAAGTTTCAACTTTCAGAATACTTCCAGAAGAACTCTACAGATGCTGCTTGTTTTACTTCTGAGACTGAAACTGAACAATACCAATTGGATGTTTTCGATCTTATTTTCATGGCATCTGTCTGTCAGAAAGGACACTTCACAACCGAGCCTTTCCTGTCACCAGAATAAGAGTGCAGCTAGTGTTTGGCCCTGTCTGACATCAGTCCCAGATTAGCCTAAAACCCAGAACACCACCATGCTGAGTGGTGCCAGGTCTCTTCCTGCTCGGCACACTGACTGCCTCATCATGAAGCCTGTCATCAGAGCCACAGACCACAGGCAGAGGCTTATGGAGGGATCTAGTGAAAGGCAGATTTACTACTACTGCATCAACCCAAGAAATTGAAAAGCCAAGAAAATCCAAAGGGATGTGCTGTAATATCACACCACATCCTTAGTTAGTGCCAGTCGGTCCTGGGTGGGGACCTGGATGGAGCCCAGAGGTAGTAGGTGCACAGAATGGTACTGCTGGGATGGGAGCGACAAGAACAAAGACCAAACTAGCAACTTTTACATCTGTTTTATACTAACCATGACTTCACCAAACAAATTTCTCAGCTATTTTTCTCTCCTTCCATTCTATATCTATGTCTTGCCTCTTCCTCTGGGAATTTTCTTCCTCTTCCCATATACTATTATGTCTAAAAGTCCTCTTTGGTTTGTTGAGGACAAACTCCCCATTCACCAGAGTGATGCATGTCTCAGCACACAACTAACTCACAGGGTTCTAGGGAAAATATAAGCCCTAAACACTTCAATTCTGTAGAGTAAAAATCTACTCCCCTTTTTTTCTGTTCATCTTAATTTCTAATCCAAGAGAAGAAAACCAAATGGAAATGGACTGGGCAATCTTTTCCATGAAAAAAATGAATTTTTAAAATACTAAAAAGAGAAGAACTGAAATTTGAATGTAAAAAAGATACAACTAAGCACACTTGCAACCCTGGCAAGTACATTAAGGGGAGTGTAAAGGGAATTAGACTGCGTGGGAGTCAGGCTCAGTCCAAGGAAAACAGGCCCAGGAATGCTTCAAGATGGGATCTGAAGAGATGGAGTGAGTCACTAAGTGAAGAAGGGAGATGAGAATGGAAAACACCAGAGGACACCGTCATTCCAGTGAAAGAACCCCCATAACTAGCAGTGAGGAAGTCTGAAGGGTAGAAATGTCATTTAAACTCAACTGAAGAAAAGCAAAGAGAGAGAAACGATGATTTGTTTCTTTGCCAAATTCAGTTTGCTGATGTAGAGGGAAGAAAATGGGGAATGTGGGAGGGACTGAGGAATTCTAATAAGAAGGTTATCTCCCCCAAAGAATGACTAACAAGGGTTGTTTGGGTTTTTTTTTTTTGCTTAAAAGATTAAGTCATTACTCTTAAAAAAATTTTTTTAACCATAATCCATTTAAATGTCTTCTTGTTTTTAATTTAAGGTATCTTTATCCTTTCTGTGGCACCTCCTGCTCCCTTACTTCATATTAGGAAATTGTTTTCTGCTCAAGGATTATACTAGTAAGCACCAGAAAAGTAACACATGACCTCTTCGGTTATTTAAGAAAAACTGCTGACTCTTCAGTCAAAGCTGAAATACGAACTGCATCACAGTTAACTGCCGACCAACTATTCTTACTGAAAATGCAGCAGGTAAGGAACCCACAAACATGTGAATAGTCATAACTATTTCTCTCTCTCACTCTCACTCTCTCAAATTGCTTCAAGTCACAAATGTATTTTTAATTAAGTGAATCAAAACATCAACTGCTTACATTCTCTCCACTTTCAAATCTATCATCAAGTTAAGCGAGCAATTTAAGTTAATTTAATAAACAGAAAACAAAAATAAAATGAAATGTAGCCACTTTGAGAGAAGGTTAGTTCGGTGATTATAAAAAAGATCATTTCTACTTTGTTGCCAATGGGGATTTCTGGTGGCAGGTCTATCTGATAAGCTTCAGAAACAATAGTTCCATTGAACTGCTAAAAAGGAAGTTGTTGTGACCAGATTGCTTCCTGTGGTGAACAAAGGGCTTTTGCTGACACAGCAGACTGCATGGTTACAGAGAAAAGTTCACAAGTTTTGTCTTTCAAAACTGAAAGTTGTTGTTTTTTTAAAATTTCACTATTTGAAAAGGAAACAAAATCCTCAGA
Organism: Trachops cirrhosus; assembly: GCA_028533065.1. Classification (NCBI taxonomy): domain Eukaryota; kingdom Metazoa; phylum Chordata; class Mammalia; order Chiroptera; family Phyllostomidae; genus Trachops; species Trachops cirrhosus. Next base: position 91,367,250 of record CM052538.1, on the reverse strand, counting down.
CTTGCTTCCTAAAGAAGAATTTTAAAGGATAAAAGGGAGAGAAGGTAAGAAAGAAAGAGGGAAGGAAGCAACAAAACAATGGCATAGTCATGTTTCTGAGTGTTGTTTTTTTCTCTGTTACAAAGTATTAAGCTGTTGGATAATAAAGGAGCCAAAAAATGTTGCAAGGACCTGTGTGTGTCGTCATAAGAATAAGAATACAAGGCAAGGCCCATGGGGCCAAGGATACAGGGTTTTGAAATGAGTGTAAGGATTGATTCACCTGAAAACTTGTGGCATTGAGGTATCAGGCCAAAAGGCTAAGTCTTGGGAATGAGTGCATGAAGAAATAGAATAACTTCTCTCTCATGTCCTTCTTTCTTACCCCTCATGCTTGTTGTGGAGGGGATGTTGGGTAAGACAGAATAAATGAGCCCACTTTATGAGAACCATGGGAGTCCTGAGTCAGGTGTGCTCTCCCCTGAGCGCTTTCTCCAAATCAAACACCTTTTCTACGGTGGTTAAGGACATGATGAAAACACCTGGGAGGAATTACTGAAATACCATCTGTAACCAGAAAAGACACCAGCGTTCGGGCTGCCTGTCACTACCAAACCCAATAAGCAATGACAGCGATTGAATCTTTATGGGTACTGTATTCAAATGGCCAGCGATCTGAGAAGATGGTGGGTTCATACCCTAACAAACCATCTTGTCTTCTGTTTCCAGGCCAGAATTTTTATAAAGGGGGCAATAAACAAGGCACAGTGAGGGCTTTGAGATTCAGAAGCTGCAACATTTCTGTCCTGGGCAGTTAGCTATTCCCAGAGGAGAGTGGTCATCTGTCTCTCCCTGGAACAAAAAGGCCCAGATGCCTCCAGTTGTCCCCAGGTGGTAATCTCTAGCAGTGCCCCAGGAGCCAGGATGGGCCTTATCTGTAGTTTCTGAAACAAAAGCTTTAACATACACATTACTTGCTAGACATAACTTTTTACCTTAAGCTAAAATTTTCCAAGTCTTGAGTCCCCTATCAATCTGAGGTTGCTTTCCAATAGCACTGTGTAGGTCTCTATGATAATGGAAGACAAAGCAACTATGTCTTGATAGAAATGTCTCTATATGAAAATATATATACAAGGCAGGGCAGAAGTAGGTTTACAGTTGTGAGTAGGCAAAACAGAGTTTATTCTTATATTGTTATTTATTAATTGTTGTATTATTTTCCATACAAACAACCGTAAACCTACTTTTTCTGGACTCTGTATATGCTTGTACATTTTTCATGATGGGAAGTGATGGGATATCAGGCAGAAGGCCTAAGAGAAGTCCAGGAAGAAGCATAAAGTACCTGGTGGAAAGAAAAAAGAAAAAAAGAAAAGAGGTATTAAAGGCACTTGAACATTTGTCTCACTTCAACTGTGACCACAGTGACATTTTGCCTTAGTGCCTTAATACATGCAAAGAGAATAAGTACCAATTTCACATTTAAAAAAGTTTAGTTAGACATTAGAAAAACTTTGGAGAGTATCTATATCATTGTTTCTTTGAAAGTAAAAGTAAATCAGAACTGGTGACAAAATTTGCAGGGCCCAGTGCAATATGAAAATTCAGAGCTCCTTCTTCAAAACTTGTTAACAATTTCAAGATGGCAACAGCAGAACACTAAACTAAGCAAGGGGCCCTCTGAGTGTGGGTGCTCCGTGTCTGCACTGGTCAGACACCCATGAAGCTCACCCTGCCATAAAATTAAGATCAGATTTGGATGGGTTCCCTAAGTATTTGGGGGGAAAAACCCAAATGTAAATTCCCACCACAAAAGTTTAAGAGAGGGAGCTTGATTATTGAAGACAGCAAACCGGTTATCTTCTGTTTTCGATGAGCTATAGCAGGTCTAGATGCCCTCAATGTTGCTTCTCCTCCTAACATTTTTTAAATTCTACTAGAGCACAACCTGCCCCCTAGAACAATGAGAGACCTCAGAAGGACATTATATGCAGCTCTCAGATGTGGAAAAGGTTGAAAACATGCTCTGGGTAGGTTTGGTTTCTTCGAAATGTCTTTAAATCATTGTAATTTTTTCAAGTCTAAATAAATCTATGTTTTCACCATTACAGTTTAATGATTTCAGTTCTGAAACAAAGTGAAAATACCACTGGTAGTTTACCGTTTATATCATGTAATGCTAAACTATCAGTATAAATGCTTGTATTTTATTTTAAAATTTAAAAATTAGTGAACAAACCTTTAATACATTTAAAATATAAAGATTTATAAATATATTATAGCCCTGACTGGTGTGGCCCAATGGATTGATAGCTAGCCTGAGAACCAAAGCATCACTGGGTTGATTCCCAGTCAGGGCACATGTCTGGGTTGTGGGCCAGGCCCCAGTAAGGGGCACTCAGGAGGCAATCACACATTGATGTTTTGCTCCCTCATATTCTCCGTCCAGCCCCCTCTCTAAAAATAAACAAATAAAATCTTTTTTAAAAATAAGTGTTTAAAAATAAAAATAAATATAAACATCAAATAAAAATTAAAATGCATAACAATATTGTATAAATGTTAACCATTTATTATCATAGTAGGTAGATATACATTACTTCCTCACACAACAAAAGAAGGATAACAACCAATTTAAAAATTAAAAACAACCAGAACTGCCAGAAAATCCAACTGCATGGAACTCTGACACCCAAGGTGTTGAAGAAATATTCATCCAGATGGGTAGAAGGGGTGGAGACTGGCAGCCAGGCAGAGAGGATGTGCGGCACCTTGGGGATGAGGCAGGGGCTGGCAATCCAGGCAGTCCCACGTTTGCATGTGGATAAACTGGGAGGAACAATGGGGGAGTGAGACAGACCTTGAAACCCAGTGTTTCAGTGCGGGAAACTAAAGACTCAAAAACCCCTAGCTATAAAAGTCTTTGGGGATTGTGAAGGTGGGAGAAACTCCAAGTCTCATAAAAGAGTTGGTTGGAAAGGCCCATGAGGTCCTACAATGTACATGAATCCACTGTAAATCAGCACCTGAAAGGGCACAATCTACTTGTGAGAAGTGAAGGAAGTGACAGAAAGTAGGGCAAGAACTGAGCAAGCAGCATTGTTCACTCTCTGACCCATCATCCACAAATAGCACCGCAACATAGAAAAGTGGGTTGCCCCACTCCAGTGAGTACCTAAGGCTCTGTACCTAACAATATAATGGGTGTGCCAAGACAAAGAAACATGGCACAAATGAAAGAACAAACCAAAGCTCCAGAAAAAGAACTAAGCAATGAGGAGATAGACAACTTATCTGATACAGAATTCAGAACACAGGTAATCAGGATGTTCACAGAAATGGTTGAGCTCAGTTGCAAAATGAAGGAAGAAATGAAGGCTATACAAACTGAAATAAAGAAAAATATACAGAGAACCAATAGTGAAGGGAAGGAAACTGGGATTCAAATAAACAATTTGGAACAAAGGGAAGAAATAAACATCTGACCAGAACAGAATGAAGAAACAAGAATTCAAAAAAATACAAAAGACACTGAAATAGAGTTGTCAGTGCCAGAGGGGAGAGGGGAGGGAATTTCAGGGGAGAAGGGAAGGGTTTACAGGAACAAATATAGAGGACACTGGACAAAACTAGGGGTGTTGGAAAGGGGAGGGAGGAGGGGAGGAATGGGTGGGTGGGCTGGAATGGGAATAAAGGATAGAAACTGTACTGAATAAACTAAAATAAAAATTAAAAAAAAAAAGAATATCAGAAGAGAGAAAAAGCATATAAAAAGCTAAATTTTCAAGGGTCGCAGGGAGCTAAAGAAATAGCCAATGATCCTTCTGACTATGTACTGAAGAATAGGGAAAAAAACAGACACAATCCATTTCTAAGTGTACCATATAGTCTGTTAAAACAACTAGTTAACACAATGCATAATTAAAAAAGAAAACCATAAAAATATCATTTTGTAAAATTTCCTACACTTGATAGAAAGAAAGCAGAATACCTTTACTTCTATTTTGCTTTCTTCTTCACAATTATGGACTTTGAAATTTAGGATCACCATCTATCCCAGGCTGCTTAGGATAGGCCCAGTTTATACCTGTGGCTCACATGTAATTAATAGTGTTCCATATCCTTCCCAGTCTGGGTCTCACTTTGCATAGTGGTCTAGATAGGACAGAGATGGGTGCATAATTTGTTGAACCCAGTGCAAAATTAAAATGTGGAGGCTCTTGTTCAAAATGTAGGAAATAAAGTACTATTAAAGGCAAAAAAAAAAAAAAAAGAATTCAAAAAAATAGGGAGAGGATTAGGAATCTCTAAGACAGATTTAAATGCTCCGACATCCGAATCATAGGGGTGCCAGAGGAGAAGAAGAAGAGCAAGTAATTGAAAACTTATTTGAACAAATAATGAAGGAAAGCTTACCCAATCTGGCAAAGGAAATAGACTCCCAGGAAGTCCAGGAAGCCCAGAGAGTCCCAAAGAAGTTGGACCCAAATAGGAACACACCAAGGCACATCATCAGTAAGTTACCCAAGATTAAAGATAAAGAGAGAATCTTAAAAGTAGCAAGAGAAAGGGAGATGGTTACCTACAAAGGAGTGCCCATAAGGCTATCAGCTGATTTCTGAAAAGAAATCTTGCAGGCAAGAAGGGGCTGGAAAGAAGTATTCCAAGTTATAAAAAGTAAGAACCTACATCCAAGATTACTCTATCCAGCAAAGCTATCATTTAGAATGAAGGACAGATAAAGGCTTCCCAGATAAGGTCAAGTTAAAGGAGTTCATCATTACCACGCCATTATTATATGAAATGTTAAAGGGACTTATCTAAGAAATAGAAGATCAGAAACTATGAACAGTAAAATGGCAAGAACTCACAACTATCAACAACTGAACCTAAAAAACAAAAACAAAACCTAAGCAAACAACTAAAATAGGAACAGAATCACAGAAATGGAAATCACATGGAGGGTTATCAGTGGGAAGGGGGAGGGGGAGAATTTGGAGGAAAAGTACAGGAAAAGAAGCATAATAGGTAGCCACAAGATAGGCAGGGGAAAGTTAAGAATAGTATAGGAAAGGCAGAAGCCAAAGAACTTATGTATATAACCTACGGATATGAACTAAGGGGGCAGTGGGATGCTGGAGGGTAGGGGGGTTTAAGGCAGAGAGGGAGAAAAAGAAGAAAAATATGGGACAACTGTAATAGCACAATCAATAAAATATATTTAAAATTATTCATAGACAAAAGTATTTAAAATATTTTTAAAATGTATTGAACACTTTAAATTAAAATAATTGAATTTACCATGAAAAGATTGAAATGTGACTTCTAGTCAAGCTGGAGGTGTAGGAAGACATGCTTTGCCTCCTCATGCAACTACAGAGAGAATTACAACTATATCCAAAACAAGTAACACCCAGAATGGTCAGAAACTTGAGCTGTATTGAAGCCCAACAACCAAGGATTTAAAGAAGCCACATGCATCTAGACTGGTAGGAGGGGCAGAATCATAGATATGGGCTCAGAGGTGCAGAGACGTGGTGTGGCACAGAGAAGCAGCAACAACAGATTGGGCAGTCTAACATTCACATGTGGTGGATAAAAATCAGGAGGGTTACCTTGGGGGACAGTGATCCCAGCCCCAGGCCAGACCACAGACCCCAGGCTTCCAGCACCAGGATGACAAAGTCCCATAAGTTCTAGCTATAAAAACCAGGGGGGTTTGGGGCAGCAGAAGAAATTGCCAGATTTTCAGAAGAGTCCATTTAAAGGGCCTGTATGGCTTAGAATTCACACAAACCCATCCACTCTGGGATTCACCACAAGGGCAAGAGCTAGAAGGGCACCAGTCGCGTAAAGGAAGTGAGTGAAGTGACTGAAATGGAGCAAGTGCCAGGCAAACCTCCTGAAGCCAGCCAGCAGCATTGCCCTCTCTCTAGCTATCCCCCCACCCAGAGCCAGAAAGCAGTGAAGTGGGTTGCCCCACCCAGGTGAATATCTAAGGCTTTGCCCCACATAATTTACAGGTGGATTTTCTAAGAAAGGGGGTCAAAGCAGCTCTTCCTAATAGATGGAAACAAACACAAGGATACTGCCTAGTTGATGAGATAAAGAAATATGGCCCAAATGAAAGAACAGAACAAAACTGAGATAACCAACCTATCAGATACATAGTTCAAAATACTGATGATCAGGATGCACAAAGAACTCATTGAATATGACAAAAACATAAGGGAAGAAATGAAGCTTATACTAAGTGAAATAAAAAAAAATCTATAAAGAACCAACAGAGGAGAGGATGAAGCTGAGAATCAAATAAATGATGTGGAACACAAGGAAGGAAAAAGCATTCAAACAGAACAACAAGAAGAAAAAGAATTCAAAATAAAATGAGGATAAGCTCAGGAAACTCTGAGACAACTTTAAATGTACAAACATCCAAATCATAGGGTTGCCAGAAGGAGAAGAGGAAGAGTAAGAAATTGAAAACTTATTTGAAAAAATACTGAAAGAAAACTTCCTTACTTTGGTGAAGGAAATACACATACAAGTCTAGGAAGCACAGAGAATCCCAGACAAGTTGGATCCAAATATGAACACACCAAGACACATCATAATTAAAATGTCAAAGGTTAAAGATAAAGAGAGAATCTTAAAAGCAGCAAGAGAAAGGGAGAATTACCTACAAAGGAGTTCCCATAAGACTATCAACTGATGTCTCAAAAGAAACCTTTCAGGCAAGAAGGGGCTAGAAAGAAGTATTCAAAGTCGTGAAAGGCAAGGACCTACATCCATGATTACTCTATCCAGCAAAGTCATCATTTAGAATGGAAGGGCAGATAAAATGCTTCCCAGACAAGATAAAGCCAAAGGAGTTCATCATCACCAAGTCGTTATTACATAAAATGTTAAAGGGACTTATTTAAGAAAAAGAAGATCAAAACTATGAACATTGAAAGAGCAACAAATTCACATCTACACCAAATCTTAAAAAAAAAAAAAAACAAGCAAACAACCAGAACAGGAACAGAATCATAGATAGGGAGGAGCTGGGAGGAGGAAGGGAGGGAGGAAGATACAAGGATTAAGAAGCATCATTGGTAGGTACAAAATAGACAGAGGGGTGTCAAGAATAGTATAAGAAATTATGAAGCCAAAGAACTTATATGTATGGCCCAGGGACATAAACTAAAGGGGAGGGGATTGCTCAAGGGGAGAAGGGTGCACAGCAGAAGAGGGGAAAGGGGGAAAAAATTGGGACAATCATAACAGCATAATCAATAAAATATATTTTTTAAAAAAGAAAAGTTGGAAATGTAACAATACATTTTATTTAGAGGAAGGGAGAGGGGGAGAGAGGGAGATGGAGAGAGAGAAAGACAGAGACAGAGAGAAAGATGGAAATATTGATTTTTGTTGTTCACTGATTCATGAATTCATTGCTTAATTGTTGTATGGGCCCTGACTGAGGATTGAACCCACAATCTTGGTGTCTCAGGATGACTCACTAATCAACTGAGCAACTCATCCAGGGCAACAATAACCTTTTAATTAAATGCAGTATAAAAGCAAAGTCATCAGTTTTGTCATGATTGATCCTTGAGCAACATTTTGTGCATTTTTTTCCACCTACTGAAAAAGTATTCTGACTATATAATAGTTGGGGGGCTGATAAGAAATAATTTAGTGTGCCAACTCCAAATAATTCACTCTGGCCATCATTTTCAATTAAGTATATTTATTATTTGATGATAAACTTTGGAACCAACTTTTTTTTCAGTGACTACAGTGTTTTGATTGCTAATGATTGTTTTGTTTTACTGATATTTTAAAAGAATTAAAGTTCATTTTCCTTTTTTCTCCAATCTTATCATGCATAAATGAACACTCTCAAACAGAATTAGCTGTATTACTTTTTAAAAAATTAATCTTTATTGTTTTTTTACATTACCTTTTAGTTATCTTATATCCCCCTAACCCCAGCAATCAACACACTGTTGTCCATGTCCATGGATCCTTTTCTTTTTTCTCAATCCTTCCACCCCCTAATCTCCTCTCCCCCCACCAGCTGTCATCTCTCTCTCCATCTATAAGTCTGTCTCCATTTTCCTTGTTAGTTCAGTTTGTTTACTAGATTCCACATATGAGTGTAATAATATGGTATTTATCTTTCTCTGACTGACTTATTTCATTTAGCATAATGTTCTTCAGGTCCATCCATATTGTTGCAAAGGATAAAATTTTCTTCCTTTTTTAAGGCCAAGTAGTAATCCATTGTGTAAATGTCCCATAGTTGTTTTATCCATTCATCTATTGATGGACACTTGGCCGCTTCCATATTTTGGCAATTGTAAATAATACTGCCATGAACATAGAGGTGCTTATGTTCTTTTGAATTAGTGTTTTGGGTATATTCCCAGAAGTGGAAACCCTGGGTCAAAAGGCAGATCCATTTTTAATTTTTTGAGGGATCTCCATATTACTTTCCACAGTGGCTGCACCAGTCTCCCTTTCCACCAACAGTGCAAAACAGTTCCTCTTTCTCCAAATCCTCTCCGGCACTTGTTGTTTGTAGATTTATTGATGATAGTCATTCTGACAGATGTGAGATGCTATCTCATTGTGGTTTTAATTTGCACTTCTCTGATGATTAGTGACATTGAGCATCTTTTCATGTATATTGACCATGTACATGTATATTTGGAGAAGTGTCTATTCAGGTTCTTGCCACTTTTTTAATTGTTTTTTTTTATGTTGAGTTTTATAAGTTCTTAAAAAATTTTGGATATTAATCCCTTATCAGATGTATCAGCAAATATGTTCTCTCATTCTGTGGGCTTTTTATTTTGTTGTGATTTCCTTTCCTATGCAAAACTTTTTAGCTTGGTGTTGTTTCCTTTGTTTTTTCCTTTGTTTCCCATGCCTGAGGAGATATATCCAATAAAAAATTGTACAAGCAATGCCCAAGATTTTGCTGTCTATGTTTTCTTCTAGTATTTTTATGGTTTGGGGTCTAATATTTAAGTCTTTGATCCATTTTGAATTTACTCTTCTGTATAGTGTAAGAAGGTGGTCTAGTTTCATTTTTCTGCATGTTTTTGTACAATTTTCCAAACACCATTTATTGAATAAATTATCTGTAGCCCGTTGCATATGCTTGCTTTCTCTGTGGTATACTAATTGACTATGAAAGAATGTGTTTCTTTCCAGGCTCTCTAGTCTCTTCCATTGCCCTATGTGTCTGTTTTTTTTTTTATGCCAGTACCATGGTGTTTTGATTACTATGGCCTTATAGTATAGTTTGATATTAGGTAGCATGATTCCTCCAACTTTGTTTTTCCTTCTCATGTTGCTGTTTCTCTGCAGGGTCTTTTGTGGTCCCATACAAATTTTTGAAATATTTGTTCTAGTTTTGTGAAATACAACATTAGAATTTTGATAGAAATTGCATTGAATCTTTAGATTGCTTTGTGTGGTATGGACATTTTAATGATGTTAATTCTTCCTACCCATAAACACAGTATGTGCTTTCACTTAATTATATCTTCTTCAATCTCTTTCTTCAGTGTCTTATACTTTCTGAGTACAGATTTTTTACATCCTTGGTTAGGTTTATTCCTAGGTATATTATTTTTTGAAGCAATTGTGAATGGTATTGTCTTCCTGATTTCCTTTTCTGTTAGTTCATTATTGGCATATAAAAATGCAACTGATTTCTGAATATTAATTTTGTATCCTGCTACTATGCTGGATTCATTGATCAGTTACAGTAGTTTCTTGGTGGAATCTTTGAGGTTCTCTATGTACACTGTTATTCCATCTGCAAATAAAGACAATTTTACTACTTCCTTTCCAATTTGGATGCCTTTTATTTCCTCTTCTTGTCTGATCGATGTGGCTAGGACTTCCAGTATTACATTGAATAAGAGAGGTGAAAGCAGACATCCCTGTCTTGTTCCCGATCTTATGGGGAAAGCTTGTAGTTTTTGCCCATTGAGTATGAGGCTGACAGTGGGTTTGTCATATGTGGCCTTTATTATGTTTAGATATCTTCACTCTAATTACACTTTGCTGAGAGTTTTTATCATAAGTGGTGCTGGATTTTATCAAATGCATTTTCTGCATCATCTAATATGATCATGTGGTTTTTATTCTTCATTTCATTTATGTAGTGAATCAATTTATTGATTTGCAAATGTTGTATCAGCCTTGCTTTCCCATAATAAATTTCACTTGATCATGGTGATTGAAATTCTTCTCTTGGATTTTATGAAATAGTTTGAGAATGATGAGTGTTAGTTCTTATTAGAATGACTGGTATAATTTACCTGTGAAGTCATCCAGCCCAGGGTTTTGGTTTGCTGGGAGTTTTTTGATTACTGCTTAATTTCACTAGGTATAATATTTGTATTTAGATTCTCTGATTCTTCCTCATGTGGTTTTGGAAGATTGTATGTTTCAAGGAATTTATACATTTCATCCAGATTGTCCAGATTGTTAGCATATGGTTTTTTTTGTATTTTCTTAAATTCCTTTGAATTTCCTTGATATCAGTTGTTTCTTTTTTTTAACTTTTGTCATTACTATTTTATTTATTTATCTTTTTTTAGAGAGGGGGAAGGGAAGGAGAGGAGAGAGGGAGAGAAACATCAATGTGTGGTTGTGTCTTACGCACCCCCTGCTGGGGACCTGGCCCACAACCCAGGCATGTGTCCTGACTGGGAATCAAACCAGAAACCATTTGGTTCACTGGCCTGCACTCAATCCACTGAGCTACAACAGCTGGGTCTCAGTCGCTATTTCTACTCTTTCATTTCTAATTTATTTATTTGGATCCTTTTCCTTTTTTTCTTAATGAGTCTGGTTAAACATTTGTCAATCTCGTTTTCTTTTCAAAGAACTAGCTATTGGATTCATTGATTTTTTGTATTGTTTTTTGAGACTGCTTTATTTATTTTTGCTCTGATCTTTATCATTTCCTTTCTTCTACTTACTTTGGACTTTGTTGTTCTTTTTCAGATGTCTTTAAGTATGAGGTTAGATTGTTTATTTGAACTTTTTCTTGTTTTTTTGTTTTTGTTTTTGAGATAAGCCTATAATGCTATGAATTTCCGTCTTAGGATTCCTTTCCCAGTTTTCCACACATTTTGGATTGTTACATTCTCATTTTCATTTGTTTCAACTTATCTTTTGATTTCTTCCTCAACCTCATTGTTGACTCATTCATTGTTTAATAACGTTATTAAGCTTACATGTCCATGTGTGTTTTTTTGGTGTTCTTCTTGTGATTGATTTCTAGTTTCACAGCATTGTAGTCAGACATGATGCTTGATATGATTTCAATCTTCTTAAATTTATTGAAACAGACTTTGTGTCCTAACATGTGGTCTATCTTAGAAAATGTTACACATGCACTTGAAAAGTATTTATATTCCAGTGTTTTGGGGTGAAATGCTCTGAAGATATCGATTAAATTCATTTGACCTAGGGTGTTGGTTAAGGCCACTGTCTCCTGTTGATTTTCTGCCTGGAAGATCTATCCACTGAAGTCAATGGGGTGTTAAAATCCCTGATTATTACTGTATTTCTGTCAGTCTCTCCCTTTATGTCCTTCAAGGTTTGCTTTACATATTTAGGTACTTCTATGTTGGGTAAGTAAATGTTTACTGGGGTTATATCCTCCTGTTGGATTGTGTCCTTCTTTCTCTCTTACTATACATAGTCTTGGTTTTAAAGTCTATTTTCTTGAACATAAGTACTGCTACCACAGCCTTTTCTTCTTCTCCATTTACATGAAATATCTTTTTCCATCACTTTCCTTTTAGTCTGTGTGCATCTTTCAATCTCAGATGGTCTCTTGGAGGCAGAATATATATGGGTCATCTTTTCTTATTCATTCAGCTACTGTATATCTCTTCTTTTTGTATTTTTTATTGATTATGCTATTACAGTTTTCCCAATTTTTCCCTCTTTATCCCCCCTCCACCCTGCACCCCAACTCCCCAGCATTCCCCTTCTTAGTTCATGTCCATGGATTGTACATAAATGTTCTTTGAGTTCTCTGTTTCCTATACCATTTTTTATCTCTTCCCATCTATTTTATGCCTACTAATTATGCTTCTTTTTTAAATTTTATTTTAATCATTGTTCAAGTTAATTATGCTTCTTATTCCCTGTACCTTTTCCCCCGATTCCTCCCTTCTTCCTCCCCACTGAAATCCCTCCATGTGATGTCCATTACTCTGATTCTGTTCCTGTTCTAATTGTCTGCTTAGGTTTTGTTTTTGCTGTTTTTCTTTTCTTTTTAGGTTCATTTGTTGATAGTTGTGAGTTTGTTGTCATTTTGTTCATATTTTTATCTTCTTTTTTTAGGTAAGTCCCTTTAAAACTTCATATAATAATGGTTTGGTGATGACGAACTCCTTGAACTTGACCTTATCTGGGAAGCACTTTATCTGCCCTTCCATTCTAAATGAAAGCTTTGCTAGATAGAGCAATCTTGGATGGAGGTCCTTCCTTTTATGACTTGGAATACTCCTTTCCAGCCCCTTCTTGCCTGCAAGATTTCTTTTCAGAAATCAGCTGATGGCCTTATGGGCACTCCTTTGTAGGTAACCATCTCCCTTTCTCTTGCTACTTTTAAGATTCTCTCCTTATCTTTAATCTTGGGTAACTTACTGGTGATGTGCCTTGGTGTGTTCCTCTTTGGGTCCAACTTCTTTGGGACTCTCTGGGCTTCCTGGACTTCCTGGGAGTCTATTTCCTTTGCCAGATTAGGGAAGTTTTCTTTCATTATTTTTTCAAATAAGTTTTCAATTTCTTACTCTTCTTCTTCTCCTTCTGGCAGCCCTATAATTCAGATATTGGAATGTTTCAGGTTGTCCCAGAGGTTCCCAAGTCTCTCTGCTTTTTTGAATTCTTGTTTCTTCATTCTGTTCTGGTGGGATGTTTATTTCTCCCTTTTGTTCCAAACCATTGCTTTGAGTCCTGGTTTCCTTCCTGTCACTGTTGGTTCCCTGAATATTTTGCTTTATTTCATTTTGGGTATCTTTCTTTTGTTCTTTCATTTTTTGACCCCACTCAATCTGTTCTGTGAGTATTTTAATTACCAGGGTTTTAAATTCTCCATCAGATAAGTTGGCTATCTCCTCATTGCTTAGCTCTGTTTTTGGAGCTTTGCTCTGTTCTTTCATTTTGGCCCTATTTCTTTGTTTGGGGCCCCTGTAAAGTTGTAAGGGGGTGGGGCCTTCGGTATTCACCTGGGCAGGGCAAGCCTTCTTGCTGTGCTGCAGCACTGCCTGTATGGGAGAGGCAGGAAAGTGAACAATTCAGCTCTCCTGCTTGGCTCTAGCCCACTTTCCAATGAACTCTCATGTGAGACTGGGAGTTTCTTCCACCGCGGCAACCACTGTAGATCACAGTGAGCTCTGAGTCTCAGTTTCGCCTTCAGCCAGCCCTGCCCACATGGTCTACTGCCTTGCCGCAGGTTCTTACCAGTCTGGTTGTTCAGGTCAACTTTTTCTTCAATTCCTCGGTTGTCAGAGTTCCATGCAGTTTGGTTTTTTGGTGCTTCTGGTTGTTTATTGATTTTATATTGGTGGTTATCCTCCTTTTGGTTGTGCAAGGAAGTAAAGGGTTTCTACCTACCCCTTCATCTTGGCAGGAACTTCGGCTACTGTATGTCTTTTGGTTGGAGCATTTAAGCCATTTACATTTAAGGTGATTATTGATAAATACATATGTAGTACCATTTTGTTAGACTGTTTTTCTCTCTTTTTTTGTTTGTTTGTCTTTTTCTTCTTCTTCTTAAAGCAAGCCCCTTAACATTTGTTGCAGTACTGGTTTGGTATTAAAAAACTCCTTTAGCTTTTTCCTGTCTGGGAAGCTCCTTATTTCTTCTTCGATTTTAAATGAAAATTATAGCATTGATGGGTAAAGTATCCTTGGTTGTATGTAGGTCCTTGCTTTTAATCACCCTGAATATTTCATACCACTCCCTTTGGGCCTGAAATGTTTCTGATAAGCAATCGGATGACAGTCTACTTAGTACTCTCTTGTATGTAACAACCTGCTTTTCTCTTGCAGTTTTAGGATTCTCTCCTTGTCTTTAAGCTTTGTCATTTTAATTATTATGTGTCTTGGTGTAGGCCTATTTGGGTCCAGCTTGTTTTGGAATCTTTGAGTTTCCTGGACTTGTATGTCTTTTTCCTTCACCAAATTAGGGAAGTTTTTGGTCATTATTTTATCAAATAGGTTCTTGATCCGTGCTTGCTCTCTTCTGTTTCTGGTATTCATATGATGTGGATGTTGTTCTGCTTCATTTTGTACAAAATATTTCCTAAGCTCTTCTTATTTTTTTTAAATAAATTTTTTCCTTTTTTTCTTTTTGCTGCTATGCCTGGGTGTTTTATTCTGCCTTGTTTTCCAAATCACTGATGCTATCCTCTGCTTCATCTAACCTACTGGTTATTCCTTCCAGTGTATTATTTATTTCAGATATTGCATTCTTTATTTCTGACTGGTCCTTTTGTATGGTTTCTATGTCTTTTTTTATGCTTTTGAGTACCCTTATAGTCATTATCCTAAACTCTCTATTGGATAAGTTGCTCACCTCCATTTTATCTAGTTCTTCTTCTGGAGAATTTTCCTGTTTTTTCATCTGTTTCTTTGTGTTCCCATTTTGGCTGCTTCTTTGTATTTTCACCTCAGTTGTTAAACTAATCAGCCTTAAACCTATCAGTTGTTAAGATAATCAAGCTGTAATCAGCAGTGTGGTTTAAACTCCCTGTGGTGGGGCAGATTAATTTCTGTGGGTGGGGCAGATTAATTTCTGTGAGTGGGGCTATTGCTTCCCCTCAAGCTGACACCATTCAGAGAAGAACATTCTGCCTGAGAAAGAAGGCTCCTGCAGTGTGGAGAATGACTCAGCACAGGAATACTGATGGCTGTTCCTTCAGTTCTCTCCCCAGAGCCACCAACCCCAGATTCTCCTCAATCATCTCTAGCCCACTCTGCCCTCCCTCTGCCAGAGCGCAGAGTAAGTAGCTGCAAAAGAAAATTTTTTTTCTAGTATAAGCTTTTTTAAAAGATTTTATTTATTTATTTTTAGAGAGAAGGGAAGGGAGAAAGAGAGAGAGAGAAACATCAATGTGTGGTTGCCTCTCACGTGACCCCTACTGGGGACCTGGCCCACAACCCAGGCATGTGTCCCAACTGGGAATCAAACTGGTGTCCCTTTGGTTTGCAGGCCAGCACTCAACCCACTGAGTCACACTAGCCAGGACTGCAAATGAAATTTTTTGTGTTGGCCCTTTAAGAGGCTCTCTGAGTCTCCAGTCATCTCTCTCTCTGGCAGGCAGAAAACCTGCTTTTTTCACATCTGGATGTTATTTGGGTTCCTTTCCTGCTCTGGTGCTATAGGCTATGGAGCCCAGCTTAAGGTTTAGACCCCTCACTTCTTATGGGAAATCCCCAGCTGCTAAAATATCCCTCTGGTTCTTCAACTGCCACCCATGGGAGCCCAGCCAGCCCTCTTGTGTCTCTGTACTCCCTACTAGTCAAGTTGTAGTGAAGTGGTTTCTTCTGTCTGTCCTTGTTTATACGGCTTCTCTCCAGTTAGTGTTTAGCTGGTTATTCAGGATGCTTTCTCTGCAATTTAGTTGTAATTCCATATTGGTCCTGGGAGGAGGTTGGTGTAGCTTCCACTTATTCCTCCACCATCTTAGATCTTACTACATCACTTTTAAAACTACCATTTTTAGCCCTGACTGGTGTGCTCCAGTT
Source organism: Trachops cirrhosus (assembly GCA_028533065.1). Taxonomy (NCBI): domain Eukaryota; kingdom Metazoa; phylum Chordata; class Mammalia; order Chiroptera; family Phyllostomidae; genus Trachops; species Trachops cirrhosus. The sequence continues at coordinate 91,351,488 of CM052538.1, read as the reverse complement.
GGTTGGGTGTCATCCCACAAAGTGAAGAATCACCACTTCAGTTCCCCGTCAGGGTTGCAGGTTTGGTCCCCAGAAGGGATGCACACCAGAGGCAACTGATTGATGTTTTTCTCCCTCTCTTTTTCCCTACCTTCCCCTCTCTCTAAAAATAAATAAATAAAATCTTTTTTTAAAAAAACTTATTTTTATAGTCTACCAGTATAGGAAACTCTTTGAACTGGTGTAAGAATTTCACAATAGAAGCTTTGCAAAATCACAATATGGCTGCTTATTGAGATATATAAATATACACTTCTCTAAAACAAAGTTAGTTTTTTGTATAAATTGAATTGGGTTATTGATCTTGATCTCAAAACACAAATAATTCAGATATCAAATGTTTTAAAATAATAAGATAATGGTATTAGATAAGCAAAAACATCAGTATATAGGAGATTACAAATATCACTACATAGAAAAGTATCAGGTTATCAAATACCAGCTTTACCACAATCATTATGGTTAATTTGATTTTGTAATCCAGCCCTCATATATACACAAAAGTTCATTTTATTTTGAAAATTTCAAGGTTATCCTTAAGAAAAGTGGAGATATTATAGCAACAAAAACCTAAGGTTAGAATCATCACAATGAATTTCAGATCAATGGGGATTAATAAATATTTCCATTTTAAAACAGGCACAGTATAACAAAGAAAATAACATAACTCTCCATCATCAACTAATTTTTCATTCTTTGACAGTAGCCAGCTTGGGCTATGACATAACCTTGGGAATGGAGGCTCATTCACAATGGGACAAGATAGAAGGACATTGGACCCCTGATACCATCAAGTGCCAAACCAGCCATATATAACCACTTCAAGACATTTACAATAGAAAAAAAACTCTTTTTAGCCCACTATTATTTGAGATTTTTGGCCACTCAGAATCAAATCTAAGATAAAATTCTGTGTACATAGTGTGCTGTTTCACATACAAAACCTAAAATATGTGACACTGGCTCAAAGAAAGTGGTTGGAATATTTTCTATGAACTAGAAAAGTAGCAACTCTTCTTATGTCTTAAAAAATAATAAAACTGTTACCTCTAACTTAGAAGGCAGACCACTTGCTAGTTAAAAATGTAGTAGTTGGAAGATATTTAGAAAAAAATCAGGGTACTGGTACTTTTTGACTGCATCAAATCCTTACAAGCTAGAGCTAGAGCTAGGTAGAATTCAAACAAAGGTGGAAAGGACTTCATTTAGCTCTGCTGAGAGAGGCCTACTCTGTCTGCAACCTGTAATCAAAGGAAACTGAATATGTAATGAATTGGAGCCTCCCCAGATTTGAAAAAGCCAAGCCTTGTCCTGGCTGGGTAGCTCAGTTGGTTAGAGCGTTGTCCTTTTACACCAAGTTTATGCATTTGATCCCTGGTCAGGGCACATATAAGAATCAACCAATGAATGTATAAGTAAGTGGAACAACAAAAATAATGTTTCTTTCTCTCTCTCCCTCCTTTTTTCTCTCCCTCTAAAATCAGTTAAAAAAACTAAACTACTAAAAAGTCAAGCCTTTTATCCTCCAACTGAAGCAATTTTAATCAATGCCTTAGAAACTGCAATCTTAACAGTGACCAGTATGGCTCATGTGGTTGGGCATCATTCCCCAAAAGCAAAGGGTCGCCCATTCTGATTCCTACTCAAGGCACATGCCTGGGGTGCAGGTTCAGTCCCTGGTTGGTGCACATGCAGGAGGTAACTTATTGATGTTTCTCTTTCTCCCTCCCTTCCCCTCTCTCTAAAAATAAATAAATAAAATCTTTAAAAAAATAGTACATATGCCCATATCATACCAAGGATACTTAAAGAACTGGACTTAAGATTTTCTTTCTCTGTCCTGGCTAGTGTGGCTCAGTGGATTAAGCACTGCCCTGTTGACTAAAAGGTTGCAGGTTTAATTTCCAGTCAGGGAACAAGCCTAGGTTGTGGGCCAGGTCCCCAGCTGGAGGCATGTGAGAGGCAACCAATTGATGTATCTCTTGTACATTGATGTTTCTCTCCCTCTCCTTTTCTCTCCCTCCCCTCTCTCTAAAAGTAAATAAATAAAATCTTTAAAAATATATATTTTCCTTCTCTAACCAGTCCATTGCTTTAGTTGATTTTGTAGCCACCATAAAGCTGAGTAATGGGAATGAGCTGAACTATACCAATAAAGACCTGAATCTTCATCAAAAAAATATGTCTAGACAAGTATTTTGATTGTGGTTACTGGCATATGAACCTGACCAAGTAGCAAACTGATTGGAAGTCTACTAAATTACTGAGAATTTTTTTTTACCAAAGAATTCCCACAAGTCTAGTCTGCAAAAGGCTGTGATTATTTAATTCCTAAAGCACACTGGACATCTAAATCTGAACTAGCCGAAAGTAACAAATATGAGGCAGTATGCTCTCCAAAGCCTACTTCAGCTGTGACCATGGAAGATAATGCACAAGGGAAAATCTCCAGAGGGCAGTGACAGGGACTACAGAGGATGATGGGCAAGGAACTTTTTCTAAGGGAGCAGAATCAGGGCTTGAAATCGAGGAGGGCAGGGGGAGAGGAGCAAGGGGTGACCCAGAAGCTTACTAGCTTCAGAAAAGACTGTCTTCCCTATTTCTGAATACTGGGATTTGGGCAATACCTATTCTCCCCTTTCCCATATGGGTGTGTCTATTTTAGCTCCCTGTTCCTATATTACCATGGTATAAATAAAGGGAAGCAAAAAATATATCCTTCATGGGTCATCAAACCAAGAGGAGCCAAATTTGGACCTGGTAGAAAAGACTATACATTATTTATGTCCTAGACTTTGAGACTTTAATCTGAATAAAATTTTGAAATGTCTTTCTTACAAGGACAGCAGCAAATGTATTATTTATTTGTGTAGGAAGAAAGGATTCCAGAGATCAGGTGGTGTAAAGAGTAGACACTATCAGGACTTCCAGCCAAGATGGAGGCATAGGTAGACGCACTGTGCCTCCTCGCACAACCAAGATAGGGACAACAATATAAAAACAAAATAACAACCAGAACTGACAGAAAATTGAAGTGTATGGAAGTCGGACACCCAAGGAGTTAAAAATAGACACTTTCGTCCAGACCAGTAGGAGGGGCAGAGTTGGGCAGCCAGGCGAGGGATGCGAAGCAGAGAGCTGAGCACCCTGGGCGGCGCGCAAGCCCGCAGCAGGCAGATCCCCGGCGCACAAGCAGCAGTGGCTGGTGGGCCCCGGCCAGGGGGTGGTGACCCGCAGACCCAGCGAGGCGGCCATTGTGAAGCAAGGCACTGCTCCCAACTCAGGGTCCCAGCACCGGGAACTAGAGCTTTGGGTCAGTGACTGGGAAGGAAGGTCCCATGGGGTGCACAGGCCCACCCATACCAGAATTGGTGCCAGAGGGGCCCGGTTGGCTTGCAGAAAGTGGCAGAAGGGTCTGGGGTCCTAAAGAGAGCAGAGCAAGCGCCATTGTTCCTTCTCGGACCCCATCCCCACATACAGCCTCACAACCCAGCAACTGGGATGCCCCACCCTGGTGAACTCCTAAGGCCACGCCCCTCACTACAGGAGCTCAACAAGACCAAAAAACAAAACAAAACAAAAAACAGCAAAAAGATGGCTGAAACAGAAGAAGAATTGAAAGCCCCAGAACCCATCCTTTTAAGCGACCAAGAGATAGCCAATCTATCAGATGCACAGTTCAAAGCACTGGTTATCAAGATACTCACAGAATTGGCTGATTTTGGTCACAAATTAGATGAAAAAATGCAGGCTACAATAAGTTTAATGAAGAAAG
>CM052538.1:91330677-91347174 GCA_028533065.1 Trachops cirrhosus | reverse complement strand
AGAAGCAAAGAACTTATGACACATGGACTGAAGTAAAAGGGGGAAATGTGGGTGGGAGAGGGTCTTCAGGGTAGAGGGGAATGAAGGGGGGATAATAGGACAACTGTAATAGCATAATCAATAAAATATTAAAAAAAAAAAAGAGTAGACACTATCAAAGACTGATGATTAGTAACCCAGTAGGTTTTGCAGCAATAGAAGCCCTGATTTTTATTGAGTCACATGACCACCTCAACTAAAAGCTACATTCCCCAACCTCCCTACAGTTAAGTACCTGGTCTTCAAGTTGCATGACTAAATTCTGACCAAGAGAATGTAGATAAAGGTGGTATATACAATTCCAGAAAGTAGCCTTATAGGGGGAAGAAACATACCTTTCTCTTTCCTTGTCTTCCTCTCTGCTAACTGGAATGCAGACTTGACGATTGAAGATGCATCAGCCATTCTTAGCCTAAGAAATGACTTTGTAAATAGAGGCCACACAGAAGCCTGTGTCTCTGCTATTGTGAAGTGCTACATCAGCTTAGGATCTCCTGCCTTTACATTTGTACTGTTCCATATAGTACTCCTTAGCCATATGTATCTATTGAGCATTTGAAACACGGGTAGTCAAAACTGAGCTGTGCTCAGTGTATATAAAATGCATATCCAATTTTTTAAACTTTTTTTATTGTTGTTCAAGTAGTTTTCTCCATTACATATCTGACTTTGAGAACAGTATGAGAAAAGCAGTAAAACAGCTCATTAATAATTTTATATTGATTATATGTGCATTATAACATTTTGTATTTATTGAGTAAATAAAATATATTATTAAAATTAATTTCAAGTGTTTCTTTTTTTTTTAAACATAGCCAATTAAAATTTTTTAATTACTTATATGGCTCACATTGCATTTCTATTGGACAGCACTGTTCTAAACTTTTATGTGGGAAAAATCTTAAGTTCTTTTTAGTTTGAATTTTCTGTCACAGTTGAACTTAACTTTAATGAATTGTCTACAAATAGACTTTTAAAAAATTCTATCTCAAGTATTTGATCTCTTTTCTAAACTCCAAGTATATTCTCAAATGTTCACTGAAATATTCCCTTTGGATATCTCAAAGGCATTTCAAACCTACAAGTCTCGGACTGAATTCATGATCCTTGCCTACATACACCCCTTTAAAGCCAATTTCTTTTCCACTGTTACCTCAGTGAAAACTGTCACCATCCATTCAGTTATGAGAGTCAGGGAACCAGGAGTCTTCCTTGATATCCACCTTTCCCTTACGCAGCATACCCAATATCATGTCCTAGAAGTTGAATCTGAAATACAGCACTAGTAGTCTACCATCACTGCCACTACCCTAGTCTTCACCACCTTCATTTCTTCTCTGGTCTACTATGATAGTCTCTTAACTGGTCCCCTTTACCACCTAGTCTGGTCTCCTTCTGATACATTTTTGATTCTGCCAACAGAAAGTTCTTTTCAAAAACTTAATCTGGTCACATTAGCCTCAGATTTAAAATATTTCTATGGCTTCTTATTGCTCTTAATATAAAGACCAATCTTGCTCTGGCCAGTGTGGCTCAGTTGGTTAGAGCATTGTCCCATAAACTGAAAGGTTGCAGGTTCGATTGCCAGTCATGGCACGTGCCTAGGTGGCAGGTTTTTGTCCCTAGTTGGGGCATGTGTGAGAGGCAAGCAATCGATGTTTCTCTCCCACATCAATGTTTGTCTCCCTCTCTCTTTCCCTCATTCCCCTCTTTCTAAAATCAATAAGCATGTCCTTGGATAAGGATTTTTAAAAAAGATAAAGACCAATCTTCATTAAAAGGGCCATAAAACTCTACAGGTCTGGCCCACTCTACCTTTATTCCCTGTATTCCCACTACATAGACTGCCATGCTCCCTTGTTCTCTCCCATGTCTAATGCTGTTCTCCTGGTCCAGAATGTGCTTCAGTGCCTTTCCTTCATTCTCTGTACACTTAATTGACTCTCATTAATACTTTGGAAATCAGGAAAACTTATTCTGACCTACAATCTAGATTAACTTACTTCATTATATGTTCTCACAGTACTGTGGTTCTCTCTCAGATTACAATCTCAGTTTATAATTATATATTTATTATTATAATGATTATTTATGTCTGACTATATGAAAATTGGAACTGTGTCTGGTTTTGTCTCTATTATATTCCTAGTGCTAAGCACAGTTTTTAGTAGAAAATAGATAATAAATATTGGCTGAAAGAATTAATGAATTTTCATTTATTATTCCCATTCATAAACATTCTATTTTAAATACTTGACATACAAAGGATCAAGGATCAGTCACACTACAACATATCAAGTTCATTTAAGTTTATTTAAATAAAATACCTCTCTTCAAAAAAAAGTGAATGAATGAATGAATAAATAAAATAGCTCTCTTAAAACTATATCTTTATCAAATAAGAACACATTGAGGTCCTGGCTGGGTAGCTTAGTTGGTTAAAGTGTCATCCTGATATGTCAAAGTTGTGGGTTCAATCCCCAGTCAGAGCACATACAAGAATCAGCCAATAAATACATAAATAAGTGGAACAATAAATTGCTCTCTCTCTCTTCCTTCCTTTCTCTAAAAAAAAAAGTAATAAATAAATTTTTAAAAAAGAAGTGCACATTGGGAAAAAAAGACACAAAACATTACACCCTAAAATTCAGGCTCCTTGGAACTTCTCAGGGCAGAAAATAAATAAATCTCATTAGTGATCTATAAGGTGTTATGTATTACTATCAGTACCTTTCAAGAACAAAAAATCTTTTCCATGTAGTAACTGTATACAATAAGACATCTTTCTCACAAACATTCTGAGCTTATAGCCAAGGTACACTAGTTCATTCAGAACATAAAAGCACATGTATAGAACTAATATGCATAACCCCTTAGCAGACTAGAACTTATGAGATCTGAGATCCAATGGCATAAAACATGACAATGGCCAGTTGTATTTTTTCCTCTGTCATATCTACTTATTTAGCATTCAATATGCATCAGATTCTAGAATAAAAAAAGATGCAGTAGCATCATTATAAAGTGGAGTTTCAGTCAAAAAAAGAAAAACCAAAACTCCAAATAGAATTAATAGAATTAGGTAAAGTTTAACTCTTGCCCACATCAGGTCCTCTGAGCTTGCTTTTTCTGCATGTTGGTACACTTTCTAGACTGCTTTGGTATTTAAATTGTAGCACCTCCAACTCAGCCCATGCTTCCATAATACTGGTAATAAATGCTTCCTCCTGACAGTGACATACTTCACTTCCCCATACAATTTATAGGCCAAAGCCAGCCACATGGTTATGCTTCACTTCAAGGTGGAAGGTAAGCACACTACTCTTGTTTGCCAGAAAATAGAGGAAAAGCAGTACTAAGTGAACAGCAAAAATGCTACCCATAATGCATGACAATCATCCAGATTTATGGCAGTTTGTATAGCTTGACCCTGATTTTCTAAAATTTATAGTAAAAATAATGGGTAGTTAAACAAACTGTATATATATGAGTTAGTCCATCAAAAGTACATACTTTATTCATATTATTTTATAGAAATTTGTGGGTTTTACTATTTAATAATCACATTATTTATGCTGGACTCATAAGTATCCATTTTGCTTTTTGCCTATGAATTTTCTAACAAGGCAAAATCAGGTAAAAATATTCTTGTGATTGTAGGAATTGCCTTTATTCAATGGAAAATTGTAAATAGGCTTATCTCCTAAGCAGTGAGTGAAGTTTTATCAAAAAGATCATTCCTGATTTTGAGTTTTCATTAAGGTTAGTAAAATAAATACTTCAAAAAATAGCCTGAATTTTTTCTTTTTCCAAGTATTCTCTTTTAACCTTTGGCTTCCTTGATTTTATTTTCGTAAGTTTAAAGATAAAGTTTTATTTCTGCTGAATTTTGTCATCAGAGGATACTTATTTTTAAAAATAGGTTTAATTTTAGTAGATTAAAAATTTTAGTAGGTTAAAAATTTAATTTTAGTAGATTAAATCATATCTTTTAAGGAAATAAGAAACACAAAACAAGATGGTTTAAGAGAGGGAGAAGAAAGCATACACAGACCTATGTGTTGGGAAACAATTCTCCATGTGTCTCTCAAGTTTCTGCATGCCATGCAAGCAGAGGAACTGACTTTTTTTCTGGATTATCTTTGAAAGGATGTTTGAGAGAGAACAACCTTGGAAGACAGAAGGAGTGCATCTCTTGAGAGTGGAGGGCAAGTTTGTTCACTGCACAGTATAATTAAGATAATGTTTCCCTCTGGGGTAAAGTTTGGGCAGGCTTGTTTGTAGCCTTCCGTAAAATTGACTGGGATTTCCTATACTCTGGGGTACTCAGCTGCATGTGTAGCACTCATGTTGAGTTAGTGCACATCACCTCTATAGACTCAACAATGGTATGATGCTTGATGTTTTATGAGAATAAAGTCTTTTTTCTCTGACCAGAGAGTCTCATATTTTTTTGCCAGCACCCACAAAAGTGTGGCAAACTAACTTGACAGTTTTTGGCAGCAAGAATAGGATGCTAACCAACATTTCTTTCTGGAAGACAAAGGACAAAGGATCCTTAGGACTGAATTTGGGATTATGAGAAGACTCCCCAGGACCCAGTAGTGAAGTTCTTGCCCAAACAGTAAGCAAAGGCAGATGGATGGTGGGGGTAGGGTGGAGTCTCCCATTGTGCTACCTGGTCATGAATATTTAGAGTCTGAGTAGCAAAAGATGGGATTGAAACAAATCACCTAAATGCTGCTTTAGTTGTTGCTCGCTCTCCTCTGGTAAGGAAGAGAAAGGGTCAAGGAATCCCCAAGCTGATAAGAGAGCTTTGGGTGGTCTGAAAACATTGGAACTTAGCTTTGGCTGAGCCCTGAGTAGCCTCCTAGTCACTCAAAATGGAAAGTAAATGTAGTGTAATTGCTGGCATGGAACCATTTTCTCCCTACACACCCCAAATACCTCCTTCCATCCCCTCTACTCTGATTTCAGCTGCTTTCAAGAGAAAGATAACTGAAGGTAGGGCTGAGCCTCCCTGTCCCCAAAGGGAGCAAAAGTGATATATATACACACTTCCAAGTATGCTGGGGAAGTTAATGGCGGTGAAGGACTCATTGTTCAATGGTTCTGTTGAATGTAAGCATCCAAGTCATCCATTCTACCTAGAGCCAAGAGGAAAAACTGGCCAGATTCAATTTATATGATTTGGTTAGGACTTGCAGTAAAGATATGAAGCTAATATGACATTGTCTTCTAAGACATTATTTCCTCCTGACTTCTACTTCTCTAAGAGGCCCTTGGTTTTCTTCAATGAATCCTTCTCTCAGACCATTTCTTCAATTAGAAATTCTTAAAAGAAATAGAAATTAAGAAAAGTGAGGAAGAGGAGGCTATCATCAGTCCTCAGTGGGAAATATCTGAATTGCCATGATTAGAAGTAATCTGAAATATTTATATTTTCAAAAGGAGGCATGGGTTGAAAATGAATGAGGGACATTGTTATAAGTGCTCATGTTTTCCACAGCTTCATCTTTGGTGGCCTTTTCTTCTATACTTTTAGATATATGAGTTCACCCATGTTGTAGAATCTACCTATACACTTAGAGTTCCCAATTGTAAGTTCTAACATATCAAGTTCCAGACTTGTTTTCTCAAGTGCTTATTAACTTCGTTTTTCTATAGGCACATCAACCTAACACACTAAAAAAATCCCTGGAATAATCTTTATCTCCTCAAATATTGCCCCCACTCCCAACATGGTTAATAAAGTCAACATCCTGAAATCTCCCTAGTAAGTAACTCATTCTGTAGTCCCTCCTTTTCTTAACTATCCACATGCAAATCTTCCCCATTTTTTTTTTCAGAAATATGTCCAAAATATGACCTTTCTGATCCATTTCTATGGCCACTAATTCAACTCAGGCTCTCATGATTTCTATCCAAGTCTAATGACACAGTGCCTTATCTGGTCTCTGCCCCATCATTCTCCTCTACAATCCATTTTTTACATTTCTGCCATAATTATCTTCTTATCAAATAAATATAATTATACCCTTCTCTTTTTTGTTTTTGTTTTGTTTTAACAATTTCTCCTTATTTCCCATTAGCAGCCCTACAACAGCCAAGTCCTTTTGTCTGGGTAGAGTGCTTCATGATGTAACCCTAATATACTCTTCCAATTCATTTCCTGTCACTCCCCACCACAATCCTAAACTCCAAACCACAATGAACTTCTCACATATCTTTTCAAAACTCTATGCCTTTGCACATTTTATTCTCTTTGCCTGAAATGCCCTTTCTTCCTCTTTGGTATATAGTAAATTCCCATACTACATTTAAGACTGTCCAGAGGTTATTTCCTCAGTCAAGCTTCCCCTGATGTCCCTAGCATCCTCCACAGGTCTTAATTCTCTGTTTTTGAGTTATTTCTTCATGTGTATACCTCTTCCATTAGACTGAATTATCTTTTATTTTTTTAAGATTTTATTTATTTACTTTTAGACAGAGGGGAAGGAGGGAGAAAGAGAGAGAGAGAGAAACATTGATGTGTGAGAGATACATCAATTGGTTACCTTTTGCATGTCCCCAACTGGGGACCTGGCCTGTAACCCAGGCATATGCCCTGAGTGGGAATCAAATCGATTACCTTTGGGTTTACAAGCTGGCGCTAAATCCACTGAGCCACAACAGCCAGAGCTGGACTGAATTTTTTAAGAGTAAGGATCATAGGTTTTTCATTTTTGAGTCTTGGGCACTTTAGCAAATGTCTTGAATATGGATAAACAAATGCTTATTGACTTAATAACTTAATTTCTCATGTCAAGCAGGATCCAATAAATGCCTTCACCTGGAATCAGTTCTTGAACAACCAAATGCTGATGTTTTCAATAGTTTCCATATCTATATTCTGTATCTTTTATTCTTTGAAAATTTCACTTTGATAAATTTCATTTTGCTTATTTTTTCTATTTTTGTTTACTTTTTTGTTATTTTAAAATCTAGATATAATCAACATTTAATACTATATTAATTTCAGGTATATAACATAATAATTAGATATTTATATAATAAACGGTTACCACAATAAGTTCATTTTTGTTATTTAAATGAACATTATGAATGATCACATAGGGAAAAACAAGTTTAAAGTTTGCTCTTTATTAATAGTTTAAGAGGTTTAATAATGGAAAATATTTAAACTAATAGCTAAATTGAGAATGAGGAGCATCTATGAATTATCCTTGCACCCTAAGGGTCATGAAAAATCAATTTGTGTAGCTATGAAAGTATTACTAATCACATCATGCCTTATAATATCAGGAACCACAATAAATAAAATAAGAGTTCAATTTGAAGATCCTAAAAGGTTACTTGGGCTACTAAGATCATACATATTCTGTTCAGAGAGTCAATTTCATTGGTTTGGGCCATGGCATTTTATATGGGCCCACTGCATTTTTATCTGCTCATTTTATCAAATTTATCAAACACCTCCTATGCTGTCTCAGAAACACGTAGGTGGGAAATGAGGGGCAAGAAGCAATTCATAGAGAGGGATGGAAAAATACCAAGGCAATATGTGTTTTTATATTGAATGTGAGCTGGCCTGTATCCATAGGTTGATAAAACTAAGAAGTCTGAGTTATCTACATTACCTATCCTAGGACATTGCAAGTTCCTGAGGACAGACAGCTTTCATTCATCTCTCCTTTTCTCCAGGTAAGACGTTATGAATATGTCTTTGCAGAAATGTATTCAACGGGAAACTTGACTCCCTCCTTACAAAATTTCAGATGATATTTTAATAAAGCATACTCATCTATTGTCTGATGCAATAAAATATAACACAAGTGCATCGAAAAGAATGAAACAACTTGCTTTTACTCTTACATAATACTTAGTAGAAATAGAGACATATTTATAGACAATCTTGGACAGAGAGACCTGCAAATTAATTGCTGACTCAGTCACTGAAAATGAAAAGAACTTTAAGAGACATAAGGTGTCGGCGAGGTAGGTGGAAGCTGAGCCCAGTTCTCCCTGTGCCCGACTGGAACACCTAGCCAGTCTTCTGAGGAACAGAGTGAACAGCCAATAGAATCCCAGCTTATGTGAAGTTTGGAGGCCAAAAATTGCAGAGGACATTGAGAAACAGACAGTGAACAGATGTGCAGGGACGGTAAGGTCCCTGGGATCTGCAATGGGTCCTAGGCCGCTGTGCCCTTACCAGGCCAGACACCTGCCACAGGATACCGGGAGGAGAGTTAGATCACCAGACCCCTCCCCTACCAGAGCAGGTAGGTCAGCTCAGCACCAGGAGGGAACTGCATGCTGGAAGTCGCTGAGGGGAATAGAGATGAAGTGGGAGATACACAGTGGCGGTACACATCCACTGGAACTGTAGATGCCAGCACAAGAGAAAATGGGGTGCCAGGCAACACCCAGAGGAGGGAAGAGTTGGGCCATGTCAGGCCCTGACTCAGTGTCCTGACTGGTTGGAAAGTTGGGCTCCACGGAAAGCTGTGTGCTTGTTAAGAACTGCAGGCAGCTGCTTTGTAAGGAACTCTGGAGCAGCAGCTGACTCATCCAAGGGTGATTTGAGCTGCGCATCCAGAGACTGAGAGGCTGATTTGAGCCTGGCAGCTCATGGAGGACCTGGACCGGAGGCTGGGCAACTAGGAACATTGCAGCCCAGACCTGGTCCCCATCCTCTCAAAACCATAGGAAGGGAGAAAAGCCAAGCCCAACCCCTCTCTTCCTGTGGCAGCCAGGAAGAGATGCCACCAGCAAAACTTCCTAACAGGTTTAAAGTCAGCAGGAGGCTTATTTTTTTTCTTTCCTCTCTCTTTCTTTTTCTTTTTTTTTCTTCCCCCAAGTGAGACAATAAGACAGGAGTTACAAAGGGTCCAGTGACAAATCCAAATGGGGAGTACAAGGCTAACCTCAAAAACTGAGAAACTGAGACAAATGTCACTTTGCTCTCCCAATAGAGCTGACATTTTATTGTTTATTATTATTATTATTTTTACCACTTTATTTTATTATTTTTTTATTTCTCCTCCTTATGTTTAGTTTCCTCATTTTATTTCTGTTTAACTGCAGTGAAATTAATTGTTTGACTGGTTTTCCTTATATTCTTTTTATTGTATTTTAATTTTCCTTCTTTCACTTCAATCATGTTCCAATAACACACTACCCTTGATTGGGTACTTTCTATTCTGGTTATCCAAATCATATATTTCTTGTCATATTATTGTTGTTCCAGTACTATTGTAAATAATTGCTGTTCCATACAATTGCACATACTACACAGCAACACTCCCTGTTCTTAGCCCACTTCACTTTATTCCTGGGCACTTTTATTGTTGTGGTTAACTCTATTCTCTCTCACACTATGCCTACTTTCTATCCTTTACTCTTACTATATCTCATCATCTAACCTTGCACAAGTGCTCTGTTTTCTGGATTCAGCTGACAATCCTCCTCCCCTCTATCAAGACTCTTATCTCTTTCAGCTGTTATAAAAGTGGCTAGATGGGTGAAACATCACAGTTAATGCTATACTTATCCAAATAACCTCCTATCTCTTCTCTACTTGCTGGTACTTTAAATCCCATAAAATACTCTCCTGCTTTCTTAATCCATTTTGCCTACCCTCTGCCACTGATCACATACAAGAATAGGTGGGAGCTGCAAACATTAGTATACCTACTGGAGGAGAGAAACCACCAACAGAGGAATCACTAAAAGATAAAAACCCAAGTACAACAAGACAGCCCACACAAACAGAAGAAAGGGCAAACCTAGAGCGTCCAGACAAGGAGATCAAAGACATCACCCCACTGAACCCCACAGAATTGCTACCATAGAGGTTAACCCTACAAAGACAGCTAGTAAAGCAAAACATCAGGAAGCGCAGAAACAAACAAAAAGAGTCACCTAAAATGGGGAGACAAAAAAGAACATGCAATCAAAAGGAAAGGAAGACTCCCCACAAAAAAAGCTAAATGAAATGGTGGTAGCCAAACTATCTGATATAGAATTCAAAATAATGGTTATAAAGATGCTCAAGGAACTCACAGACAACTACAAGGAACTGAGTGAGACCTACAACAGAATGAGAAAGGAAATAGAAACTATAAACAAAAACCAGAAAGAAATGAACAATAAAATCTCAGAAATAAAAAGCACACTAGAAAGATTTACAAGTAGGCTGGATGAAGCAGAGGATCGAATCAGTGAGCTGGAGGACTAGGTGGACAAAAACAGCCAGAAAGAGCAAGAAAAGGAAAAGAGACTCAGAAAGAACAAACAGGTGGTAAGGGAACTGTAAGACAACATGAAATGTAATAATGTCCATATAATAGGGATGCCAGAAGGAGAAGAAGAGCAAGGGATAGAAAACCTGTTTGAAATAGTAATGATGGAAAACTTCCCTAATTTTGATGAAAGACAAAGTCACACAAATCCAGGAAACACAGAGTCCCAATCGAGAGGAACCTAAAGAGGCCCACTTCAAGACACATCATAATTAAAATGGCAAAATTTCAAGACGAAGAGAGAATCTTAAAGGCAGCAAGGGAGAAACAGGAAGTAACATACAAGGGAGACCCAATAAGGTTAGCAGCTGTCTTTTCAATGGAAACACTCCAAGCCAGAAGGGAATGCCAAGAAATCTTCCAAGTAATGAAAACCAAGGTCCTTCAACCGAGACTATTCTATCCAGCAAGGCTCTCGATTAAAATGGAAGGTCAAATAAGGAGCTTCCCAGACAAAAGAAGTCTAAAAGAATACACCTCCACCAAGCCAGCTCTGCAAGAGATGCTAAATGGAATGCTTTAAGAACAGCAAGAAAAACAGTGAGAGAGAATGGAACACAGGTACGAAAAATGGCAATGAATAAGTACCTATCAATAATAACCTTAAACATAAATGGATTAAATGCCCTAGTCAAAAGACATAAAGTAGCTGAATGGACAAGAAATCATGACCCACACATATGCTGCCTACAAGAGACCCACCTCAGGAGCAAAGACCTACACAGGCTGAAAGAGAAGGGCTCGAAACAAATATTCCAAGCAAATGGACATGGGGAAAAAAAAGAGGGGGTAACAATACTCATATCAGACAAAATATACTTCAAAAAAAGGGCCATAAAGAAAGACCCAGAAGGTCACTTCATAATGCTAAAGGGAAGAATCCATCAAGAAGACATAAACATTGTAAATATAGAGGCACACCACATAGAAGCACCCAAATACATAAAGAAAATCTTGAGAGCTTCAGAAGATATTGACAGCAACATAATAATAGTAGGGGATTTTAACACCCCACTGTCAAAAATGTACAGATCTTCCAAACAAAATATCAACAAACATATTGTGGCATTGAACAATGCCCAAGATCAAATGAACTTAACTGATGTATATAGAGCCTTTCATCCCAAAGAAGCAAAATACACATTCTGTTCAAATGCACATGGAATATTTTTCAAGAGAGATCACATGATAGGACACAAAACAAGCCTCAACAAATTTAAGAAACCTAAAATCATATCAAGCATTTTCTCTGACCACAAGGAACTGAAACTAGAAACCAACCTCAAGGAAAAAATTCAAAAACACCCAAACTCCTGAAGATTGAATAGTATGCTATTAAACAATGAATGGGAAAAAAATGAGATCAAGGAAGAAATCAAAAAGTTTCTGGAAATTAATGAAAATGAACTCACAACAACCCCAAACTTATGGGACACAGCGAAGGCAGTCCTGAGAGGGAAGTTCAGAGTGATACAGGCCTAACTACAAGCACTGGAGGAACAACAACAAAGACAGCCCAGAGCAAGTAGAAGGAAGGAAATAACCAAGATCAGAGCAGAATTAAATGACATACAGACTAAAAGCACAATTCTAAGGATCAATAAATCCAAGACCTGGTTCTTTGAAAAGATAAACAAAATCGACAAGCCTTTAAGCAGACACCTCAAAAATAAAAGAGAAGACCCAAATAAACACAATCAGAAATGAAAGAGGAGAGATTACAACTGATACCACAGAAATACAAAGGATTGTAAGAAATTACTATGAAAAACTATATGCTAAGAAACCTGAAAACCTAGGTGAAATGGATGAATTTCTAGACAAATATAGTCTTCCAAAACTGAATGAAGAAGGAGCAGAAAGCCTGAACAGACCAATAGCAGCTGATGAAATTGAAGCAGTAATCAAAAAACTCCTGGCACACAAAAGCCCTGGACCAGACAGTTTCACAAGAGAATTCTATAAAGCATTTAAGGAAGAGTTAACCCCTATCCTTCACAGACAATTCCAAAAAAAATCCAAGAAGACAGAAGACTCCCAAACTCTTTGTATTAAGCCAGCATGATCCTAATCCCAAAACCAGATAAAGACACAACAAAGAAAGAAAATTTCAGGCCAACATCGCTGATGAACATAGATGCTAAAATCCTCAACAAAATATTGCCAAACAGCATTCAGCAATACATTAAAAAGATCATACACCATGATCAAATGGGATTCATCCCAGGGATTCAAGGATGGTACAATATTCACAAATCAATAAACATAATACATTGCATAAACAAAGGAAAGATGAAAATCACATGATCATATCAATAGACATGGAAAAAGCATTTGATAAGGTACAGCACCCATTTATGATTAAAACACTCAGCAAAGTGGGAAGAGAAGGAGCATTCCTCAACCTAATAAAGGCCATATATGAGAGACCTATAGACAACATCATATTCAATGGGCAAAACTAAAAACATTCCCACTAAGATCAGGAACAAGACAAGGATGTCCACTTTCACCACTTCTATTCAACGTAGTATTGGATGTCCTACCCACAGCAATCAGACAAGAAAAGGAAATAAAAGGCATTCACATTGGAAAAGAGGAAACAAAACCGTCATTGTTTGCAGATCACATGATAGTGTACATAGAAAATCCTATAGACTCCACCAAAACACTGCTTGACCTAATAAATGAATTTGGTAAAATAGCGGGATACAAAGTCAATATCCAGAAATCAAAGACATTTTTCTATACCAACAGTGAAATATCAGAAACAGAAATCAGGAAAAAATCCCATTTGATATAGCAACATGAAAAATAAAATACCTAGGAATAAACCTAACCAAGGAGGTAAAAGACCTATACTCAGAAAACTAAAAATGGATCTGCCTTTTGACCCAGCAATTCCACTGCTAGGATTATATCCTAAGAACCCTGAAACACCAATCCAGAAGAACCTATGCACCCCAATGTTCATAGCAGCACAATTTACAATAGCCAAGTGTTGGAAGCAACCTAGGTGCCCAACAGTAAATGAATGGATCAAAAAAGTATGGTACATTTACACAATGGAATTCTCTGCAGCAGAAAGAAAGAGCTTCTACCCTTTGAGACAGCATGGATGGAACTGGAAAGCATTATGCTAAGTGAAATAAGCCAGGCAGTGAAAGACAAATACCATATGATCTCACCTTTAACAGGAACCTAAACAACAAAACAAAGAAACAAGCAAAATATAACCAAAGACACTGAAATATAGAACAGGCTGATGGTGTCCAGAGGGGAGAGGGGAGGGAATTTCAGGGGAATATCAGGGGAAAAGGGGAAGGGTTTATAGGAACAAGTATAAAGGACAGATGGACAAAAACTAGGGGCGGGTGGAAATAGGAGAGAGGTGGGGAGGGCTGGATGGGTAGGCTGGGATGGGAGTAAAAGACAGAAAATTGTACTTGAACAACAATTAAAATAAAATTTAAAAAAGAAAACTACACAACACTGAAGAAACAAATTAAAGAAGGCACAAACAAGTGGAAGCATACATCATGTTCATGGATTGGAAAAATTAACATGACCAAAATGTCCATACTACCCAAAGCAATTTATAGATTCAATGCAATACCTATTAAAGTACCAATGACATTTTTCACAGATATAGAACAAACACTTCAAAAATTTATATGGATCCATAAACGACCCTGAACAGCCTCAGCAATTTTGAGAAAAAAGAACAAAGTAGGAGGGATCACAATACCTGATATCAAGCTGTATTACAAGGCCACTGTAATCAATATAGACTGGTAGTGGCATAAGAACAGACACATAGACCAATGGAACAGTACAGAGAGACCAGAAATAACCCTAAGTCTCTAAGGTCAATTAATATTTGACAAAGGGGGCAGCAGCATAAAATGGATTAACAATAGCCTCTTCAACAAATGGTGTGGGGAGAGCTGGACAGCTACATGCAAAAAAATGAAACTCAAGCACCAACTTACACCACATGCAAAAATAAATTCAAGGTGAATAAAAGATTTAAATATAAGTCATGACACCATTAAAGTCCTAGAGGAAGACATAGGCAGAAAAATGTCAGATATTTCATGCAGCAATATTTTCACTGATATGTCCCCTAGAACAAGGGAAATAAAGGAAAGAATAAACAAGTGGGATCTCATCAAAATAAAAAGCTTCTGCATGGCTAAAGAAAACAGCTTTAAAATGAAAAGAGAACCAACTGTATGGGAAAACATATTTGCCAATGATACCTCAAACAAAGGTTTGAGCTCCAAAATATATAAAGAACTCACATGACTACACTCTAAGACAAGCAACCCAATTAAAAAATGGGCAAAGGACTTGAACAGACACTTCTCCAAGGAGGACATACAGAGGGCCTAGAGACTTATGAAAAGATGCTCAGCATCACTAGCCATCAGAGAGATGCAAATTAAAACCACAATGTGATACCACTTCACACAGGTGAGAACGGCCATCATAAACAAATAAAAAAACAACAAGTGTTGGAGAGGTTGTGGAGAAAAGGGAACCCTCATGCACTGTTGGTGGGATTGCAGACTGGTGCAGCAACTGTGGAAAACAGTATGGAATTTCCTCAGAAAACTAAAAGTGGAACTGTCTTTTGACCCAGCATTCCACTGCTAAGATTATATCCTAAGAACCCTGAAACACCAATCCAAAAGAATCTATGCACCCCAACGTTCATAAAAGCACAATTTATAATAGTCAAGTGCTGGAAGCAACCTAAATGCCCATCAGTAAATGACAAAACTATGGTACATTTACACAATGGAATTCTACACAGCAGAAAGAAAGGAGGTCCTACCCTTTGTGACAGCATGGATGGATCTGGAGAGTGTTATACTAAATGAAATAAGCCAGGCAGTGAAAGACAAATACCATGTGATCCCCCCGCCCTCCGCCCCCCCCTTAACTGGAACCTAATCAACAAAACAAACAAGCAAGCAGAATATAACCAAAGACATTGAAATTAAGAACAAACTGACAGTAACCAGAGGGGAGAGTTGAGGGGATAATGGAGGGGAAAAAGTGAAGGGTTTACAGGAACTACTATAAAGGACACATAGACAAAAACAAGGGGGGGTGGAAATAGGGGAGGGCGGTGGAGAGGGCTGGGCTGGTGGGGAGGTGTGGGGGAAAGGCAGAAAACTGTACGCAAACAACAATAAAATTCAAAAGTATTTAATAAAAATAAAAAATAAAAGAGATAGTACATAAAATAGACCCCAGAGAAAGGAGAAATATTTTTGTTTCACAGCATAGAGAGCTGTGATTGCAAAAGAATTAGATGGTGAACAAAGCAAAACTATAGTGTTTATTTATTACAGAGCCTTTTTAAGTCTGAGATGCAAAAAAAATAAACCTAAAAAAAGATAACTTGGAAAATGTCTTCTAAACTCTCCTAAAATTTAAAATTTAATAATGTATAAAATGAGAACCATTCTTGTAACACTGGCAAGATAATCAAGTTATAAGATGTCCTTACAATTTCATGCTCGGTCTGTACTTAGATGTAACCTCTACAACTTTTGTTTTTTCTGAGTGGGCTGGGCAGTGAAACCCATAAGATTGGTCCTCTGGGACAGAGCCATTTTAAATACAGTGCTCTGCCTACTCATCAGACACAAAAAAACAGTGAATCATTCATCTTCTAACCAAAATTAAGCTGGTTAATTGCATGGCTATCAATCTCGACAGTTAACATTTACATTCAAAATTTGGGGTAGAGGATAAATGAGTTTTTAACAAAAGAAATATGAAGTGGACCATTACTGAAATTCTAACTAGAGTGAAATGAAAGCTTTTTTTATGGCAGTAGTAAATGTTTTAAAGATGTGCTGCTTCTTGTTTTCCAGTCTCTCTTTTCCTTGACCACAACCAGTATAGGATATAATGATTCTAAAATAACAACCTCATGAGTTATGTTATTGTAGAGTAGTTTTACAGCCCAACCCAAGGCAAAATAAACATCGGTAATGAATTGTTCCCAGGAACCAACCTCAGGACAGACTGCACTAAAAACTAGTACATTTACATCTGAGGTTTGACAGTTTCATTGATAATTTATGTCACCCAAGGTTTCATCCGACTAAAGGAAATTATTTAATTAGAAAATAAT
>CM052538.1:91314512-91330177 GCA_028533065.1 Trachops cirrhosus | reverse complement strand
GAAATCCAAGAAACTCAGTGTGTCATGGAAGGGTGCAATAGGACTCATATCTGAAAATGAAATTGCTATTTTTATACCTTTTATTGGCTCCTAAAGAAAGGCATTTAAAGAAACATGAAACATATTTCCCTCAATTAAATGTCCTGACTTGAGTAGAATTTAATAACATGTTTATTTAAACTGAACTGTATTACCTTGACATGTTGGCAACAAATTAAATGTTTTGTTCTTTCATGTACCTCCAAGAAGCTTTTGTAGACTCAGTCATTCTTTAGAAACAAACAACTGATTAGCTTATGTTTGACAAATAGAAGTAAAATAAAAAGTATATTTATATATATAAAGTATATAATGTATTACTCTAAGTGGCTATATTTTCTATTTTCTGTATAGTACCATATTTAACTGTGTATAATGCAAACCCACGTCTTTGGCTCAGACTTCCAGAAAAAAATCTTTTGTTTTAATCTTTTAACTCAATTTTTCATTTATTTGTATTTAGGAACAAAACCAATTATTGTATTCCAGGGTATTATTTTGTATACAGATATCATTATTGCTTTCAAGAGTTACAATTTTAATGCATAGCATAAATAAAAGAATTAACATTTATATAGCTATGGTGTGGTCGACGTCTCTGCGTCGTGAATCCCGGGTGAGTGTCCGAGCGCCCGAGCTCGTATAAATCAGGACGCAGGGGATGCAAATGCTAACGATCAAGAGCAGATGCATACTCAGGCTTTATTAGCAGTAATATTTATACAGATATATTTGGCAAGCGTTCCTAATTATTTTGAATGTTCCTAATTATTTTGAATGCAACTGTTCAAAGCTGCTTATAACAAGTTTACATACTTGCAGACTATACCTAGCTCCTTGTCCTTCTCCTGAACTCAATTTCCCAGTAGGAGATAAAGGCTCTTATCCTACTGGCTTGGGAAAGTAATTCAAGGCCAGGAGTCCGGTCTCAGAAAGCCTTCTTTCTGACGGCACCTGGTTTGCCAGGGCTGACACAGACTTCCAGATGCCTGTCCTTACTCGACCCGAGCCTCAGGAGTCCGCACGTTATCCCCACAATATGGAAGTAGTACTACCTATGCATAATGCAGATCCTTATTTTTACTTCAAAATTATACACAGCAAAATACTGTTATTTCTAAATGGTTACATTTTCTATTTTCAAAGTAGTATTCTCTTAAATTCTTCATTTAGCCTAGGTTGAAAAATTAAATGTAGACCTCCCAAATAAAACATTTATGAACAAATTCATAAATTCAAGTCACATGGAAAGTGCATTATTTGATGTTTCAGAATTTTTCCATCAATAAATGAATTTTTATAGTCCATCCACTTCAGGGCTAATGATGAGGCTCAGTACTAAGTGTGGTGTCTTTCATCTTTGGCCTTTGAAACACTTTATGGGCCTTAATTAATTCTCACCACAGCCCTCTGAGACAGGCTGGTATCATTATCTCCTTTTTATAGTTGAGGAAACAGAGACAAAAAGAGATTAGTATGAGATCTGCCCAGGAACATAAAATAAACCAGGGACTCCTTCAGTGTGAGCTAACAAACTCACAGCCAGCCATGCTATTGGCCTCTTCCTTTCTCGGAAGTATCAACGTTTTAACATCCTCAACAGAAAAAAGTTCTCATAGTAGCAACATAGTTAAGTTGAATTACTTTCTCACTCTGAAAAATTACATTGCCTCTTTGAAAATTTATTTTATTGCTTTCACTTGGCTACAAAATGGATCTTTGACATTTTGTAATAAAATGTACAAGTTAGTACCCTGAGAAAATTATATTATGCATTACTTACAGTTACATATGAAAGTTTCAGAAAATGTGTAACATATAATATCAGATCACTTATAGGGACATTTTAGAGTCCACATAGGCCATCTACCCAGAAATCTTTATGGTAGTACTGCTGTGATACAATCTCATCGCATGACTCCTGTTGGCTTGTTCAGACTTGTGCTCTTTGTGGACTGAAGACCTGCCATAGGCCCAGTCACAACTAGTTTGTCTGCTATTACTTTATGCCTCATTAGTGACTGAGAAAGTAAACCTGCATACCTGTTTTTCTATTAGAGTTCAATGACAAATGTCTTTCAACAAAGCAAAATGAAAAAAGAAAATCAACACTTTTCTCTATCACTTTTTTTCTCTCTTTTTTTTTTATGGTGGGAACATCCTTAAAAGTTTATTTTAAGGTTCAACCAAATCCAATAGCTTTGTTTTTCTAACACTTACATGACTAGCAACTCTTATTAAAAGAGATAATGCCATATACTAAAAAATATTAGTAATCATAGAATCTTAAAAATTATGTTTTAGTTGCCTTGTTTGGATGAAAATGTTTATTGGTAGATGTTTCTATTATTAGATTTATTCTAAATTTGATTTGTTTATGCTGCTTGGTTTTCTTATGATGTCCTACTATTCCATTAATTGTCTCAGATCATGCTACAAGCAAACAGTTTCTCTCTTTCTTCACTATGAACTCTTTCCTTTTCCCTTGGTCTGTTTTGAATAACTTGTCTAAAACACTAAGCAAGGACAACCTTTGTAGAAAAGCTAAAAATAGGAAAAGCAAAAAAAAATTTTAATTTTGAAACTGCACTATTCAAATATTTATTCTTTACCCTTCATGCCCACTCACCTGACTTATATAAAAACCAATGATTTTTAAATTTAGGATATTATTAGTCATATGGTTTCAGCAATAAATATTTTGTTTTAAAATTCTGCTATACTAAATTAAATCATAGTATAGTTAAAGTTCACCTTATTATATAAAGTTCACACACACACACGATTTGAGAAAAAATAGCAAGATTTTTCCAAATGAATGCATTACACCAAGTCTCAGGGTCAGATTGAGCCCCATTAAGCAAATCTCCATCGTTGGATATTTTAAATATTTTTCTAAGTCCACCAGTGCCCATACAGCTTGGACATTTTACAAAATATTTTCCTCTTAAAATAGAAATATGTTCTATTTTCCTCAAATAAGTGTGTTCAAAACAAGGACACATCATTTAATATTTATTGCAAATTATAATGGAATTCTTAGTCTAAGTTTTGGATAGAATCAGTTATACTTATTTGTCATACACTTCCAAATATTTATTTTAGGGAGTAGTTGATAAACCTGCCTGTTCTATCTGGTAGCTTAAAACTGGGTCAATTTCACCACTTGGTGCTAAGCACCATTCATCACCCTTATCTCTCTCTCTAACAGGTAATCTAAAGCAGTTAAGTAGTAATATATTAGCATTCCTCCTTTTAACTCATCCAGCAAGCTATAAACTTAGCATTGAAAACCAGAAGGAAAGAAAACTGCAATAAGCTTCACTGATTTAGGTAAACTATTTTCAATTCAAAATACAGAGTCTTAAAATCATTGTCATACAGTTGGTAGATTCTTTCCTGTGAAATATTAGGACATAGCATAAAGTATATTTAATGAGCAGTGCAAGAAACAAAGCCTCTTTGCTCTTTTAAAGTTCATATTAAAAATAGAGCAAAGCACATTAAACTCTCACATTGTAGTAAAAGCCCTATTCAGTTTCCTAGATGACTGTCAGTTGCTGCGTGGCATGACTTTTTATAATACAATGTGAATAATATAATGCTTACAGTAGTAGTAGTAGTATTTCTAATAAACATTCTGGTATGCCTTAATAAACTAGACTCTCATGTGAGCTCAGTTTCAAAAGTTCTTTCATTTTTTTACAGAATGCAATTCACCAAAACCTCCTTGCTCTTTTCCAGAATCAACTCTTCATTTTGTTGCTTCTCTTGTTGACTTATAGTGAAAAAACTGCTCTGGTATTATTGAAGTCTGTTTTTTATCGAAAATTAGCTGTGCTGTGTATATGCATATTAATATCTGTATATTAATATATATACTTGAAAGCAGACAGTACTAATGTGGATGAAGTTGATAATAAAGGAGGATATTTATTCATCAGAAAACATTTCTCTATACCAAGCAATGTACCTGGCACTGGGGAGACAAGACACAGACACCATCCTTGCCCTCAGAAAACTGACGATCTAGTTAGAATAGAAACTGTTTTCTTCCTTTGCAAATAATCATAAATCACTTATTTGCCTCTACCCACCTTCTAATTTTTAGCTCCCTAGTTTGGGCACTTACCACTTCCTCTTAGATCACTACAGTGGTCTCCTCTAAAAGGTCCCCAGGCTCCAGTAAATCCACCCTCTTGATCTTCCTGGACTGATCATTCATCCTAACTTCTACTTTGATTGTATTCACACAGGACTGTATAATCTTGTTTGAAAAGTTCAAGAATTAATGACTTTGGAATAAAGTTTTTTTAAATTTTATTTTATTGATTTGAGAAAGAAAGAGAGTGAAACATCAATTTGTTGTTCCATTTATTTATACATTCTTTGGTTGGTTTTTGAATGCACTCTGACCAGGTATTGAACCCACAACCTTGGCGTATGAGGACGGTGCTATAACCGACTGAGCTACCTGGCCAGGGGTGGATAGAATAAAGTTTTAATTTCTTAGTCTAGCTTCAGTCTCAATGCTTTTAAAATCAGATGCCAATCTACTCAGTTTCCTGTATATTACACACACTTTTCCATATTTCTACCCTGAATTACATCGTTTCCAGTCTTTAGAATTCCCTGAAATACTACCCACCTAAGGTCAAATTCATATGCTGTGTCTTCCATAAAGCCTACTCAGAATTCCTCCAGCAGAAACTGATCTCTCTTTCAATGTCATCTAAAGCTTTAAGTTCTTTCTTTGTATCACTCTTATGGTGCCAGTCAAATACTATGTTGTATTGTTATGTTTATTTATTTCTTTCTTACAAGCATATAAAAACAACCACAGAACTCTTGGCATGTGTCATATATATTAAGAACTTAGTAAGCATGTGTGAGGTGTTTGTTGAATGAATACAATAAGAAGAACAAGCAAGTGTGCAGAGGTGAGAGCAGATATGTAGGTGGAAATAAATGTCATGGAAAGCTTTGTTAATACAAGTACGAGAAGTGGAACTTTAATATTAAAGAAAGAAATTTTGTTCATTATTGTATCTTGATCTACAGTTTCCATACAAGAAATTTGCAATTTCTCACATAAATAATTCAAGCATTTACAACATACCTGGAAGGTACACAAAGGTGTTGAATTCAGTGGGTAAAAAAAAATCATTGGGAAAATTCCAAGAGAGAGAGCAAAATCAGAATATCTGCAAGAGAATTTGCTCAAAGTGGCAGCATTATTTTTATCCAGATAATTAAATGACCAGATTTTAAATACTGAAATATCTATTTGCTTTTGTCTTTTATGTTTATGGTGTCAGTGTGGTAAGCAGGCCCATTTGGGACTGGAGTAACTTTTCTGATTACTTGATACATATTACCTATTTCCTTCTGGTTCACATAGCTTGGAGGTGAAAGGTCTCCTGACCACTAAAAGGTGTCTGATGGGTGGTGTTTTGAAAAGGATATGCAAGGAGAGAAGAGGAAAAAGACTGCAACTATTTTAAGTATTACAAGAATTGCCTCCCCTTAAAAGGAGCTGGGTTTGGAGACTTTTGTCTGCTTCCTCATTGTAGTCTTTTTTTTCCCTTACCTCCTAAGCTACAGTACAATACATGATCCAAAGGAAGGCTGGAAGGTAAGAAACAGTGTGTAAGGAAGGCATTGATTTGCCTCTAGATGAAGACATGCTGAGACACTACCAAATGAACCTCATTCTCCCACTCCCCACTGTGCCATAAAGAGAAGTCTGTGTGACCCCACCCAGGAGTGGAGCCATGAGGAAAGATCCTTTCCCTTCTTCCACTACCATTTTAAGGAAATGAAGCAAGCAAATGTTCTTTAGGCTCTATTTAGGCCTCAGAGCTCTGAAAAGGGTGAATTTCCAGTAGGGCAAGATAATCTTGGGGAGGAATTCTTCAAGCATACAAGGTCAAAATACCCTGGAGAACAACACAGTAAAGTATTTGCCTAGGCTTGTGGAACAATCTGCATTTATTCAAGCAGAAGATAAAGGGGGAGGTTCGAGGGCCTCCCACACTGGAAAGTGTGCTTAATGACTTGGAATCCTGAGAATTATCTGGACTAGAGGGAGGAAGATTAACTTTACAATGGGTTTCTGTGAGAATTTTCCTTACATTTCCCACTCCTGTTGAGAATGGAGCTGGCTATACATGTGGTAGCCAGATGGCCCCCTCCCCCATTCACAAATATGAGGTGGTTGGGACATAAGACAAGACAGGTGAGCCTCCTACTGTACACTAACAAAACAGTCTGATCAAACTCATCTATGTACAACTTCATTTTTTAATAGCTCAAAGTAATACGTTTTTATGGATGAAATATAGAGTACTGCTTATTTTCAAATTACACATACACTCATTTCACACTCCGTTCAGAAGAATAAATCCATGTTAAAATAAACAAAAAGTTTCAGGCCCTGGCTGGGTAGCTCAGTTGGTTACAGCATTGTCCCAACAGGCCAAGGTTGCAGGTTCAGTCCCCAATTAGGGCACATACAAGAATCAACCAATGAATATATAAATAAGTGGAACAACATATCAATGTTTCTCTCTCTCTCCCCTCCTTTCCTTTCTCTAAGATTAATTAAAAAATAACCTGAAAGTTTAATTCTTGTCATTTTTATGTTGTTATGATTTTTTTTTAATTTAAATAAATATTTCTGAACACTATGATTACTATAAAGATAATTTCAAAGACACAAATTTTCTCTAAAAGTTAGCACTACAGCTCATCCACAATAATTAATCCAAAAATAGTACACATAGTTGAAGCACTGAAAGGTCTTCAAGTTACTCCTGAATCATCAGAGATAAAATTGTGATTTGTTTTCTAACCAATCACACTTTAAGAGAAATAAAGCACAATGAGAACAAGTACATGAATGTAACATTTTTATGTAGCGCACTTTATGTTGCAAAAATGGTCCAATATTTAGGGCTTCAACCCAGGAATAGATAAGATTCAGCCTACCCATAATACTTGTTGCATATTTTATCCTCATATTCCTGTTTAAATTTCTTTGACAGCTCACAATTTCTTACATTTTCAAGCTCCTTCAACTGGCCTTTCTCCTCACATTCCTTTGTAACACCTCAAATGTATCGGCTGTTTCCTTACCTAGAACTCCTGCTCAAGATAAACTGGTGTATTTGTTTCCTGAACACATCATTCACATTCTTTCTACTTCATGATTTAACTCAATCTCTTCCCCAGCTGCTTTCTCACTTCTCTGTTATCTTTCTTGAAATGTAGTTTAGGTGTTACCTCCTCCAGGAAGCCTTTCCCAACCATTCACACTCACGTGGAACACCCCCTTTTCTGTACTCCTCTGGCAGGCACGTCTGGACTACCCTTTGGCCTTCACTAAATGCCTCCATCCACTGCCATGCTGCATATATTCATTCCCTTTTCCCAAGGTCAAGGTTCAGGTCCACTGTCCGTTTTATCCGCAGAAACCAGAACTAAAAGTACTCAAACACTGTTGCTGATAACATTGATGTGACAGTAAGGGACCTTTGGAGAACAAAGAATAGGATGGAATCTCTTAGGAAATGATTGGCCACAAACACACACACATACACACAACCATGAGTTTACCTTACTGAAAACATGGTTTCTTTCATAAATTCAATAGATATAGAACTAACTTATACTGTGTTCTGACCAATAATCACCTATATCCTCATAAGATTCAGTTTGGTATACAACTGTTAAGACTGCATTTAAAAATTACCTATACTGCACACTATACATAAAAATGTTATTCAAAAGTAGAGTGTGTCACACTTGAAAACTCAGTAGAGAAAATTATTTCTAGGGATTTTATTTGTTTTTGTCAAATTATTAATGCTTTTCCTCCTAAGTTCTATGGTAATTTCCTTATCTATGTCAACTCACAATGGATTACTTACCCCTCTGGGTTCTCTGATAATTCATAATTCTTGAAATGGACAAGAGACATACATACCTGAAAAAGTGTTCTGTAAGCCTTTGAAAACCTTCTATAGCTGAGGATCACAATTCCTTAATTCTAGTCTTGGCTCTACTACTGTGTCACTTTGCTATCAGTAAATGGGAGTAATAACATCAGCCCTTTTCTTATTGCATATGAGATCATAGACATAGCTGATCTGAAAATCCTCACAGGAAAGCTCGTACATAAAGTCAAGGTATTGCCCATTAAGATGAAAGTTTGAGATAACCAAGACTGAAATCTCTTCATTTCTTCGAAAAAAAACTTTTTAGAAGTTACTAAGCACCTATACTGTGCCACATAGAGCTTTGGCTGGAAATTGAAAGAAAAATAAGACCCAGGATGGGTCCCAGACCTCAAAATATAGTAGAAACAAAGAATTAAATAAATAGATCAAAGGTCAACAAGCTGCACTGCCTGTTTTGTAAGGTCCATGAGCTCAGAGTCATTTTTACAGATAAACATATGCAGTCAGTTTGATGAATGGACACACTAACTTTGAACCATGGTTAAGAGAAATGTTATTCTCTCCAAAAAAAATTCCATTATTCTGATAAGTTTACCTGTATTACACAAAATTGTAGTTATTATATTTTAAATTGTTATACAGTTTGTTGTTTCTTGCCATTGAGTCAGCTCTTACTCCAGATGACACTGTAAATGAGGTCCACAGTGTCCTGTCCTCAACGCCCTGCTCAGCTCCTGTAGCTTCATGCCTGTGGCTTCTAGTATGCAGTCACTCCATGTCATATTTCTCTTCCTCTTTCCCTGCTGCCTTCTATTTTCCCCAGCAGTATTGGCTTCTCCAAAGAATCCTGCCTTCTTATGATGTGTGCAATGTAGGACACTTACATAATGGTCTTGATCTTGCCTATTTGCCTGCAAAGCCTAAAATATTTACTAACTGTAAACTTTACAGAAAATGTCTGCTAACCCATGAAATAATTAAACATATAATTAAAATATAATGTAGCAAATACAGAGACAGAGAATACAACTTGAGAATTCTGGTTATTATAAAAATATTGAAAATTAACATCTAAGTCAGCTTGGTGTCATGGTCAGAAGTCAGTTTGGTCCACTCCCAGAGCATACTTCTAGGAGTATACCCCAGGGCATACTCCTTTTCCCATCCTGGGAATAGATAGCATCAGAAAGAGTCTGAAAAGCTAAGTAAAGTAAACAAAATAAGGGGGATGGGAAGAGGGATCACCAAGAGTGGCTGGTGGGGGAACTTTAGTTCTGGTCAGTTCTGGTCCTCAGCTAAGAGGATGCTCACATGGGATTAGATATAATTAATTTCAGGTATTGATGACTTTTAACTCTATACCCGTACTGTAGACTCAATTCCAATTATTACCAGCTACTTGATGGTGTTTTGTGAGCAGGGCTAGAGATCCCTGCCCACAAGGATCTCTAGAGATCCTGGTTATATGAGTATGTTCTCTTATCTCTGTGGGTCTGTCCTGCCTTTAGTGTGTTTACTATTCACTTGCTAAAGATGCATTGTTTTATTTTTATGTTCTTTTATTTTATTTATTGATTTCAGAGAGAGAGATGAGGGGGATATATACATAGAAAGAGAGAAATCAATTTGTTGTTCCACTTATTTATGCATTTATTGGTTGATTATTTTAAAGATTTTATTTATTTATGTTTAGAGAGAGGGGAAGGGAGGGAGAAAGAGAGGAAGAGAACATCAATGTCTAAGAGATATCAGTTGCCTCTCACAAGGCTGCTATCCAGAGACCTGGCCCGCAACACAGGCATGTGGCTGAATAAGAACTGAACCAGCAACCTTTCAGTTCACAGGCTGGCACTCAATCCACTGAGCCACACCAGCCAGGGCTATTGGTTGATTCTAGTATGTGTCTTGACTAGGGATGAAACCCACAACCTTGGCATATCAGGATGATGCTCTACCCAACTGCGCTACCTGACCAGGGCAAAGTTGCATTGTTGTATATAAAAGAATAAAATACTTAATTTTTTGTGATAGAAGTCTGTAGAAAATAAAATAAATTTTAAAAAAATTAAAATCTTTGCAGTGACATCCAAATTTTCAAAACATATTTCCAAAAACAGATAAGACATATGTATACACTTATCCCCCTCCCTCCCAAAATATTACAAAAATAATGTCAGGAAAAGGATTTTTAAAAACATAAAACCTCAAAGAAAAGGAG
Organism: Trachops cirrhosus; assembly: GCA_028533065.1. Taxonomy (NCBI): domain Eukaryota; kingdom Metazoa; phylum Chordata; class Mammalia; order Chiroptera; family Phyllostomidae; genus Trachops; species Trachops cirrhosus. The sequence continues at coordinate 91,319,959 of CM052538.1, read as the reverse complement.
AACAGGAGAGAAAATAGCAGAGAGAACTGTCAAACATAAGTTGAAAACTGGAAAGCATATGGTCAAGTAAGTAGTAACTGACTTAGGAAACAAGAGGACCTGAAAGTGCTTGTCACTGGAAAAGTCAAGAAGCAAACTATTCCCAGAAAAGAAAAAAACCTGAAAGACTTTATCACCACCAAACCAGTATTACACGAAATGTTAAAGGAACTTCTTTAAGGAGAGGGAAAAAGAAACCATGACTAAGAAAATAGCACAGGGAAAAAATATTCCCACTGACAAAGGCAAACACATGATAAAAGTAGTGGATCCACCAACACTAAAGCTAGTACAAAGGTTAAAAGGCAAATGTAGGGAGATCATGTGTAATAACAACAATAAATTAAGAGATACATACAAACAGACACACACACACAGAAGTAAAAAATGACAAAAATGTAAACATAGAAAAGTGGGTAAACATGGTAGTGACTTGAGAATGTATTCAAATTTAAATGACCATCAACTTAAAATAGACTGCTATAAATTGCTTGGTATATATGAAGCACCTAGTAAACATGAACCAAAATCTACAAGAGATAAACAAGAAATAAAGAGAAAGAAATCCAAATACAACACTACAGAATGTCATCAAACTATAAGAGATGAATGCAAGAGAATAAGGAACAGAGAACTACAAATACAATCAGAAAGCAATTAATAAAATGGCAATGACTACATACCTAACAATAACTACTTCAAATGTAAATGGATTAAATGCTCCAATCAAAAGATGAATGCATAAAGAAGAGGTGGTACACATATACACAATGGAATATTACTTGGCCATAAAAAGAATGAATCTTAACCATTTTCAACAACATGGATGGACCTAGAGAGATTATGCTAAGTGAAATAAGTAAGACAGAGAAAGACAAATACCGTATGATTTCACTTATATGTAGAATCTCAAGAACAATATAAATGAACAAACAAAACAGAAATAGACTCATAGAAACAGAACAAACTGAAGGTTGCCAAATGGGAGGAGAGTTGGAGGAATGGTTGAAAAAGGTGAAGGCATTAAGAAGTACAAATTGGCAGTTACAAAATAGTTATGGGGATGTAAAGTACAGCTTAAGGAATATAGTCAATAATATTGTGCCCTAGTTGGTATGGCTCAGTGGATTGAGCACCAGCCTGAGCACCAAAAGATTACCAGTTCGATTCCCAGTCGGGGCTCATACCTGGGTTGTGAGCAAGGTCCACCAATGGTAGCATGCGAAAGGGAACCAATGGTAGGTACAAGATTTATTAGGGAGATCACTTCATAAGTTATATCAATATCTAACTACTATGCTGCATACCTGAGACTAATATAATAATTGAATGTCAACTGTAATTGAAACATTTTTTAAAAAAAGAAGAGCATCTCTTTCTCTCTCTCTCAATCTCTCTCTCTCTCTCATGCCTGTGCTCCCCTTCTCCTTCCCCAGGTGGATTTTTTTTTTGCCTTTCCTTCACCTAAGCTCCAAGGGCCCTTCTTTAGCCTCTGTAACTTGCTTCCTCAGTCTGTGAAGCCTAGCTGGCTCACTTCTTCTACCTCTGTGATTTTCTAAATAAACTTTTGCTTGAATTTGAAAAAATAAAATAAAATAAAAAGAATAAACTAATTAATTTGGCAAAACCAAAATCTGAAATCTGAATAATGAGAGTTAACCTGTTCTCCCCGCCTCTCTTAACTCCCAGAATGCTATATGTGCATCCTGAGATATCTAGCTGGATATCTCTTGAAAATCCTGCATTAAAGCCCAACAATTGATTTCTTCATCATGTGGTAAGTGAACAATTTAATTTATATGTTTTTAAGCATAGAATTTATTTTTTCAATTTTTGATTTTTAGAGAGAGAAAAAAATTGATTTGTTCCACTTATTTATGCATTCATTGGTTGATTATTACATGTGTCCTGACCAGGGTTGGAACTCCCAACCTTGGTGTATCAGGATGACGTTCCAACCAACTGAGCTGCCTGGCTAGGGCTAAGCATCTAATTTAAATGTATAATAAACATATACAGAGTCAGCCATATAATGTGTTAGGATCCTTGTTCAAAAAGCGAGAAAAAGTGTAAATAAAAAACATGGATAACCCTGACTGGTGTGGCTGAGTGGTTTGGGCATTGTCCTGTGAACCAAAAGGTCACCAATTCTATTCCAGGCCAGGGGACATACCTGGATTTCAGGCCAGGTCCCCAGTTGGGGGTGTGTAAGAGGCAACCTGTTGATCAATGTGTCTCTCACACATCAATGTTTCTCTCCCTTTCTTTCTCCCTCCCTTCCCCTCTCTCTAAATAAATAAAATCTTTTAAAAATGGATAAATTTCAGAGTATTATGCTAAGTGAAATAACCCAGGCAGGAAAGGAAAAAATATATTATTTCTCTCATATATGGAACACAAAACAAAATATAACAAACTAATGAAACAAACAAAATCAAACTCATAAATACAAACAACATAATGTTGTTAACCAGAATGTGGGGTGAAAGGGGGCAAAGTGGGTAAAGGGGGTCAAATGCATGCTAATGGAAGGAGTCTAGATTTGGGGTGGGAAGCATATAATAAAATACACAAATGTTAAATTTTAACATTGTACACCTGAAAACTATATAATGTTATTAACCAATGTTACCTCAATAAATATATTTTAAAAATACTAAAATATAAAGGTTTTTGTTGTTGTTATTGTTGTTTTTTGCTCTGGCTGGTGTGGCTCACTGGATTGAACTCTGGACTACCAACCAAAAGGTTGCCATTCAATGCCCACTCAGGGCACATGCCTGAGCTGTGGTCCATGTTCCCAGGTGAGGATGTATGAGAGGCAACCAATCCCACCTCTCTGTAAAAATAAATAAATAAAATGTGTTTTTTAAAAAATATTTTCCTTTCCTCCTCAGTCACTCTTTCAACTTCCCATAGTGTTTTTTTAATTTGCTATTTAATATTTATCTAAGAAAAAAATTAATTTAAATTATTAGCTCAAATTTCACCATTCATCTTTATATTGTGCAATGCCAGTTTTAAATGCAAATATGAGAACATTTAATTAATATACAGAATAGTTAAAATTATACAATTCATATTTTGCAGTTCATACATGCAATGTATTTTGTTTTTACCAGAACAGTAGAAACACTACATAAAGCTAATTCAGTTGTTTATTTTATCTTTTTTAATGATTTTTTTTTGTTTGAGAGAGAGGGGGGAAGGGGGAGAAAGAAAGAGATTTGTTATTACACTTATTTATGCATCATTAGTTGACTTTTGTATGTGTCCTGACTGGGGATCAGACCCATAACCTTGATGTATTGGGATGATGCTCTACCCAGCTTAGCTACCCAGCCAGGGCCCCAGAACCATTTTTGAAAATCTTTTACACCGTTAAATTACTGTGTCATCTTTGTTGAAAATCATTTGACCATATATATGTGGGTGTATTTCTGAACTCTTTTTATATACCTGTCTATCCTTACTCCAATAGCACATTGTCTTGAATACTGTAGCTTAAATAAGTCTTGAACCCAGATAGTGTGAGGGACACCTCACCCTTTGTTTTTCTGTTTCAAAATAACTTTGCCTATACTAGGTTCTTTGCATTTCCAAATAAATTTTATTGTGTGTCTGTCAGTTTCTACCCAATTATGTGTTTATATGCCCCTTAAACACATGCCTCCAGTAGACCTGTGATGCATGAGAGTTTAGTGAGACTCAAAGGTAGTACAAGATAGGCAAGTTACATCTATCCTGCTTAGATTTTTTATTTGAATTGTATGCATTCATAGAAGTGTGAGATAAACTAACAACATAAAAAAACAAGTCTTTCAATCCATGAATGTGATGTATCTCTCTATTTATTAGGTCTTTTCTTACCTCTCTCACCAATCTTTTATCAGTATATAAAATCAGTATATTTTCAGTATATAAATCTTCCATATTTTTCTTAGATTTGTCCCTTAACATTCATGTGCTATTGTGATATTTTAAAGTTTTGATTTAAAATTTTTTTCTTGATTTTTACAGAGAAAGAGAGAGAGAGAGAGAGAGAGAGAGAGAGAGAAACATCGATTTTGTTGTTCCACTTATTTATGCATTTATTGGTTGTCTCTTGTACATGCCCTGACCAGGGATTGAACCTGCAACCTTGACATATCAGGATGACACTCTAACAAACTGAGCACCTAGCCAGGGCCTAAAGTTTCCATTTCTAATTATTCACTGCAAGTATACAGAAATATAAGTTATTTTGTATCCTGTGACCTGGCTTCATTGGCTAATTAATTTTATTAGATTTTTTTGTGATTTTTTTTGGGATTTGGAGGCAGCAATCATGCCATCTCTTTCATATGGCTTTTATTTGTTTTCTTGTGTTACTGCTCTGACAAGCATGTTCAATACAATATTAAATAGAAGTGGTTAGAATAGAGATCGTTTCTTTGCTCCTGATCTTAGGGAGAAGTAAACATTTTTCATCATTAAATATTATTTTAGCTCTAGGGTTTTTTTCTAGTTTATTGTGTTGAGGATGTTATCTTCATAACTTGCTGAGTGATTATTTATCATAAATAGATGTTAAATTTTTCCAAACACTTTTTCACCTACTATGCTGATCACAGGGATTTTCTTTTTTAGTCTGTTAACATGATAAATTAAAATCAAAAGGTTTTCAAATGGCAAACCAACTCTGCATTCTTGTTAACCCCCACTGTGTTATGATGTAGTAACTCTCTTAAATATGAAAGGACAAGGGTCACTGCATTTGAGAGAAGCCTCTAACATGAAAGCTAAGATCAAAATAAACAAATAAAATAAGGCACTTGGAGTAAAGAGAGAATAATGAGCAGAGAAAATATTCAAAAGTATCATTATTACCTTCAGAGAGATGAGAAGATACAGCATGCTAGGATAACATCACCCCGTATATTTTTTCTTTCTCTTTTTTAAAATATATTTTATTGATTATGCTATTACAGTTGTCCCATTTTCCCCCTTCACTCCCCTCCACCCTGCACACCCCCTCCCACCCACATTCCCCCCTTTAGTTCATGTCCATGTATCATACATGTAAGTTCTTTGGCTTCTCCTTTTCCCATACTATTCTTACCCTCCCCCCATCTATTTTCTACCTACCATTTCCCATACTATTCTTACCCTCCCCCCATCTATTTTCTCCCTACCATCTATGCTACTTATTCTCCGTACCTTTTTCCCCCTCTCTCCACCTCCTTTTCCCCTGTTGCTAACCCTCCATGTGATCTCCATTTCTGTGGTTCTGTTTCTGTTCTAGTTGTTTGCTTAGTTTGCTTTTGTTTTTGTTTCAGGTGTGGTTGTTAATAATTGTGAGTTTGCTGCTATTTTACTGTACATATTTTTATCTTCTTTTTCCTAGATAAGTCCCTTTGACATTTCAT
>CM052538.1:91296630-91314012 GCA_028533065.1 Trachops cirrhosus | reverse complement strand
CCTTGGTTGTCCGACTTCCATAAACTTCAATTTTCTGTCAGTTCTGGTTGTTATTTTGTTTCTATATCTTTGTTGTCCCTATCTTGGTTGTGCGAGGAGGCACAGTGCGTCTACCTATGCCTCCATCTTGGCCGGAAGTCTCCCATTTAAAGCTTTTAATGATCAACTTTCTTGCACAGCAGCTCGTTCAGTGTGAAATCAACCTCTTTAAAAGTGAACATTAACTAGAAAGCTTAACTTCTGATTCGGCCTCCATTTCTGAGAACACTTAAAAAAGTCAAGATTAGCAGTCTTGAACCCTAAGGCAAGTTCCTGTAGGTCAGATTTAGATGACTGCATATTCGTATTAAATTACTCTGTGTATGTTCAAACATGGCTAAGTTTCAAACAACAGAAGGGTTATGCTTATTTGCTATACTCCCTTCAGCCAAATTGAATAGGCGGTTACATAACTTGCCAGGACAAGTAGTAGAACTGAGTCAGACAGAACCAGCCCAAGTAAAAATTGTGAATTAGGCAGTTTGACTTCAGTGCCACACCTCTTTAGTACTACACACACTTCCCTGATCCTTGCCCTTGGTATCATCGCCCTGAGGGTCAACCTCATACTGCACACCTTCCTCTCCCCCCCTCCACCAAATTCCTCTCTCTTCCTGGTTTTCTTCCACTCATGCAGAAACTAGCTTTCCCTCTCTCCTCCTTCCCCGTCATTAATTAAAATTTACCAGTATCTTTCACCCTCAGGGTTTAAAGTGACAACTACCTAATCTGATAAACCCATCTACATTAATGTTCAAAGAGGGAAAGCTGAAAGGTAAAGTGAATTTACCCTTGACTTTCTAAAGTTAACACCTTTGGAGTTTAACTCATTAGTAACTAAAAGCGAAAATTTCTTCTTAAATTTTATTTATTGATTTTAGGAAGAGAGAGAGGGTAGAGCTAAAAGTGAGAATTTCCAGCAGAAGCATTCAGGAGAAATATTTTTGTTCAGGTAGAGCAATTAAGTACCTGGCAAATCAAACAGAAAGTGATAAATGCTTGTAGCCCAACAGGCTGTCAGCCCTATTCAGTGTAACTAAAAAGGCCTGGTCAGTTTGGGGTCAGTAGGGGAAAATTGGAAAAGAGCTAAGAATCTTTGGTTGGCAAAAAAAAAAAAAAAAAAGAAATTTACAGGAGCACCACAATTAAATTTTCTGACTTAACCTTTCATAGGACTAGCCAGCCTTGGTACCGAATAAATATTTTTTTCAAGTTTCTCTTCAGAATAAAAGAAATTATTTGAAAAAAAAAGTTTCTCAATAAGTCTAAAACACTAATTCCAAAAATCTGTACAACTTTAATTGCTGTTGTTTTATTTCTAAAACTAATGTGTTAAATTTATGGTTTTCATTTACATATTTCATTTAATCCTATTGACTACTGAAAGAACAGAACTGGATATTACCAGCTATTCTTATGTCCTTCACTACATAAATGAGGAAAGTGATGCTCAAAGAAGTTAAGTGCCTTGCCAAGATTTGTACTTCAGTCTTCTGAATGCAGATGCTGTGCTCTTTCATTGTCCCATGCTACCAGGCTGCCTCCCAATATTTAGAGTTATCTGTGCCATTGCTGTCATGTAACTCTACATCCTAGGGGAATTCTCACATTTTGAAGAGAATTCAGCTACTATCAAAAGAAAATAACCTGTTTATTCAATGGACCTGAGGGTAATTGTAGCCCTATCTGGTTTCCATCGCTGCATTTTTTTCCCCTAGCTAATTCTTGGTTCACTTGGAAGTGTTAGTTAGCACTGCCTCACAAAGTCTTCCTTAAGCACTGTCAGAGTTTGTGCTCTGATTACCTGCTCATGTTTTGGTGGATTACTTATCTGGCTTCTGCTCTCACCTGGGCAAAGTTCCCATCATAGTCCTTACTCTGTTAGCAAGAAAGGATAACATGTTTCTGGGCTTAAAGGGGGAAAACACTAACATAGTTGGTACAAGCCAGAATACAAATATTTCACATTGAGATGAACACAAGAAGCCAGCTGGGAAAACATTGCTATTTACAGGCTTAATTAGCCCAGAATTCATTTCAGCCTTTGAGGTAAAAGTGGTATTTTTAAATCATTGACATTTGAAGAACACAATCTTGACATTTTGGAGAGATATAAAATCCTTTCTGAATTTATCGAAACATATAGGTGATCTCCCTAGAAAAATGTACAATCACACATACTTGAAATATAGTTTCAAGAGGTACATTATGGGGTGACCCATGAGTTCCACATAAAATATTGCTGATTTAGAGAGTGTCACAAGTATGGTCCCTAAGTGATGAGTATTCTGAGGTCCGTGGGCCACTTGGGAACCCAGTTAAATTTGTGTTATTGTCACTAATTTCTTTATTATTAGTAGTAAAAATCTATGTTGACATTTTATAATAAAAATAACACATACTTGTAAAGATTCTAAATAAAAAGATTTCAGAAATGCACTGTTTTCTGTAATTCTAACCCTCAGAGAAACCATTGTTAATAGTATGAATATTGTCATATATGTAGATATATGAACTTTTAAACAGAAATCAGATCACACTATACTGAAACAGGGTTTTGTCCCTAGGTAATATGTTTGAATAGACCATAGTGTATATAATCACTTCACTATTATGGACATCTATTTTTTAAAATATTATAATTACCAGCAATATTGCAATGAATGATCATATCTCTGGGCATATATGTAAACATTTCTTTAGGATAAATTTCTAAAAGGCAGTAAATTAAAGGAATAAACATTATGAATTATGAAAGCCTTTGCAATTGTACCCCCAAAACAAACAAGCTAACCTATAATCCTACCAATAATTGTGGGTCATTACCTACTTTACATGTTTTCACCAGTTGCACATAAAAGAAGTCTTTAAAAATATTTTTCCAATTTGATAGTTATATACAATAGTCCATTTTTTAAAAATTTTTTTTACCTTTAGAGGCGAAGGGAAGGAGAGAGGGAGAGAAATATCAATGTGCGGTTGCTTCTCATGCATCCCCTGTTGGGAACTGGCCTGCAACCCAGGCTTGTGCCCTGACTGGGAATCAAACTTCGATCCTTTGGTTCACAGGCCCACGCTCAATCCACTGATCTATACCACCCAGGGCTACAATAGTTCATTTTTGTTTTAATTTTAATTTATACACTTGCTTGACTTTCAAATATTCATTGCTTTTCTGAATTTGTTTTTTGTAAATTTCTTATTCATTCTTGTTTTTGTTACTATATAGAAGCTTTATGTTTTATGTAGGAAATTTACAAATTGTTTTACAATTTTGGAAGATAACTGGGTAGCTGTTGCAACCACCAAAATAAATTCCATATGAATCAGAGAATAAAATGTAAAAACAAAAGTCATAAAAGTTCTAGAAGAAAACATGGGAGAATATCTTTGGTAATGGGAAATAACATGGCTTGTAAGCATACAAAAATATACTCATTATAGGAACAAAAATTACACTTGTAATGAGATAGCATTGTTCCTACAAAATTGGCAAAGGTCAATTGGCATATCATTTGTATTGTAATTCTGGGTTCTATTTGTTAATGTTGTATTTAAATTTTCTATCATATCTGAAAGGAGATTAACCTGTAGATTTCTCTTTGTGTACTCTTTATCGGGTTTTGGTATCATAGCCATTTATTTAAAAACCAGCTTTTCAGCTCATGCAAAACAGAAGGATTACTAGTAAAAAAAACATTGAGGGCAAGCACTTGAAATGATCTTTAAAAAAAAAGAAAAGAAAGAAAGGAAGAAAAGAAAAAGTGCTCACAACACGGTCTACTTTTGTGAAAATTTCCAACGCCATACTCTTTATACGTTCTGACAGGAATTCATAAGCTATTCCAAGTTTTATGAACACTGCTTTTCTTTCCAATAAATATATGAACTTTCAGGGACAGACGCAGATGTTCCGTGGTTTTTATTCTCACAAACCCATCTCACCCTCTCTACCTTACCAGCTTGATACCTGAACCAGAACATTTAAAAATTGCTATATCAGAAAATTGGGAAAGAACTCAAGCCCTCACTTCGGTCTCCAGTTCAGCTAGGCTGGTTTTCTCACTGTTATTTACTTCCACCCCTCTTCCTGCTGCTGCTCTCTGGTTGATGTTCTTTCCTTCAACTGTCTTTCCTCACCTTTGATTCATTTATCCCATTACCTACCCTTCAAAACCCAGTTTAAATGTCCTCCCTCAATAACCTAATCTAGCCCATTCCACATACCACAGACTTTCGTTTGTTAATATACTTAAAGTTCGGCCTTACATTCTATCTATAATTGTTTTCAGATTGGTTCGAGAGTGCAAGTTTTTTCTCTTAGGCTTTGTGGTTAGCTCCTTGAAGGCAGGTAACTTACCTTAAAATTCTGCTGGGCATTTCCTATTGTGTTTCAGCACCGTGGGTAAACGCAATCAGAGAAGACCTGCAAGGCGGGTTTGACTGAAGACATCCATCACAGTTACTCGTTTAGTAAATGAGATAGTGAAATTAAGTGCTCTCCAAAGGTAGATCATTGCTATTAACTCCCTCATTCGTCATACGTGCACAGCGGCCTCAGCGGCTAGGGAACCTAGGATTGCATCTTCAACTTTGTCTCTGATCTCTCCATTTTAGAGCCAATGATGAGTTCAGATTTATCTAGGGCCCAACACCAGCATTCCAAGACTAAATTTGCTCCTAGGCCCCCTACCCAGAGGGGACCAGGTAACCTTGTATCTCTGAGAATAAACCCAAACTATTGAAACTCAGATGCCAAGATATCATTTACTCACGAATTCAGCCAGACATCGTTGTAAATAGCTGAAACCCAAATATTTAGCTTGCAGGAGGCGGACAGCTGCTAGGACATACCTTTGCCAAGTTGTAATGTGTAGTCCTACATAGAAAAAATGGACGTTCTTTATCTTATTAGATTAAGTTAAATGTTTTGCTTAAATTTTTACTTCAAGGTTGTTTCAGTTTCAGAGGAAAAATAACTGGGCAAGAACTCACATACTTGTTTCAAAAGTATGAGGGTTTGGGTTTTGCAGAGGGCATTTGGAGTTGACGGAGTGCTGTCACCACACCTTCTAAGATTACTTTACAACAGTGGGAAAACTCGCAGGGCTGTTCTCTGTTCTCTTCGACCCCGCCATTTCCAAGTTGTTATATTGCTGCAGGGAGCGGGCACAGCCTAGCTCTTTATCTCTACTCTTCTGCTCACCCCTTCAAAGCCCAATCCGCTGGGTGGGAATTTGGAAACAGCGCTGGAGGCAAGAGAGGGCAAGGGGGGAGGGGTTCTTTAGACTGATAGGGAAGAGAATCAGGCATTTTTTTTCTCTCATGCCTCTCTCTCAGGGCCATAAAGTTCTGCTGAATTTGCAAGTGGGTTGAGGGGGCGGTCTGCTACATTGTCAATTTAGCTTAAAATTGGGCTAAGAACTTCGCCGGGAGGCCAACCTGAGCTTCTGGCTACTCCGAAGAACTGGAAAGCCAGGCCCAAGGCACCGGTTGTCACGGGAACCAGAGCGCTGGTCTCCCTGGCGACCTCGTCCCCAGGGAGGGGGCGGGGCTTGAGGTCTAGTGGACGAATCAGGCCTAGGAGAGCGCAGGGTTGGAGATCCGCTGTCCTTCAGGAGCCCGGGAAAGGTTGAGTGACAGAAACGGGGGCGGGGCCGGCGCGCCGCCTGAGGTGGGACAGAAGTTGTGCCAGTAGCTCCCGCGGCCGCGGCGCGGCGAGGGTGACACACCATGATCACCGGCCGTAGAGACCGTCGTGCTGGCGAGCAGCACACTCTGGCTCCCCGGTGTGTCTCAGCCGCCTCCGCAGCGCTCGGAGTCGACTGCAGGAGTTGAGCCGCTCCGCAGCAGAGGGGTTTGGCGAAGCCCTTGGAGGCGCGCTGCGCGCTGGAGCGCGGAGCGTCTGCGCGAGCGTTCCAGGGTCCAGCGGTCGGCTGCTGTCGCCGCCGGCGGGGCGTTTCCGAGGTGAGGTGGAGGAGGAGATGCTGCTCCTCTTCTCCCCCTTCCCAGGCTCGTTCTCCAGCTACTTCGGCTCACGCCCGCATCCGCTTGGGGGAGAAGAGGTGGTGGCTCTCCGCGCCCGCGGCGGCTGCCGGCGGCCCTCCCGGACCCCGAGTCCCCGCAGCCCTCGCCCCGCGCCCCAGTAGCAGGACCCGGTCTCCAGACAAGCGGGTAAGGACAGGAGCGGCCCTGGGCTGGACGTGCAGAAGGCAAAGCAAAGTGCACTGCGCTCGCCCTCTTCCTGTTCTCTGTGCTTTTGCTCCAACTCCTAAAACCAACTCCTCTGTTATCTTGGTGGAAGAAACTTTTCTTTGGTTTTCATGGTAGTGTGTTTCTGTATGTTACAGTGGGGGTAGGGGAAAGATGAGATGAAGTTTCATTTTGAAGTAGGTAGATCCACCTCTTCCGTGGAAGAAAGCCAGATTCCTGGGAATGAAACCCCAGAGGGCGGGTAAGAGATCGTGGGGTAATAGGGAGTGGTGACATTGTCCCATCATGGTAGTACAGCTCTATTCTGTGCGTGCTAAGGGAAGGGCTCCCGGAGTCTGTTTCTAATTTTTGTAAATGATTGTGGACATGCTTTGTGGTTAGAGGCCGCCCAGAAGAATGTGTATATGTAAGGGCTCCGGGAAGAGGGGGCGGGGTGGTGAGGACTGGGGGCAGTGGGGGCAGAGGGAGAGAGACACCGCCTGATGCAAGCTTGCTTACTGCTGTTCTGCGTGCGCGAGTTAACCGCCTCCCCTCCCCCCTTGCCCTCGCCCTCGCCGCTCTCCGCAAGCTTCTGTAGTACGGAAAGCTGGAAAGCTAAAGTTTGGTAAAGTCGAGAAAGTCCTTAAAGTTTAATTTCCTTCTGTTGTGAATATATTGGAGGAGGGGGAGTGGTAAAAAAATATATTACCACTGAAATAGACTTACACAGCAAGCAATAAAGGTTTCATTGGCCTTACACATTTATGATCGACACCTCCACGCACTTCCAACTAATCTCTAAGACAGCCTTGTGTCATGTTCGTTTAATTGCATCTTTGAAACAACAAACGCGGTGACTAAATAGGGAGCTGCCCAGAGCTGATTTTACCTCTCAGAAAATGGGGCAATCGGGTTTGTTTTCAAGGCGGGGGCCTAAACAAAATGTAGGACACCTGATCTGTGGGTGAAGGGCGCTGGTAACTAATTAGAAAGATGTTTAAATTTATCTACAGAGTTTACTAAAGGACAGGGAAAAAATAAAGGTCGCTGTGTTATGAAACAAGCATTGATATTTTCCCAACTTCTTGAAGACTGGGTTCCCAGGGTCCAAGTGAAAACTTACTTCATGCTCATTGGTTGCCTGGATACTCGTATAATACAAATTATTCTCGTTTTAATATCATTATCATTTTAAAATTAAATGCAAGCATATACTGATTCAGTAAATTCATACAGAGGCAAATTGAATACTTTATCATTCAGTCCTAAATTTACTATACTTTTTCATAATAACATTGTGTTCGAACTTTGATGTTGTAGAGGCTTTGTGGGAATATGTGTGGGGCAGAGGATGGGATGGAAGCTGGTATTAAAAGTAGAAAAATAACTAGGGTTAGTTGTTAGTAAAATGGACTGATTTATAGTCTTTCACTTTTACAGTTGGGGAATTATGACTTCCTTTACCATTATGTAAAATTGTCTTTAAAAATATTTTTAATTTATTGATTTTAGAGAGAGGCTGTGGGGGGAGGGGAGAGAGAAACACGTGAATTTGTTGTTCCACTTATTTATGCATTCAGTGGTTCGTGTATGTGCTCCAAGCGGAGATTGAACCCACAACCTTGGCCCACAACCCAGACCTATGGGGAGAATGCTTTAACCAGCTGAGCTACCCAGCCAGGGCCTGTAGAATTGTTTTTTGAATTGACATTTGTTCCACTCAAATTTTCACTTGCATGTAAAGCCTACTTGTGTTTTGAAGGGTGATTACCAGCATCCAAAAATATTTATAAATAGCCTTTCATGTCACAAGTAACAAACATACACAAATCATTAAAACCAGTATCAATTTAAAGGATAGATTTTGATACCGTGATATGAGTCAAAATTTGTAAATACTTACATTATCTTTTTCTGTAGGCATGCTTCAAATGCAGGAAGTGAATTTGAGAATTGCCTGATCATTTATTTTTGGGTAGATGATAGGTGTCAATCTTTTTTTTTTTTTTTAAAGTGTGGTTGCCTCTTGTGTGCCCCACACTGGGGACCTGGCCTACAACCCAGGCATGTGCCCTGACTGGGAATCCAACCGGCAACCCCTTGGTCTGCAGGCTAGTGCTCAATCCACTGAACCACACCAGCCAGGGCAGGTGTCAATCTTTTAATGAATGGAATTTATGTGTTCTTTAAGAAAAATAGGTTGAATCCTTGTTTTGTTTCATTTTCAATTGGTTAAGGATGGGATAGGAGAGCATTGCAGCTCCTCCTGTATCAATTGAGCATACATTTTTCCAGCCCATCTTATTGCTCAGCTCCAAACCTAGTGGAGAAAAGGACTGTTGGTGGTTAGCTGCCAGTGTTTCTTCTGCATTTTTGACAGTTTGTAATTTTTAAATAAACTACAAAATATTTTTATGGTATAATTACATTGTAATTAATATCATTTGAAATTGGAAAGAAACACTACCATACTCCAAGTCCGTGTATTTAGGAGTTACTCCTGTCAACATATTCTTATTTTGGCATGTACTTTATGCCATTTATTAGAATAATGTGTTGAAGGTATTCTGTCTGGCCTTTGATGTAACCAGGTGTGACTCATTTAAGTTAATGTCACTTGACAAAGTAGGGATCTGGAATGTTGAAAAGATGTGGGGTCCCAGGACAGAAAGATCAGTGCTGATGGGGAAAGGTGAGGGTCCATTGTTCTGGATTTCCCAGTTTTTCTCTGAGAACCTTCTTTTAATTTGAAAATTAAGATGGGTTGAACAACTCAGGAGCTGGATTTTCAAAACATAGCTTTTAATGAGTAAATTAATATAGGCCTTTAAATAGTCTAAGTTAAAGTTTCACGCTCAATGTAAGAAATGAGTATTATCTACAAAGAAATGTCTTTTGCTGCATACTACACCTATGCCTAATAAACAGTCTCCTATTTTATTTCTAGTTGTGTCGCTGTGTGTTAGAATCACCTGAGTAGCTTGAAATATTTTTAGGTCCAGGATGCCCAGGACTCAACCCAGACCAGTGAAACCAGAACTTTTGGCATGGGGGTGGGGGTGGGGTGTGTGTGAGACCCATGTGTCCATATTCTTGGAAGCTCCCTGAGAAATTAAACACGGAGCCAACCTGTGAACCAACGTTCTGGTCCTCTCTAGAAGATCAGTATAGAAAACTTGATTCCCACAAATGCAATATTTTTATGTTGAGTTATAGTTCTATATAAATACAAGTATGTTTTAAAAAATAAACATATCTCCAAAGCATCTATGTATATGCCTATCTACAGGACTTTTTACAATTTGATTCAGAATTTAAGATACAAATATTTCCCTCTAGTTCCTTAGATCACACTGTCCAATGTAGTAGTCCTAGCCACAAGTGGCTAAAGTTAATTTAATGAGCTAATATGTTCCTTATTCCCACTAGCCCTATTTTAAATACTCCAATAGCCACTTGTGGCTAGTAGCCACTGTATTGGATATCATCGCAGAAAATTCTGTATTACCTACAGGTATAAACATTTGTATTACAATTTCTCATCTGAAATGGAATGTATGTAGTCATTTCCTTCAGATTTATAATTTTAAAATATGTATTTTTGATAGTTTTTTAAGTGAGGGAAATACATTTTCGATGTTTACATGACCTCTTTCCTCAGTATGTTGCTCCTAGTTGTAAGATTTTCCTATCTAAACTTCACTGAGAGGGGAAATTTTAGTGTCCTTTTGTTAATTGTTTTTACCAGAGTGCTTTGAATCTAACCAATGGCTTAAATTTGCCCTTGTGTATTACAACAGTTCCTGGTCTGGAAATAGAAAAAGTCATCATTTAATTCAGGTGATGGCGTTTGATTCATGGTTTTTCTATTTAGTGAAGGTTTTTTTTCCCCCAAATCGAGACTCTTAGTTGGGATATGATATGGTTAATTTTTTTCAACAGGAAATCATCTTATTAGTTTTAACATGAATACGCAAACAGACTTTATTTTCTCCCAAATAGGAAGCCATCCCCTTCAACAAAAAAGAGGTTTCTGAATGATTTGAGAAGGTTGGAAACTAACAATATATCATGAATTTTAATGGTGTTTGTCACTTTTTAACTAGTGATGCACAGTTTAAAAGAAACTGTACTGCATAGGTCATCTCACCTGCAACAACACCTTAACATGTGTAAAAAAAAATAAATCAGAGTTTTCTCTGTTGATTTAGAAATAAATAAAAGTTTTCTCTGTTGTGTTCTGATTAGAAATGGAAACAAATTATTTTCAGTTAAAAGTATTCTTTCTTTAGTTTTTTTCCTTATCAGCAGATGGTACATTTCCTTTTTACGTACACATAAACTTTTTTACCTACTCACATAAGACAGATTTACATCTAGAATGTTGTAGGGTTTTTTAAAATGATGCCCGAATGTGGGTGGGGGGGAGAGTATAAGGGGGATAAACAGTAAAGGAAAAAATACAATAAAAAAATAGAAATAACCCTGGCTGGTGTGGCTCATTGAATTGAGTGTCGGTCTGTGAACTGAAAGGTCGCTGGTTCAATTCCCCGTCAGGGTACAAGCCTGGGTTGTGGGCTGGGTCTCTGATTGAGTCAAGTGAGAGGCAAAGGTCCATGTTCCTCTCGCACATCCATGTATCTTTCCCTGTATTTCTTCCTGCCTTCCACTTTTTCTAAAGCATAAATAAATAAAATCTTTTTAAAAAAGCTTCTTGTTGAATAACTTAAGGTTAGAATGATTATATAACCTGAGAATGTGGTAAAAATATTCTGAGTTGGTGGGTTTTGGGAAGAAAGATATAGCTTGGAAACTTTTTAAAATAAGGACACTCTTTAGAGAAATTTTGTTCCTCTTAGCACTGCCTAAGTATTACTTAAGCATTTTTTCTAGAAAAGTGTAATTTTAAAAATAAGCATGTAAACTGTTAAGGAATGATGAGTTGTTTTAGGTCTTAATGTAGTCAAATGTCTATCTTTTCTGGAAAATACAATGTAATTCAGTTTTTGAAGTGAAAAGAAATAATTTGCATTTTAGAACAGGAATTTTCCTTATTGTAAGGTTCTGACTGATAGATTCATTTCCTCATTGTCTTTCGTATTCTTGGTTTGTGCTGAGATATAATTTTGTGGAATTATTTGAATGTAATATTGATTAAATTCATTCTTTACACAATCTGTTTTAATTTTATTCTGATGCTACCTTTTCTATTTAGTTTAAGGAATGAGCTTGAGGCAATGATTCAGAGGTAACATATGTCAATTTTCTATGTGCTGTGTGAAAATGTACCAAAGCTAAAATATATCCTTACAGCTGCACTTGAAAGCTGGACTAGCTTTGTTAAAACAAAACAAAATAAAGCCTAATAATTAAAAATATAGTAAATATAATAGGAACTTTAGTTCAGGAATATTCAATTATCAAATCAAAGCTAGATAAAACTGTTATTGTTAACACATACCATTCAGTTGAGTTCAGTTATATCTTTGAAATTCTGGTAGTGCTTTGAGGTACATGGAAATGAATTACAAATAGGACATAGTACCCTGCAATACTGTTACTTAAGTTACAATTCAAGTTGATACATCCTCCAGTGTTTATAGTTATATAATTCTTTTTAAGATTTTATTTATTTACTTTTAGAGAAAGGGGAACGGAGGGAGAAGGAGAAGGAGAGATACAGAATGTGCAAGAGATACATCGATTGGTTGGTTGCCTCTCTGCTCACCCCCAATCAGGACCTGGCCCACAATGGAGGCATGTGCTCTCGCTGAGAAGCAAACTTGTGACCTTTTGGTGCAGAGGCCCGTGTTCAAGGCACTAAGCCACACCAGCCAGGGTGGTTATATAATTTTTAATAGTTATAATTTAAAAATCTAGACTATATTATTCTCTATTATTACAAGGCAATGGGGATTTCCTTCAAGTTTTATTTTTTAATTTTTGTTTACTTATTTAAAAATTATTTCAAAAATATTTAAAAATTGATTTTAGAGAGAGGGAGGGAGAGAGAGTGGGAGAGGCAGAGAGAGAGATTTGTTGTTCCACTTATTTATGCATTCATTGGTTGATTCTTGTACGTGTCCTGACCAAGAATGAACCCACAACCTTGGCTTATTAGGACAGCCCTCTAACCAGCAGAGCTACCTGGCCAGGGCTTCCTTCAATTTTTAAATAAAAGAAAAATTTTAATGTGGTCATATAATATATCATACTCATTGTGTAACTGAAGACTAAACTGAGCTGTTTTTAGAAATTTCATCGGAATCTTGATGTTTATGTTAGTACATCAAGATTTCTAACTACAAAGGGATTTGAAGATTGTATTGAGATACTAAGATTTAATTGGGAAATGGATAATATTGTTCCTTTACCTACAGGGATACTAATGAATCACTTTTCGTTAGTGAACCGAACCCTTTAGTTGACTGTTTTTTAGTGGCAGTAATGAATCTGGACTGATCTGTCCACGTTCTGATGCCCAGATCTCTTCTCTCTTTTTAATTGTTCTGTGTTCTGTAAATACACAATGAATTCCTGCTTTCTTCCAGGCACTTTACTAGGCACTATGATTCACAGAAAGGAAACATATCCAAGACAGCAGATAAATAGAATAGTCTGTGGCCACATAGCTTTAATCATCTGAGTTCATGCCAAGTAAACTGATCCATTGACGGGATATATTGACACAGAACAGCTGTAAAGAGAAAATTAAGTAACATGTAAACTTGCCTTGTAAAACTCTACAAACACATGGGTAACTATCTGAACATGAATGAATTGTTTTTGGCACAGCTGTAAATGCTGTGTTGACCACTCCTGTTTGATTCAGAGGGACAGTATAACATGGTATTTAGAGCATAGACTCTGGAGCCAGGCTGCCTGGGTTTTTTTATTTTTTATTTTTATTTATTTACTTATTTATTTATTTACTTACTTATTTGACTGCCTGGGTTTTGATTTCTGACTCTGATTTACCAAATTTCTGACCTTGAGCAAGTTTCTTAAACTCACTGTGCTTTAGTTTTTTAATCTGCAAAACAAGGATAATGACCAGGCTTCTTTTATGGGACCGTTGTAAGGATCAAATGAGTTAATAAATGTAAAGCACTTAGTGTAGTACCTGGTGGATACCAAGTATTTAATAAATATTAGCTATAGTTATTTTTGTATATAGTTGATTTATAGCAGTTTTTTTTAAACACTGAGTAAAGGTGATATGTGAACTAAAAGTGTTTTTTGTTTCAAACTTATGGCCCTGCTTTGTTCCTTGGGCTGCATGTTTCTTGTACTCAATACTTGGGGTCCTTGGTATATGTAATGTGTGCCTGATTTTACACATTTAATGGAACTTGTGAAAATAAATGTCCTCTTCAAACTACTCATTTTAAGAACAGTACATCTTCTGTTTTGAAGTTACTTTTAGAGCATATGGTATGTGGTTTTGAATATCTTTCTAGTGGCACATCTGTTCTTTGAGTGGGTTTGAGTCGATTAAATACTATATTTACTCATGTTTTAGGTGAGTGGTAAGGAGTATAATTTGAATTAAAATGAAAAATGAGCCCTGGCTGTTGTGGCTCAGTGGATTGAGTGCTGGCCTGTGAACCAAAGGATCACCCATTAGATTTCCTGTCTAGGTCACATGCCTGGGTTGGGGGGCCAGGTCTCCAGTAGGGGGCGTGCCAGAGGCAACCTCACATTGATGTTTCTCTGCCTTTCTTCCTCCCTTCCCCTCTCTAAAAATAAATAAAATCTTAAAAAAATGAAAAATGATTATAAAGTAAAAGGAGTAATTTTTTTTAAAGATTTAATTAATTTATTTATTTTTAGAGAAAGGGAAGGGAGGGAGAAAGAAAGAGAGAGAAACATCGACTGGTTGCCCCTCATGTACCCGCAACCGGGGACTTGGCCTTCAACCCAGGTAGGTGCCCTGCCCAGGAATCTAAACCAGTTACCTTTGGTTTTTCAGATGATGTCCAAAACACTGAGCCACACCAGTCAGGGCAAGGAGTGATTTTTTAAATATGACTATAAACATAATTAGAAAGGGCAATCCCAGAAATGTTTTTGATAATATTATGTTTGAGGACATGGGTATGTATCTTCCCAAAGTGTGTACTTTGAAAAGTGGTAACACTCCCAGACTTACAAATTTTAGTATATATTTAAATGTACTTGTTTGCAGTTTCACAAACACAGAGTTATTTAATATTTGTGAATGTTAGGTTGCTCTGCCTCTGGGAGTAAGTGTTGTGTAGCATAACCTGAAATTGTTTAGAAAGTATTTGTGGCACATTTCCCAAGAGATACTGTGTACCGTTAGAACCTGTAATATGTTAATATACCTGTGAACCTCCAAGATGGTATCATATATATAATTTTTCATTTATTTGACAACTTAACTACAGAATTCGTAGTACATCTTTTAACATCTCTCATAATAGGAGCACTGATTTGGGAAATGCTGCTTTAAATATTCTTTGTGTGTGCCCTGCCCAAGATCATTGCAATGATTTGTTCTGCTTCTTGCAGTTACAAATTACATTGGGTTGCTAATACAAGATACTTAACATAACAGTGGACTAAAAGAAGGTAGGGATTTATTTTTTTTTCTAACATATCATAAAATCCAGGCATATCACTCCACAGCTGGTATGGCAGTTTCAGGATATGGCAGTGAAAGCAGACATCCTTTAGGTTTCTTCTCTACCTCCTTAGTGCATGGCTTCCATCCTCAACATGGCCTTGTGGTCACAAAAGGGCTCCTGGAGTACTATTCAAAATGTCCTTCCAGGAAGATAGAATACGGAAGAAATTGAGAAAAATGGCAGAAAGGGTGTGCCTTCTAGCTGAGTCAAATTCTTGTAAAGAATTTTCTTGAGAGCCTTACCCAGTGACTTTGGTTTACATTGGCCACCTCTGAATTCAAGGGAAGCTGGGAATCTTAGGTTTTTCCTGGGCCTTTGGCTGTCCCAAAGCTAACTGAAGTAAGTAGGTATTTGGGATCCAGTTATTTTCTCTCCAGACTTCCTAATATCTGATCTCCATTTGTTTCCAGTTTAGTGGAATTTGGTTGTAATGTACGTAGTTGGGGGGTTTAGTATTACTGACCTCCCATTTGGTGTCTGACACATAAACAATGTTGATTGAAGTGTACTGACCTAGACCATATTTAAGAAACTGGATTCACTTTCTGTGTAGGCTGATTTATACACATTAAGATTATTTGGTACTTTTATACATTGCATTGTTTGATAGTTCCTTGAAATATATAGCTCATGTATACAGGTTTAAAAATCATTACTCAGTCTACCATTGAAATACTGAGTTACTGTTAACCTTTAATAGGAGAAAATGAATATATTTCTATCCATTCTTAAGTGCTGTGTTTGTGAAAACTAAATCTAGATAGTGTCATGACTTGTTTACTTACATTCCAACGTAAAATAGGAAGCATAGTGTAGTAGAAAGAATACAGATTTCAAATTAGACAGTGTTTGGTTTGTGCTTCATCTCTTTTTGTAATTATAGTCATTCTGGGTAAGTAATTTAATCTCTCTATGTCTAATCTTCAAAATGGAAATGATAATACCTACCATACCCCATACAGTTTTGTGAGCTTTATTCCTGAATTACTACACATGTAAAATGATTGGACACAGCTCACTGGTTCAGTTTATAAGAATTCTTTCCCTTTCACTTCTTTCTTCGGTGCATATATTAGAGAGAGGAAATAGTAACCTAAGAAATATGATTAATAATACTAAGAAAAACATCATGGCTTAGCTCTATCACCCAATGTATTACTAGCTTCTTTAATATACATTATTTTGATTAGGTCACTGTGCCTTTATTAGATTGTTATATTGTATATGTAAGCTCTTTTTACACATGGTACGTACATATAGGTCACTTTAAGACTAAAATGGTTGAAGTTTTAAAGGAAATAAAATAGGTAAATCTGCCCATGTCCTCTTCAACATGTGAAAAAAATATGGAAATTGGTAGAAAAAATATCCATAGGATTGTTTGACTACAGTTAAAATGGCAATAATTAGAAAAGTAATTTATAAGTAATACAAATTTATTTTTGTTTTGAATGTCTTTTGTTTCTTCTAAACTAATTATTCATATTACAGTATTTGAATAACTACTCCATGTTCAAAATTCTTTTCCGTATTTTGAGAAATACTGAACAATAAAAGGAAAATGCGGACTTCTGGCCAAGGTGGAGGCATAGGTGAACACACTGCCTCCTCGCACAACCAAAATTAAGGACAACAAAAATTCAGAAACAAAAAAACAACCAGAACAGACAGAAAATTGAACTGTGTGGAAATCCTGACAACCATTCATCCAGACCAGTAAGAGGGGCTGAGTCAGCGGCCGGCGGAGAGGTGCCTCAGCAAGAAAACGCAGTGGCTGGCAGACCCAGGCCCGCAAGGCCCGGCCGGTGGCTAGCAGACCTCAGTGGCAGACCCCGGGCGCAGGGAGGCAATGAGCAGACCCAGAGAGGCGTTAAAGGCAGCTGTCTGTCTGCAGTCACACATTTGTGCACAGATACACCAGGCAAAAATGGGCAGCAAGACAGACCGTGCAACCCAGGGCCCCAGCGCCAGGAAATAAAGCCTAAAAGCAATGATTGAAATCACTTGTGGAGGTCGAGGTGGCGGGAGAGTCTCCTAGCCTCACAGGAGAGTTCCTTGGAGAGACCCACAGGGTCCTAGAACATACACAAGCCCACGCACCTGAGAACCAGCACCAGAAGGGCCCAGTTTGCTTGTGGGAAGCCGCAGAGGGGACTGAAATCCTACAGAGAGCAGAGCAAGTGTCCCGCCCACTCTGACCCCGCCCCAATATACAGAGTCACAGCCCAGCCACTGGGGTGCCCCGCCCTGGTGAACACCTAAGGCACTGCCCCTCATACTTAACAGGGGCAACTAGACCAAAAAAAAAAAAAAAAGGCCCAAACGAAAGAACAGATCAAAGCCTCAGAGCCAATACTTTTAAGCGACCAAGAGATAGCCAAGCTATCAGATGTACAGTTCAAAGCACTGGTGATCAGGATGCTCACAAAATTGGTTGATTTTGTTCACAAACTAGATGAAAAAATGAAGGCTACAGTAAGTGAAATGAAGAAAAATGCAC
>CM052538.1:91243602-91296130 GCA_028533065.1 Trachops cirrhosus | reverse complement strand
GTGCATTTTTCTTCATTTCACTTACTGTAGCCTTCATTTTTTCATCTAGTTTGTGAACAAAATCAACCAATTTTGTGAGCATCCTGATCACCAGTGCTTTGAACTGTACATCTGATAGCTTGGCTATCTCTTGGTCGCTTAAAAGTATTGGCTCTGAGGCTTTGATCTGTTCTTTCGTTTGGGCCTTTTTTTTTTTTTTGGTCTAGTTGCCCCTGTTAAGTATGAGGGGCAGAGCTTGGCTATCTGTTGGTCACTTAAATAAAAGGATGGATTCTGGGGCTTTCAATTGTTCTGTTTAAGCCATCTCTCTCTTTCTCTCTCTTTTTTTTTTTTTTTGTGTTGTCACGCCTATTAAGTATGAGGGGTGGAGCCTTAGGTGTTCACCAGGGCAGGGCACCCCAGTGGCTGGGTTGTGATGCTGTATGTGGGGGTGGGGTCAGAGTGGGAATAATGGCGCTTGTTCCGCTCTCCCATCAGACCTCAGTCCCTTCCGCAGCTTCCCCCAGCAAACTGGGCCCCTCTGGTGCTAATTTCCTTGTGGGTGGGCTTGTGTACCCCGTTGGACCTACCTTTTCAATCAGTGTCCCAAGGCCCTATTTCCTGGCACTGGGACCCTGAGTTGTGCTCAGTGCCTTGTTTCACAATCATTACCTTGCTGGGTCTACCGGTTGCCACCCCTCAGCCAGGGTCTGCCAGCCGCTGCTTGTGTGCCCAGGGTCCGCCTGCTGCGGTCCTGTGCACCCCAGTTGCCTTACGTGTCTGGCCCCAACACTCTCAGCTCTGTGACCTGCGCCAGGCAGCCCGACTCCGCCCCTCCTCTCCGTCTGGATGAATGTGTCTAATTTAACTCCTTGGGTGTCCAACTTCCATACAGTTCAGGTTTCTGTCAGTTCTGGTTGTTATTCTGTTTCTAAATTTTTGTTGTCCCTATCTTGGTTGTGCAAGGAAGCACAGTGTGTCTACCTATGCCTCCATCTTGGCCTATTTTTTCTTTTAGAGAGGCAGGGATGGAGGGGGAGAGAGAGAGAGAGAGACATCAATTTGTTGTTTCACTTATGCATTCCTTAGTTGATTCTGGTATGTGCCTGGGGATTGAACCTGCAACTGTGGCATATCAGGCAATGCTCTAACCATTTGAAGTACCAGGCCAGGACTGTGGCCAGGGCTGTTTTCTTATTTTTAAGCACCTTACTTTTTTAGAATAGGCAAATTGTGTATTGTACATGATTAAAAGTACAAAGACTGGAAAGTCATCTTTCTATTTCTGCTTCCAATTCCCCTCCCTGAGATGCTCTTCTGTAGCCTTTATTTTCAGTCAAGTTACCAAAGCCAGGAGGAAACATTAATGAATACTATGCCAGATTGTTGTGAAACTTTTCGTGTCCTCCATTGGTATGCAAAAAAGTTCTTTGCTTTTGGAAAACAAATATATACAAAGTCTTTTTTTGTGTGTATTGAAGTACATCTTCATGTTTCTGATTTTTTCCCTTCAGATTAGATATTTCTCACATTTTTGACCTGTTAATCTACATGTTTTTATTAGCAGTTAAAAATCTGTTAGCAATAAAAGCAAACTGGCTGTCTTAATACTGCTTTGTTTGTGAAGCTGAACATTTTTTTTTAACTGAGTTTGGCAAATACTGGGTATAACTGAAGTTGGATCATTTTACTAATGTAATGGGTATTTAGGTCTATTTCAAGTATTTTATTTTATAGAGCACTGGGGTGCAAAGAAACCCCAAATATTGAAATTTTTGGTGTTTAGCAATTTTTAAAAACAGCCTTGCTCTTCTAATTTTCTTGGCTTAAGGATGAATGCTAAAGACTAAATAGAGTTATTCTTATTGTGTACCTAAAGTTCAGATTTTTTTTCTGCTTAAATAGAGTGTGTTGGGAGGAAAAGTGTGCCAGAGCATAATTTTCTAATAACTTTGTTTTAGCTCTTTCTAATTATGCTTCCTTTAATGTGTATGTTATGAAATGTAGTCAAAAGGTAGGGTATATTGTGGTTTCCAAAGTGAGTTATATCTAAACTACCTATGAATTTGTTAAAAATAAACATTTTGAGATACTTCCTAGACCCCCAGGAATCTGCAATTAGTAGACAGTAAGTGCTCTTTTCAATGTATCTTTCTAGAAATCCTATCTTCCCTTTAAAAAATAATAAATGTTTTGGTTGTGGTTTTATACATTTGTTCTGTAAGTTTAAAAATCAAAGTTAATTTGTTGGCATATTATTATATGTACCCTTGACAGGTATCACTAGCCTAAAAATACCTGTAGGGGTAAGAAGGACCAGGGATAGTTGAGGGGGATGGAAGACAATAATGAATGATAGACACTGGAGTCAACTGAAGGGCTCAGACTCTGCTTCCCAGTTGAGCACTGTAGTATCTCCTTTTCCTTCAAGATTTTTATATTAAATCCCTCTAATTGTGAAATCTAATTTATAAGTATTAGCCACAAATTTACACTTTTGTAAAATATGGTGTGGCCCATCACTTTATAGGCCAAATGCAACATGACTGCAGGCCAAATAAAGCCTATGGG
Source organism: Trachops cirrhosus (assembly GCA_028533065.1). NCBI lineage: Eukaryota > Metazoa > Chordata > Mammalia > Chiroptera > Phyllostomidae > Trachops > Trachops cirrhosus. The sequence goes on along the minus strand of CM052538.1, from coordinate 91,293,580 downwards.
CACTAGTGTCCAAGCTATGCCCTAGATTATCTTAATCACCTTATACTTTCATGAACTTGACATATTTTGTTTTGACATTTATTAAGGGATAATAATGATGATGCTTCCAGCTGGCTGCTTTAATTAAATATTAGTTAAGTAAACATTGGACTTTTGTGTAGGAAGAAAGAAAAGAACAAAACATATGGAGATAATGTCATGTGTAAATGTCTCAGACTTGACTTCCATGAGAATTTTATTCTCAACCCCTTTCTCTCTCAAGATCTGCCATTCTTCCTTTTCCTGCCTCCACATTCAGTATCTCTGTGCTCCTCCCGTGAATGTTCTTTTCATTTGTAAGAACTATAAAAGGGAAATCTTTCTAATAGAAACTATAGAATGGAAATCACTTTGTGACTTACTAAGCTGCACAAACTTTAAGACATTCTTCCCCATGGCATTAAAATTCCTTAGCCTTAATACTGTTTCTTTCAAATGTACTGTTTAAACAGAAGAATGACTTCCTTTAAGATGGTTAGTGAAAGGACCCATACAGAAACAATCTAGATGGGCAGCCTCATAAGCATGTAAGAGTTGACCCCAGTCCATTAGGTACGACTGAATAAGATACCATTTACAGTGGTTCAGTACAGAAAAAATAAAATAAGTGAGAGAAACTTCTGCTTCTAGCCAAGTTGAAGTAATAGGAACAAGATTTACCCTTGTACCCACAACAATTAAAAAATGAACCAGGCATGGGAAGCCATAATTTTCAACACCCTGGATATCAGGCAATGAAAGACAGTGATGTATCCCTGAGAATGAGAAACAAAGTGAGACTTAAGATTGCCCAGGTTACTAAATTGAAGAAACTTTCTAGACTGTGGTGCATGCAAGGTGTCAGAAATCATGTGAAGAATGGTAGACTTTCTGAATTTAGAATACATTCCTTAAAGTTTAGCAAGACACAGGCAGCTAGAGTTAACAGGACAGAGTACTGGAGAGGCAAGAATTGCACAGAGAACCCAGGAGAGCTATAGGGGTCTCCTTTGAGTATTCAACTAAGTACTCAGTAGCACTTACATATGAGGACACTTCTGGAGCTGGATTAAAGGGAACAGCACTTGTGTATTCATGACCATGAGTAGTGTCTGTTTCCACAAACCACACTGGAAAACCCCAAGATTCATGGAGCACTAGGTAGAGTACACAGAAGAATTTTTCCCCAGTTGTGAGAAATAATTAGCCCTTGACTGAGCATTGTCTGGACCGGCCTAACAAATCTTAAAAGCTAGACCAAAAGGATGAAACTTTCCAGTTTTCAAGTAATTTAACTTCATCCGTGAGCAAAACTCAAGAATATTTATAAGCATACTCAGCATCCAACAAGAAAAAATTCATAATTTATAGCATCCAATCAGAAATTTCTAGGTATGCAAAGAAGCAGGAAAATATATCTTATAATGAGAAGATAAATCAGTCTAACTAACTCAGAACTAACAGGTTAGAATTAGCAGATAAGTATAATAAAATTATTATTATAACTATTTTTCAAATATTCAAAAGTTAAATAGGAGCACATTGAACTTCTAAAGATAAAAACTGTGTCTGAGATGAAAATCACACTGTATGGAATTAATAGCAGATTAACCATTACAGAAGAAAAGATTAGTGAACTTGAAGGCATGCTAACATAAATTATTCAAAATGAAACAAAAATAATTTAAAAAGTGAACAGTACATCAGTGAATTTTGGGATAGCTTCAAGTGCCTAATATACATGACATCTGAGTTGCTAGAGGAGTGGATAAAGAAGGCATGATGGGAAAAAAATTTGAATAAATAATCACTGAGAGTTTCCCAAATTTGATGAAAACTATAAACCCACAGATTTCAGTGAACCCCAAGGATAAGAGATGTGAAGAACATTACAGCAAGGTACTGTTCAAAACCTGTAGTTAAAAAACAAACAAACAACAACAAAAACCTTAAAGGAACCCAAAGAAAAAAAGACATTGTATAAAGAGAGTATAAACATAAGGATGAGTGTATATTTCTTGTCAGAAACAAGCAAATGAAAACAAGGGAACAACATCTTTGAAGTACTGAAACTGCCAACCTAGAATTCTGTACCCAATGAAAACATCTTTAGAAAACAAGGTGAAATGAAGACTTTTTCATAGATACAATAGCCAAAAGAATTCATCACTAGGAGACCTATAATACCAGAAATGTTGAAGTCCTTAAGGCAAGAGGAAAATGACGCCAAATTGACCTACATAACAAAAGGAAGAACCCTGGAAATGCTAAATATATTGGTAAATATATATGATAGTTTTCTTATTATTTAAACATCTTCAAAAGGAAATCGATAAAAGTGAGAAAGGTAGATTAATAGGCCCACTTTACAAGAATCTCAAAATGCAATAATGAAATAAAAATGACTAGCATTTTGACCACTGTTATGGGCAAGGAATTTTACTTGTATCATTTCATTTAACCCACCTAACAACCCTATGAGTAGGTACCATTACTTTTCTATTACAAAGGAGGGAAGTAAGCCATAGGAAGGTGAAATTACTAGTCCAAGATTATACAACTATATTAAATGGGTGGGCTGGGATTAAACTCATTCTGCCTGACTCTAAAGCTTAGGTACTTTACCATTTTTCTACATTGCCATCAGGGAAGTAGGAAATAATATAGAGCAGGTGCTGAATCAAAGAGGATCAAGTAAAGAGTCAAGGAGGAAGGAATAAAGAAGAGATGGCAGGTGGCTTGGCAGATGTCATGTTTCTTACACATGTAGCATAGATTGTTTCCACTTGGATGGTCAAGGCCACTCACATTGGCACTTTTAACTGTAATATTGTTTTAAGTTCAAAGTTTTCACAGATGTGGGAGCCAGTGAGTCCAGGTCTCCTTTTCAAGCTTAACGTAACTCAGAGTGTGCCTTCGGCAGTTCTGAAATGGGGAAAAACATATTCTCATATATCCCCGGGAGGTGATTAACCCTCTGTTCAGGGAGGTCCTTCACCTCAGCCAGGTCTTTCACCAACTTGTTGGACTATAGATCTAAATGATTTAACAGCTTTTCTCTTTCATTTTTAATAACAGTTGTAATATTTCATGACTTTACTTACAAAATCAGCTAACTAGGAAAGAAAGGTTAAGTGTGGGTAATCTGGTTTGTACTACTAGTAATAATTTGAAATCACATGAGAATGGTTTTAAAAAAACTATGGGTAACGATAGGTACTTTTTCATGTGCTTATATTTTCTTATTTACAATAAATTTGGCTTGAAAATAATTGACTTTAAACAAAAATAACACTGCAGTAATTACAGTGTAGTAATAACACTGTAGTAAAAATAACACTGGAATTTATAACACATGTAAAAGTAAAATGCATGGCAGTAGCACAAAGGTTGGGAAGGGAGAAATGGAAGAATACAATTGTAGGTTCTTATATGAAGTGGTATAATATCACTTGCAGGTAGACTGTGATAAGTTAAAGTGTATACTATAAACCCGATAGTAATAACTAAAATAACAAAAACAGTTATAGCTAAAAATCAACAAAGGAGATAAAATGAAATCAGAAAAATTATTGTTATTGCAAAGGCAGAAAAAGAAAAAAGGGAAAAAATCAGTAGGGACAAATAAAAAAAGAGTGAAGCAGTAAACCCAACTATATCAATAATCACATTTAATGTAAATGGCCTAATCACTGCAATGAAGTGGCATAACTTGTCAGATTAGATTAAAAAAACAAAACTCAACTATATGCAATCTTGGTTAAAAGTAAAAGGATGGAAACAGTACACCATGTTGACACTAATTTAAAAAAACAACGGGCTGTGTTAGCATCAGACAAAGCAAGTCTCAGGACAAAGTTACGAAGGTGAAAAAATATTAGACAATGACAATGGGGTCAATTCATAAAGAAGATGTAACAAATCTAAATATTTATACTCCTAAGACAGAGCTTCAAAATACACATACAAAAATATAACTGTAAGGAGACATTTTGAAATCCATAAATGCAGTTGTAGATTTCAGTATCTCTCAATAGCTGACAGAACAAGTAGGAAAAGCAGCAAGTTATAGAAGACTTTAACAACACAATCAACTCAGTTCATCTAACATTTATAGAACACTCCACCCAACAACAGCAGAATGCACTTTCTTTTCCAGTGCTCACAGAATATTTACCAACATGGTATTCTGGGCCATAAAACAGGTTTTAATGCATTTACATGTATTCAAGTCATACAAAGCACCTCTGAGAAGTCATCAGATATTTGAAAACTAAATAACACATGGCTCAAAGAGGAAATGAGAAAGTATATTGTTTGGGGTACAAATGGAAACAGTTTATCAATGTGTGGGATGTAAGCTCTTAAGCAAGACTTACAGGAAAACTTATAGCACTAAATGTCTCAAACCAATGACCTCAATTCTCACTTAGAAAAAGATCAAAGTAGAAAGTAAAAGAAAAGTAAGTAGGAGACAGGATAGAATAAAGATCAGAGGAAAAATCAAATAGAAAACAGAAAAAAAAAGAAAACTGATAAAACCAAAAGCTGGTTTTTTGAGAGGAGCAATTAACTATATAAACCTCTAGCAAGACTGATTAGGAAAAAACAGAAGACACTAATTACCAATATCAAGAATGAGAAAGGTAGCATACTTATTATAAGAATAATAAAGGATTTATAAATGATTTTATTCCAACAAATTCAACAACTGATATGAAATGGACAATACTTGGAGTAACCTACTGAAATTAGGTATTCGCCAACCTTAGATATTATTCCTTAAAGAGGTGTTATAAAATGAAAACTTCTGACCATGTATCTTTTATTTTTTTGCTTTTCTGGAGAAATTAATGTAAAATGTAGAATCCCCAAGAATAATGTCTTCGGGTAACCCTATTTTACTGTTACATAATCAGTATTTTAGAATCCTTAGAGAAGTACTTACAAGAATTTTTTTCTTTGCAGATGATAAAATAACTTATTTTAAAATTTTGAACATTAAGTCTGGAAGCAGGAGGTTGGAAGGTTTGTTCAGTGGCTCTGTTGTGCATTTCATAAAGTATCTAGCTTTAGCTTGCTTACTTTTTCTTCCGTACTGTTCTTCTGAATCTTATCTTGAATTTTTAAGGGTTATCCTCTACTACTTGTGAGAAATATGGCTGCCACAGTTCCAGATATTGCCCATATATAGCTCACTGGCTAGTGTGTTGGGGGTCCCCAAGACCAATAGAAGTTCCATGATTTTCCAGGACTACTCACAGAACTCAGCATAATAGATTTATTATAGCAAAAGGGCACAGAGCAAAATCAATAAAGGGAAAAATGCAACAGGCAAATCCTTGAGGAAACTAGGCACAAACTTCCAAGAGTCCTCTCAGTAGATTCACATAGGAGGTCCTTAATTCCCTAAGCAATGAGCTATTACAACACATATGAAATGTTGTCTATCAGGGAAGCTCACTAGAGACTCAGTGCTCAAGGTTTTTATTGGGAATTGATCATGTAGGTAACTCAGACTAATGTGTACCAAAATTCCAGACTCCTGGAAGGAAAGCAGATGTTCATCATAAACCACACTGTGTGGACAGTTTAGATATAGTGAGATACTGTTATGAGTTCTGGGAATGATGGGAAGGAACCCTACTGAAATCTAAGTTTCCAGATTCAGCCAAAGACCAACTTTTCCTGAAGGTTGGCTTTGTTAATTCTTCTCTGTATAGCTAGACAAAGATTAAAAACATTTCATGTATTGTTTTTATTAGGAAGGAAAATCTTTACTGGTTTCCCTCTTGCTAGAATCTGTCTCAGTACCATTAGCTAGGTTGGGTTGTTGCCTATATCATAACTGCATCAAGGCTAGGATGTTAAATATTTGACATTTCCAGCCTTTATAGTGGAAGAGAGCTTCTGCCAAGAAGGAAGAAGAGCAGTGGGAGTTGTGGGAGAATGTCTGTTAGAAGTTGAATGTTTTCTTACTCATAATTGTAAATCCTAGTATTTTTAAGAGTGAGGTCCTAAGAGATATATAACTAGGAAAAGTCAGTGCCATGGCCATTTACTTTTATTTTGAAGGACAATAGTGCACATTTGCAGTTATTAAGAGTAGTTTTTGTTGTATCTTAATGTACAAAACAAATTTGTATGCAAGACAAATTATTTAAGATAAAATCTTTATTGATAAACTGAACTGGAAAACAAGTCATGTGTTACTCCCATTAATAAACAAAACAAAGTAACCCTACTCTAAGTTACTCTGATAGTTGATTCATTCATTTAAAGGACTTGATCTTTATTATAATATTGAAATATCACTGTCACACAAGAAGTTTTGTCTACAGTATTATAATGTTGATTTTCCAAATTGGTGAAATACTGTTGTTCAAAAAGGGTCTCCTTGTCTCAGAGCAAAGAGACATCCTAAGGGAAACTGACTAAAACCAAGGAAGAAATGGCAAAAGGTGTGATTGAAAAGTGTGGTCCTTCAAAAAAGGTAATAAATGCCCAACTAGTGCTTCTGGGGATGAAATTTCTAAGTTACAGTTGGCCGTGGCTGACATCAAGACAAGCTGCAATGACTAATGGTCCCCTGCCACAGCACTGACCAATCAGTGGAGTCCATGACCCTGAAAGGACACACCTGGAAAGCTTACGAATATTCTATTGAGATCCTCCCCTAAAATCCTGGCCCTTAAAAGCCCTTAGAACAGAGGACACAGCACTTTCCCTCTTAGGAGCACTCCTGAGCCTCTCCTGCTCCCCCTACTTCACCCTAGGCAGCTTACCTTTACCCTTCTTTTTCCTAAACTCCAGGGGCCCCTTTGTTCTTCCTCTGTAACTCGTTTCCTGAGCCCATTTTTTTACTGCTCACTTCCTCTACCTCTGTGACTTTCTAAATAAACTCTCTTATAGTTTGAGTCTTGGCTCTGAATTCTTTCTCAGCCAGAACTCAAGTACTGAGGTTGCTAAAACAAGGTCCAGTCGCCGGTAACATTTTGGTGCCATTTTCACCACCACCACCACCAAGACTGAAGGGAATAAAGATACTCCACATCCCTGTTTTTTGGAGGTACTGAAAAAGCCTTCTTACTGGCCATTTTGACAAATTCCTTATTCTGTTAAGTTATGAGTAGGAAAAACTCAAAATTTAGGTATGGTTTTCTTATGCATATATAATATTGGAACTGTACTAGGAAGGTACTGAAAGTTGAGAATGTGACCAGACATTTCATCCATTTAGATACATGAACTCTTTTGTTTACTTAAGTAGAACGAAAGCCTTTTTTGAGGGTGTTTCATTCATTTATGCTATGACATCACTAATATCACATATAGCGTAATATAAATAACAGAAAACAGAAGATGTTAACCATCATATTCCTTTTTTTAAAAGATTTTATTTATTTATATTTAGAGAGATGGAAAGGGAAGGAGAAAGAGAAGGACACAAACCTCTATGTGTGAGAGATATATCTATTGGTTGCCTCGTCCACGCCCCCAGCTGCGGACCTGGCCCACAACCCAGACATGTGCCCTGACTGGGAATCAAACTGGCAACCTTTCAGTTTGCAGGACAACACTCAATCCACTAAGCCACACAAGCCAGGGCAAGCATCGTATCCTTTTAATCATAATGTTCATATATACTGGGCCACATACTCCTTGGGTAATGAATATTGAATATCATTAACTCACCACTATGCTCATTAATTAAATGCCATTGTTTAAGTCTTGTTTGTACAGTCCAGATTACTGGATCTGTAGCTATTTGCATGTACTCTCAGATATTCTCAAATAGGTAAAGTCACAGGGCTAGAGGTGATACCAAAAATATTTGTTAAATAACTCTTAAAATTTTGCAGCCTGAGCTATTGCCCTCTAATTACTAGAGTATGTACAACTAATTAATCACAGGGGAGATTTCTCTTTTTGTTTAGATGTCTGTTGTCTGGAAGTTTCTCTGTTTCTCTTGAAGCCTCTCCTATCTGTCCCTAAAACACAGATTTACAACATTACCCTCTGTCATGTAGACTGCCTTCAACCTTTAACTGGATCTTGTGGTCCTAGTTTCTCACTGGCTTCTTGAATTCTCTCCACTCAAAAGGCAGACAAAGTCTGGGCTGGAGTACACATGTGGGGTTCACACTGCATTCCATGAATGGAGACAAAGTCCTTTGTTGGGGGTGTGACCTCTTTAACAAGTAGTGGATCAAAAACTCTTACATTCATAATAGGCAGTGGAATACTTCTTTTAAATTTTAACCTCCATTTAAAAAAAGATAGCCCTTAAATATAATCTTGACTTTACCATAGATATGTTAATTGAGTTCAGTTCCATTCTGAAGTTCCTAGAATTATGAGATAGTGCTCCCAAAGACAACAGAATTTCTTATTAAGCTAGTATGCCTCTTTAATGAAATAAATGTTCACGAATTCTTATCTGCAATTCCAGAATACAAAAATGACTGAAAAAGCAAGTCTTTGTGACTCATTTGAAGGCATTCCTGACTTGAGCTTTTTTGGTGACAAAACCTGACTTGAACTGATATGAGGCTATTTATAGCTTTTATTTAGCCCACTTAGTGTCAGTATTTATAGGTTTGCTGCAGAAATGCTGATGTGTTAGATTATGGATGCTGCCCTAGACCTTTGTTGGAGGTGTTTCATAAAATACTGTATGAGCACTGCATTACTCTTCAAAATATGAGAAACTCTCACTATGAAAACAGAGCTGGTCCAGTTACTCATAAGTGCTTGAGGCCCTGTATATAACAAGCAAGAATATACATAAGAGATAACAGAAGCTAGTTTTTCCCCCTTTTTCTTTCTCATTCTTTTGCTACTGTCCCTTTGTCATATTCTACCCCCTCCGCTTTGGACTCTTCCTCCTCCTTTAATACACAATCAATATATGCAAAGTTTGTCCAGAAAAAGTTCAGCCATTGTTAATATAATGAGAATGGTTTGCACAACATCAATGTAACCTGGCAGCCAAGGACAGTGGACTGAAATGCACATGCATGAACAATGATGACTTCACTGTGCCAGTCACTGGGGGTATTGTACTGTGTGGCTGTCACATTGAAAATGACTGAGTGAGTAGAGCAAAAAATCTCATCAGATTTTGTGTGAAGCTTGATCATTCTTTCGTGGAAACTATTCAGATGATTTGAAAGGCTTCAGCTGCAGGCCACTGGTGATTGGAAGCTTGGGAATCTTCTGGAGAGACTTTGTATGCTGACAATATCTAAATATTTATCTCTACCCCAGACTTATCCCCTAAATTTCAGACTCATATCTAGCAATCTGTGTTTTTATTGGAATGGCTAATAAGCGTCACAAATTTAACATGTACAAAATTGAACTCTGAAACATTTCAAACCCAACTCCTCATACAGTCTTCTCTATTTAGTTAATGTTAACCTTATCCTGCCAGTTTCTCAGTGCAAAGAACATCTATATCATCAAATTCCTTTGGTCCTCACTTCAAAATATTGCCATAATCTGTTCATTTCCAACTGTCCCACAGCTACCATCTTGGGCCAAGCTACCATGATTTCTTGCCTGACTTATTGCTGTCAACTTCTAATTATCTCCTTGCTTCTACCTTTGTCCTTCTATAGTCTTTTCTCAAACCAGCAGCCAGAGTGATTCTTTTAAAACAGATCAGATAACATACCTTCAAAACCTTCCAGTGAGCTTTTTATACCTGTACATGTCAAGACATTTAGCAGTGACCTAAAATACCCTATATAGTTTGTCTTCTGTTTTTTTTCTTCCTTTTATTTACTGTGTTCCTCCTTGCTATTCCTGGAACCTGCCTTAGGTGTTTTTTTTTTTTTTTCCCCTTCAGAATGTTCTTTCCTGGATATCTGCATAGCTTCCTCTCTTACTTCCTTCAGATCTTCGCTCAAAGGACAAATTCTCAACAAACGACTTCCCTGACTATTTCATTTTAAGTTAGTGCTATCATTCCTGATATTCACTAGCTCTCCTTGGGTTATTGTCCTCTGTAGCATTTATCACCTTATGATAATCTATTTTCTTATTTATTTATTGTCTATCTTTTCTAATAGAACATGAACTCCATGAGGCCAGATATCTTTGTCTGGTTTGTTCACTGCTGTATCTCCAATGCTGAAAAGATTGTCTGGCATATTATGGTGGGTACACAATAAATATTTGTTGGTTGAGTGAATAAAAACCTAACACCTACCAATGCCTAGCACATTAAGTTTTTAATAAGTATTTGAAGGAATGAATTAATGGCTGTGTAATCTATAGGTGAGTGAACCCATTCTCATCCAATATATTTGACTTCTAGCTTTATTATCCAGCTGAGGTCCATGGTCCATAGCTCGATTCCTGGTGCAGCTTTCAACTGTTTTTCTTCTACCACACCCACCAAGCAAACCTTTGGCTTTTTTGTTATTATTCTTTGGTTGCTAAATGCAACCAGGAAAAAGCTGAGGATCTGACCTCTGGCTCTAGGGGCAGTGAAGAGAGAGAACACCCAGGAACCAGTATTCTCATCATGGGCTGATTTATGATTCTGTAGCTATATGCTGCAATGCCAGCAGTCCCTTTGCTTTGGTTAATAACTCCATTTTCTATGCTGAAAGGGTGCTACTTAAAATGGCACTTTAGCCCTGGCTGGCATAATTCAGTGGATTGAGAGTGGGCTGCAAACCAGAGGGTCACTGGTTTAATTTCCAGTCAGGGCACATTCCTGGGTTGCGGGCCAGGTCCCCAGTAGGGGGCGTGGGAGAGGCAGCCATACATTGATGTTTCTCTCCCTCTCTCTCCTTCCCATCCCCTTTCTCTAAAAATAAATGAATAAAATCTTTAACAAAAAATTGCTCTTTATTCTTCAGTTCAAGAACCTCCAATTGCAGAAAATCTAAGGTTAGCATGGTAAGGAAATACTCACATGACTAATCTTGAGATCATAGGGAAAGTCTGACATTGACTGCTCCCCTTTTAGAGTTATCAAAATTGATTAAAGGAGTTATTGGAATTGAGGATTAAAGCTTTATATAAAGATGTTTAGTGCAGTGATTCCTTAACATTATTGTTTATGGAAGTTACCTGTGGAGCTGCAGATTTCTGAAAACACCCTAAAAGTAAGTTAATCTTTGGGGTATGTAAGTAAATAGACATGTACTAAGCATTTTTTAAAAATCAAGAGGACTACCATACTCAGCCAGTGAGGCCATTAATCAAGAAGTCCTCCACCTAACTTATTTTCATCTGTATACATGCTTCTTCCCCTTTGACTTCATTGGACCTGGTGAAGCATCTGATGTGACCTTTGTGACCTTGCCTATTAGTGGTACATGTCCTCCTCTATCTTCAACCTCTTCACTTGTTCTTTCCCTCTACATATAAACACAAAGTCCCTTATATATTTAAAATTAAAGCAAACACCATCCAACCCCCACCTTCAAATTTGTCATCCTAATTTTACTTCTGTTGCCACCCAGGCTTCCAGAAATTAGTCAGCACTTAAGATTCTGTTTGCTTCCTACTCTGCATCGACTTGGTTTCTCTCCTTTGACTAAAACTTCTTTGGATACACTTACTGTGACATCCAGATAGCCAAATCCATATGCTCCTATATTATTGCTTGACTTCTCTGTATTGATTGAGAATGATGATGATGATGAATAACAATGATTGATTTTTAAATTCTGTATCAGGAACCATAGGCTTTATATGCATCTCAACTTAATTTTTGCCAGCATCCTGTGAGATAGGAACTGTTTATAACTTGTTTTGAGAAGGAAGCTGGGCCTAGAAATATTAAATAATGTATTAGATGTTAGAGAGCTAGTGTTTTAAACCCAGACACCCTGGCACAAAAATCCATATTCTTAGTCTCATGTTCTACCAATCTACTGTGTGAAACTTCTCTTTCATCCTTTCTCATGTAACAATCTTCTGGTTTTCTTACTGTTTTTCTAGCTATTTCTGCCTGTGTGTGAATTTTTGTGTCTGGCTAATTCTTGGTAGTACCTTTAAAGGTTTTTTTTCTCCTCTAACTTTGAAATGCGAGTGTTTTCTAGGTCTCTGTGTGGCTTTTTAAAAATATATATTTTATTCCCGAGTGTCTCTATTCACACTCATGATTTTGTTCTTCACTTACATACTGATCATTTCCAAATCTGTAGTTCAAAAGCTTCATTAGTCCTATAATTGAAATGGTTTTTTAAAAAAATTCATACTTCATCATTTTAACATCTCACCCTGAAATTTATCTCTTCATAGGTTTCAGTGTAAAATTCAAACTACCATATTTTGCTGTGTATAATGCCCTCTATTTTTGTACAAAGTTTTGAGGGAAAAATAAGGATGCGCATTATACATGGGCATAATAATTACATGTGTATATGTGTGTAATAATATATGTGTATAATAAGCCCTTGTATAATGTGCACAAAAGCATGGGTGCACATTATATATGGAAGTACATTATACATGGCAAAATATGGTACTTAACCAAATGACAAAAATACCTTTCATGGTCTGGCTCTTACTGCTGTAGACTCATCTCTTTTCTCCCCTCCATTTTTCTGTTTTTTAAAAAAATACATATTTTTTTTGATTATGCTATTATGGTTGTCTCATTTTCCCACCTTTATTCCCCTCTACCCTGCACACCCTCTCCCACCTGCATCCTCCACCTTAGGTCATATCCATGGGTCATACATATAAGTTCTTTGACTTCTATATTTCCTATACTATTCTTAACCACCCCTTGTCTACTGTTTATACTTCTTATTCCCTGTACCTTTTCTCCCATTTTCTCCCTCCCCTTCCCTGCTGGTAACCCTCCATGTGATCTCCATTTCTGTGATTCTGTTCCTATTCTATTTGTTTGCTTAGTTTGTTTTTGTTTTCAAGTTTTTTTTTAGGTATCAGTTGTTGATAGTTGTGAGTTTGTTGTCATTTTACTGTTCATAGTTTTGATCACATCCTTTTTTTATACATAAGTCCCTTTAACATTTCATATAATAAGGGCTTGGTGATGATGAACTCCTTTAACTTGACCTTATCTGGGAAGCACGTTATCTGCCCTTCTATTCTAAATGAAAGCTTTGCTGGATAGAGTAATCTTGGATGTAGGTCCTTGCCTTTCATGACTTCAAATACTTCTTTCCAGCCCCTTCTTGCCTGAGAGGTTTCTTTTGAGGAATCAGCTGATAGCCTTTTGGGAACTCCTTTGTAGGTAACTGTCTCCTTTTCTCTTGCTGCTTTTAAGATTCTCTCCTTATCTTTAGTCTTAGGTAATGTAATTATGATATCCGTTGATGTATTCCTCCCTGGGTCCAATTTCTTTGGGACTTTCTGAGCTTCCTGGACTTCCTGGAAGTCTATTTCATTTGCCAGATTGGGGAAATTCTTCATTATTTTTTCAAGTAAGTTTTGAATTTCTTGCTCTTCCTCCTCTCCTCTGGCACCTCTACGATTTGGATGTTGGAACATTCAGAGTTGTCCTGGAGGATCCTAAGCCTCTCCTAATTTTTTTGAATTCTTGTTTCTTCATTCTGGTCAGGTTGAATGTTTATTTCTTCTTTCTACTCCAAACTGTTGACTTGAATCCTGGTTTCCTACACCTTCTAATTTTAGCACCTTCTAATGTTTCATATCTGTCTTTTCATACAGGTTATAGTCCCTGTCTGGAGGACCTTAAATATAATAACCCCTTTTTCTTCTCTTCATCTATCTTCCTCCTATTTATCCCTCCCTATTGACTCAAGTCACTTTCCTCATCCCAACCTCAGAATCATTTCTGGAAACTTTTTTTCTGGTCTGATTAAATGCCTATTTTGAAATTCCATGGCACTTTAAGCCATTATAACATTTAACGCATGTATTATAATTGTTAATTTTTTCTCTCAAGTCAGTGAATGTTGAGTTTTTTTCTTTTTAAATGTCAAGTACCACGCTTTATTCAATTTTTTATATATGAGGTAGTCATAAAGGTTTAAGTAGTGAGTTATTGAAGACCACATGAAACAGAGGAAAAAGATAGCTATCTGCAAGTCAGGGAGAGAGACCTCAGAAGAAATTACCCTGCCAACATCTTGATTTTAGATTTCTACCCTCCAGAACTGAAAGAAAATAAATTTATTTTGTTTAAGGCACCCAGACTGAGGGATTCGTTATGGCAACCCTAGCAAACTAATATAATAACTAAACTCAGAAACTTAATGTTCAAGCTCCCTAGCAATTACAGAATGAAAATTCAAACTACAGGGTGGACTTCATCACTCGCCCCTTCGAATAACCACAGCAGAAATTACAACTAGACTACAACACAGATATCACTCAGATTCGTCAGCAAATTGAGCTGTATGGAAGTCCAGCAGCTAAGGGCTTAAAGAAGCCACATTCATCCAGAAAAGTAGCAGGGGCAAAGATGTGGAGAAGCATGGAAACTCAGAGACTCAGAATGGATAGTCCCAAACACATGTGGTAGATAAAAATTGAGAGGGATACGTTGGAAGTGACAGATCCCTGCCCTGCACCAGACCACCAGCCCACGTTCCAGTGCCAGAAAGATAAGTCCCCATAGCTTCTGGCTATCACTCCAGTGGGGTTGGAGTGGTGGAAGAAATTGAGGGATTCTCAGGCGTTTCCTCTTAAATGGCTCCCATCAGACTTAGGACTTATACGGGCTCACTCCCTCTAGTCTTCAGCACCAGGGCCATAACTGGAAGGGCACCAGTGGCATATGGGAAGACATCGAAGTGTCTGACATCAGGGTGAGTCCTGGGATACAACTTCCTCCCAGACAAAACTGCAGAGGCAAGGCAGCAGCAAGTACCCTTTCTGAGCCTTCCCACACACATAGCCACAGAGCAACAACACCATATTGGAGCCTCCATCAACCTAGTTCACACAGGTTGCCCTGCTCTGGTGATTACCTAGGGCTCTGCCGCACCGAGCTTACTCATGTATTTTCTACAATAGGGCACTCTACTAAGACAGGAAGTCAAAGCAGCTCTACCTAATACATAGAAACAAACACAGGGAGGCTGCCAAAATGGGGAGACAAAGAAATAGGGCCCAAATGAATGAACAGCACAAAACTCCAGAAAAAGAACTAAACAAAATGGAGATAAGCAATCTATCAGATGCAGAGTCAAAAAGCTGGTTATTTAGGATGTTCAAGGAACTCATTGGGTACTTCTACAACATAAAAAAAGACCCAGACAGAAATGAAGGCTACACTAAGTAAAATAAAGAAAAATTTACAGGGAACCAACAGTAGATTGGTTAAAGCTGAGAATCAAATTAATGATTTGGAACATAAGGAAGATAAAAAACAATTAGAACACTAAGAAGAAAAAAGAATAAAAAAGAAACAAGGATAGGCCACAAAGCCTCTAGCACATCTTTAAATGTCAATATTTGAATCATAGGGGTGCTGGAAGGAGAAGAGAAAGAGCAAGAAATTGAAAACTTATTTGAAAAAATAATGAAAGAAAACTTCCCTAATTTGGTGAAGGAAATAAACATACAAGTCCAGGAAGCACAGAGAGTCCCAAACAAGATGGATGCAAAGAGGAGCACACCAAGACACATAATTAAAATGCTGAAGTTTAAAGATAAAGAGAGAATCTGAAAGCAGCAAGAAAAAAGCAGAGAGTTACCTACAAAGGAGTTCCCATAAGACTGTCAGCTGATTTCTCAAAAGAAACCTCTCAGGCAAGAAGAGACTGGAAAGAAGTATTTGCAATCATGAAAGGCAAGGACCTACAACCTAAAGCACTCTATCCAACAAAGCTATCATTTAGAATGGAAGAACAGGTAAAGTGCTTCCCAGACAAGGTAAATCTAAAGGAACTAATCATCACTAAGCCATTATTATATGAAATGTTAAAGGGATTTATTTAAGAAAAAGAAGAAAATTAAAACAATGAACATTAAAATGGCAATAAATTCACCAAGATCAACAATTGAATGTAAAAAACAAACTAAGCAGATAAGCAGAACAGAATCAGAATCATAGATATAGAAATCATTTGGAGGATTATCTGTTGGGGGGGGAAGAAGGAGAATGGGGGTAAAGGTGCAGGGATTAAGTACAAACTGGTAGGTACAGAATAGATAGGGGGATGTTAAGAACAGTATAGAAAATGGGTGAGACAAAGAACTTATATGCATGACCCATGGACATGAACTAAGGGGTTTGATTGCCAGAGGGAATGGAGGGTACTTGGTAGAGGGGGGCAAAAGGGGAAAATTGGGACAATGGTAATAGCATAATCAATAAAATATATTTAAACAAACTACAGGGTTAGCCCTGCTCTGCATGGCCCTATTGGTTGGGCATCATCCCACAAAGTACACCGTCACTGGTTCGATTCCTGATCAGGGCATATGGGTTTGGTCCCTTGTCAGGGTGCATGTGAGAGGCAACTGATAGATGTTTTTCTCCTCTCTTTCTCCCTTCTACTCTCTCTAAAAAATAAATGAATGAGTGAATCAATGAATGAATATTTAAAGATACTACAGGGTGATGCCTTTTTTACCTGCTAGTTTGATATCAAAAACTCTGAATATCTAGTACTGCAATTTTATATAACAAAGTCTTATGCTACTTGATAGAATATAAATGGGTATAATCACTTTGAAAAGCAAGTTGCTTTACCCAAATGTCAAGTATATGCATACTTCATCATTAAAAAATATTTTATTTACTGTTTTTGTTTTTTTAGGGACTGTGTGTGTGTGTGTGTGTGTGTGTGAGGGAGGCAGAGAAACATTGATTTCTTCCACTTATTTATGTATTCATTGGTTGCTTCTTGTATGTGCCTTGACCTGGGATTGAACCAACAACGTAAGTCTATCTGGACAATGCTCTAACCAAATGAACCAGGGCCAAGATATGCATACTTTATAATCATTGAATTTCTATTCAATTTATGCATACAGGTACAAAAATGCTTACAGCAACATTACTTTTATTAACAACAACAGCAAAAAAAAAACCACTAGAAACAATCCAGATTCCAACAATAGGATCTTAACCAATAGTGGAAGTGAATAAGCAACACAAGTGAACGTGGATGAATCTCATGATATGATTAGAAGTGAAGAATGAAAGTCATGGAAGTATATTAGCAGAATAATTACTATTTTAAACATTCAGAGATACTTATATATACAGAATGAGAGGGGAAATGGATAGTAGAGAAAGAAAGATTAATTTGAGAAGAGACTAAGAATGAATAAGCAACAGTTCTTGGTGACAAGACTAAGGAGGAAGGGGGGGAAGAAGTGAAAGATGAGGGTTTTGAGCCTGGTAGTTAGAGGAATGGTGGTCCTTAATCTGTTTGAGATAGTGAGAGTGGCTAATTTGGAGAACAAGATTGTTTTTTTTCTTTTAAGATTTATTGAATTTGATATTAGAAGACTGTATCTATCCAGGCAAAAATGTACAGTACGTAGTTAAAATTGTGAATCTAGAATTTGAAGGCTCAAGGCTGCAGATACATTCAGGAATAATCCACCCTAAAGTAATTAATGTTAATGGCAGGTGAATTCTCCTTTTGAAACTGGATATGGAGAACACTAGCTTTATGAGAATGGTTGGAGATTGTGTAACTAAAAATTAATTTTTACCTGAATGATATTGATTAGAGTTAAATGAGATGTGATATGAGAAATTCATAATTTTGACAAGTGAAATGTAGAAGAGTGCATTATTCCAGTTTTTCTAACCTTAATAAATGAATACTAAATTGAATAAGTGTCCAAAATTACTTTGTCATTATCTGTCTACAAATGAGAATTCCTTTATCTTCTCACATGAAAAGGACTCTAGTATTTTTTACATATTGGTCATTCTTATTTATGATAGTTGCACAGTGCTGTGTAATTAATTAAAATTATAATTGTAGCCCTGGCTGGTATAGCTTAGTGGATTAAGCGCGGGCCTGTGAACCAAGAGATCACGGTTCGATTCCCAGTTCAGGGCACATGCCTGGGTTGCAGGCCAGTTCCCAGCAGGGAATGCACAGGAAGCAACCATACATTGATATTTCTCTCCCTCTCTCCTTCCCTTCCCCTCTGAAGATAAATAAATAAAATCTTTAAAAAAAAAAAATAAATAAAATTATAATTGTAGGTATAATAGCTCTACCTTGAGAAATACATCTTTATTGTTAGTTGGATTGCCACAAAATAAGGGAATAGCTCACACCACATGGTTTGAGATTAAGTTTATTCATTCTTGAAAGTTGTCATTTAAATTATAAGCAATAATCTAATTTAGTTGTCACAATGATAGGTAAAATAACATGAAAATTGCATAATGAACAATAATATTCAACATTAATATCTCTTGTGTAACTTCTTAGATATAAAATTAGATATTTTAAAAGTTGGAATATAATAAAATATTTCAAAATGCAAATTGGTAACACCAGAATCATTTTTAGAATAGAAAAATTTGAGTAGAAATTTTGCCTGTTTTCAAATATTAAGTTGAAACTATTCTTGCAATTAACTTGTATGCCTAAATTTATTATGCTTTGTCTATCACTTGTGAAGTTATTTGGGCTTCCTGTTCTCATTTGTTTTCTGCAGAATTAGAGTTGATTTTGTTCCACATTAAAATGAATTTACACCTGCTATTTTATTTTACCACAATATCAATTTGCCCAAAACTTTTTAGATTTAGTTGACTTGTAAGAAAGAGCAAGAGGAGAAGACAGACATCACTTTAACCTTCAATATTTAACTTCTGTTTGTTTTCCTGAGTAGATAGTGTTTGTTGTCTTCTGCCTTCTAATACCTAAGCTGGCCTCTTGCTTATCAGTTACATCATGGCTTTAGAAATATTTCCTGGCCTTAGGAATGCTAAATGCTAGAAAATCAGAAAAGCAGCAGGAAATGCTATAATAGGCTGTCACTGTTTGTCCTACTTATTTCAGTTAACTGTACTTTGGAGTGGAGTGAGTCTTGGTCAACCTTTTGGAACATCTAACCTGGCATTTCAAATGGAATATGATGAAAGGTATCTCAGTGCAAATTGCTCTACTAATTAAAATGTGAAGTGATAGGTTGTAAAAAGCTTGAGGTCTAGAAAGTCAATGATTAATTTACAGAGAATGTTCCCAATCTTAGAAGATCCTAGTTAATGGTCTGAAAGCATTATCCACAAAACCTAAGAGTAGAAGTATAATAAGGTGGTTTACTTTGGTATATTTCCTTCAAAATCTGTATTCTGTTTGTGTTTGTCTTCTCTTGCTATAACAAGTTATCACAAAATTAGTAGCTTAAAACCACACAAATTTATTATCTTATACTTCCTGTGCGTCGGAAGTCCAGGCACATGTTAACTGGAAACTCGGGATAGAGTTGTAGCAGGCAGAAATCAAGATGTTTGCCAGAGTAGAAATCTCATCTGAACCTTACAGTCTTTGTCTAAGCTAAGTGGTTGTTGGCAGATTTAGTTTCTTGCAGCAACAAGGTCTGAAGTACCCATTTTCTTGCTAGTATCAGCTTGAGTATGCTCTCAACCAACTGAGCTACCCAGCCAGGGCTTAAGTCTGTATTTCTTTAGGAAGATTAGCAGGTTTCCCAAAACTGATCTTAAGAAAAGTCAGTGGGTATAGAGGAGGGGTTGCTCTAGAAAGACAATTCTCGAAACCAAAATTCTACCATTACACTGTTTTGTTGGTACCCCTCAGTTGGTGAGGAGAAATACAACAAATGTGAAATTCAGAATTTTACTTTATTCCTCAGTTTAAATGATACATACAGAGAGGGATTGAGAATTCCAGAGTTTTTCTTCTGGTTTTTCGAATCTGTCCTTTGAAAGCAGGGGCAGGCATATATGATTTCTATTTAGATAAGTAGTTGACATGAGCCAGAGACCCAGAAAGGCAATTCAAACTTGTGTTTATTTTAGTTTCTTTTTTCTCACTAGGAAAGTACAATGAAAAAGTCGACAAATATTGTGCATTGCTCCAACTTCAATAAATGTTCAGACACATGCAACATCCAATTAAAGCACTGAGTTTTCTCTCATTTTATCTTTAAAATCCCATTTCCTTCTTAGTATGTTATTATTTCTTAGTATTTCTTTTCTAACTATGTTGGGCAATAATTTTTTTTCTCTACTATCTGATCTATACTTACTTTAATGGAAAGAAATATTAATGTATTTATTTCATTAGAGAGATTAGTTTTTAGTCTTTTAGAGCCCTAATAGTGTTTTTATTATTTCTACTTTTGTGTACATCTGTCTTTGTGTTGATCATTCTGGATCAGAGGTTAAAAAGTAGAAAGAACTTAACATTATTTAAGTTTCCTGGAGTTATTGTAGTCATCATTTTAACTGTAAATCCTTTAGTAAATTAGAAGTCAAGAGAAAAAAGAGATTGCTGTCTTGAGTAGTGGATTTTAAAACAATGACTGTGCCACCACTCCACAAATTCTAACTTTATAAACACTAAGTTACATGGCATCTTGGATATGCTTTTGACTGTTTGTCTAAGGAGGAAAGATCTTAGACCTTAGCCATGGATTTTGGTTTCTTTAGTTTTACAGATATTTTTAAATGAGAGTAGTTAACTTTTAGAAAACAAATTTAAAAACAGTGAAAAAACAAAACAAAACTATGTGTTAACTGAAATTAGGGCCTGACTTCTCCTGACAATAAAAAAAAATCCAGTCAGGTTCATGGAACAAAGAAAAGGAATATGTATTAGTTCTTATTTTCTCTTTTAAACAGCTTTATTGGGACATAGTTGACTTAAACTGTACATAATTAAAGTGTACAATTTAATAAATTTTGACATACATAATGTTCCATGAAACCATGATCACAATGAAGGTAATGAACATACTCATCATCCCCAAACATTTTCTCATGTTCCTTTGTAATCACTCTTACATGCCTCTCCACGGGGCAGTGCCACCTTCAGGCAATTGATCTGCTTTCTGTAACTGCAAATTAGTTGCATGTTTTATAATTTTGTACAAATGTAATCATAAAGTGTATACTTTTATCTATCTTACTTTACTCAACATACTTATTTTGAGATCTGTATTTTTGTATGTATCAACAATAGTTGATTCCTTTTTGTTGCTTAGTATTCCATTGTGGGATTATACTAAAATCCATTCACCTGTTGATAGACATTTGATTGTTTCTGGATTTTGTCTGTTATGAATAAAACTGCTATGAACATTTATGTATAAGTCTTGTGTGGCTGTGTGCTTTAATTTCTATTGAGAAAATACTTTGAAGTATAATTAGTAGTTCGTATAATAGACTTATATTATAGACATATAGAACTTTTAAAGAAATTCTTTAAACAAACAGTTTCCCAAAAAGTACCATTTTACATCCCCACGAGCAATGTGTGAGAATTTTTGGTCTTCCACATGCTTGTCAACAGTTTGTGTGGTCAGTCTTTTTCATTTTAGCCTTTCTGATAGCTATGTAGTTATGTGTGTCTCATTTTTTTAAGTTTCATTTCTCTGATAACTAATAATGTTGAGCATCTTTTCATTTGCTCATTTGCCATTTATATCTCTGATATGATGAAGTGTCTATTCAAATCTTTTGCCCATTAAAAAAAATTGGGATTCTTTATTTTCTTATGCTTTCAGGAATTTTTAAATATATTCTAGATGTAAGTCCTTTATCAGTTATGCTATCTGAAAGTATTTTTCTTTCATTTGTGGTCTGTTTTCAGTCTTTTGACAGTTATTTTTAAAGAACAAAGGTTTTAATTTTGATGAAGCCCAATCGATCTTTTTTTTTCCTGTTATTAATCACACATTTAGTGTCATATCTAAGAAAACTTTGTCTATTCAGGATTACAATGATTTCCTCCTAACTTAAGAAGAAAGGCCTCCCAGGTATTATATACATAAAAGCTTAATTGAAAAGTATCTAAAAATAAATATTCTTTTTTTTTTTAAGATTTTATTTATTTATCTTCAGAGGGGAAGGGAAGGAGAGAGGGAGAGAAATATCAATGTATGGTTGCTTCCTGTGCATTCCCTGCTGGGAACTGGCCTGCAACCCAGGCATGTGCCCTGACTGGGAATCGAACCGTGATCTCTTGGTTCACAGGCCCGGGCTTAATCCACTAAGCTACACCAGCCAGGACTAAAAATAAATATTCTTAATGAAACATCCTAAAGCCTGGTTCTTAAGCTGTACCATCAATTTTATTATTTTACTCTATAGGTAGAAAATTTTAAGTCAATTGAAGGGGCTTTTTAGGTTGAATGTATTATGCCATTTTCAAACTTTGTTGAACTCCCTTAAATATTTTAAAACTGCATTTATATAATTTAAGCCTTAAAAAATATTTAGTAGTGTAACTGACAAAATAAACTTCCCAAGTACTTATATAAATCTTCTTATAATGAATGGAAATTTATAAATATGTTAAGACTTCTCTTATATGCTCCAGTGGTATTTTACACACTAAAATATCTCAACCCATTTTCTCAGAATTATTTAAATTGGAATCACAAGGCTAATCTGTTATTCTAACTGACCATATTCTCTTAAACAGCTAAAATACCTAATATGTATAGTTTCATTAACTTAAATAAATTCTAATGTATGTGTTTGCTTCTCTTAAACTGTTATAAACTGAATGGTGAATCTTCCTGTGTAAAAGGTGTACAGTTTTGGGGGTTGCCTTCTCAACTGACTGTGGTTTTTACTGCTCAGTAACAAGTTCTTATCTAGGATGGTGAGTGGGTCTTTGCCTTGAACTGGTGGCCACACAAGAGCTATACTTTATAGTAGCTTTGTTCTTGAACCAGGGTCCTCTTATGGCCCTATTTCCTTAAAATCAGTTTAAACATTTCTAATTCATTAGTTTACTCATAGGTTGTTATACCAGTTGATTTGATACAGTTAACCTGTTCACTGTTTCATTCTGTTCAAGTCATTTATGGGTTTCCTATCTGTGAGGGGCACAAACCCTTCAAGATTAAAGTAACATCTGTTGAAATCCTTTTGTGGCTTTATCTAACTGCGCACAGTTTTAGCTTTGCGCAGTGGCAGTATCGTAGCCAATGAGGTTTATCCGAGGCGCGATTATTGCTAATTGAAACTGCGCACAGTTTTAAGGTCATCACAATAATACCTGTGTTAACCAAAAATATAATACTGATTCTGGTTATGTAATATAATTATTTTTCTTATTTGGAAGTCTTTCCAAAAAATGTCTAGTTATCATAAAGCCTACAACTTTCAAGGAAATAAAAGTGAACAATATGGGTATGTTTATTTTAAAGCAGGACCATTTTGATAGTAAAATATGCCAGTCATATATATTTATACCCCAAGTTACCTAATATTGTGTATAAAGTAAACAATTGAAGTAATAGACTTAAGAATTGTTACCCTCATGTATTGATTGACTTCAAGCTATTTTTTTCTCCATTTTTTTTGCATCCCTCTTCCACTTCTGCAATTCTTTCATTCCCTTGTCTTCTCTTATATTCGAAGGTAGTGAATCTGGAAAGCTATAATAAAGGCGAATAAAATAAACGGAGAGAGAAGGTAATGGTATGGGAGGCAATTACCAAAGATAGTGATGACAGGCAATTTACTAGGTATAGTTTTGTTGTTTGATTTTTAGAAAGCTGCTTTAACATTACATTAAATCTTGAGGTTCAGTAATTACAGGAGTATGGCATTCTTCTAAAATCTTTTTTTTTAATTGATTGATTTTTGAGAGGGAGAGACAAAGGAAAAAACACATTGATTTGTGGTTTCACTTATTTTTTCATTCATCGGTAGATTCTTGCATGTGCCCTGACAGGGGATTAAACCTGTAGCCTTGGTTTACTGGGATGATTTACCAACCTACTGAGCCATCCGACCAGGGCAAAATTCTTAAACATTTTCTAGCAAAGTTGTAAATTGAAAATATCAGATCTGTTCTGTTAGCTAATGAGATTGCTATACGAAAACAAATATTCCTTCTGTGTTTTAGAATTCTAACAAATTCCAACCAGGAATGCATAGATATCCTTCATTGAATAGAGAAAAAGTTATAAATAAAAATTAACAGAGAATTAATAAAATATAATTAAGACCTGATTGAATCAAGCAACAAAAATTGTTAGAAAGTTACTTTTACTCTTTTACTTTCTTATTTATAGAAAAATATATTTATAAAAACAGTTTATTTAAAAATAAGCAAAACCTGTATATTAAGATTTATATTAAATCTGTATAAATCTTTAATAAAACTGTATATTAAAACTATAGGATGGAGCAAAAGTATTGATTGTAGGTTTAAAGTTGTTTGTATGGAAAATAATAAAATAATTAATAACACAAAAATAAATTGTTTTGCATACTTAGAAGTGTAAATGTACTTTTGCCTCACACTATACATTATCATTTGCTTCATCATACAATACAGAAAAGCTGCTTACCAGTATTTTGCCCATCACTTTTCTCACTCTTGCTCTTCCCTCTTTCTCTTGCAAGGGAAAATTCTTCCCTTGCATCTATGTAAAAACTCAGGCCCATAATTGTCTCTTTATCCTTTTTTGATAATAATAACTACAGTCTCTTGAAAACACAATGTCAGTTCCATAATTAAAAAGTGCCTAGTCGGGCCCTGGCTGGGTAGTTCAGTTGTTCAGAGTTGTCCTGATACACCAAGGTTGCAGGTTTCATCCCCGGTCAGGACACGTTGGTTGCAGGAGCAACCAGTGAATGCACAATGAAGTGGAACAAGAAACTGATCTCTCTCTCTCTCATTCTCTCCCTGTCTCTCTCTGTCTCTTTCTCTCTCAAATCAGTAAATAATTAAAAAAACAACAACAACAACACTGCCTAGTTAGTATACTAATCAGCACTTTGGTCTCTATTCAAAGCTAAAACTTTCCCCTCCCCTAGCTAGGATTAGTTGTAGGTAGAAGCCAGTGAGATTGGCTTCTCTTGTTTTGTTGCTTATCTCCTCACCCACTTGGCAAGTTGTTATATCTGACTCTACGAGGATTTAACCTGGGAGAAGGAAGAAAGGTAGAGAGGCAAACAATTTTTATCTGACTCCTGTTGTAAAATGGCTTCATTCTTTCTGAACGTAATATGTTTTTAAGGATGACCCATTCTCTAGTGTCAGTTCTTCAGAATCTTTCACTGGAACCACAGTACCTGTGATAATCCATTTTTTTTTCCCTCTTACTAGCCAATACCTAATTCTTCTTTCTTCTTCTCTTTTCCTCCTCCTCTTTCTCTCCTTCCAATCTTCCTTTTCTTACCCTCTTCTTCTCCCCTCCCTCGTTCTTTCAGTGGTACTCTGGGAACTTTGAGTGGTACCCTGGGTAGGATTTTTTTAAACAATTTTATTGAAATTCACATACCATAACACTCATCTTTTTAAAATGTGTCTTTAGTGGTTTTTAGTATAAACACAAAGTTGTAGAACAATTACCAGACTATAATTGGAGACCTTTTAAATCATCTGGATAGGATTTCTTAGTTCCAGGCTGATCCTTTGTGTAGACCTGCTTCTGGCCCCCTGACCACCTCCCCCACCCCTCTTCCTCCTCTAATAGAAGAATAGTAGCTCCCAATACAGCTTGCTGCCTCACTCTGACTCTTGTGTGCCCCCTTCTCCCCACTGGCTGCTGCCTCAGAGTGCAATATAAGCCTTTACATCCCTAAAGCATCAGGCATCAGTCTGTAGTGTCCCCACTAACACTAGGGAACATACATGAAATACTCCAAGGTGTCCTACTGACACTTCTTTCACTGGCTTGAGGTGAAACGATGACACTTTTCCACACCCTTCTTATTTGGGGAAGCAGAAAAATCAGCACAACTCTCTTCAAGGAAACTCTCCTTTTGCAGTGTTTTCTCTACTCTTTATACCTGTGTGTTGGCTTCAGAGCTGTCTAACTGCTTCTTAGACATATTACCTTGAAAATTTGCAACAGAATAATCCTCTTCACAAGTCATATTAGTATTTGATTGCTAATAGTATCTTGATGCCTCTGTTGAAACTTATAATTTGATATAATGTTTTATTTAGAAGATAACTCAGATATCTCTTAGAAAAGAACGAAGTTTCTTTTTCCCTTTAATACATTTAATTTTAATTTTTTCCTTTTTTATTATAATAAAGTACAAGAAAAACCCATAGAGTTTTGGTGGTAGTGAAGGGATCTGAATAAATAATCATTCAAGCTAAATATATTTCTTATACAAGCTAAATAAAAACTTTTGGCTTTTCAAAGCAATATTTTATATCTTCCCTTTTAACTATTGCATTGTACATATAAGTAGACACCCCTCAAGGCAGACCCAAGCATAAAATGCTATAGTAAACATTTGAAAAGGAAAGTAACAGGACAAAGCTGGCCTCCTTTGTAGCTGGAGTTGCTTTTTTTCAGTCCAAGTTAAATTATTATAAATGTAAATAAAAAGAAAGTATTAGCTTTTTTGTTAGTTAATCTTGTATAGGTTAATTTTAAAATCTGACAAAAGATATAATTACAAAAAATAACTATTTCACATCCTGCATTCCCTCGAGCTTCTTCTCCCACCCCGTCTGCTTCTGCCTACCATAATATATACATTGCATATTATGCTTACATTGGTTTTGTCTCAGTAGTAATCTTAGTACAGAGCAATTTTCTTTTCAAGAATTATCAATTCATAAAAATCTATATAGGAAGTTTTGACTTTATTTCTCCCTTCCAAATCGAAAGTAGGATTACTGAGACCCATGGAAAACCTTAAAGGTTATCAGTATATCACCTACTTAATTGAATGCCATTGAAAAAAATGACCCTACAAAAATGTTACCACAAAGGCACCTTTCTAAGTTTTTGTAGAGTCTTAAATTATGAAACATGCTTATAGGTATAACCTCTTTCCTTGTCATAGTCACCCTGAAACAGTATTATTATTATTATTATTATTATTAATATTATTCCTATGTCACAAATAGAAAACTGAGATTTAGAGGTGAAATGATGTTTCCGGGGCAAATGGTAAATTGACAGTGTGGGAGAGGAGGGAACTTTACTCTTTAAGGTTCTTCTGATTAGTTTAAGAATTAAATCTACATGCGAGATAAACAAGAGAAAACAGCCAATTTAATTACATATGCAAGAGAGTTAGAGACACTCACAAATAAGAGGTTTGGGGACAAAGTTAAAATGAGATACAATATGGCATTCTGAACTAAGGATGAAGTAAGATACCTTAGGGCTTCAGAGGAAAGGAAGATCATATAAAGGACAGTAAGAAGAGCAGATATTCAAGGTAGTCACTAATAATAACTGTTACTATGGGCAAGGTCCCAAATTTAAATTCTTTAATGAGAGGTAAAAATTTCTCACGAGCCTGCAGGGTCTCCATTGCCATCAGTTCAAAATAATTCACATGCCAAAGAGGCACATCTTGGGGAGGCTTGCTCTGAACCTCTTGAGCAGCAAAGCTGGGTCTAGAAATAGTTAAGTCCATTCAGTGTACAATTTATAGTTACATATATTGGAAGTATAGAAATCGATCAGTGAATAGAATCAATAGATGAGATGTATTGTGTCCACCTTCTCCCACCATGGCTTCAGGGTCTCCTCTCTATTCCTACTTTACCTGGATGGATAGGATGAAACTTGGAACTGTAATCTGAAAGGCTTTCATTTCAGTCTGGCTGCTTTGGTTTAACCATCTGCACTTGCACTTTGGCCTCCTGGGACCCTAAGTTCCGTCTGCCTTCTCTCATCAAATAGCACACCATTCTCTAGTTCTGTCTCTGTGGTTGATTCCACTGTGCTAGGGCAAGTGGTGATTTTGAAGGTTTTTTTCCTTTAATTCCTTTACCCCCTCTGAATTTAAGTGTAGGATTTTATTTAGATTGAAAGTCATATTGAGAAATTAAGTAGACAGGGACCTCATAGTCTCTCATCATTGATGTAAAACTTTCACTACTGCAAGTGCAGTCAAGTTGTTGGTGTGCAGACCATCTGTTACCTTTGTTTCCTAGGTAATATGCACGTGTCACTAGCTGAGGCCCTGGAGGTTCGGGGTGGACCCCTGCAGGAAGAAGAAATATGGGCTGTATTAAATCAAAGTGCTGAAAGTCTCCAAGAATTATTCAGGAAAGGTAAGTCTTGTTTTCCCCCTAATGTTGAATATTGGGTGGCTGAAAATTCATAAGGGACAGAGTATAGAAGAGTATTTTCTCTTACCTCTCAAAGCTAAAAAAGCTCAGATCTATTTGAACATCTTCGCTGTGCCTGATATTGTGCTAAGTAAGGACTGAGAATACTGTACAATGATGATCAAAACCAAAAACATTGTCAGTAGGGAGCTTATAGTCTAGTGTGGAAAATAGCTATTAATAAAATATTTATATAAACAAATGTAAAAAATGCAACCATGACAAGGGCTACACCGGAAAGGATTCACAGACTCATGAGAACTCATAATAGGAGGATTTGACATGATCATATGGAAGGAAGGCCTCCCTGTATAAGTCACCCGAAGCTAAGATCTGATTTAAAAAAAAAAAGAAGTTAACCAAGTTGGAGGGAGGGAAAAACATTCCTGGCAGAGTGAATAATATGTGCATCAGTCTAAATTGGGATAATGTATACCGAATAACTACTTAGGTGCTTCCCTGTAGAGGCAGTCACGTGTTCCAAATGGTCGTGTGGCGTTTTGGAGCAGGAAAATTTAGGGAATCGCTCATTGGTTGTCCAAAAACATTTGATAGCATACTGAAAAGCTCCAACATGAAGATGATGTTTGCCATTTACATATGACTAACACCTGTTTACAACACTAGGCAAAGAGACCAAGTTTCACCTGAAAAGGAAGAATCAGTCTTTGGTTTGAATGGATTAATCAGGCACAATAAACATAACAGAAATAGATGAGGTAAGAGTTCTCAAAGTCAGGTCTGTGGATGAGTAGAACCAGCATCACCTGAAAACTTAGTAGAAATGCAAATACTTAGGCCTACTGTAGACCTAACTGAATAAAAAATTCTGGGAGTACAACCTAGCAATTTGTGTTATAACAGGTTGTTAAGGATGTGATGCATGGTAAAATTTGAGAAGCATTTACAAGTTTGAATTGCTAAATATCAAGAGCATGGGAACCTTTTAAAAGTTGTCGGGAGTCCACTGATTGAATACAGATTGGGGACAGATGGTAAAGATTTGTTGTCACTCTCATTGCTGTTGTTTTCAGGGACTGGAACTTAAACAAAACAGTGTTAGGTCCCACTCCACCCAGTTCTGCTATAACCTAGATGTTTGAAGATCTTTGATTAGAATTAAGATAAATCTAAAGAAAATGAGTTCATTTTATTTAATGCCACCTACCTAAAATCTATTTAAATAGACCTTGTTGCTTTGTTCTCTTTATTTTAGTTTTCCAGAAAACTTGCAAGTATATGCACTCTAGAATTTAGAACAGGTAGCCATGCCCTAAAGATGTTGTTGAAGAAAAGGTATGTTGGTGGCATTAGTCAGATAATTAACAATTGTCAATTAATATTTAAGAAACGTCTTCTTGTGAGGTATTGTATGGAAAATCCCAATAAGATGTCACTGTTGCCCTTAAGGGATTTATTCAGATCACATGCATGTGAAAAATTTACTACTTCAAAACAGTGTGCCAAATGAGTGGTAGAGGCAGTAAGTACTACAGATGTTCGGTCAGAGGAGGGAGAGGTAATACTTCCTTTTATTGTACTAGTGGCAGGATCACTACCCTGGCTATGACTCAGAATATAAAGCACCTTGCATACTCTGAGTACCTGAGGGTTTTCTTTCTTTCAAATTTCGTAATTTTAATAGAGATTGAAGGTCTGAATATAAAGTACTTGTCACTGAGATGGAATTATTGCATAACAATACTGGCACGTTACAATAAAGAGACTTACGAGATACACAAAGAAAGTGGAGATAAAGCACAGATGCTCACAGACACAGTTCAAAGCTATGGGAGCTTGATGCAGAGTGTGGTTCCCAGGTGTTACAAAACAGAAAGAGTTCATTCACATGGTGCTCACAGAGCCAAACACTACACACTGAGAACCACAGCGGAGGTGCCAGCAGGAGCATGGGAAGCTGATGCTCTAAAGCCCAAACTCCCCAATGGCATGTAGCTTACAGAGTATATAGGGCAAAATCACAAGACACTGTGAGTTGGGTTTGCAGTCGTGCTGGCAACTGATTGGTTGGAGGTGAGGAAGAGTAATAAACCATTTATTTCAGTCTTAAATACAGTTCTGAGGTCTGTTCCGGTGTCCCTCTCTCAGGTCTCATGGGAAAGTAGCCAGGGGGTTGTTCCACCATAGGACTCAGGCACTGAAGCATAACTTAGTCAAGATGTTATCTTTAGCTTGCCAGAGCTCTAGATGGTGTGACCATAAGTCAGATGCAGGCTACTGTCTTCTGCTGCTTCAGGGGTTGCTAATTATCCAGGGAAAATTCCAGGTCATTGAGGAATAGAGAGAGATAGAGATGATTTCTAGAGCTAGGATTTAAAGGGAAATTTAATCAAAGTCATAAGGGCCCTTAGTTTCACTGGGAGAAGGAGTTTGGCAATGCCGCTCTCTGGCCCAGGTACGCTGCCTCTGTGATGGCTCTCTGCAGAACACGTGTGGAATGATATTTTCGCCTTTTTTTGCCAAAGCAAAAATCCTCTTCAAATTTATTTCAGTTAGAGAAAATACATGTTAATATATATCTTTAATAAAAGCTAAGTAGGTTAAAACAGACTTTATAAAAGCAAAGGATGCCTGTATGAGTTTGCTTATTTTGTGGATGCATGGTGTTGTTCATGGTTTCTAATAAACACCCTTATGAATAATGCTTAGTATTGTTAGGGGAATAAAAGCAAGTAAAATACAATGGTCTCAAGAAGTTTGTTTTCTAAAATGTGTTTTCCTCTCTGGGTTTTCTTAGACTTTCTGTGTCTTAGTTTTGTTTCTTATCTTCCTATCCTTTGGCTTTTTCTTCCTATCTTTTGAACTTGTTCCTGTGTGTTTTTTAGTATTTACATGAAAGTTGACATTCCTGAGATAAAAGGGAGGTAATAAACTTTTATACTGGGGTTTTATTGAACACAGGTCAAGAAAATTATCTATTTCTTCATCTTTTTGAGACTTCTTGCAATTTAAGGCTTTTAGCTGTTTTTTTAAAACAAATTTGTTGTGGTTATTATTTATTGAATAATCATACCTAAGCATGACTTTGTTGAAAAATATATTCAAATGAGTTTCTCCTCAGAGGATGTAACATGTAAAACTTTTTTCAAATGTATAATTCTAAACAGTTAGATAATAGTGATATAATAATTGGTTTCCCTTGTGATATATATGTTTCTTAGTTTTATTGTCTTATTATTAAAATGTGTGATCTTTGTGATTACTTTTTAGAATTTTTTGAAATTTAGTTGTAGTCTTACGCATGATCTGTTTTTGTAAATAATCTGGGAGTTTGGAAAGAATATGTTATCTGTTTCTAGGGTATATAACTTAAGCTTGTTCATGCTTTCGCTATGAAAATTTTCCTGTGTTCTTTTCATCTGTCAAATCCTTATAGATTTTTTTTAAAGATTTTATTTATTTATTTTTAGAGGGGGGAAGGGAGGGAGAAGGAGAGAGAGGGAAACATCAATGTGTGGTTGCCTCTCATGTGGTCCCCACTGAGGACCTGGCCCGCAACCCAGGCATGTGCCCTGACTGGGAATCGAACCTGCGATGCTTTAGTTTGCAGCCCACGCTCAATCCATTGAGCTATGCCAGCCAGGGCGTTATAGTGATATTTTTGTCTGTCTTACTACTGTCATGATGTGTTTTCATGCAATTTTTTGTGATATATATAATGGCTAATGACTAATTTAAATGGATTGGATCTTCTATCAGGATAAAATAACCCTTTTTTTTCTTTTTACTATTTACCTTAAATTCTATCTAGTCTGCTCTTTAATTTTCCATTATCATATTATTTATTTTTAAATATCTTACTGTTTTGCCATTACAGCTGTCCCAATTTTTCCCCTATTGCTCCCCTCCATCCACCCACTCCACCATTCCCACACCATTGTCAGTGTTCATGGGTCATGCATATATGCTCTTTGACTAATCTCTTTACCATCTTTCAATGCCCCCTTCCATATTACAGCTGTCTGTTCCATGTTTCTATGCTTCTGATTCTGTTTTGCTTGTTAGTTTATAAGGGAGACAACATGGTGTTTGTTGTTAGTTTATTTTGCTCTTTAGATTCCACTTATAAGTCGGATAATATGGTACTTTTCTTTCTTTGATTTATTTCACTTAGCATAATAGTCTACAGTTCCATCCATGCTGTCACAAAAAGTAAGAACTCCTTTTTTATGCCTGTGTAGTATTCCATTGCCACCTCTGCTCCTTTTCCTTGCCATTTACCTAGGATATCTTCTTCATTTTCAAATGGTCTGTGTTGAAACTTAGGCATTTTTTATAAATAGTAGATAGCTAGATTTCGCTTTTATGCTCAGCTGAGGAGATGCTATGTATTAATTCAAAAATTAAATGTGGCCATTAAAATAAAAATTGTGGAGAAATTTTATTAAAGGTCCTTTCTTCCTAATTGTATGCTTCTCATTTCATCTGATTGACTGAAAAACATAGCTTATGTCAGAGAAAACATACACATTTAAGATTTTAGCTTTTACATCATGGATAAACTCATGCAGTGGCTTAGTGGTCCTAGATAATTTAAAAACACTGTCATTCTCATACACATTCTGGATTATCTTTAGAACTGAAATTTTTGCTGCCTTGGAAAAATTAGCTTACAATTTTATTAGTTGCCCCAAACAGTGCATTTTAAAAAAAATTATGAAACTATTGCTCTTTGCACAAAATAGATGTTTTGAATCTATTTTAAGGTACTAAGGGGTTTTAAGGTATTAGAGGAGCTGGTTTGTTGTTGTGAAAATTACCTCTTCATAACTAATGAGGAAAAGACCTAATCTCCCTTGTTTAGGCAAGGATATAAATCCCATATAAATCCGTTTTATTATGTCTGTTGTCATTTCTGGTTCCCTGTTTAATGAATAAGATAATAAATTCATAAAATTAGTAAATCAAACAGTTAAAAAGATAATAAATGAAGCATTTGGTAAAGAAAAGTACTACAAAAAAAACCCAAGCAAAGTTCATTGTCTAAATAAAAAAATTCAGAGTTACCACCAAGTGTCCTGGGAAAATTGAGAGGACCACATTACATTTCATACTGTTTTTGGAAAACAAATTTGGATATGGTTGCAGAAAAGAGGGCATATGAATCCTTTGGCTGTACTTCATTATAAATGCTAATTTGTTATATGCATGAGTGAAAACTACAAATTACTACAGATAGCTGGGACAAATATCAAATAAATGTCTCTGCTCTTCACTCATTAAAAAGTTAAAAAATTAGAATTTGTAGATACTTGTTTAAACAAATAATCTTACTAGAAAATGATCTATTATGAGCAGAATTACATGAAATATTAAGTTCTGTCTGATTTTGTTTTATAGAATTGCTTTCATTGAATAAATACTTTTGGGGAAATATCCTTACCATTAAAAGGGAAAAAATACACATATATATTTATGAAATTAAAGTCTTGGAGCTGGAAAGATCTTAATCCATTTCACTAATCATCTTTAGGAATAAGAAAACAAGGCTTAGTTCCAATAACTTGTAAGAATTAATACTGACAGAACAGAAATAATATAACTATTTTAAAGTAAGCCTTGCCCTGGCTGCTGTGGCTCAGTGGATTTAGCGCTAGCCTGCAAACCAAAGGGTTGCCAGTTTGATTACCAGTCAGGGCACATGCCTGGGTTGCAGGCCAGGCCCCCAGTAGGGGGCACATGAGAGGTAACCACTCATTGATGTTTCTCTCCATCTCTTTCTCTCTACCTTCACCTCTGTCTAAAAATAAATTAAAAATATTTTTAAAAAAAGAAAAAATAAGTCTTTATGAGCAATATCTCTTTAGAGTGGTAAAATTTACTTTATGTATACTTTGTGATAAAGTTTTAATATTGATAGCTCTTCTATGCACATAGCAACAGGACATTTAGAAAAATATCTGGTGATGCCTTGATAGGTGTGGCTCAGCTGGATAGGCATTGTCCTACAAAGTGAAAGGTTGCTGGTTTGATTCCAGGTCAGGGCATGTGTCTTGGTTGTGGGTTGGATCCCTGGTTGGGCACATGTGAGAGGCAACCAGTTGATGTTTCTCTCTCCTTCTTTCCTTCTCTCTAAAAATAAATAAATAAAATTTAAAAAAATCTGATGACAAAAGTGCTATCTCTTTATATTATACAGATATTAAAAGAATAATAAGGAGTATTATTAATAGATTTGTTGGAAAACTTAGTAACTTCCATGAAATGGACATCTGAAAAGACACAAATTAATAAGAGCTCATTCACAAAAAAAGATGATCTGAATTGCTTATATCTATTCAGATGATTAAATATATAGTTTAAAATGTCCCAAGAAGAAAAATCCAGGCTCATATTGCTTTATGGGAATTTTAGAAATTTAAAGAAGGAAAAGCAATTCTATATCAAATGCTTGAAGAAGATCTGAAATGAGAGAATACTTCTGAACTCATTCTATGAGGTCAACCTTACTATAATATCAAAATCAGATGAAGACATTAGGGGAAGTATACCTATAGATCAATATACCTTATGAACATTAATGTAAAAAGTCTTAAATTTTAACAAATTGAATCCAACAATACATAAAAGTGATAGTATATCATGATCAAGTAGATCCTAGGAGTACAAGACTGATTTAACATTCACAAATCAGTCAGTATAATTCACCATATTTATAAACTAAACATAAAAGCATATGATCATTGCAGTAGATGCAGAAAAAAATTTAATGAAATCCAACATTCATTCCTGATTTTTTTTAAAAAAACCTACCAATAAAAAAAGAACTATCTCTACCTGATAAAGGGCACCTACAAAAAACATTATATGTAATACCATACTTAATGGTAAAACATTGAATCTTTCCCCCTAAGATCAGAATAAGGATTTCTGCTTTAGTTACATATATTCAGCATTGTACTCAAAGTTCTAAACAGTGCAGTAATGCAAGAAGAAGAAATTAAAGGCAACTGGATTAAAAACAAAGCTATTTATTTGAAAGTAAAACTATTTATTTGAAAATTACATGAATGTCTACACAGAAAATTTGATGGGATCCACACAAAAAAGTCTCTAGAACTGCGTTCAGCAAGTTACAGGGTACAAAGTCAATATAGAAAAATTGATTGTATCCATACATAGTAGCAATGAACAATTAGAAAATTTAAAATACCATTTATCTTATTTTTATTTATTTATTTGAATTTTTATATGAGTTTGAGCCAAACCTATGCCAAGGAGCAAGATCTCAAATGCTCCCGAGATTAAGTTTTGCAGCTTCTTTTATGCGTCTAGAATTAAGGAAGGGTAAGAAAGAGACAGGGAGAGAGGAAACAACTCAGGAATGGGATTGCAAAATAGTTAAAATTGTGTGCTGTCTGGGGATTGGCCTTGTGAGGATTTAATTAAGATTATGTGTTCTTCTGAGGGCCCTGAAAGGGGGCACTTGAAAGGTATATTAACTAATGCACAGAAACAATGGATAGGGCTTGCTTAAGGCAGTGACAAACCTTTTAGTAAAGAATTTGGATGCCTGGGGCAGGACTACCACCATAATCTGCCCAGATAGGAATTTATGATCAGATCACACTGTGAGGCTGTTTTCCATAGAATCCCTATTTTCATCCACAAGAAGGCAACCTTTCCAGATAAAGTAAAATTATTCTTTGTTATAGGTACACACAGGGCCTGTTCCGCCACCAGAAATTTCAAATCAGTTACCAAGGTCCATTAATAGAAAGAGAAGTGAAATTGAACTATACTCTGAGAGTTGAGCTTTGGGTTCTGAGTTGTAATTAGTGATTGGTTTCTGAAAAGCCTTGTGCTTCCTAAACTTCAGCACAACTTTGATCTTCTCCTTTGTCACAAGAGAATTAAGGCCCCTAATGAGGAAATTGGGCTTCTGATGAGGAAGAAGCCAAATTGAGGTTTTTTCAAAGGTAAGTAGTACATTGGAGTCAGGAAGCAGGAGTGGAGGATGTCCCCCTCTGAGGCAGGAATGGCATATGTTCCAAGGTCTAATTATAGAAGCAGAATGTGAGGAGACGGGTTGGAGCACACGTGAGCAACTCCAACAACGAGCTGAGATACAGTGTTCTTGCTCTGCCTCTGAATGATGTGTGGGACCAAAGTGCACAGGGTTTTGCAAACATAATTGCTGATAGATCATAGTTTTCTCCTAGAGGCTCTGAGATAGTCTAGCTGGCTGGCTGTGAACAAGAAACTAGACTTGGTAAAAACTGAAAGATGAAAAATAACTTTTTCTGCATTAGCCCCCCAGGAAGCAACTAGGAAAGGAAAGTGGGAAACCCCCATAGGATGACTCCCTTGATTGAATCTTCACAGTGCTCTGTAATTAGGGACCCTAAAGAGGTGTCTGCACATTAAAAACAAAACAAAACAACCTGTAAGACTGAAGGCTGTCTAGATGAGGGATGGCAGATGCATGGCGTAAATGCCACCCTGTTCCATCCCATGCATGACAAACACCACCAATTAATTGTGGTACTTTTTCCTGCATAGATTGTGATTTTTCTGTGTTGAGATCTGCAAAATTGTGAAGACCACCTCTACCTGTCCAAGATTTATTTATTTTTTTAAACATCAATGTGTGGTTGCCTCTCATGAGCTCCGTCCTGAGGGTTTGGCCTGCAACCCAGGCATGTAGCCTGACGGAATCGAACTGGTGACCCTTTGGTTCGCAATCCACTGAGCTACACCAGCCAGGGCCCCCATCTGAGATTTTATCTTTTCAGTTGGAATGTTACTGAACAGGGTCCCAGCCAGAGCCAGTCTGCCTCAGGCAGGCCTGTAGTGTGTGGGTTCTTGACTTTGTTCAGGAAAGATTTCACAATACGAGTCCAACTGATTTTGAGATGTTTGTCAAAGCTGAGGACAGTGAAACAAGGAAAGCCTTAACATAGAAGACACAACAAGATAGAGCCTAGGTCAGAGAAAAGGGGTTCTTGGAAACAGGTTCAGGGAGTTAGCCTTTTACAAGCTACCTCTGGTTATTTATTGCCCCCTGTGAAGTACTATTTTAAATTGTTAAAAATGTAGAATATGAATTATGAAATAAAATGAAATAATCAGGACTAAACCTGATAAAAGATGTGAAAACTGCAATGATAAGAGAAATTAAAGAACACCTAAAGAAATGGGTGTTCCTGGATCAGAAGACTCAGTATTGCTGTCAATATTCTCTACATTTTTCATGTATTCAGTGCAATCCCAATGCCTTTTTTTAATAGAGATTTGTGAGTTGATTCTAAAATCCTTAAGGTAATTCAGTGGACTTAGAGTAGCCAAAACATTGAAATATAATAGAACAAAGTTTGAGGACTCACATTACCTTAATGTAGTTACATTAATCAAAATAGACAGATAGATCAGTGGAACATTACAAAGTCCAGAAAGAGATCCACATTTATATGGTTGATTGATTTTTGAGAAAGATGCAAAGGATAGTCTTTTCCGTGAATGGTGATGTTAAAATTGGATATCCGTATACTAAAAAAAAATGTATTGGGTAAAAAATAATTTTGACTTTTACCCCATACTACATACAAAAACTAATTCAAAATGGGTCACAGATCTAAATATAAAAACTTAAAATTACAATATAAAAGTTTTCAAAGAAAGCATAGGAGATATCATTGTGACCCTGGGTTAAGGAAACAGTTCTTAGATATGATACCAAATGCATGATTCATAAAAGAAAAAAATGATAAAGTAGACTTTATCCAAATTAAAGACATCTCTTCTAAACACATTGTTAATAGAATGAAATGAGGACTCAAAGGGTGGGAGAAAATATTTGCAAGTTCTGTAACGGATGAAGGACCTATGTCCAAATTACATAAAGAACTCTCAAAACTCAATAGTAAGAAACAAACAGTCCCCTCAATGAAATTGAGCAAAAGATTTAACAGATATTTTACCAAAGAAGATATACAGATTTCAAATTTCAAATAATAACATGAAATATTAGTTGTCAGGAAAATACAAAAGCCTAACATCATTAATCATAAATAAAGAAGATTTAAATTAAAACCATAGAAATACTAGTACATATATATTAGAACATTTAAAATTTAAAAGACTGCCGGGGTGGGGGGGAGTGGTGAGGGGTAAACACAGACAACTGTAAATGAACAACGATAAAGTAATTTAAAAAATAAATAAGTAAGTAAATAAAAATAAAACTGCCATACCAAGAATTAGCAAAGACTTGGCCGCAAGTAAACTCTTATACACTGCTAGGGAGAATGTAGAATGGTATGGTTTTACATCTTGGAAACTTAATATTTTCTTAAAAAGTTAAATATACACATGCTACCCAAAAGAAATGAAAGTATATGTCCATACAAAGACTTGTACGTGAAAGTTCATAGCAAGTTTATTTGCAGTGGCCAAAAGCCATAAACAAACCAAATGTCTATGAATAGGTGAATGAATGAACAAACTGGCACATCATGTAATGAAGTACTACATGGCAATAAAAAGGAGTGAACCATTGACACGTGCAACAACATAGACTACTTTCAAAATAACGAATTATGCTGAGTGAAGGAAATTTGGCAAAAATAATGCATGTTTTATGATTCTAATCTAAAATTCTAAAAATGCGACCTAAACTATAATGATAAAGTTAACAGTGGTTGCTTGAGGATGAGAGTTACATAAGGGGCCAGGAAGCTGGGATTACAAAAGTGTAGGAGGAAATGTTTGGGTGGTGGATATGTTTATTATCTTGATTGTGGTGATAGCTTCACAAGTGTATTCATGTCAGAACATCAGATTGTAGTCATTAAGTACCTGCAGTTATTTTGTGTCAACTACACTTCAGTTAAAGCTACTTATAAAAGTACATCATATTTTCCAAAAATTATTTAGTTTTTAAATTTTAAAGCTTTGACCTTTTCCTTTATTAATTTGAAATTCATTGTTTTTAAAAAGAAAATGTTTTCCATTCAAAAGCCACATATAGCTAATGGCTACTGCATTGGAATGTGTACATAGAATATAATGCCATGCCAAATTATGGTTCCACAAAAAAAGTAAAAACGATGCATTTTCATATGAAAACTGAGAGTATTTACCATCAAGAAAACCTCATTGAACAAATTAGTAAAAGATGTATTTCAGGCAGAAGGAAGGATAATCATAAAACCAAAGAAGGAAAATGTAAAACTTTCAATCTGGTAGAACCAAAGAATAAGTAACTCATTGCGTGAGAAGGGAGACAAAGCACTAAACTTTTAAAATTTAATTCCTGATTTTTTTAAGCCTTTATAAAAATATATAGAAAGTTTTTATGAATTGAAAGCTTTTCCATAAATACTGTATAGTGTATGCAGCTTTTAAAAGACCGAAACCTAACTCATCTGTACCACATTTTTAATCATCTACAATCATGATTTGTTGTTGGACAGGGCGCATCAGTTGCCTTTGACATGCTACATCTTGCCTTGCATTCACAAAGCCAGAATTAACAGGTTCTTCAAGTTAAATGTGTTTGGACCTGATAAAATTACTGGATTTGTGCCCTGGAAACAAACTATAAAACATGAAATTAGTTTAATATCTAGCATTTCAAAAATGAATAATGTGGGTTGCTTAACAAGTACATGAAGCACTTAGAGTAAACATCTTTTCCCACAAATACACAGGATATTTTCAAGGCACTTGTGATTTGAAATTATTTGGCTCTGGATTTTATAAACAGACCATTTTATAAATTTAAAGAGTCATTTGTTTAGAAGGAAAGTTGTTACAAGTCATGCCTTCAATCTCTAGTGCCATACTTGCTGATATATGTAATTTTACTCACTATATTTATTGTTTTAATTTATATGTGTATAGGGATTTTTTAAAAAATAATGAGGTATAATGTATACTGTAAAAAACATTATTCTTAATGGTACAGCTTGATGAATTTTATGAATGTGCACACTCATAAACATCAGCATCACCACCAATGGGTGCTGGAAGACTCCTTCAGACTCCATTGTAGTCAGTCAATTCTAGGTCACCAAGAGTAATCATGTTTATGACATATCACATAGATTAAGTTTTGCCTGAAAATAAACATCATACAAATTGAATCACACAATGTGAACTCTTGTGTTTTCTGCCTTCTTGTACTCTACACTCTGAGATTTATCTGTTTTATGTAACCAAGCTTTTTAAAGAAAACACAGTACAATTACTTAACTCTTTTCTCAAGAAATTAAAAGGTGGCTTTGTGCCTTGTATCATTTAATAACAAGTTAAGATTTTTACTTTTTTAGAGTGATGTGCACCAGTCATGGTTAACACTTTTATCAGAAATGTATCCTTAATATTTCTTCTTAAAAAATGGAATAGTTTATCATTCAAATAAACGTCCTTCCCCCTTTTTTCTTTGAGAAGGAAAAGATATTAAAAATGTAAATGGAGGGAGAGGTGAGACCTGAACAACCAGATAGAATGGCGTTAGTGATCACAACAGTATTTTCATAAGTAGTTACAGGTCAGGGTTATGTGGATTTATGTCATCATAAATAAACAAGTTCCTCTCTAGAAAATGATGTATTTCCTTCTTTCTCTGGAAACTGAAAATACATAGTAATTGTCACTGACCTTTTTATTCAGTTCTCCAAAAATGAGATACATGCTAGTCTCCCCTTGTTATTATTGGTTTTTTAGTCTTTGCTTAGATTCCAGGCCCTTGAAAGTAAAGAGAAGTTGCTGAGGTCATTTTTTCAATTTTGTTTTCTCCCCCAACCCCTGGCTTTACAGATAGCAGGGGTGGAAGATCTCCTTTGACATGAAACTTTCTATTGAAAACAAACAAACAAAACCCAAAACCTGCTGCTTTATAAAAGACCTTTACCATAAAACTCATCTCTATTGCTAGTTACCTCAGTAGTTTATTTTGTCTGGCAAGTATAATGTGGCAGCTGTTTGATCTACAGAGGCTATATCATGAAGTTGTTAGGTGGCAAAATTATGCCAGTGCTTTAAGAAACTAGCAATAAATCATGTTTTTAAATAGACTTTACCATTCAAGATTAACATTTTTATAACTGCTTGAATAGGTTGATCAAATAAGATATGACGTGTATTTTAAGAAAGAAACTACCTTAAAGCAAAAATTTTGAGAAGTCTACTGACTAAATACTACATTTATGTAGAATAATTTTGCTCTCAAAGTTTGGATATTCCTTGGAAAAATAGAAATTGGTGTTAATCTCAGGATATTTTCTAGGTACTGATTGTATGTGTAATAACACGTTCATGTATCAGACAGTGTGGAAGAGAGCAAAGGTGTTCACCCCAAGGCTTGAGGAGGTACAGTATAGATATTAATTGGATTTATAGAATGGGTCATAGAAAAAATAAAATGTGTAGGCAGTTATTTTGTAGTTTGCTTTACTTTAGGAATGAGATTTTTAAACAAGTCAAATAAAGATAATTTTTTTAGGTGGGTATGGCAATTTATTTCTAAAGCACAGTCAATGACATCACAAGTTTGAAGTCATTTATTCAACTTCTTCCTTATAAACAGAGAAGAGCTACCTTTAAACTCACTTCTAGTTTAAAATTATTTTGGATAATTATTTTGCCTTTCTAATATGAAATTACTTTATTATAATTTGGATAAAACAGTTATTTGTAACACTTTCTGGCTTGTCCCCAAAGTCCAGATGGTTGGAAAAAATAATTTTGATTCAGTGTTATAATTAACAAAGCTGACACTTCCTTTGAATTATATTTGAAAACAATAACTAAAAGTAATAGAGACTGGAAAATAAAATTAAAGATCCAGAGTATTCTCTCTTGGTGAATAATTTAGAGTTCTTGGTGTTTGAAAGTTGAAAGAAAACTTTGTTTTTCTTCATAATGGAGTCTAAAATAACGTGTGTGTGTGTGTGTGTGTGTGTGTGTGTGTGTGTGTGTGACCAGCAATATCTAAATTGATGTTATTGTCAGAGCAGAGTGGAGCAGGGCACCTTTAAAGGGTTATGGACCTATGGAAATATAGTTGACATTGTAAACATTCATTATTTTCAAGTATTTCAGTTGCATTATTATAATAGCGCTGTACCTGATCTTTAGGAAATTCTAATTCCTATCCTTAAGCCACTTATATTCTGGAAGAAATAAGTGAAAACAGAGTTACAAAAGCATTCTGTTCGGTACTTGGGCATGTAATTTTGGGGTGGGTACTTTTTATTTTTGGAAATACAGAAGGTTGGTGGGAAACGTGGAAACCAAAGAAAAACAGAGGAACTTAATATATCAAAGGAATGAAGTGGGCAGATTCCTCAGAATATGATACACATGCCAAGAAGAAATGAAAGGAACTGCTACTATTTCTTTCATATGCTTGGATCAGGTGGCCAAGGAGATTTGCTGAAGAAGAAAGCAAATTCTTGGAGACTCGCTTCCTTCTATGCATATTGTCCAGCTATTTAAACCCTGTTACT
Organism: Trachops cirrhosus; assembly: GCA_028533065.1. Classification (NCBI taxonomy): domain Eukaryota; kingdom Metazoa; phylum Chordata; class Mammalia; order Chiroptera; family Phyllostomidae; genus Trachops; species Trachops cirrhosus. The sequence continues at coordinate 91,250,901 of CM052538.1, read as the reverse complement.
TTTAATAATCATAACCAATTTAGTTTTACTAATATAGATTGCCTATATATCACTTTTTAAAAAGATTTTATTTATTTATTTCTTTTTAGAGAGAGGGGAAAGGAGAGAGAAAGATAGAGAGAGAAACATGATGTCTGAGAGAAATAGTGATTGGTTGCCTCTCTCATGCTCCCAACTGGGTTTGTGGCCCACAATCCAGGCCTGTGCCCTGATCGAGAATCAGACTGGCAGCCTGTCAGTTTGCAGGCTGGTGCTCAGTTCACTGAGCCACACCAGCCAGGGCTGCCTATGTATGACTTTTGTTAAACTCAGGTCTCATTAGTGTTTTGTTACTAAGATGCGTGGTTGGAATTATCTTGAGTCTTACAAGTATATAACAAAAATAAACTACTCAGAAACCTAATTGATCAGAAGCCATACCAAGATTCCAGGGGTTGTGACTTGCATAGGTGGCTTGCATGTGTTTAGTATTTAAAAAAAAAAAAAAGGATAAAAATTAAGATATTATTTGTGCTTGTGCAACAAAGTATCATTACTAAAAAGAAGAATATCTTTTGTCCTACTCTAGTGAAGAAAAGCTCATAAAATACCAATTTAGAATGACAAATTTGCATAATTTTGTTAGTCAAATGTTATAACTTCTATTAAAAATAAAAAATTTTTCTAAAAGTATATGCTGATGCTATAGTTTATATATGTGCATTCAAATAAATATCTTCTTTGATAATTTGTGTTATACCTAAAGATAATGATAATATACAGTAAAATACCTATTTCATACATGTAGTTACTTAATAAGTACTAATTGGCTTGCTTGTAAAATTTTAAACCAGTTATTCTGAATTGAGGATCTAGGTTAGCTAGGAATACCATGTAATAAATAGAACACTTATAGAAGTATATTTCCCAAGGAATAAAAGTAAAAATTAGTATTATTTTAGGATACTTTGTAACTTAAATCATCTGTATTTACAATATGACATCTAAGAAAGAGATTTGTATGATTAGCAAGGTCTGGGACTATTGTATCAGAATGTAAATCTTTGAGGACTGAAGGCATGTTGGAGTTTATGAAATGCTGTTGGATGCTTGGCTATAGCAAGAATATTTAGCCCTCACTGGTGTGGTTCAGTTGGTTGGCCATCATTCCACAAAGCAAAAAGTCTCCAGTTCGATTTCTGGTTAGGGTATATGCCTGGGTTACAGGTTTGGTCCACTCGGGAGCCTGTGTGAGAAGCAACCAATTAATCCGTGTTTCTCTCTCACATTGCTGTTTCTCTCCCTCTTTTTCTCCCTCCCTCCTACTCTCTCTAAAAATAAATCTTTTAAAGAAAAGAAAATTTACATGATATAAAATGTCTTTGGAAAGACATACTGTCAATTTACATTATATAGATGTCTCAATTCCAGTCATTTACACAACTTTATTTTAAGATTGGGATTGCTATTCTGTTTTGTTTCACATTAGAGAAACCAAAGTTTTAGAAAATAGTAACACAGTTTATGGGGAACTAGACTTCCAGCCAAGATGGAGGTATAGGCAGATAAACTGTACCTCCTCACAGAACCAAAAGAAAGACAAGAACAAATTTAAAAACAAAAAAACAACCATAACTTCCAGAAAATGGAACTGTATGGAGCTCTAACAACCAAGAAGTTAAAGCAGAAACATTCATCCACACTGCACCACAATCCAGAGACATGGGTTGCCCCACCCTGGTGAATACCTAAGACTATGGCCCTTACAGCATAACAGGAGCTCCGAAACAAAGAGATATGGTCCAAATGAACGAACAAATCAAAACACCAGAAAAACAAGTAAGTGATAGCCAACCTATCAGATGCACAGTTCAAAACACTGGTATTCAGGATGCTCAAAGAAATAGTTGAGTATGGTTTCAAAATAGAGGAAAAAGTGATTGTTATACAAAGTTAAATAAAGAAAAATATACAGGGAGCCAACAGTGACGGGAAGGAAACTGGGATTCAAATCACCAATTTGGAGCAGAAGGAAGAAATAAACATTCAACCAAAACAGAATGAAGAAACAGGAATTCAAAAAAATGAGGAGACTTAGGAACCTCCAGGACAACTTTAAACATTCCAACATCCGAATTATAGGGGTACCAGAAGGAGAAGAACAACAGCAAGAAATGGAAAACTTATTTGAAAAAATAATGGATACTACCGAGTTCCGGCCAAGATGGAGGCATGGGTAGAAACCCTTCACTGCCTCGCACAACCAAAGGGAGGATAACAGCCAATCTAAAATCAATAAACAGCCAGAAGCACCAGAAAGTCAAACTGCATGGAACTCTGACAACCAAGGAATTAAACAGTCAACCAGAACAACCAGACCAGTAAGATGGCAGACCTCACAGGTGGGCTGGCTGAATGGGAAACTGAAACTCAGAGCTCACTGTGGACTATGGTGGTTGCTGCAGTGGGAGAAACTCCCAGTCTCACATGAGATTTCATTGGAAAGTGGGCTAGAGCCAAGCAGGCGAACCGAATTGTCCATTCTCTGGCCCCTCCCATACAGGCAGCGCCACAGCGCAGCAAGGAGGGTTGCCCTGCCTGGGTGAATACCTAGGGCCCCTCCCCTGTACAACTTAACATGCCCTGAACAAAGAAATAGGGCCAAACTGAAAGAACAAAACAAAATTTCAGAAAGAGCTAAGCGATGAGGAGATAGCCAACCTATCTGATGGAGAATTTAAAGCCCTGCTAATTAAAATGCTCACAGAACTGATTGAGCTTGGTTGAAAAATGAATAAATAAATGAAAGACACCCAAAATGAAATAAAGCAAAATATTCAGGGAACCATCAGTAACAGAAAGGAAACCAAGACTCAAAGCAACGGTTTGGAACAAAAGGATGAAATAAACATTGAACCAGAACAGAATGAAGAAACAAGAATTCAAAGAAATGAGGAAAGACTGAGGAATCTTTGGGACAATCTGAAATGTTCCAATATTCAGATTATAGGGGTGCCAGAAGGAGAAGAACAACAGCAAGAAATGGAAAACTTATTTGAACAAATAATGAAGGAAAACTTCCCCAATCTGGCAAAGGAAATAGACTCCCAGGAAGTCCAGGAAGCCCAGAGAGTCCCAAAGAAGTTGGACCCAAAGAGGAACTCACCAAGGCACATCATCAGTAAGTTACCCAAGATTAAAGATAAGGAGAACATCTTAAAAGTGGCAAGAGAAAAGAAGACAGTCACCTGCAAAGGAGTTCCCATAAAACTGTCAGTTGATTTCTCAGAGGAAACCTTGCAGGCAAGAAGGGGCTGGAAAAAGAAGTATTTGACTCATGAAGGCAAGGACCTACATCCAAGATTACTCTACCCAGCAAAGCTATCATTTAGAATGGAAGGGCAGATCAAGTGCTTCCCAGGTAAGGCCAAGTTAAAGGAGTTCATCATCACCAGGCCTTATCATATGAAATGTTAAAGGGACTTATCTAAGAAAAAGAAGATCAAAATTACGAACAATAAAATGACAACAAACTCACAACTATCAACAACTGAACCTAAATAAAAAAAATAAGCAAATAACGAGAAGAGGCACAGAATCACAGAAATGGAGATCACATGGAGGGTTATCAGTGGGGAGGGTGAGAACAGAGGCAAAGGTACAGGGAATAGAAGCATAAATATTAGGTACAAAATAGACAGGGGGAGGTTAAGAATTGTATAGGAAATGGAGAAGCAAAAAAACTTATGTGTACGACCCATGGGCATGAACTAAGTGGGGGAATGCTGGTGAGAGGAGGGGTGCAAGACAGAGGGGAATAAAGGGGAGGGAAAATGGTACTATTATATCATAATTAATAAAATATACTTTAAAATAAAGAATTTATGGGGAATTGATAAAATTTCAGTTGGGAATCAATCTGTAGTATATAGTATAAATTTCAGTTAACCTTAAATTATCACAAAGCTTTACTATCAAAAAATATTAAAATACAAGGGAAATATTCTTAACAGTTTATTCTTATTTGTGCATTCTTATACAAGATGATTAATTTAATAATGTATATGTTTTTATGCTCACATGAACTAAAGTTTTGAGAGAATTCCATATTATAGTGTGACTTCATCCAATCCTTCAGGGTTTGAAACTGTGGTCTCTGCATAAATTTTTTGCCAAGAACCTTGCTATCGCATGTAAAATGGGAAGACTACAGTTTCTCTGTTTGTGCCTAAACAGGCAAAGGATTTTTCAGGTCATTGGGGTGTCATTGTTCTAAGTCTTCCAACAATTTCATGTTACTTTTGATTGTTTTTTTCTTATCATATTTGTTACCCAGTTCTGATCATTTCCTTAATTTTCATACCATACATGGAAAGCCAAAATATAAATGAAGGGGGCCATTTAAAAGAAATGGCAAGATCTCTTAGGAAAAAAATATGTGGAGCTGGGTCTTAGTTGAAAAGATCATTGGAAGGAAGTGCTAAGATGTTTCTTTGCATATCAAATTTCTGTTTATTTCTAACTCTGGCTCTAGCTGCTTGAAATTCCATTTAAGCAACTTTTTCTTTGGAATGTTGGTAAAGTCTATAAATAGAATCATCTGACTACTGGAATCAGTTCACATCAGATTTACTCTTTCATAGTAGTAGCATTCTTCAGGACAATCATCACACAAGTAAAATATTATAGGTCATTAAATCACAAGCTTCTGGAATTCCATTTTAAAATATTGTTTTCTTAGCATTCTTTGAAGGATTTTGAATACATTTGCTTTTAAATTCCTTCCTTTTAGTTATACAATGAGAGTAAATGAAACAGATTCTAGTCACAATTCTAAATACTCACTTGTAGGTTTGCATAACACTTTAAAATTATTTAAAAATATATTTTGTGGTTTGTTTTCTAAAGAATTTAGTACAGCCCTGGCCAGGTGGTTCAGCAAGTTAGAGCATTGTCCTGTGCGCTGAGGGTTGCGGGTTCAATCCCCAGACAGAGCACATACCTGTGGGTTTGATCATCCCCTGTCAGGGCGCAGATGGAAGGCAACTGATCCATGTTTCTCTTTTACATTGATGTCAAATCCCCCCACCCCCACCTCCATCTCTCTCTAAATTCAATAAAACATATCCTTGGGTGAGGATTAGAAAAGAAAACAAAGGATTCAGCACTTAAAGTCATGTGTGTATTTAGGGAATTCCATAGCAATGTAGTTTGTTGTCACAGGTGCTTTATTACAAGACATTTAAAAATCACATATGAAAACAGTGAAAATGTTTGTGTCATTTGTGCGTGTGTGTTTTAACAAGCAAAAATATGACCCACCTTGGTAATTGTTTTTCACTGTTCATCATTGCTCTGTCCAAAATTCCTGCTGCTCTGTTTATAAATTTGATAATTTCTTGTCTACATGCCTTTGCTTTGGCTGCTTTTTGTTGTTGTTGTTTTTGGAATCTTTCCCCTATCATCTATAGGGCCACATATAAAAAAGAAATTCTCTTTTCATTGTAGTTCAAGGAATTTTTGCTATCCTCTAAATCATTTTTGTATTCTTTTTGTCTCTTTTAGATACCTTATACTTTCTATTATACATATATACATACATGTATTTAACCTTTTAAATAGTATTATGGATTCTATGAGCAAATCACCTATAATGTTTAAAGATGTATAGTGCTTAAATTAGGTTTACTGTAGATGTTTAGTAAAAACAAACAAGAAAAAATCCCACCTGTTATATAAAGCAAAAGTTAAAAAATGCAGTTTTTGCCAGAGTAATAAGTTTTGCAGACCTTGTTGTGCTAGTAAATGAATAAATCTCAGTGATTTCAAAATGAAAAGCAATTGTGGATTTCTTTCACCTTTGATTTCACTTCCATGCCACCCTGTCAGGGATGTGTAGTCTGTGGCAAGGGATGATAAGGAGGATGAGTGTGGCAAGCTCTTTTCTGGTCTGAGTAAATACCGGCATCCAGGATGGTAGGACAGGACATAGCTTTTAGACACCTGGGAGTCATTCATGCCTCTGTTACCTGTGATCCCCAATACTTTATAAATTCAAATGATAACAAATATAACATCATAATTCTGTCCCTAAATAAGGAATTAAGCATAAAACTTAGAATTCCATCTGCTTGTCCTAGGTTCAGGATGGGTTACTGGGGAACTGGATAGAAAGGTAATAAAAGTAATTAATTAAAATAGTGGGTGAAGATTGATATTGATGAGTAAAAGGAAAAGTGTGACAGGGAGATTACAGCACCATACTTGCATGGATGCCCAAGAGAAGAAGAACCTGGAAAAAAAGACTGAGAAGCAGTGTTGATGTTGGTATACACCGGGGCTCAGTCCTTGGTCTTGATATTTTTTCTGCTGTAACACACTTTTTGGTGATCTCATCCAGTCACAGGGCTTTAAATAGCATCTATTGGGTCAGTTACTTCCAAACTATGTCTTCTGACACCTTTTTCCCAAATTTCAGATCCAGCTGCCCACTTACACCTCCATTTGACTATCTGACAGATATCTTAAACTTAATAGGTCCCAAAGTAAAGTTTTAATTCCAACCATCATTTCCCAATCTCCTACCTCAGCAACTTGCATTATCCGTAACCTTCTCTGTCGCAGTTGTTGGTCCTCCGTTTTTTTTTTCTTTATTGAGACCAAAGTTTTGGAGTCATCCTGATCCCTCTCTTTCTAACTTCAGTCTGTCAGAAAATTTTGCTGTTACTGCCTTTACTGCCCTCCCTCAACTCAAATATGTCGAGTTTCCAGCAGGTTCTCACTACTCTGCTGCTCCAACTCTGCTTGGAGGCCATCATCATCTCGGATGTAGTAGTGCACTGCGATTCCAGTTGGTCTCCTAGTGCTTATTCCCTTCAGTTGCTAATTTGAAAGGAATTTATTGTAGATGCTTTTATAATGCTGTGACATATGATACCTCAATATTTTGAATAGCTTCTTTGGCAAAGAAAATACTGTTCTGCCTCGCTTGAGTTGTTCTCTAGCTAGATTGTGTGGTACTTGTTCTTGAGATACCTAAGAAGAAGTTTTTGACAGAAAATGCATAAAGTGGCTATGAAAGGTAACAATCTACCTATGCTTACCAGCTGCAATGATTCATTGAAATGTATTTTGCCATAAGAATTGTGAGTTGTATTTTTTTAGCAGCCTGCTGTGTGGATGGGTTATACTCTGGGAACCATTGTTTGTAATTCAGCTTCAAACATAAGATGTACTGACTGATTAAAAGATGCATTCAAACACATTTTTCTTACTTGACACAGTTATTAAAGACCTGTTTCAGGTTTATAAATAGTCAAG
>CM052538.1:91206538-91243502 GCA_028533065.1 Trachops cirrhosus | reverse complement strand
TCTCTCCTTCCCTTCCCCTCTGAAGATAAATAAATAAAATCTTTAAAAAATAATAAAATCTATGACATTTAAAAAAAAAAGAATACTTTAAAAGTAGTTTTTAGGAACATAGATACTGTATGTTTGATAAGTTGTTCCAGAGACTTTTATCATTTTCTTATGATTTGACAGGGATATCAGTATAACCCATTCAGAATGAATAATAATGGCATTGGAAGGTCAGGCCTTTTGTGATTTTCCTATAGCAGTTCCTTGAGTCTACAGTCCAGTTCACTTTTCAGTTGTCTTAAAATCTATGTTAAAGACTTCCGGTCAAGATGGCAACATAGGCAGACAAAGATATAAAATCTTAAAAGCAGCAACAGAAAAGAAGTTAGTTAGCCACAGGAGAGTTCCCGTAAGACTGTCAGCTGATTTCTCAAAAGAAACTTTGCAGACCAGAAGGGATTGTCAAGAAATGTTCAAAGTCTACAACCAAGATTTCTCTATCCAGCAAAGCTATTACTTAGAATTGAAGGGCAGATAAAGAGCTCCCCAGACAAAACTAAGAAAAAACTAAGGGAGTTTATGATCATCAAGCCATAATTATATGAAGTGTTAAAGGGACTTATTTAAGAAAAAGAAGATCAAAACTATGAACAATAAAATGGCAAAAGTACATGTCTATCAACAATTGAATCTAAAAAACCAACTAAGCGAACAAAAACAGAGACAGAATCATGGATACGTAGAGTGCTTTGATGGTTGCCAAATGGGAGGGGGTTGTGAGGATAGGGGATTAAGAAGTACAAATAGGTAGTTGCAGAATAGCCATGGGATGTAAAGTACAGTATAGGAAATGGAGTATCCAAAGAACTTATACGCATGACCCATGGGCATGAATAATGGTGGGGGATTGTCTGAGGGAGTGGGGTGCTCGGTGGAGGAGCTCAAGAGGGGAAACTCAGGAAAACTGTAATAGCATAATCAATAAAGTATAATTTAAAAACATGGAAAAAATCCTATGTTAACTTATTTTTTTAATGGGAAGACAAAGTAAAGTACCCTCTAATAAGTCTGTTTTATTGAGCCTACTGTATAGCTTGCTTTTGGAAGGACTGTTGAAATCTTAAGGAATTTTTTTTAATACTCTTAAACATGAGCTGTTAGGCACCCATACAGGCAAACATTAAAATAAAATTAGAGTACTGATCCTTATATCTATTTATCTCACTGTGATAAAGTACTTAAACCAGTTTTAAGTCTTGTGACTAACAATGAAAGTTTTCTATTTATAGTTTCTAAGATCTGTCATCCGGGTTTTTAAAGATTAAACTGAATCCAGGTACTGTTGTTAATAATACTAGCAGTAGTAGATATATGAAACTCTCTTTTGACTTAGTATATGTAACTTTATAGTTGTCATATAATATGAATAGGCTGGGATACTCATTTAAGTGATCTGTATGTAGTTCCTCTAATTATATTTTAAGTAATTATCTTTCCTTTTTCCTTTTATTTTGTGCGGTTACAAATCAGTAAGCATAGCTGATCCCGCTGCCCTTGGCTTTATCATTTCTCCGTGGTCTCTGCTGTTGCTGCCATCTGGTAGTGTGTCATTTACAGATGAAAATATTTCCAGTCAGGATCTCCGAGCATTCACTGCACCAGAGGTTCTTCAAAATCAATCACTAACTTCTCTCTCAGATGTTGAAAAGGTAACTCTTACATTTTGCTTGATTTTGTTTTTTATTTTGTTGGGGTTTGGAAAAGTAAAGACACTGGGGTACTTTATCTCAACCCTTGGAAGAAAAATGCATTGATTTTAAAGTAATCATGTGTTTTAAGAAGTTCATTTTTATTTTAAGAATTCAAAATTATTTTATAAAAGTTTTACAGATCTAAGAAAAATAGGAAGGTATGTATGTTATTCTTGATTGATGTTTACAAATATTTATTTAATACCTGCTGTGTATAAAACATTGTGTTCATAAGTAAGATAAAAAAATAAATAGAAAATTGATCCTAATCAACATGTTTGGAAGAATCTGTAGTGTATGGCAAAATGAAGTAAATGTTATACAGAGGTATAAAGTATTTTGGGAATCTAGAGGAGGAGCAATTAATGTTTAGTGTAGAATGATATGGCAGAGAAGGTAGTAATGTTTATGTTGGGCTTTGTAGAATGAGTAGAATTTAGAAAAGTGAAAATAGGCATTTATTTCACTGAGGGTTATTGGTATCTGGAATGACAGGTAAGAAATTATCCACTGTGATGGGGGAATGTTTGGTTATATCAACTAGGCTAGAGCATTAGCTACCTGGAAAGGCTGTGGTTAGGGAAAGAAAGGGAAGCTGTAGGTCTGAATAAAGAAGACTCCAAATGCCAGAACTAGAGACTTTCTTCTGAGGCAGTTGTGAGCTATCCTATTTTTAGGAGAGTAATATGATGTGATTTTTTTATTGCAGAGGGTAAGTTTGAGAATAGTGTTTAACTAGGTGAGATGAAAAATTGTATGTGTAGGAATCTAACTGGAGAGTTTAATAATATATGGAAAAGAACGGGATATAAGATACAGTGGAAGCAAAGCTGACAGTTTGACAATTAATTTGATGGGATAATGAAGGAAAAGTTTATTATATAAATATTCAGTCTGAGGATGGGATGCCATTGGCATCAAAAGATCGATTTCATTGTCAAGGCTATGAAAAAAATTGGGACATATAGGTAGCAGGCTATAATACTTTAGATATGGAACTTGGGAAATTCAGTATGGGCTATAAATATAATTTCTCATGCAGCATTCCACAGAAGCATGAAGATTAACCTAATAAACTGCTAGTAGTGAAATTGTTAAATCAAAAAGGATGAAATCTTTTTTGACTTTGCTTTGTTCTCTATTCATGCATTCACAATAAGAAAAAAAATACTATTCAAATTGCAATGAGATTTTTTTTCTCACTTGTCAGATTGTCAGAAGTCCAAATATGCATCACTTATTCTATGGACAAGGCTTGTGAGAAACCTCCTATATGTTGGTGGTGGAAATGCAAAATAATGCAATTTCTATGTAGGGAAATCTGACCGTATGTGTCAAAACCACAGATGATTCACCCTTTAACCATAGTTTCAAAGAATCAATTCAAGAGAAATACCTGCATGTACAAAAGAGCATATCACAAGACTGTTTGCTGAAACATTATTTATAATAACAAAATTTTGGAAAATCCTAATTGCCTGTTAATAACAGATTGCCTAAATAAACAGTGGTACATCCACAAAAGGGAGTTCTGTGCAGTACTAAACAAGGATCTCTAAGCATAGACATAGAAATATGTCTCCTGCTAAATTAAAAAATGCAAGTAATCTTTAACGTTCCTGACCGTTTTGATAAGAAGGTGAAAATAAGAATGTATATTCATTTTTGCTTGAGTTTGCATAAAGAAACTTTAAAATAAATAAGAACTAATAAAAATGGTTACTCATAGAGGATGGGCTGAGGAATTGAGAGCAGGGGGGTGTCTGTTCCAGTAACTTCTAGTTTTATTTTCGATTTTAGAAACTCACTGTTATAAAATATATGAAATTATGACTTTCTCATTACGTGTTTTACTTTCTTTGGAACAAAATGTCATGAATATATAGTACTTAACAAATTTTTTAAATTTTAAATTTTGGTTTACCATAAAGTGACTCTTTGAAAAATTCTATTCCTAGATCCACATTTATTCTCTTGGAATGACATTGTATTGGGGGGCTGATCATGAAGTACCTCAGAGCCAAGTAAGTCAAATCATTACATTTGTACAACTGTATGCTTTTTAAAAGGCTCTTCCATATGTTCACTGCAGCATTATTTACAATAGCCAAAATATGGAAGCAACTCAAGTGCCCATCAACAGATGAAGGGTATAAAAGCTGTGACGTACATATATACAATGGAATATTTCTTGACCATAACAACAATGAAATCTTATCATTTGTGACATTATGGATGGACCTAGAGGGTGTTATGCTAAGTGAAATAAGTCATCCAAAGAAAGACAAATACCATATCATTTCACTTATATGTGGAATCTAAAGAATAATATAAATGAACAAACAAAACAGAAGCAGAGTCATAGATACAAAGAACATTCTGATGGTTGCCAGATGGTAGAGGAATTAGGGGACTGGTGAAAAAGATGAAAGGATTAAGATGTACAAATTTGCAGTTACAAAATAGTCACAGGGATATAAAGTACAGCATAGGGAATAGTCAATAATAATAGTAGTAACTATGTGTGGTGCCAGGTGGGTCCTAGAAATATCAGGGGCAACACTTTATAAAGTATATAGTTGTCTAACCACTATGCTGTACACCTGAAACTAATACAAAATAACATTGAATGTAAACTATAATTGAAAAATAAAATTAAAAAAAGGTCTTTCACATATTTTTTGTGTTCAGTACCATATTGTCAGGCACACTGTAATGGCTGGTTGTTCACATTAATAGTGTCACACTCTCAGAATGAAATGATAATAAAGTACTAAAGAAGTTATTTTTCTTTTAGATATCCTTAGAATTTTAGCAGTCACTGCCCATGTTGCAACAATTCAGCCTCTTCAAAAATTATAGCAAAAGAAATAGGAGTATACTGTGTTTATTCTAATTTAATGATGATAAAGAAGGATTTTTAATGTCTTTTATTTTTTACAACCATCACCACTACTTATTTTTAGAAGTTTTTCATCATCCCAGATATAAATTATGCATCCATAAGCAATAACTCCCCATTTCACTCCCATCAACCCCTAGTAATTTCTAATCTACTTTCTGTTCCCTAGGAATTTATATATTTTAGATAGTTTATATAGATTACGTATGTTCATACAGTATTGAAATTATGTAATAAGATCCTTTTGTATCTGGCCTATGTCACATAAAAATATTTTCAAGATTCATGCATATTGTAGCAGATATCGGTACTTTATTACTTTTTATGGCTGTATAATATTCCATTGTATAGATATACCACATTTTGTTTATCCACTTATCTGTTGGTGAACACTTGGGCTACTTCCACCTTTTGACTATTGTGAATAATGCTTATATTAATATTGGTGTACAATTTCCTGATTATATACCTGTTTTCAAGCCTTCTCACCCTATTGATAGGGTCTATTTTTTAACTGGGTTATTTGTCTATTAAGTTATAACAGCTCTTTATATATTCTAGATTCAAGTCCCTTGTTTCTGTATATGATTTGCAAAGTTCTGTCCCCCATGGATAGGTTGTCTTTCACTTTCTTCTGGTGTGCTTTGAGGCATAGACATTTTTTTAATTTAATCTTTATTGTATTTTTTCCATTACCATTTAACCCCCTTATACTCCCCTCCCCCCAGCAATTACCATACTGTTGTCCACATCCATGAGTCCTTTTTCCTTTTTGCTCAGTCCCTCCGTCCCATACCCTGCCCCCATCCTCTTAGTTGTCATCCTGCTCTTCATCAATGAGTCTGTCCCCATTTTCCTTGTCAGTTCAGTTTGACCTGGAGAACATTATGTAAATGTCTTTGATGATTCATTCTTATACTGAAAGTGATAACCTTTTTTGGTGCAAAAACTAAATGAATAGTAACTCTGTGTCTCAGAGTATGGTACATGCTTCATTACATTACTTCTTTTCACTTTGAATATAATACCTCACTGCCCCTGCAGCAGCAGACACAGATTAAAGTAACACCGAGGTCTCGGATTCTTATGACCCGTGGGCTGCTTCTAGTCTTTATCTTCTACAATAATTCTGATTCCTAAAAACCCTATGTAAACCTAGTAGTAAACAGTAATTAAAAATTTAAAACTCACTTTCACCAAAGCAAAGACAAAGGACGTTAAATTAGGTTTTATTATAGGCATTTAGAAGTCAAAAAATAACAAGGTGTGGTTTTTATTGAATTAAGTAGTTAGAAACATTTTAGGCTTTTATTCTAAAATTTAAACATCGTAAGATCTATGAAAGATAAGTGGATTAGAACTGGTGAAATTAAAGCAATAATCAGAAAACTGGCCAACAAACAAAAGCCCTGGCAGATGGCTTCACAGGGGAATTTTAGCAAACATTCCGAGAACTAATACCTCTCCTTATCAAATTATTCCAAAAAATTCAAGAGAGAAGACGCCGAAGCTCATTTCCCAAGGCCAGCATTATACTAATTCCAAAACCAGAAAAAGATACCGCAAAGAAAGAAAATTAACTTGTGGCCAAGATGGAGGCATAAGTAGACACACTGTGCCTCCTCGCACAACCAAAAGAAGGACAACAACAAATTTAAAAACAAAAAACAACCAGAACTGACAGAAAATCAAACTGTATGGAAGTCTGACAACCAAGGAGTTAAAGAGGAAACGTTCACCCAGACCCGTAGGAGGTGCACAGACGGGCAGCTGGGCAGAGAGGACTTATGGCAAGGCAGCAGCTAGAGGACCAGAGCGGGTGAGGGGATGGCTGGTAGAGCAGGCAGTTCCACATTTGCCTGCAGATAAACTGGGAGGAACAACTGTGTAGTGAGACAGACTGCAGAGCCCAGGATTCCAGCTCGGGGAAATAAAGGCTCAAAACTTCTGACTGTAAAAACCTGTGGGGTTTGAGGCAGCAGGAGAAACTCCCAGCCTCACAGGAGAGCTCTTTGGAGATACCCACAGGGTCCTAGAACATACACAACACTACGCATCCAGGAATTAGCACCAGAAGGGCCCAATTTTTTTGTGGGTAGCGGGGGAAGTGACTGAAAGCTGGCAGAGAGCTGAACAAGCAGCACTGTTCCCTCTCGGACCCCTCCCCTACATACTGTGCCACAACACAGCAACCTGGGTTGCCTCACGCTGGTGAATACCTAAGTCTCCACCACTTACTACGTGAGAGGCGTGCTGAGACAAAAAAAAAATGGTCCAAATGAAAGAAGAGATCAAAGCTCCAGAAAAAATACAACTAAGCAGTGAAGAGATAGCCAACCTATCAGATAAACAGTTCAAAACACTAGTATTAAGGATGCTCACAGAAATGGTTGAGTATGGTCACAAAATAGAGGAAAAAGTGAAGACTAAACAAAGTGAAATAAAGAAAAATATACAAGGAACCAACACTGATGGGAAAGAAACCAGGACTTAAATCAATGGTTTAGACCAGAAGGAAGAAAGAAACATTCGACCAGAACAGAATAAAGAAACAATTCAAACAAATGAGGAGAGAGGCTTAGGCACCTCTGGGACAACTTGAAACGTTCCAACTTCCTAATTATAGGGATGCCAAAAGGAGAAGAAAAACAGCAAGAAATGGAAAACTCATTTTAAAAAATAATGAAGGAGAACTTCCCCAATCTGGAAAAGGAACTAGACTTCCAGGAAGTCCAGGAAGCTCATAGAGTCCCCAAGAAGTTGAACCCAAGGAAGCACACACCAAGGCACATCATAATTACATTAGCCAAGATCAAAGATAAGGAGAGAATCTTAAAAGCAGCAAGAGAAAAGAAGACAGTTACCTATGAGGAATTCCCATAAGACTTTCAGCTGATTTCTCAAAAGAAACCTTACAGACAAGAAGGGGCTAGAAAGACGTATTCAAAGTCATGAAAGTTAAGGACCTACATCCAAGATTACTGTATCCAGCAAAGCTATCATTTAGAGTGGAAAGATAGATGAAGTGCTTCCCAAATAAGGTCAGATTAAAGGAGTTCATCATCACCAAGCCATTATTATATGAAATGTTAAAGGGACCTATCTAAGAAAAAGAAGATGAAAACTATGAACAGTAAAATGACAAAAATACTTACAACTATCAACAACCAAACCTAAAAAAACAAAACCAAAAATAAACTAAGCAAACAACTAGAAGAGGCACAGAATCACAGAAATGGAGATCGTGTGGAGGGTTATCAGCGGGGGAGGAGAGGAAGGGGGGAAAGGTACAGGGAATAAGTATCACAAATGGTAGGTAGAAAATAGACAGGGAGAGGTTAAGAGTAGTATAGGAAATGTAGAAGCCAAAGAACTTATATGTATGACCCATGGACATGAACTAAAGAGGGGGAATGCAGGTGGGAGGGGGTGTGCAGGGCACAGGGGAATATGGTGGGGGGGTGAATGGGACAACTGTGATAGCATAATCAATCAAATATTTAATATTTTCTCTCATTTAAATGAGAGAAAGTCATAGACCAATAGCCTTGATGAACATAGATGCTAAAACCCCCAACAAAATATTAGCAAACTGAATACAGCAATACATCAAAAATAATCGTACACCATGATCAAGTGAGATTTAGCGGGAATGCAAGGTTGGTACAACTTTTGCAAATCTATAAATGTGATTCACCACATAAAAAAATGAAAGATAAAAACCACAATCATATCAATAGATGTAGAAGAAGCAGTTGATAAAATGCAGCACCCATTGATGATAAAAACTCTCAGCAAAGTGGAAACAGAGGAAACATACCTAAACTTAATAAAGGCTATATATGACAAACCCACTGCCAGCATTATACTCAACAGGCAAAAACTATACATGTTCTTCTTAAGATTGGGAACAAGACAGAGATGTCCACTTTCACCTGTTTTATTCAATATAGTACTGGAAGTCCTAGGCACAGCAATCAGACAAGAAATAAAAGGCATCTGAATTGGAAAGGAAGAAGTAAAACTGTCTTTATTTCCAGATGACATGATACTGTAGAACCCCCAAGATTCCACCAAGAAACTACTCTAACTGATGAATTCATTGAATCAGGATACAAAATTAATACAAGTATCAGGATACAAAATTAATATCCAGAAATCAGTTGCATTTTTATATGCCAACAATGAACTAACAGAAAGGGAAATTAAGAAAACAATCCCATTCATAATTGCCTCAAAAAGAATAAACTATCTAGGAATAAACCTAACCAAGGATGTTAAAGTCCTGTTTAAGAAAAATTACAAGACATTGGAGAAATAAATTGAAGATACAAATAAGTGGAAGCACATACTGTGTTCATGGATAGGAAGAGTTACCATCATTAAAATACCCATACTACCTACCCAAAGCAATCTATAGATTCAGTGCAATTTCTATCAATATTTCAGTGACATATTTCACAGAACTAGAACAAATATTTCAAAAAATTTACATGGAACCCCAAAAGTTTCACGTAGCAACAGCAATCCTCATAAAGAACAAAGTTGGAAGAATCACGCTACCTAGTATGAAACTATATTATAAGACCATAGTAACCAAAATAGCGTAGTACTGGCATATAAACAGACACACAGATCAGTGGATCAGAATATAGAGCCCAAAAATAAATCCCCACCTTTATAATCAATATTTGAGAGAGGAAGCAAGCATATTCAATGGGCTAAAAATAGTTTATTCAATAAATGGTGTTGGGAAAATTGAAGAGATTTGTGCAGAAAAATAAACTTAGACCACTTTCTTGCACTACACACAAGAATAAATTCAAAATGGTTCAAAGACTTAAATGTTAGACTTAAAACCATAAAACTCCTGGAAGAAAATGCAGGCGGCAAAATCTCAGACATTTCTCATAGCAGTATTTTATAGGATATATCTCCCCAAGCAAGGGAAACAAAAGAAAAAATAAACAAATGGAACTACATCAAACTAAAACATTTTTGCACAGCAAAGGAAATTATCAACAAAAAAAAAGACTACCCACAAAATGGGAGAACATATTTGCCAATACATCTAATAAGGGGTTAATATCCAAAATTTATAAAGTACTTACAAAACTCAACACCAAATAAACAAACAATCCAATTGAAAAAATGAGCAAAGGACCTGAATAGACAGTTCTCCAAAAGGACATTCAGATGGCCAATAGATATATGAAAAGATGCTTATTGTCACTAATCATCAGAGAAATTGAAGTTTAAAAAAACCACAATGAGATACCATCTCATACATCAGAATGGCATCATCAATAAATCAACAAACAACAAGTGCTGGTGAGGATGTGGAGAAAGGGGAACACTTTTGCACTATTGGTAAGAATGCAGATTGGCGCAGCTTCTGTGGAAAGCAGTATCAAGATGCCTCAAAATATTAAAAATGGATCTGCCTTTGGTTCTACGAACCCCAATTCTGGGAATATATCTGAAGGGACCCAAAACACTAATTCAAAAGAACATAAGCACCTGTTAAGTTCACGGCAGTGTTATTTAGAATCACCAAGATATGGAAGCAGCCCGTGTCCATCAGTAGATGAGTGCATAAAACAACTATGGTACTTTTACACAATGGAATACTACTTGGCTATAAAAGAGAAGAAATTTTTACCTTCTCTAACAGTATGGATGGACCTGAAGAACACTATGCTAAGTGAATTAAGCCAGTCAGGGAAAGACAGATAACGTATGATTTCACTCATATATGGAATCTAATGAAGAAACTCAACTAACAAGCCAAGCAAAGACAGACTCATAGTAGAGAACAGATAACAGCTAGTGGGGGTGACATTAGGGGGTACAGGGATTGAGCATAAAAGAAAAAGGACTCATGGGGGGGTTGGCCTGGGGTAGGGCAAAGGCAGAAAACTGTACTTGAACAACAATTAAAGTAAAAAAGAAATAAAAAGAAAAAGGACTTGTGGATATGGACAGCACTGTAGTGATTGCTGGGGCGTGGGGAGGGTGTATGGAGACTATATGATAATGGAAAAAGTACAATAATGATTAAATTAAATATTAAAAAAATGAAAGAAGAATGATAGTCTTCAACTTGATTTGGTCTCATTTTTCATCATGAAAAATACTGTGTATTTACATTCCTCAGTTTCAATTCTATAAATGTAAATGTGAAAGTTAAATTATTGAGCATATTGGTATCATACATTGTATTAACTCACTTGCATGTAAAATGTAATCACAGTCTATAATGAACACTTTTTACTGTTTTCTGGTAACTGAAAATAAAGTCAGTGTCAATAATGCATAAATTAGTGGGACTGTATAAACTTTTACTTGCATTTTACTATCAGAAATAATTATTTTGGCAATATTTAATAGTAATTCAGAAATATTTATTAAGTGCCCGCCTGTTTTAGACACTGGACTAGACCTTAGGAATATAATGGCCCATGCCTGCAGAGTCAGTTCATGGGTACAAACAACAAATAACCAATTACAGCACAATGTTATGAATGCTGTGTCGGGGAAAATAGAGGGTGCTGTGGGAAACCAGAGTTAAGAGACTCTTACTAGACCTGAGGGGTTAGAACATAAAGGAGATCGTATCAAAGCTGTATCTAAACTATGACATAATGTCCAAATGGAGGGGAAGTGAAAGGCTCACAGGGAAAGCATATGTTTAAACCAAAGTGAATGTACCAGTTTTAACTCCCATCAGTTCTCAGCAGTACTTAGTATTGTCATTCTTTTTATTTTTAATCATTCTATCAAGTGTGTAGTGGCTTCTTTTTGTGATTTAAATTTGTATTTCTTGGTATGCTTATTGGACATTTCAATATAATCTACAAATTATTTCAGCTAATTTTAAAAATCTCACATTTTATCTTCTCTATTTCATCAGCATAATGAAAACTTATATTTAAAGGATTTTTAGTCATTGCAATATTTGAAATCTTTTCTAAGTTATGAGTGTCAAATTATATTAAATATATATTGAATATATTATTTGTATTGAATATTAGGAAATTATTTCCCCCAAATGGTATATATATAGTAAATGCCAACCATAATATTTGAATAATTAAAGAATTCCATTTCTTTATCATACAGAAAACCCCCAGAGTTTTTCTATAATATTTCCTATTTGGGGAAATGTATATTAATGATCTCCTAATAATTTTTTGGGATGTCAAAATGTAAAATGCAGTAAAATAGTATACTACCAGATAAGGAATTAACTTCCTCCAAGTAATTTGAAGTGTGGTTGTTGTGGTTTCTATGACTCCTAGAATGGCTGTCTTATTAAC
Source organism: Trachops cirrhosus (assembly GCA_028533065.1). Taxonomy (NCBI): domain Eukaryota; kingdom Metazoa; phylum Chordata; class Mammalia; order Chiroptera; family Phyllostomidae; genus Trachops; species Trachops cirrhosus. Next base: position 91,231,542 of record CM052538.1, on the reverse strand, counting down.
GTTGTAAGATTTACTCACACCTATCAGTGCAGCTTCTCTTTTCTTTATATTCAGCCTATCAAACTCGGAGATCATCTCAACAGCATACTGCTTGGAATGTGCGAGGATGTTATTTATGCTCGGGTTTCTGTTCGGACTGTCCTGGACGCTTGCAGTGCCCACATTAGGAACAGCAATTGTACACCTTCATTTTCCTATGTGAAGCAGTTGGTAAAACTAGTTCTGGGAAATCTTTCTGGGGTAAGCTACAGTTCTAATATGCTCATATTTTTAAATTTAGTGTATCACAAAATTTTATAGGTAGCATTTTCTCAGTGAAGACTAAGAACAAGAGATTGAATTGCTTTTTCTAGTGTTAATTGTTTATTTGAAACAGTAGTTAAAACTTATAAGACTAGTTGCAATAACTTTGTCTCCTAGATTTTATGAGATCTAGTCTTTATTTAGAATAGACCTTTAATTCAGCAAGTGTCATAGAGTCGCAGCATATTAGAGCTCAGAGTGTCTGCTCTTGCCTCATAGTTATTGTGAAAAATGCATCGATATAACAAAATAGGTTTTAGAATTATTTAAATGTACCTTCTGTTGCTTCATTCTTCTTTCTTGGCCACTTACTTGTCTGGTCCCTTTAGGTGTTTCCCGAACCCTCCCCTCCTTCTCTGGACACTGGCACCTGGTGTATGTGGGGAATGGGGTAGAGGGTCCATGTGTGTATTCCTGTCATACGGCCCCAAACCTGTACTCTTCCACTTTCACACTTGTCTTGGATATGAAGAATCCTAAGAATGACAAACCATATCTAATAATCCCTCCTCTGCCCTAGTTTGAATACATCTTGGGTTTTGATACCTGATCTAGATCTAAACGTTATATGTTTTTACCCTTTCGGGTTATGGTCCTTGAGTAGAGGTCCCTGTCCTTTGTGTGAGCTACATATTTACCACAGTCACACATGTTCTTGCTGGTTTCCTCACTACAGGTGTAGTTTTGCCTTCTTAACCAGCATGTCATATGGCTGGCAGGAGTATATCCAAATTCCACACACATTGAGAGTTGATAAGGAACAGGCTCAGAGATTCTTCTAGGTACATGGTTGGTGAACTATATCCCATGGAGCCTTTGTGATTCTGTAAAGGGGAGTGCAGATAGTAGAAGCTAAGTGGATGAGGTTCTTGGTGTGTATTTCCCTTCCTTAACTACAACTGCTCCACTTTGATTTGATTTATTTGTTTATATTCCTGCGTGCAACTTTTTAAAAGGATTTTATTTATTTATTTTTAGAGACAGGGAAAGGGAAGGAGAAAGAGGGAGAGAAACATCGATGTGTGGCTGCCTCTCTTATGCCCCCTACTGGGGGAACTTGGCCCACCACCCAGGCATATGCCTTGATTGGAAATTAAACCTGTGACCCTTTGGTTCTCAGGCTAGCTCTCAATCCTCTGAGCCACACCAGCCAGCATTTGATTTTTTTTTGTTTGACAAACAAAGCTGCTAAAAATCTGTGAAAGCCCTCTATACAAACCAGGGTTTCCTACATATTTTCACATATTTTTGTTTTAAAAAATTCCTTTATGATTAAATAAGCTTGAGGAAGAACTAAGGGAAATAGTGATTTCACTGCAGAATTTCTCAGAGCCTTTATTACACTAAACTGTATTACTAATCTTCAAGAGAGATAGGCATGTAAATGAAACATTCCCCAAACTTATTTGGGTCATATTTCAGATCTTATAAGACTCCCTTTGAGAAATGTTTATCAATATTAACTCCTTCACTTTATAAATAAGAAAATTGAGACATAGTTTGTGGGACTTACAGTTTTTTGTTAGTAAGTCCAGGGATTTTTCTATTACACCACACCTCCTCTAAGACTTTTATCCTGTTTGCTGATTTTACTACTATAGTAACATTGCTAGAAATATTTTTCTTTCTATTTCCATGAAGAAATATTCCTCCATGAAATTGTTATCCATCCAGTAATTTCCCATATTAGATAAAAAGATCTCCATCTCTTTTAGTACTTAGCTCAGTTTATTACAATAGCTATATATTGCTCATCTATATATGAAATCTGTGCTAGATACTATAGGAGATAGAAATTTGAATAGAATATACTCTACCTTCTAAGAGTTCTTACTTAAAGTTCTATATCCATTTGCTTAGTTATAAAACACAAAATAACACAGTAAAATTTTTCAAAGCTTTGAGATCTTGAGGGGAAAGGATACAAGTTATGACTGCATTGAAAAATAGCACTTTGAACTAAATCCTATAGACAAGATGGAAAGAGTAACCCAGGCAGAAGGAAGTGAACTTGAATAAATGCTATGAAACAGGAAAGAGTGGGGTGTGTTTGAGGAACAGTTATAAGTTGGGTATGGGTGTGTTGTGGGGTTGTTTAGTGGGAGAGAAGGATAATGAAGGGTCCATTGGATTCAGTATATGGGAAGTCTGTCTTTCAAGAGGCAAATTTCTACTAAGTAGAAATAATAATTCTCCCCTCATCTTTCCAGTCAGTGCCTTTGCTAGTCTCCTGGACATCAGTGGACAGAATAAATCTGGCAGCTACCATTTTTTAAGTGTTTACTTCGTGCCAGGCATTGTGCTGCTAAGTGGCATATGTGCTTTTTCACATCTACTCACCATAACAGCCCAGGTTATAAAAGATCATTTTAATGTTATCTTCACTTTAAAGATAATGAAACTAAGGCCCAGAAAGATTAAATAATTTACCCATGGCCACAAACATGGTAAATGACAGAGACACAACGAGAACCTCGATCTGTGACTCCCAAGGCCATGCTGTCAGCCATGATGTTTCTCTGCAGCAGTCGTTGCCACCAGTACGGGGTAAAATGGGTTGTCTTTCACTCAGTGTGAGATTAATTATAATTGACCATAATTCTTACTTTCAATTAATTAGCATAGAGTAAAAGTCAGCAGGCCAGCTTACTTGTCCTAGTTCTTCCACTGGTTTAATGCTACAACTTTTTTGCCTCAATATTACTTATCTGTAAAATAGGAAAAATAGTACATACCATCTTACAGATATTACTGACCAGTTATGAAGATAAAATGATTTCAGTGTTGATGAGCTGCTTCAAGGTTCTTAGAAATTTCCTTGCTATTTCTCCCTTTATCTGTAATAAGAGAATAATTGTCTTCAAAAAACCTCAAAAAACATGAGGTTTTTCGAGGACCAAATAACACAAAGTATGTAAAGCATTTAAGATAGTGCCTGCCTTATAGTAGTTGCTCAATGAATGGCAGCTGTTATTAATTGTAGGGTCAATATAGGGATTCCCAAAGATGCAGGGTATTCTTTATCTCTTCAGTTACTAACATAGGGTACAATCTGGACTAATATCATTTATGTAAATTAAATGATAACATCATTTCAGAAAAATATCCATTTAAGTCTTCTTATAAGTAGGAAATATAATGCCTTGAATATATCACCTTAAACACTTTTTTAATCCATACTCATAAACAACTTCCACTAAAGGAGGAATGTTAGAACGTGTGTGTGTGAACAGATGTGTATGAAGGTTCTTGATGTCAGATTTAAGTAATTTCTGTTCACCACTCTCTCTCCTTCCTTTTATTTCTTGAAATTTCCACTCTAGTAATCATCTGAATAAATACAACATTCTAACTTTTCATCCCTTATGATATATATATTAATTTGATAATTAATTGATATATATCAATTAATTTGATAATTAATTGATATATATCAATTAATTTGACATGCTTTATTTTAAATGAGTACCCTCAGTTAAAGTTATTAAAGACTACTGAAACATTTTGTTATAAAGGGGACTCAAAGAGCATTGATTTAAATTTAATTGTCATCCCTCAATCTGTTCATTTAGTTTAAAGCATTTCTCAGATGTAATTTCTGGCAGGGAGAACGTAGAAAATTATTCTTGAAAATAACTTAAATCAGTGCTCTCAATGCATAGTTACAATCAGGTGAAAGTTTAATTATACTAGAATTGATACAGTTTTAAAATTGTGATCCTACTTGAGAGATGAAAATAGTTACCAGTTTGGTTTTCAAATGGAACTCGTTTGAACTTATTTAATTTGGCTAACTTTGTTCCCTAGTTAACAGATTACTCTTTGGTAACTGTTTCTTGTCTTTTATTTCCTGAGGATGAATTGGCCAGAACTGAGTTACATAAATCTTACTTGAGGAATACAAATTAACAATAGCAAATGTGGAGGGTCTTTACTTAATGCTACACTCTCCAAATGTTGTCTAGTATCATTCTGTAGCCAATTACTATGAAAAAAAGGGAAGATTGTTTTGTCAAATTTGATTTTTGATTATCTGTGTGCAGACGGATCAGCTTTCCTGTAACAGTGAACAAAAGCCTGACCGAAGCCAGGCCATTCGTGACCGATTGAGAGGAAAAGGATTACCAACAGGTAAGACTATGTTAGTAGGAAATATTTAGGCTTTAGCATTATTTTGTTTCCTTTACAATACCATATTTACGTGGCTTGAAAATCTGATATTTGTGACCATAGTTAGAATATAAGTGTGCAAAGTAGAGGTAGAGAAGAGATAAGAATGCTACCTTTATTAATATATCAACCCATTAAAGTTATGCAGAAAACATTATTAATATAATCAAGACCCCACAGTAAATCATTTTCTCTCCCATATTGTTATTATAGCAATAATGTCAGTGATTTATTTTATGGTATTTTATATTAAAAATGCATTTTAAAGTAAGATGAAAATAATACATACCCATTTATGGATATAAACACTACTGATACAAAAGTTTCACAAAGCAACATTATTCTCACTGCACTTTATTTTCTATTCTATTTCTTTTTTTAAAATGTTAGTCACAATCCACTAAATTGATTTCATGACCAACCAACTTAATGATTTGCAGTTATAAATACTGTCTTAGGTTATATGATGCTTAGTAAAAATAAAACTGATAAAGATGGTTTTGCTCTTTGCCAATAGCATTAGATAATTATGAGTTCTATATAATCATTCATTTTTTAAATTTATATTTATTGGTGAGAGAGAGAGACATTGATTTGTTGTTCCACTTATTTATGCATTTGTTGTTTGATTCTTATATGTGCCCTGACTGGGGATGGAACCCACAACCTTGGTGTATTGGGCCAATGCTCTAACCAGCTGAGCTACCCAGTGAGGATTAAATTTATTATTTAAGGAAATGAATAGAAATTACAAACATGAGAAATGAAAATTAAGTTTTAGGCTTGGCTTATTTATAAAATGAAGTTTTGTTTTTTCTCATTATCTTTGTTCTTTTTCACCCTGTATTGTTTATTGTTGACACTATTACAGATGTGCTTATTTCACCCCCTTTGCCCACCTCCATCCAACCCCTACCTCCCCTTCCTTCTGGCCATCGCCACACTGTTGTTTATGCCTGTGGGTTATACATATATGTTTTTTGGCTAATTGTGCATGTTCTCTATTTCTTATCAAGCAGTGTTGATAATTGTGCTCATCTAAATATTAACAAAATATTTTGTGGGGGAACTATTTTGTCTTATGGGTGCTGGGGAGAGGTAAATGTAAAATGGCTTAAATATATTCTAATAAGTCATTCTAATTGATATAATTAGGTTAGAAAGCTAAGATACCTAACTATTCAGTTTAATCACATAATCAGAACACAACCATCTTATTTAAAACCTATGAGAAACTTTCATTGTAAAAACTAAGTATAGGCAATTGATTATGTGCACCAAATATTTTGCAGAATTCACAGCTCTTGTATCTGAGAGGGAAGAATAGTCCCTAAACAAGTATACTGTTGTTCTTGAAGAAGTCAAAGAAAAGCAAGGAAATCATTTTTAATGGAGTGATTCTATAATGATCTAGTTAGTTAAAGTGTGTGTTTGCATACGTTTATTTTACTTATTGTGAATAATGATATTTTCTGAGAAGTCTTAGCTTTCATATCCTCAATATAATCATTTTATTTCTGGTTATATAAGGTTCATTTTCTAATACATATGTTATTAGTTTATGGGAAGGTTAAAAAAAAGACGACTGTGTTTAACTTAGTTTTTACAATGCTATGATGGCAAGAATTTTACAATGCTATTTGGAAAGAATTTTTAACCCTTTCTTGTGTTTCTTTAATGCACTTATATTCCCATATATAGAGAGAGATACACATTCTTGTAGGTAAAAATCTGTCTCTTTATTTTAAAAATATACTAGGATTTGAAATATGATATAGTGTGAACCTTGGAGCTGAGAATAGCAGCATTTTGTTAATTCATCAAATTTTCAATCTGTTTTAGAACTGAATAATAGAAAATTACAGGGGCAATGTCAGTGGCAAACTGAAAGAGTCTTTTTCAAGGTGATATAATGAATACTTTAATAACTGAAACATTAGATTTAAAAGAAATGATTTCTGTTTCTCTTATTTATCATCATTCTAGTTTATTTGTCCCTCTTCCCTGCCTGTTTTTCTCTTCTGCATTTTCTCTTTCTCTCTCTCTCTGTACTCTTCATTTTCCCCTCCCTTCCTCCTTGCTTCCTTATTTCTCTTTCTGTACTTCATTAATCTTTTTCTAGAATTCCTTTCTATCATCCCCTATCAATTAAGTAGTCATGTTACAAAATGGACGTTTTTGCTTATTTGTTTCTTATTTACTTAGTAAATATAATGTTATATCATTAATTATTAATTTTTAAAGACTTTTTTCTAACAATAAAAAATGTTATATATGGAAGAACCCCATTTAATCCCTATCCATTATGAATCTATAGAAAAGAAAAAAGATCATCCTGCTTTATGTAGTTTATTAAATGTTAAAGACTCTCAAATGTTAACATAGTTTATATTATTATTACCTTCAATGATGTAGTGTTATTGTAACAGACATTTATTATCACATAATATTTTAAAGGTAAGAATTAGGGATTGAACTGAATCTCTACCTACTATATAAACATCCTTAAACAGCAGGGTATTTACTTGCCATTTACATATATACATTTACTTTTAAGTAAAGCCCTATATAAAATTAAGCTTCCTAGACATGTAGATGCCAAGGATAGGGAAAACCTACTGTATTAAGAACATCAGTTTTTTTAGGTGTTTAATGAATATTTGTTGGTTGAGTGGGTATGGAAAAAAGTTTTAAAAAAATGTTTGATATAGTAATACATTTGTATTATGATTTTTAATGATATAAGAAATATATATGACTCGATTCATTTTTTAAACATTAAGTCATATGCAAAGTAAAAAGAAAAACTATAGTTCACCATATTGACTCATATTTTTGGACTATTTTCTTATAACAAATATATCAGAAGTTTTAAGCCAAAGTATTGTCTTTTATTTGTGACTTTGTTTTTATAATATTGAGAAAGATTTAATACTATTAGTATTATTTTCTAACAGCTCTTTAAAATTCTATGACTTTCCAAATGCAGATAATCTAGGATTAATGGTAATGATGTTTTTAAAATTAACAGAAATCTTTAAATAGGCTCTTCATTAATTTTATTCTCTAATAGTCCTATCTCTTTTTTGGAAAATAAAGTCTTTCCTATATCTGAATTCAAGAGAATTAGTTGTCACTCAGAATAAACCAAATTTTGTTTCTGTTTATATTTTGGGTAGAATTAGAGGTCTTGGAACTTAAACAATAGTCTTTTGGATCAAATATAATGGAAGAAGATTCCTCAGCTTGTCTTAGCCATAGCTTTCTGTAATAGTATTCCTCAAGGGCTTTCTTAATTTACCTTCAACAAATTTATAAAACCACATAAAAACAGAATCAAAATAATATACCAATGACAGCCATTACCAGGCATAAGCAGTTAGCAGCTAATAGTCAATGGCATGTAATAATATAAAAGCTTTAAGATTAAGAAAAATATTACTTCATGAAGAAGAAATACTCCTCTAGGACACTGGTGTTGCTTTTGGGCAGTGCCCATTGTCAACTGTCAGCTGTCAGCGGGCACTTGCAACAGAGCAACCGTGTCACACTGCATTAGTGGTACAGCATTCTCTTCGACATAAACCAACCGAAAACCTTTACATACTGACAGCCCTATTTAGTAGTTAGGCTCCTGACCACAACTTTTAATAAAGAAAAAGTCAAAATGGGCAGTGAGGCTGGTGAGGCACAGATTTTGATTAAAAGAAATAAATAATTTTAGGAATAATGTCTTGTATCTATGTAGTTTGATTGTTCAACTGAAATTTAATAAAACTTTTTTATTTTCTTAATAATAAACAACCATAAAAGTTCCCTGCTTATATCTTAACTCTGAGGTCTGTCACAGAAGCTAAGGCCCAAACTAGTGGGCTGTCTGCCCCCACTTTGTTATTTAATACTGCCAATGCTGATAAAATGACTTCACCAAGCAGAAAGAAAGCAAACATTTCCTGCTAAGCTTAAGGTGGAAACCTACACCATGATCAGATCAGCATGATATAGCTTCAGAACTTGGGTGTATTGATAATATCATGTTTCTTTTTTTATGTTCTTGAACACGTTTGCGAAGACAGATGGGGAACTGAGAAGCTTCTTTTAATACTGAAATGTCATTTTGAAGTTAGCTTCTAGGAGATGCTATGAATTTTTGAGCGTGTGTGTGAGGGGAAAGGTAAAAATGATATTATATCCAATTAGAGATAATGTTAATTATAACAAAAATAGTTAAAATAAAATGTACTTTACGAGGAAGATTTTTTTCATTATGTTCTTAAATTCATTTATTTATAGCTCTTCAAAGTGTATTTATTCTTCTCCATTTAGTTTTTAGCAAGCTGTATATTCTCCAAGAGGAAAATATTTATGGTTTCATTTTAAATTTGGATGCTTATAGTTGTATGTAATCTAATGTTGTCTGTAAACTCTCTCAGAACTCAGAGTCTCATCAAGACATAGGAAATGTACCTATAATCATCATTTACTTTATTTTGACTAATGTGATTTTTATAATTGTAGAATAAACCTAAAAATTTTGTAGATCTTTTGATTTCCGGTTTCATGATTTCCTTTAAAAGAACTTTTAAATTCCCCCTCAGTAGATAATTACATGCTGACTAAAATAAAACGCAGAGGAAAACAATTTGAATTTTATGTTGCCCTTGTTCAGAAGAGCTCCTAATATTTCACGAGTTAGTTCATTTATTCTGTCATCTCCGAGAAGGCGTAACAAATTATGTCCACATTTTTGTAGATGAAGGAGGTGTGAAATATGAATATTAAGTGGCTTATCCAGGCTCAGGAATTGAATGGTAAAGCTAGAATTAAAGCCCAGGTTTTTTTACTGCAGTCTTTGTGGTGGATTAAACCATTGCTTTAAAAGGTTTCAAAAAGTTATGTAATCGATTAAGATCCTATAGCATTCTTTTGAAATCTTTTATCAGGAACTGCAAATACAAAACCAAATATTGAAACGTGTTCCCTTACATTATTGTTCCATTTGGGGGTGGGGGTGGGGAAATGAGTGGAAGTGATGAGAGATTTATAATTTAATGGATAATTTATTTATTTATTTATGCATGCATTCATTCAAATTATAAGAGAAATTTTATTTAGAAAGTTACAGAAGTAGTAGAAGTGAGCCAGCTGTGCTTTGTAGGCTCAGGAAACAAGTTACAGAAGCAAAAGAAGGGCTGTTGGGAGCTTAGGAGGGAGAAAGGCAAAGGTAACATGTCTGGGGTGGGGGGAGATAAAGGGGAAGGGAAAGGCATGCACTCCAGAGAGGCAAAGCACACCACAGTGGATAATTTTAATATAGTGAAAGAACTGTTCTAATAGAGGTCCAGCATGCTCTGTGAGTACAGTGGAAGGAGGTACTAACTCTACCAGGATGGGGGATATCAGGGAAGTTTTCATCTGAAATCTTTTAATCGGAGAGTAGCTCCGATGGCACTGTTTTCAGAAATAACATGTCCTGTGATCAAAATGGGTAGTAAGCACAGCTATTAAGTAGGTGTGCTTAATTAATGATTTCAGTGCTGTTTTTTATATTAAAATAATTATGATAGCCTGGGCCATGTTTAGAAAGATCTGAAAAGCAGTTGAAGACACTGTATCTTATCTAGTCTCAAATACTGCTATTAAGTGAGTAGCACAGTACATGGTTTCACTGGTCTAGTGGACCTAAGCATCGAATAAATGAGCCTAGAATTTCATGTTTCTCTTTATTTATATGGCCAGATTCTATACTTGAACTCTCATTTTGAGTGTCCAGATTAGTAAAATTTTTCCCTAGTGCTTTATTTAGCAACATTTGAAGCAACCATGATACTATATTGCTACATGTGGTACTATATATAGTATCCACCTGTGAAGTGTTCATCAGACTATTGCTTCCTAGTTGTGTAGTTAAAAATAGCAAATTCATTAACATGCCAATAAAAGCCTAGCATTTATAAAGCATTAGTTATTCAAGAGCCACCTTATTGGCAATTAGTCTTAGGCCTCATGGCTAGTGAGAAGACATGGCTCTTTTGGGATACCATGGCCCACTGGTATATTGTTAGTAATGACCTAAAAGAGGATGATAGATGTGCCTGTTACAAATGGAATTGGCTTATGATACATTAGGAAAGTTCTCTATTTCAGTAGTGGTTGGGGTGGGCTTCACTGAAGAAGCCATGTTTAAAATAAAACTATAGGATAAGAAACAACTAACCATGAGAAAGGTCAGGAGTAGACCATTCAGGGCGGAGAAAAAAAGTATGTACAAAGGCCTTTAACATATAAGAGAAGTTAACAGAGAAAAACCTGTGGCCTGGATGCAACAGGGGAAGTGGACATGAAACTAAAAAGGATTCAAGTGGCAGAGTGAAGAGGAGTCTAGATTTTATTTAGAATGTAATTGTATGCTTTTGAGACTTATTGAACAGGGTAGTGAACTCATGCAATTTACATTTTGAAAAATAATTCTGGCTGCTGAGTCAGAGGTAGTTGAATGAAGAAAGTAGAAGAAGCAGGGAGGCCTATTGAGAAGCCATTGGAATTCTCTAGTCAAGTGATGGGGAAAAGGGTGATGCCATTGGAATTGGAAGGAATCACAAGGAGTAAGACATCTTTGAGATTTAAATAGCCAGCATACAGTGGCTATTAAATATGGATTTAATATGGTGAATAAGAAAGAAGGATTTTAGGATGGTGCCCATCGTTCTGTTTTGAGTATCAGTTTGGTGATGGTATCACCTGTTAAAATTGGAAAGACTGGGGTAGAATGGACATCTCTTGGTGTGGGAAGTAAAAGATTAGTTTTAAGCATGTTCAATTTGAGATGCTTCTGATAATATACCAGTAGCAGTTTGCATTAGAGCTCCAAGAAGAGGTCAGTAGCATGAATATAAATTTGGGAGATGTCAGTATGTAAATAATATTTAAAAGGCTTTTAATGATGAAATTATATAAGGAAATAGTGAAAAGACAGGGTTCTAAAAGTGGTACCTGAGGAAATCCAACATTTGGATATCCAGTAGAGGGAGAAGAAAAAGCAAAGATTAAGATTGAGCAGTCTGAGAAGCAGGAGGAAACCAAACTTGTAAAGAGGAAACTAGACTTGTAATAAATCTAGTGATGCATTAGGGAATTGTCATCACTAACAGTTATTGCTGGTAAGAAAGACATGGGCACAGAAATGTCCTGTGGATATGGCAATACAGAGGTCGATAATGATATGCAATATACATTGCCAAGGTGTGGAAGAGTTGGAAGATAACTAGGGTAGAATAATGAATGGGAACTGAAAAATTGGAGAGAGCAGTGACTAGAGGGTACAGGGTGGGCAAAAGAACGTTTACAGTTGTAACAAATAAATAATACAATAATTAATAATGCAAGAATAAATTGTTTTGCATATTCAAAACTGTAAACCTACTTTTGCCCATCCTTGTATAGTAACTTAGGGAGAGGTTTTATTTAGTTTGGTGTCTTATTATGCAGATATTAGTGCCTCTTTGTATACTGATGGGAATGACTCAGTAGAAAGAAGCAGTAATGAAGATGCAAGCAGAGGGGAGAAGTTAAACCAAAGAAGTGAAATCTTTAATAAAATAAAAGGAGGGGGAAAGGAACAAATATTGGAAACTGACCTTCAATTGGTAGGAAATTTCATCCTTTGAGACTATAGGCAAAAGATTTGCAGAGCCACGCAGATGTGTAGAATTAGTCATGGGAAAATGAGAAAGTCCTCTCGTTTGACAGCTTCTATTTTTTTGGTGAAATATGAGACAAGATCATCAGGTAAAAGCGAAGAGGGAATTGAGGTGGGAAATTTGAAGAATGAGGAAAAGGGAAGCACTCATTGTGGGCAAAAGTGAACTATTAACAGATGATGTTAATTGTCCAAAGTGGTTGACCATGAATTTATGGTGTTGCCAGAATATTCACTTGTTTGATTTTCTCTATTTTGACTACATGTTGGTAGTCAAGGTAGTAAAATAGTAAAAGAAGACAGTTTGTTGATTTTATCTCTGGTGGTATGAGCCTTAAACCCTTTCAATTCTTATTTTTTATCTATTCTATTACTTTTTAAGAATATCTCTGTTCCTATTTTAAAATAAAATTTTAAATTAGTGAGTTTCAACATGTGGCTTAAGAATGTAATTTACCCCTAAAATGGTGTAACATAGACTATCACAAACTCTAGCTTGTAGTCTAATTTTAAAATTATAAACATATGTTTATGTGTCTGGACATGGCATGATATGTTTCTCAGTGGTCTTTACATGACATACCGCAAATGTTGTTACCCTTATTTGCACTTAAGTGGATCCATGTGCAGGAAAGGATTAATTGTAAGGAAAATACAATGTTTGAACCTTCAGATTCCCAAGTAAGCAAGTACTTGTTGCCATGCTGAAGTGAATTCACTTTTCTAAGACTTTCAAGGTAAATTTTGTGATCAGGGAATGAAAGCGTATAACCATTACCCTGAAGAGGCAATTGGCTTATTCAGATGAATTAAGAAGCAGTTTGTTTCTTGGAAGGTTTTAGTCACTATTTTGTATTGTACCCACAGCAAAAAGGGAACCAGACAGTGCCCCCACAGATGTCACACAGGAAGTCTTCAGTGTTTATGGGCTATTGGGTTAGTGGCTATAAAGTATTCTTCTGTGTTTCTTTTTTCAATAGTGGAACATATGTATGATTTTTTGTTATTGAACTATGGATTCAAAAAATAATTTGTTGTCAGGCATTTTCACCATGTCTCAATGCATATACAGACCACTGCCTTAAAAAATTGGAATGGCCTACTGGGTTGAAGTACATCAAGGTTTGAAGAATAAATAAGAAATGGTGTACTTTATTTCAGTTGACAAATATTGATACATTATGTTAGAGAAAAATGTTAGTACATGGTAGTCTGCCATGAAAATAATTAAGTTTTTTACCTAATTAAACACAATCAAATTATCTGATTTCAAACAATCAAATTTTCTGAATACACATGTAATCATAATAAAACTGTGATACTTAAATTAAGAATTCCAAATGCTACAATCTTTTTTCCATTCAGAATATAGCAAGAACTCTGTTTCTTCTTCAAACATATTTATTTACATGACCAATATGAATTTATTTAAATTCATATTGAAGTAATACATGTTGGAACTATACCTTTAGAAGTTAAAGGAGTAAACTTTATGTTCTATTATTACCCCACGTCATTTCATGGGTAATTAATATTCTACCAAACTAGACAGTATCAGAAACTTTTATCTATTTTTTAAAAACCAGTAATTCACCTTTGATGAATATGAAATGATACTCAAAAAATAAAGTTCAAAACATTGATTTCATTAGATAAGAAACATTGGGCTATGAGAAGTTAGACAAACATAGCATCGCTTTTCTCTTCCACCGTCACCACCACCATGGCCATTTCATCCATGACCATTCCATCTCCGATCCTCTGTTTGGAGAAGTCAGAAAATTGCCACTACTTTCATTATCCATAGTAAGGTAACATTCTAGTTATTTTCTAACAATTCTGTGCATACATGATAGATTCTTATCATTCCAGGAAGAAGCTCTACTTCTGATGTACTAGACACACACAAGTCTCCATTCTCTCATCAGACCTTTCTTAACAAAGGGCTTAGTAAATCTATGGGATTTCTGTCCGTCAGAGACACACAAGATGAGGAAGATTATTTCAAGGACATTTTATCAGATAATAATTCTGGACATGAAGATTATGAAAATACCTGCTCTCCTTACCAATTCACAACTAGTGGTCCAGAAACAAAAGCTATCCCTGGCATTGATGTGCTTCCCAAGAAGAAGATTTGGGCTTCATCCATGGACCTGCTTTGCACAGCTGGCAGAGACTTCTCTTCTGGGGAGATGGGCAGATACCGGCACTGTCTCCCTGAGGCAGTAACAGTGCGGTCTTCGACTGCTCCTAGAAGAAAGGAGGCAAGATACTCAGATGGAAGCATAGCCCTGGATATCTTTGGCCCTCAGAAAGCGGATCCTATGTTTCACAGGCGAGAGATGCCCACCTCCTCAGCTATATCAAGTGCTTTGGACCGAATCCGAGAGAGACAAAAGAAACTTCAGGTTCTGAGAGAAGCCATGAATGTAGAAGGTTAGTAATTTTGTGTGTTTCAGAGAGAATTGAATTGAAATACTTAAAATTGTGTTTTGAAATAAAGAGGGTTATTAAACCATTCCACAAGTCTTATTTCCACTGCCAAACCTTCGCACCCAGGTTAGTCTTATTTCTCTATCAGTTTCTGTCCTCCCTTCTACCAAACCCCTAATCCAAGAACACTGCTTCCACAGTTAGCCCTACTAAACAGTCCCAGTCCAGTTAATTTATAGTCTCGATATTTTGGGTAGTATATTTTTAGATTGTAAGCTTCCTGGGGACAGGCACCATGTTTTTGTTTTGTTTTGTTTTGTTTTGTTTTGTTTTTTCACTTTTTTAATTCTCCAAGGTACTGTATGTCTTGTGGGAGTCTTCCGTGAAGGACTGGCTCACAAAAGTGAGATGGAGGCAGGGCAGTGCGCAGATAGGGCAGTGTGGTGCTTCCCAAACCGCATTTGTTGTCTCAGAAAACAAATTCTGGGATACAACTCCTGGAGCTTATAATTTGTTTTGTTTGGAACGAAGTGTTAAATCTATGTTTTTAAAATCATAGTATTTAATTTTATATATTTAGAGGGAAACAGCCTAAGTGTAAATTATTTACTCCATTTAATAGCTATGTGGACCTTACTTCAGCAATTGGGCTTAATCACCCTTAGGGTACCCCCTCTGTAAATTGTTCTTAACAAAAATAGATTAACTGGCTAATGAATGTAAAGTGATCAATAAATCATTATTACATTATTAGTATGAGAGGCATAAAAATAACCTTACAAATGATAAATTCTTATTTGCAGGTCAAAGCTCTATTTCAACAATACCTGATTCACATACAAAGCTCAATATATTGAATGGAATGAAACTGTGTTCTAGACATATGAATGGATAGAGTCTATTTTTAGTATAGACAGATGAAGAAAAACAAAATAAGACAGTTTTTGATCTAACCCTCTATGTTTTTTAAGATTAAACTTTTACAACTAGCCTTTGCCTTAGACAAATTCTGGGGCATAGCTGATGGAGAGGGACTTCAATGAGCTTTCTAGTTCAGTGAGAGTCATCTCATCATCAGGGGTCATGTTCCTTTTTAAGGCAATTGTCTAGTAGAACATTTTTGACTCATTGATTGCCTTTAAAATGCTCTGCCTTTAAAGGTTTGTTTGTTTCTTAAGTTTTAAGCATAGTCCTGGAACTGAACATACTCTCCACATTGTGTTTTACTTCTAGTAAAAAACAATTGTTTTCTAAATTCAGTAATTGCAGATTAGTAAATAATTTGAAATTACAGAGGAAATTATTGAACATTTAATTCCTATTACAGGTTCGTATATACATGCATTTTAAAAACATTAGCAAACTATATGAGATGGTCAGATATAACCTTGATCTGAAAAGTTTCAAATACAGAAAATAAAAACTTAGAAATTTGTTTTTGCATGATTTCACTGTTTGACTTCGATCAGTAAATTTTTAGAGTTTTGAAAGCAAAAAATAGGCATATCCTATAGCTTAAAATGCTCTCCCCATTCAGAAGTTGTGTTTCGTGACTGCTTCGTGTGGCACAGCAGCTCGCATGGAAATGACAATCTAGCCTGACTTCTTCTGAGCATAACCCCTCCTGAATACATTTATGTAAATGAATCTTGCCTCCTGTGGAATAAAAAAATAAAACCTAAATTATTTAAACAGATAAACCATGATGGTCTCAGAATATAGACAGTGAATATTGACACCAACCTAGATGACCATGTATAACGTTTAAGAGGTTGAATAATATATTTTCTTAACATGAGAATATTGCAAATAAAATCACAATTTTTAATGTTCTCAAAAGATTAACTATTAAGTGGGGATTATTAAAGTTCAGGAAGATTTTTTTTTCAGGTAATGTATGCATGCATGTCTGTTAAGGAAACTGAAATAAACCAAATTATTTCCAAATATGCATATATATTTGCAAAGATATATAATGTACGCTCTTATTTTTTAAAAATGGTGACTCGTTATAGAGCACAATTTCCAGTTTTAGAAATTTCAGATTCATTACAAGAGTTATAAGAAAAGGAAAAAATTATTTTTAAAAATAAAATATGCTTATAAGAAAAGGAAAAATTCTTTTTAAAAATAAAATATGCTTTGAATTGTTTGATACAGGACAATTTTCTTCCTGAAATCTTCTTCGTTATTGAATAGTTGTCAAAAGCATTTGCTCCCACAAAGAACCTTTGCATTTTTCCCAGAGTATAATAAGAATAGGATACTTTAAAATAGAATACTTTAAATATGTTGGTTTATTATGGAAATGCTTACACCACTTTAAGTAAACTCCCTTATTATGTAATAACTTGTAAGTAGTAATAAGTATATTTGCTTTATTCTAAAGGAATGTTTGATGTTTGGAATTCAAGCAGTAATTCTTTTTAGTTATTTAGTTGAGTAACTTACTGGTTTTGTACTGTGCTTTTTCTAAAGGTGAGATAATTTGTTAGTTGTGCAAACAAAATTGCAGATCATTAATAGAAGATTTTAGCTAGTATACAGAAAAAAATAGAAAATAATAAATCCCATTTATTTCATGTAATTCTCATGAAAAGCAGGTTCCACAGATCCCTTTTATGTGTGATGTATCAAGCAGAACAGTGGATGCTATTAATGTACACATTTTCTTGTACACATTTCTTTTTTAAAAAATACTCTTGTTTGACTCATAGATACAGAGAACAAACTGATGGCTGCCAGAGGTGGGCAGTGGGAGGATGGGTGAAAAAGTTGAAGGAGATTAAGAGGTACAAGCTTATTATAGTTATAACATAAGTCACAGGGATGTAATGTGCAGCATAGTGAATATAGTCAATAATATTGCAATAACTGTGTGTGGTGATACAGCTATTAGATTTCTCACTTCATAAGATATATAAATGTCAAATCACTATTTTGTACACCTGAAACCAATATAATATTGTAAGTCAACTACACTTTAATTAAAAAGAGCTTTGCATTCTAGAATGAAAATTAAAATATATATTCTTGTTTTAAAGCATTTTAAAACATATGCTCAGTACAATTTTTGTGAACTTTAAATTTGACATTTGCTACTGGGTATCAGTAATATTAGAATGAGAAGAGGTCTTCGAGTACATGTTCTGGGGCTTGTGAAGATTTAATAATGCACTCAAGATCACATAACAAGTTAATGATAGAGTTTTCACCATTATAGGAGATTATAGATTTCCATCATAGATTTCAGAGTTCCAGTCTAAGGATTTCCCACTACATGTCATTTCCTAATTTTTTTTTAATTTAAAAAAGGTTTAAATTTCAGTTGACATTCAGTATTAATACTAGTTTCAGGTGAACAGCATAGTGGGTAGACACTTACATAACTTACAGAGTGATCCTCCCATAAGTCTTACACCACCTGACACCATATATGATTACGCTATTATCAACTATATTTCCCATGCTGTACTTTCCATCCCGGTGACTATTTTGTAGCTGCCAATCTATACATCCTAATCCCATCACCTTTTTCATCCAAGCCCCAACCTCCCATCTGGCAACCATCAGTTTTTTTTCTATATCTATGAGTTTGTTTCTGTTTTATTTGTTCATTTATTTTATCAGATTCCACATGTAATTGAAATCATATGGTATTTTTCTTTCTCTATCTGACTTATTTCATTTAGCATAATACCAGTGTTCATTGGGTTAATGTAACAATCAAAAGAAAAGAAATTACGAAATTTCATTTTGTCTTTTTGGGAATTCGAGGAAGCTCATTAAACTAATAGGACAGGTGGTTGTCTCCTTCAGTCTTAGGTGTGTAGCCCTTTCCTTATCCTATCCTCTTCAAAGGAGCCTTTACCTAAATCACCTGCATGGATTCTCTTCTGCTGACATCAACCAGCCACCATCACAGGGAGCACAGGCCTTAAAATCAAGGAGTTTGGTACTGGAAGGAAACTGGATACCATTTAAACCAAACATCTATTTTTCGGAGGCCCAGGGCAAACTAGTTTGCCAAAGGATGTGAATAATTCATAACAGAGCTGTATTTAGAATGCAGGTCTCAAGCTTCAGAATAAGATTTTTTCCACTGTTATTCTGATTTCAAGCAGAAACCAGATACGTTGTCAGGAAAACTTATTACTGCCAGGGAAGCTGGACATTCAACTAACCACCTAACAAACCCCGTAAGTTTCTTTCTAATCTAATAAAATTATATCTTTTTAAATGCAGGGAAACATGATAATATTATGAAAACAGGTTCAAAAGGAGGCACTTTGGTTGTTTCTACAGTAAACCACACTGGGTGGGGGTTAAGACGGAGCCCTGCTGTGACACAGGCTATATTGCCGTGGATCGTGTTTTGCTGGGGCTTTACTGAGGTAGGATCTGTAAGGCAGATATCCTGTAGCTGACAAGATAAGGGGTAAGTGGTTGACATTGAGTGCTCTGATTTCTTTGTAAACAAAATAACAAAGTTAACAACAAAAGAAACCATAATTGGAGATTAAAGATTATAAATATAAGATTATTATCAAGATTAAGTTAAACTTTCAGATACTTCTCTATATACATAAAGCAGTAGGGAAGGGTCAGGAAGAAACATCAAATTTCTCTCATGAAAACTAGTTTTAAAATTTGACGTCACTTTCTTTTATTGCTTTTATTCTTTATATTCCACTTTTTTCACTTCACCATAGGACTGTCCTATTCTCTTTTTTTATCCTTCTTTTCCTCGCTATTTTCTTTTCTAACTTTTGCTACTTCATCTCATGATCTGAGACAATTGTCTGTTTTCTAACAGGAGTATTTGTTGTCATCTTTTTTGTGAGGTAATTACCACACACTCCCTGTCCATTGCTCTGTGATTATGAGATAGCGACTCGGAACCAGTACTGTGAGTGTGGTAAGAACAGCACTCCACACCCTGAGTGGGGACCATGAATCGCTTTTTGCTTCCAATAGTCAGAACTCTTCTGTATTCTATATAATATTAGAAGGAAAAGTATGAAGAACAGAGATAATTAAATCCTACAAAAGTGACTATTGTTAAATATACGTATTTAACGAGTTTTAAGTTAATCTACCTTACATCAAAATTAAATATTTCCTTTCTTTCAATGGTGTGACCTCTAGTCTAGCCTAGTTTTGCTATTCAGTGACTGCCCTGTGAATACAACTTAAAGTCTGTGTTCTGCAGCGGGAACATGTAAACACTTGGGTATGTGAGCCTGTTCTCATTTTTGAGGAAATATTAAGGTTCCCCTATACTTTAGTATTTCCATGAGATGATTGAATTAGAAAATTCATACATTTTTATAGTTATATTTGAGAAAAGCAGGAGATGGATTCATAAATGTTGCTTTTCAGCATGTAGGCTACTACTAGTGACATTTTATGGAGAGAAAGAAAATTTTTTCAAAACTCAATGAGTTGAGAAGTCTCTTCTAAAAATTCAAAACTCATAAAGGTGAACTATTCAGCATTTATTTCTTCCCTTTAATTTGCTTTGCATAGGGGAAAAAATATATGATTGAGTTGTTATTTATATACTCCAAGAACTAAAATAACGTTAATATTCAGATTTTATTTTGCTCATCAGTTCCACAGAAATAAAAAAATGAGTAAGCAGGGATTTTAGGTGGTGTTAGTCAAATATCACATGTATTTTAGGTATTAATGACTTAATTATTATACTAAGATACAAATATATTTTGCATCTCCAAAGAGCACACTGTTACAGATGGATTCAACATCTTAGCCAGAAAGAAGTGCCTACTGTGTTTCTGGGGCTGAATTGTAAAGAGTTTTATGGTTTAGACCAGCATCATCCAACAGAACTTCTTCAGTGGAGGAAGTGTTCTCTGTCTGCCAAGTCCAAGTCAGTAGTTACAAGCCACATGTGACTATTGAGAGCTTGCATTTTGGCTAGTGCAGCTGAGGAACTGTTTTATTTAAATTTATGTATCTACATGTGGCAGGTGGCCACTGTGTTAGAACAGTGCACGTTCAGACCATTCTTGTATAAAGTTAGTCCAGTATAAAATACTAATGTTCAGTTGAGGAAGATTGGTTTGAAGTGCACGGTGTTATTTTTTACTTAAAATACAAATGAGAATAGACATTTAAGTCTTGATTTATCCAAGAAAAAAAATAAAATTGCATTTTTAACACTAAGGAAAGTTAGAGGTGAAACTAGTACAAACTTTTCATTGTCTATATTCATAGTCACAGAATACTGATTTTGGAGTCCACAGAAATCAGAGACTACTTTTTCAGAAATTAGGGACTTAATTTGAATCTAATACATATAGTGTCTGGCAGAAGTAACACCTGCTTGAGTGTGATTGGTAGGGTAATAATATGGGTGTAATAATTTATAGCTTTCATTTGAACATTTCACCTAAAATGTCATACAGTGTGCTTGAGTGTGATATTGTTATGTTACAGAATTACATGCTTATGATTTTGTAATAAAAGATTTTGTAATTTAAAAAAAATGTTGTTACTTGTGCTGGACCCTGTAGTTAACATAGACCCAATTTGGTTTTGACATCAATACCTGCTGAAAAACATGGATTGGTATTTTTTAAGAAAGGTTAAAATGGATTTTACTAGCAGTGAGTATCATCATGTTTTTTTAAGACCGAGCAATTTTAACCTCTTAAAATATTTTTTTATCCCATCCCTGTCAATACCTTGTGTTTCCCGTGGACTTTCTTTCTCAGTTGATCACGCAGCTACAATTTGTCCACCATTTCCCTGCTATACATTTCTCTGCCTTCAGTCATCTAATAACTTCCCATCACCTGAACAGGATAAAATATTAGCTCCTTTTAGATCATGGTATGTGGGGCTCTCCACAGTTATATCTCTTGAGTCTCATCCTTCAGCACTTCCCATCTCACATCTCACTCCAACACTCTGTACACATTCTGTCTGTCTGTCTGTCTCCACCTCTTCCCTCCCCCTCCCATCATACAGGCAATTTTATATTTCCGTGCCTTTATTCACGCAGCTTTACACCTTGAGACTATCAAAGCTTTCAGTCATTGCCCAGTTTAGGAAGCTTTCTCTCAGCTTCCCAGTTTAGGATGATGGCTTATGTTTTTCACTGAAATTACTTGTTTTGAAGAGCCTGTTTCTCCACCTGTAGAACATCAGTTATTTGGCCTAGTCTAATTCATAACTGTGTCCTTAGTGTCTACATATAATAAATACTCAAATAACTGTTTTTCCTTAAAATTCTTACTGTTGACACTATTACAGATGGCCCCCATCTTCCCCCACTTTTCCCACCTCTACCCAGCCCCTGCCCCCTACTCTTAATTGTTTGTTAATCTAAACTGAGTATTGCATTGTGGTTATTAATATTAAATATTTAGTATATTCAGTGGTGCTACTTCAGTAAGGGATACAACAATATTCTCTGATGAATTATAGTGAGGAGAAATCTACCTTCTCCTGTTTTGTCCTACTGTAAGAAAAAAATCACATACTTGTCAGTCATAGACTGACTAACAAATGCAACCAGTTTCCTTTAGAACTCTCCACTGTTTGAAAGCTTTAGAGGAGGCAGTGAAGTCATAACAACAGAGGATCTTGGGGGGATGCTAGAAGAGTGGTACAGCCAGCCCAGATGCAGTCATGGCCCAGATTTGTGGTTATTCCATTACACAAGACCCGAATAGAGGAGAGGAACTTGGAAGCTATTCATTCATTTTGCAATTTCTACTCTGCACAAATCTTACATCTATAAAGTGTTGGTTCACTGAGCATTTCTCCATATATTCTTCATCATTTGTATATATTGGTGATTGTATAAGTTATGTTCCTGGTTGAAATTTTTACTGATCTTGTCTAGTTCTCAACGAATTTAGAAAATTCTATTCATGTATCTTGCATCATGGTGTAATATAGATGCAGTGGACTCCAATGAACATTTAAAAGGTGCAGTGTATAGTCTCCATAGATTAATTCCTTGAAAAGAGATCATATAAAAAAACATTTCATACATGAATAGATAATGTTATTATTTTTGTTTCTCTGCTTTATTTGGAAATTAAAATATTTTATTTGTCAGGATCTATAAACAAAATATGCAGGGTTTTAAAATTTTATAGTTCTGAGCTACAAAACCTGTTATTTTGTGCTTTTCTCTTTGAAACTCATATCTGTAGTTGGAGTCATGTATTGAAGGTAAATAAATGCAAAGAAAAAAGTGGTTATATAATTCTTGATGTTGCAATTGGCTGAGTCTTACTTTTTGCATGTTACTTGTCTGAGCTTGAATATGTGCCATTTGTAAATGGTGTTTTTATTTTTTATAGTGATATAAACAATCAGGATAAACTTAAAATTACAATATTAAGTAAAGAATGTTCT
This sequence comes from Trachops cirrhosus, assembly GCA_028533065.1. NCBI lineage: Eukaryota > Metazoa > Chordata > Mammalia > Chiroptera > Phyllostomidae > Trachops > Trachops cirrhosus. The sequence continues at coordinate 91,208,537 of CM052538.1, read as the reverse complement.
AAATAATCACCTATGGATGATTACTCTTTGTGATGTTAAAAAGTCAAAATAAAAATAAATACTTTTTAGGAATAAATGAGGGTGGACACCCAAGAAAATGGAATTATCTTCTGGAGAACAGGCCTCTTGTAGTGCAGGCTTCCCTCCCTGCCACTAGGTGATGTTCTAGGAACCCATCGGTATCAGTGTACCAGCAGGGATTATTGTGAGAGGCTGTGGGCTTCAGTGAATATTTTTAAGACTCAGCGCATTTGGCTATTTTATGAGAGGTGACCTACGAGTGCTCCTGCCCACACCTTGCTGAGCATTCAGCAATTTTTGATCAACAGTGGCAAGTACCCCATGCCCCACCCTCCCTATTCACCTGATCTCGCCCCAAGGGAACTACTTTTTGTTTCCCCTGATGAAAAAAGTCCTCAAAGGGAAACATTTTGCCAATGTGAAAGAAGTGAAACAGAGACTTCCGGCGAAGATGGAGGCATAGGTAGACACACTGTGCCTTCTTGCACAACCAAGATAGGGACAACAACAATTTAGAAACAGAATAACAACCAGAACTGACAAAAATTGAACTGTATGGAAGTCGGACATCCAAGGAGTTAAATTAGACACATTCATCCAGACCAGTAGGAGGGGCGGAGTCAGGCAGCCAGGCGTGGGTGGTGGAGCGGAGAGCGGAGAGCGTTGGGACTGGACACTCATAAAGCAACCGGGGCACAAAAGGCAACCAGGGTGCACAGGACTGCAAAGGGCAGACCTTGGGTGCACAAGCAGCGGCTGGTGGGCCCCAGCCGGGGGAGAGGGGGGTGGCGACCTGCAGAACCAGCGAGGTGGCGATTGTAAAGCAAGGCATTGCGCGCAACTCAGGGTCCCAGCACCGGGAAATAGAGCCTTGGGGCACTGACTGAAAAGGAAGGTCCCAAGGGGGTGTACAGGCCCACCCACATGGGAATTGGCACCAGAGGGGCCGAGTTTGCTCCAAGAAAGTGGCTAAAGGGACTGAAGTCCGACGGGAGAGCAGAGCAAGCGCCATTGTTCCCACTCTGACCCCACCCCCACATACAGCATCACAACCCAGCCACTGGGGTGCCCTGCCCTGGTGAACACCTAAGGCTCTGCCCCTCATAAAAACAGGTGTGACAAGACCAAAAAAAAAACAACAACAACAACAAAGAGATGGCTCAAACACAAGAGCAATTGAAAGCCCCCGAACTCATCCTTTTAAGTGACCAAGAGATAGCCAACCTATCAGATGCATAGTTCAAAGCACTGGTGATCAGGATACTTACAGAATTGGTTGATTTTGGTCACAAACTAGATGAAAAAATGAAGGCTACAATAAGTGAAATGAAGAAAATGCACAGGGAACCAATAGTGATGGAATGAAAGATGGGTCTCACATCAATGAAGTGTACCAGAAGAAAGAAAAAAATATACAACCAGAAAAGAATGAAGAAATAAGAATTAGAAAAAATGAGGAGAGGCTTAGGAACCTCCAGGATATCTTGAAACGTTCCAACATCTGGATTATAGGGGTACCAGAAGGGGAAGAGGAAAAACAGCAAGTGGAAAACTTATTTGAACAAATAATAAAGGAGAACTTCCCCAATCTGGCAAAGGAAATAGACTTCCAGGAAGTCCAGGAAGCTCAGAGTCCCAAAGAAGTTGGACCCAAGGAGGAATACACCAAGGCACATCGTAATTACATTAGCCAAGGTAAAAATGAAGAAGAGAATCCTAGAAGCAGCAAGAGAAAAGGAGACAGTTACCTACAAAGGAGTTCCCATAAGACTAGGAGTTGATTTCTCAAAAGAAACCTTACAGGCAAAAAAGGGCTGGAAAGAAGTATTCCAAGTCATGAAAGACAAGGACCTACCTCCAAGACTACTCTATCCAGCAAAGCTATCATTTAGAATGGAAGGGCAGATAAAGTGCTTCCCAGATAAGGTCAAGTTAAAGGAGTTCATCATCACCAAGTCCTTATTATATAAAATGTTAA
>CM052538.1:91123580-91206438 GCA_028533065.1 Trachops cirrhosus | reverse complement strand
AGGTAGAAAATAGGGGGAGGGCAAGAACAGTAGGGGAAATGTAGAAGCTAAAGAACTTAATGACACATGGACATGAACTAAAGGGGAGAATGTGGGTGGGAGAGGGTCTTCAGGGTGGAGGGGAATGAAGGGGGGTAATGGGACAACTGTAATAGCATAATCAATAAAATGTTAATTAAAAAAAAATAAAGAAGCTCTAAAAAAAGTGAAACAAAATGTCAGAAACACTAAAAGGCATCAAAATCAATGAGTTCAAAAATTGTTCTGAGCTGTTAAAAAATGTCTCAATAGTGGTATTGCATCAAATGGATAGTGCTTTGAAGGTAACTGAAGTTTAAACATGTAAGAATACACAAATGTTTAATAAATAAGTTCCTGCTTTGAGGGCATCCCCTTTGTGTACAGATGTAATAAGACATTAAAAAAGGAGACGAAGGAAAGGATGGAAATGAAATTCAGTGTCCTGGTTACCATGGCGGGAAGTGAGACAGGGGATGACATCCATGTAGGTAGATGCAGTTTTGTCAGGATTCATGCATTTATGGAGGGATAAGAATTCATGAATATTACTTACATGATTAAGAACTAAAGAAGTAGTCATGTAAGTAAAAGGTGGCCTTATATTTGAAATATATTTAAAAAAAGGAAATGGTATTTTTAGATTGCAGTTTGTGCTGGCTTATATTCCTCTTAATGTGAAGATTGTAGATTTGAATATTTCATCCGTAATAGTTTTATGTAAGCTCAGAATATTACGCAAATCTTTATAATCTTCCAAACATTAAAAGTGTAGTATTCATGATCACATGCCACAACTCTGTATGTTTGTACTATGTTAAGTGGTGGTAGAAATCATGACTTAGTTGTCAAGCACTCAGGAGAAAACATTTTACCCTATTGAAAAGCTGTGTTTCATTGTAACTACTTAAGTAGAGTCATTATGATATTAGAGCTGAAGTGAATTTTATTTAGAGAATCAGATTACAGTTAAAGAATAATAAAATGTCACATTTTTTAAGCCATTCTTCTAATAGTCCCTATTTTTTTCAGCACTATTCCACAAAATGTATTTTGTAGAGAATAGATTTTCAAATATTATGTGTTTATATACATATATTTGCACACATCCAGTTTCATGCTTCTGATTTGGTAATATGTGACCAGGCTGATTTTATTTGTTCTTTTGTACTTTTTACTATTTCTACACCAGGATTCTTTCCTACCACTTCATTTAACATATCTGCAATCTAAGTACTCATTGAAAATCGAGAAGGAATTTGTCTAGTGAAATGAAGAATAATTATGACCCTAAATGGACCTTAGTACACTGATTCATATAGTGTAGGATTCATTAAAATATTTACTAGCTGAGATAAGAAATTTGCAAACCAAAATTAGATATTGAGTCTAATTTTATCCCACAAAAGGCAGATAAATTCAGTTCTGCAACTGTATTAATGAAAGCTTAAATTTATAAAGTGTGTGTCTGAATATTCTTAATAGACCATTCTGCATGCTGCAAGAATTTTGGCATTCAAAAAACTTTGTAATATTATATAAATACTAAGGAGCATCTCTGTTTAAAAAAAATAGTCTGACGCTTTCTAATTAAAATACCAGTCACTGGGTTTGGAGATGGCTATGTGAAGACTTTATTGTTCTGTATTCTTGTCTGTGCAGAGTTTTCAATAAAAAGTTTGTGTTTTTTTTAATCACTCAGTTAATACCACATTTCTGGGATCTGGACAAAATCTAAAGTGCTAATAGTACACATTTAAATATAGATAGAAAACATTTGTGGTATCTGGATCCTCCAAAAAGAAAAGTTGTTAATAATGTTAGGACAGCTCATGGAAAGTTAGAGATTACCTTCTGCAGACCAGAACAGAGGAGGAAAACTGTTCTCTCTCTGGTTTGTGTCTACTGGGTGCTTTTATGCAGGTCATCTCAAAAAGCCAATAACTATTCTTGCACATTGGTGTGTAAGCATGATAATGTGCCACTCTGTATACACCAGTAATGCAAGATACAGTAAATGACATATAATTTTATAATAATTTCTGACATGGTTACATTCATTACTTAATTCAGAAATGGAAAGCCTGTACTTACAAGGGCCAACTTTTCTTGTAAGCATGAGTAAGTAATAAATTTTGGCTGAGAATGTCAGTCTGATTATAACCTTCTTATAAGCATGACTTGAATAGTAAATATTGCTGGGAAACTTTAATCTGGTTATATCCGCCATGCCATTACTTGAAAAGAACATGGCTAACAACATTTTGGTAGATATATTTCAGAATACAGAAGCTCACGAAAAATATTCCTACCACTTCAGTTAACAAAAACACCCACCCCTACCCCAATCTTAGGGGGGGAAATGTCTTCTTATCCCTGATAGTCCTGCCAAGGTAGCCAGTCAGTTTGTGCCTCGGGAGTGCTAGTGCCCTATTTCTAGAAAGCAGTAAAGCATCATAAGGAGTTCTGTTTCTGCTGCCCCCAGATGTGGTACTGAGAACATTTACAAACCAATAGTTTATCAAAGGAAGATGACTTATTGTTACATTTTTAAGAGGAGATAGTTAAAGTAAACTTAAAAGAAAAGGAAGAAAAAACAAACAAAAACCAGGCTAGCAGGAGAGAGGAAATATGGACCATAATATTAAGAACAACTAACTAAAGCACCACCAAAGTGTGGAAATTAATATTAAGATTTAGTTACTATCTTACAGCCATTTTGCAGAAATAGTGATGAAACAGGAAATTCATTTAATATGGCACATAAAATTATTATTGCATGGTCTAACATCCCAGTGACTGAAGCTTTCTACTTCAGTCAACGTAAGGAAGTAAATAGCTACATAAAAGCTTGTAAGGTAAAACTCTATTGCCTCTGCACACCCAGGCCTCTCCTTGGCCTTGTTGGTTTTATTGCCCTGTGTGTTGCAATGCTGTCTTTGTAATTTGGTTAAATTACCTTGGTAAAATTCCTCAAAAATTTTAGCATGAGAGTTCTATAAAAATAAAACAAAAAATTCTTTGGTGCCCCTTGGAAAAAATAACCATTCTTCTTAAGTAATTATTTAACTATGTTCATTAAAATAAAATAGTATTAGATAAAATTATTGTTTGAAATCTGCAATCCTTTCAAATCACATTAGTCTTAAACCAGAAGATTTTTTTAAATTAATATTCTTTCCATAAGATTTCTCTGTAGTACAAGGCAATCATTTTTGAAAAAACACTGGTAAATGCTTGGATTTTCAATTCTAAAATTCTTTCCATTTATTGTAGTATTATCTGATACTCATGTCGTCCTTCTCCAGGTAAATATTGTCTTCCTTTCCATCAAGTCCATGGCCAGTCATTTATCCTTCTTTTCTTCTCCTTCATTTAAAGCTTTTTCTCAGCATGATCTTCCAGTTTTTCCAGCCATTATTTCAGTCCTTCTAGAAGCCTGATTCTTACGGTGCCATTTAAGTATTTAATGAATTCATTCATTGTTCTCTTTTTCTTTTAAGAATCTCTTTGCAAAATTTGTAACACAATAATTCATTTTTGAAGTCCCTGCTTTCAAGTTTGCAAAGTAGTGAAATAGAATCCCTCACATCATACCTTGATTATCTGCTGCCATACATTCCATGTCACTCCTCAGACCTGGGGGTTTCCCATGGTCTACTTTCTCTGTGGCCAAGAAAGGCCACAGAACCATTCGGATTGATTTCAATACAAGTCATACCCTCTAGCCTAATCTAAACTTTCATGGCTACATAAAAGCTTTCTTGTGGTTTTTGCTGACTTACTACATTCTTTACTCTTTTCAAGCTCCTAGCCAAACAAGTTCCCAGGAAGTGATTCACTTCTTATTAACAGGAGTAAATCAACTTTCTGATATGAGTAGTATCTTGGAATTCCCTCTGTCTTTTCACTTTTCTTTTGTCCATCATTTCTTTCTCCTAAGAAGAAAATGTTCTTTTGCCTTGCCAACTAACCATTCTGTGTATGTTGGGTTTTTTCACATCTCCTGTTTTCCTCAGTACATTTTTTCATCCATTTTCCTCACTATCCTTTACATCAATCTGCCCCAATCTACAGGCTTATTAACCATGGCCTAAAATCATGCTTAGACATTTCACTCCGCCAAGAAGGCCCTGATTAATCATTGTCTTTTAAAATTTCTTTCCCTTTCTCAAACCCCTAAACTAATTGAAAGAATAGTGTATACTCGTTTTCTGAATTCCTTACCAGCTGGCCCTTCTTTAACCCTTTCGATTTGACCTCTGACTTGTCTGTGCAATGGAAATAGTACTCTCTTTTAAAGTTCATCAGTGATATTTGTATAACACTTATATTCATCTATTCATTCACCCTTGCATTCATATTCACTCAAGTATTTGTGCTTGCTAGCAGACACTTGATAGATACTAGAAGTACAGCTGAAAAAGACACAATCCTTTTTGTCAGAGAGTTTATAATTTAGGTCGAGGAAATAAACAAGTAGAGAATTACTAGGCAGTGGAGGAGCTGCAACTAGTTATGTGTAAAGCAATATGAAAATAAAGAAAGCATTGCCCAACTCAGCCTTTAGGTGATCAGGAAAGCTTTTGTGTTGAAGTTAAGGCTTCTCTTAAAGCAGGGATGTCCAGCTCGTAGGCTGCATGCAGCCCAGGATGGTTATGAATGCAGCCCAACACATAATCGTAAATTTACTTGAAACATTACTTAGATTTATTACTAAGTTTAATTACTTAGATACATACATTTTCTATATTAATGACCATCAGTAGTACCTGCTTGATGATTTTAAAAGATTATCGAAAGGGCCGTTGCATAATTAGGGTTATTATGTGAGGACTTTTTTGCTTATCTGTGGTGATGGATATCACAAAAATTACGCATGGATCTTTGTTTTGCTCACCAGTTTTCATTAGTGTTTGTGTATTTAATGTGTGGCCCAAGACAACTCTTCTTCCAGTGTGGCTCTTAGATGCCAAAAGTCTGGACACCGTGGTCTTAAAGGAAAAAGAACACATATCTAGGTTAAAAAAGGGTAGAAGGGGTGAGTGACAGAATTTCTAGCAGAGAGAGCCTCTTTCAGAAAGAACCTGAAAGTTTGTATGCTTTTGGTTATATATTTGCAAATTTGGAACAGGAGTGCATTATTTGTCTGGGGAAGTAGATGGTGATGAGGCCATTGGAACAAGGGCTTTGCCTGTGTTGAGTTTTTAAAGTTCTGTTCAAATGTTTGTGTATATGTATGTTTTGAGGAGTAGGAAGAAAGAGGTACAGACTTTTAATCTGTTTCTAACAAGTGAACCTGTGACTTTATAGTATCTATAAATGTAGTTGAAGATCAGGTTATATATAAAGCTTCAAATATCAAGCTAAGGAGTTTTTAATTGTATCTTAAAGACTGTAGTTTGAAGAAGGTTAAGAAATACAGCAATACGCTCAGATTTGTTTTTCTGAAAAGTTCAGTCTCTATATTGTGATTTATAATATGAGATGAGAAAGACTACAGAAAGAGGAATCTAGGACACACGAAGGAGTCCAGACATGAAATAAACAGTGATGTGTGATAGCTGTGGTGAGTATGAAGAAGAGGGGCCAGTCAGAAACATTTTGAAGGTGGAATTTAGACTTCATTGGGGTCCTTGCCCTCTCATACAGCACACACTGCACAACCCTACACCGTCTCCCCCACTCCTAATGCTTACTCATCTTATCCTGGTGAAACTAAACATCCTATGTGAGTTATGAATTTTGTACTTCTACATTTAAAATTATTTGAGCTTGATCCTGTGTCTTTGGTTTTCTATCCCTTATATCCCCTCAGAGAATTACACATAGTAAGCATTCAAAACTGGTTGTTCAGGTGATTTTTATATAACACCCACTCTGTTCTAAAAGCTTTGCATATATGCACCTAATGCTATCAACGACCCTACCAGGCGCAGGCTATTATTTGCCCTCTTTTCAGCTGAAGAAGATCAGGCCCAGGAACACTAAGTTACCTGCCTGAAGTCGTGCTCCTGGCAGTTAGTGGAGTGAGATTCAGACTCATGCACCCTGGTGTCAGTCCAGGCCGTTCCCCAGGATGCCGGACTGCCTCAAAATTGGAATCACACTCAGAATACCATCCAGCCGTCTGTAAATTTAAAACATTATTTAAAATGTTCTAGTCTCACAGGTGTAAATCTTAACTCAATTTCTGTGGAACAGCTAATGAGTTTGCTTTCTAATATTGTTTGTTTTAATCTTTTTAGAACCAATTCGGAGATACAAAACTTACCACAGTGATATCTTTAGTACCTCCAGTGAAAGTCCATCTATTATTTCCTCTGAATCAGATTTCAGACAAGGTAAGAGGCATCTCAAACGCAAAATGTTTTTATGAAACCATGATTGTTCTTCTTCAGATGTTGAGATATGACGTGTCAAAAGAATAATTCTATATAAAATTTAAGAATTGTGAAAAACTACCAGTTACTCATTTTAACAACATTATAGGAGCTTAATAGTAGTTTCATCAAACAATAATGTAGTAATTTTTGTAATATAGAAAATAATTCATTGTCTTTAAAAATAACAGACTTACATCTAGAGTACAATGCCATTGTCATTAATTTTATTATATGAATATGACTTGAATATGAAATGCTTGAGTTTCAAATAAGATTATTTCATATTATTATCACCTGTGCTATTATTCCTTTTTCATTTATAATTAGTGAGAAAAAGTGAAGCTTCGAAGAGGTTTGAATCCAACAGTGGTCTCCCAGGAGTAGATGAAACAACAAGTCAAGGCCAGTCACACAGACCAAGGTATGTGACATTGAAAAATTAATAATATATTTCCAATGATGGGATTTTTAAAAGAATTTGAATCAAGTAGAATTTTTAAAAATTATCCTCTTTTCTCTATTTTCTCCAGTTTCCTTTTCCCTTTCATATGCTTTACGTTCTCAGAAATATATTCATTTATGTGAAAGACATCATAGTAGTTCAGGTTTGAGTTATTGGAATCCTTTAAAAGTGGAATTGGCTCTGATTATTTATAGTCTGTCCTTAATTTTTGAAATGTCAATATAAATATAAAATAACTCATTAATAGGAAATTCTGAAGGCATGGCATTGAACATGTGTGAGAAGATAGGTCAATACCTGTTTTGAAAGGCTGAACAGGTTCAACAAGCATGATTTCACTGAATATTATTTGTTGAATGAATAATGAGTAGGTTACTATTAAGTAATCTATTATGTAGGAAGTTAATTATTCACTACACTTTTCCTGGTTTAAAATAGGTTATTTTGTATTTTTTAAAAGCCCAATTTGAACTGTTTGAGTTTATTCTCATACTGAAATATTTAGCTTTCTTCTATGGTATAAGGTATTATTTTTGCTCCATACTTAGGATGGTGGTATTATAGCTGTGCATAGATTTTCTTTGTTTAACCTGAAAAGTGTCAGAGCAGTAGTGAATATATTGATATGTATTCTTTTGGTATGTGCACAGGTCCCTTACATGAAAAAAAGCATGTCGTTAATGTTAAGCATTAATTCGAAATTTGTAATATGATTATTAGAGAACCAGAGGTTGCTGCAGAATTTACTTCTAAACTGTGAGAATCCTTTTAAATTCATTATCTCAGTTTGTTTAATTCAAGTGCCTCCTTATACAGAAGAATCGTTTGGAAATTAACAAAAACTTGCCCCTTGATTAATTCTGGCAGACACTGTTTCATTACTGTACCTATTAATAGATTAGGTAACCCTAGCTCTTTGATTAAAGGTTTAGACTCCCAGTAATTAAATAAATACATTGCACTAAAATTATCTTTTAACTTTCCAGTTTTTATTAAATTCATATAATTTTATCTTCTCTCTTATACCTTTTAAAATAGTCCATGGTATTTTTGTTTACTTGAGGAAAGCTCTAATAAGTATTCATTGACCTAAAGTGATGTTAACATTTGCATAATAGCATTTTATGTTACTATAACCCCATGTGGTAATAGTAACTGTGATGACTCCGTTTTGCTAATTTTGAACAAAGAGGTAAGAGACAAAGATCTGTGCTTGATATTGTGTGGTTTTCTTAAAGAAGCAAAAGTGTTGGGTAGGTATGAATACCAGTGTGAAGCAAATATGGAATTGCAACAAACTCTGTGCTGAATTAAGGAAGTCCCTCTTCTCTATATATGTGATTTGGAGAAAACTTATAAACAGTTAATATAATGCCTCTTTAGCTGGATCAAAAGTAGGAATAGAAAAAAACAACTGGAAGAACTATTAAAATTGTGTGTTTAAAATTGATTGATTTTTATACTCAGTTTATTAGTCATATAAAAACATATTCCTCTAAATAAATCATTTTGTGTGTCTTATTTCAATTTTATTGATAAATATGTCAAAAGCATCAAGATTTTGAGAGTATCTTAGTTATGCTATTTCCAGATGTTATATAGGAAGCATTCACATTAAGGCCATCTTAGCTCAGCAAATCATTTTATAGTGATAAACTATTGGGTTGGCCAAAAAGTCCATTACATTTGTTCCAATCTATGGCTCTAATAGTGTTTAGTTGTCTTTAACTTCATCTGAAACAATTTTGTTAGATTGTATTGTGACAGCTGTCATATCAGCGTGCATTGGAGAAAACATCAAAATCGGTGAATTTTTATGCAGCCTTTTTAATGTTGAAGATGGAAGAAGACACAGTGTTTTCAGTGTATTATGCTTTATTATTTCAAGAAACATAGAAAGGCAACTGAAACTCAGAAGATTTGTGTAATGTATGGAGAAGAAGAGGCTTTGACTGATCAAATGTGTCAAAAGTGGTTTGCAAAGTTTCTTGGTACTATTGACATTTTCGCCAAATAATTCTTTGCTGTGGGGATATCTTATGCATTGGAAGATGTTTAGCAGCACCCCTGGCCTCTACCCACTAGAAGCCAATAGCAGGACATAGCCGACATACTCAAAATATCCAAATCAATAAAGTTACTGGTGAAAATGAAAAATGTGTCTTTTATTTTATGGAAAAAACCATACAGACATTTTGGCCAACCCAATATCTTTTATTTCACACTTTAAGAGGGAAAAAACCCAATGTGGTATTCATATCTGTCTTAGATAAAAGGTATAGATGAAAGAAAAATATTTCAAGAAGTAGGTAGATTTTAGGTTTGTGTATATGTTATATTTAATGTAAGATGCTAAACTCTACTTTTAGAATGGGACTACCCATTTCTTTTCTTTTGCCCACAGAAAAACACATTAATTAAAATACTGTCCTTATTCAAGTGCAGAATTTTTTTTGAATGTGTACAAAAGTTTCTGATAATATCCTTAACATGCCGGTACATATCAGAAGATCTTGTTTTCTTCTTTAGGTCATATATTTGTGGGATCTATAAATAGTGCTATATTTAAATATGTTGCATGGTTCTTTATAAAAATTTCCATTCCCTTTAGCTAGAATAAAATGGAAAAACAGGTCCTGGCAGCACTATTGATTTGTAAAACAGAGGGTGGGGGAAATGAACAGGAAATTATGAGTCAGATGCCACAGAATGAGTAGTTTTTGAATTCTGAGCTATCAAAAGTGTCTTTCAGTGATCAGAAAGAATATTCAAAGCTGTCTGCCAAAGAGCATCACTGAGTTTTTTTCTGTTAACTTTTGAAGTACAGTTTATACATAGTTCAATTCCCACTGCTTCTGAGCCTATCTGCTTGATGAGGTAACATTTTTTTTGTGACTCAAAACAACCTATTTATTCATCCCTAAGTGATTCAGATTTTCTGAGCTTTTTGTTTTGTGTATCACTCAAACTTTTCAGTCACTCAAACAAATACTGTGTTGGGGGAGATAAAATGATAACCAGTCTTTTGCTACCTGTTTGTAGCTCTGGTATAAAATATTTTTTTATGTTTTCTTGCTTTTCTTTTTTAATTTAACCTTTATTATATATTTTTTGGTATAAAGTCATTTGAAGAAGATAACATATTTGATGAAAAATAACAGCTGTGAATTAAAATGTATAGATTCAAATAGTTTTCATTATCCTTGACTCCCATTAAATGAGATTAATGAGCAATAAAATTATATTCAATCATTTGTTTAATAAATGATTATTAAGCACCTACCATGTATTGGGTACTTATTGATAGAGCCATGAACAAGACAAAAAAACGAAGTGTCTCCCAAGGATCTTTCTAGGGCTGAGACAACCAATAAACCATTGAAAAACAAGTAAGTAACATACCATTAGATAGTGTTGCTTCTTTTTTGGGGAGGGGGTAACTAATTTTTATTTTATTTTATTTATTTATTTATTTTTTAGTTTATTCAGTACAGTTTCTATCCTTTATTCCCATTCCAGCCCGCCCACCCATTCCTTCCCTCCTCCCTCCCCTTCCCGGCCCCCCTAGTTGTGCTTCTTTGAAGAGAAATAAAGCAGGCTAAAGGGCTAGGAAGTCAGGGGTATGATTTTGAGGTGATGTTTGGACAGAAAACTCTTTGAAGTAAGGGAGTGAAGCATGCAGATATCAGGAGCCAAGGGGGTTCCTGACAAAAGGAACTGAAAGGGCAGAGGCCCTGCGGTGTGGGTGTGCTGCAGGTTAGAGGAATAGCGAGAAGGGCAGTGTGCCTGCAGCAGAAAATGAAAGGCAGAATAGAATGGATGGTAACCAGGACCCATATCTGTGAGACCTCAGAAGCTGAAGTGAGCACTTTGGATGTTATTGTAAGTATAATGGTTGAAAGCTGAGACAGCTAGTGTCTAATTTGCATTTTAATGGCATTAGTAGGTCTGTTCTGTGAAAAACAAATTTACTGGAGTACAAGACCGTTTAGGAGGCAATCACAGCACTTCGTGTGAGATGGCTACTGTACAGGTTGTTAGGATTGAGAGGAGTCAGATAAGGATATCTTTAAAGTTGTGCCTTCAGGATTTGCTGCTCTATTGGATGTGGAATTTGCAAGAAAGAGGAATCAAGAATGACTCCAAGTTGTATGCTAAGCAACCAGAGAAAGATTGAGAGAAGGGCTGGATGTAGGGGGAGAAAGTGTCAAGAATTTGGCTTTAGATGTGTTAGGCTAAAGATATATATTAACATCCAAGCTGAACACTCACCTAGACAAGTAAATAGTGCTAGAAATCAGGGGAGAGACTGGAGTTTTAGGAACATATAAGGTAAGTCAGGCCATGTGACTACGTAAGATACAGGTATGGGATATAGAAAGAGACTAGAAAAATCTGGAGGTCTGAGCATTATTGTAGTCTAGCATTAAGAGATTGGAAATGAAGGTAGAGCCAGCAACAGATGTGAAGAAGGAGGGGCCAGTGAAGCAAAAGGAAAATAAAGAGTATGGTTTCCAGAAGTCAGTGTTTCAAGAAGAGGAAGGATTGAACAACTATGTCATAGGGTGTGTAGAGATCAAGTAAAACAAAAGTTGATAATTATCCTTTGGCCTTGATAATGTAGAAGTCAGTTATTTGTAACCATTTTGGTCCAATAATAGGAACTAAAACTATTGATTAGAGTCCAAGAGGGTAGGAGATGGAGCAGAGGTAAAATTTAAATGACAATTTTGAAGAGATTACTCTAAGCAACAGCAGGAAAATGGGATAGAGTCTAAAAGAGGATATTATTCTGAGTAGGAAGTAGTACAGCATGTTTTTATGCTAATGGAAATAATCTAGTGTACCATTGATGTATGTGAGAGGATAATTGCAGTAGCAAAGTCTTTGAGTAGGGGGAAGGGGTGGAATCCCATGCACAGTACAGGTTTTAGGCCTACATACCGTAAGTGTACAGAATATCCATCCATTGTAAAGAGAAGGCAGAACATATGCCTTCTCTTATGGATGTAGATTTAGCAAGTTTGATGGTATAAGGATGAGGAAGTTATTTCCTGAGTGCTTCCTTTTTCAGCAAGAAAATTGAGGAAAAGCCATTAGTTGAGAGAGGAAGAGGGAGATAGTATTGGAGCTTTGAAAGGGAAAGAAAAGAAAAGAAAAAGAAGACAATATAAAATATTTCTCCATAAGAAAATGAGTCACCAGGCAGTGCTGAGAGCCAAGTAAAATCAGTCAGCATGGTTCTGCAGTTTTACCAGAGTTCAGGTTTATGCAAAAGTGTGGTTTTAATGACTGGCCTTAGATTTCAAGTAACACAAGGGCAAGAGGGGGGTAAGAGCCAGAAAGAAAGTGGTGGGGTCAATGGATTAAAATTCCTGATAAAGTCAGTGAATTATTTGAAGAAGACTACTAGAGGAAGTGAACTAGAAAAAAATAAGGAGATGATATAAAGAGGGTATTGGAGGATAGAAAGAGGAAATTTTAGAGGTGGTGTGGTTATTGTTAATACCCAGCGCGACCATGGGAGTAGACTGTTGGCTGCGGTGGAGGAGGCCAGAGTGTTGGAGGACTCCTCAGTCTATGTATGCAGCACCATTCAGAAGTAGAAGTGACGAACAAGACTGAGCCAGACATTTAAATCATTAAAGAATAAGCGAGGAGTCGACCAATAGGACAATAAAGGGCTAGAGCAAAGTTGAGCAGTGGATGGTATGATTCATAGCATGTACTTTGGAGAAGATGGGGCTATTGGTGGAGGGTTGACAATCGTAGAAGCTGAAATACCATATTTTGCAGTGTATAATGTGCACTGTTTTGCCCAAATTTTTGAGGGAAAAATAAGGATGCACATTATACATGGGTAGTACCTGAAATACCTTGTATCTGTTCTTGTGTTTTCTAATTATTTGTTACTAAAATTTCTTGTACTGTAATATGTTCAAAAATAAATGCTAAAATGCCTTTAAAATACAAAAAACAAGTATCTAAATATAAATAAAAAATTGAATTAAAAATTAAAATGAAAGATTTTTTCCTGCAAGTTTGGGCCAGAAACATGGGTACACGTTACACGTGGCAAAATATGGTAAGCATTAAGGGGAATCTCAAACCCATCTTCAGGCCCAGTAGTTCAGGACTATAGGAATAAAGGATCTCCAGTCTGAGAGAACTGCAGGGCAAGCAGTTTTCATAGGATACTGAATGTTCAGAGAAGAGGTGGAGGAAATAGGTCTACCCACTGAAAATGGGACAGCATATTATATCACTGATTAAAAGTAGAACTGAAATGTTACTGCACCCGTTCTTCTGAGGTGACAAAAATAAAATTTGTTAAATTCTTGATTCCTTACTAAACATGGATTTTTTTTCTTGATTAGACTTGAAATAATTTTCTTCCCAACCCTATTTTTCTCTTTTCTCTATAGCAGGCAGTATGAGACACCCCTTGAAGGCAACTTAATTAATCAAGAGATGATGTTAAAACGGCAAGAAGAAGAAATGGTGCAGCTGCAGGCTAGAATGGCCCTTAGACAGTCTCGGTTGAGCCTGTATCCAGGAGACACAATCAAAGCTTCTATGCTTGATATCACCAGGGATCCTTTAAGAGAAATGGCCCTAGAAACAGCCATGACTCAAAGAAAACTGAGGGTGAGTTGATTCTCAGATTACTGCATCTAAACTTGGTCTTACAGGGAAATATTTTGCAAAGAACTTTAAAATATTCTATAGGTATCCTAAATCTGCCTGTACATGAAATTGAAATCACATGTTAGTTTTATAGGTTAAAGAGCTTGTTGGTTGATACTAAAATAAATATTTAGCTCTTTTTATTATTTCATTTTTAAAATAACATTAGGTGGGTTTAGATTAACTTAACTGTGTATTTTAAAAGTATATGTGTGACCCTTAAAGTCAACTGTCTTTATTCAGTTTTGTGGGGATTATTTTTTAATACTAACAAACCAAGAAGATCAGAGATAGATGTTCAAGACTGGTTCAGAAGCTCAAGAATGTTATCAAGGACATTCCACCTTTCTGCTATGTCATTCTCATAATTATGACAGTAATTCACTTTATAGTCATAAAGTCACTTTTAGTCATAGTGATATAGTCACATATAGTCATATAGTCACTTTTATGACTATAAAGTGAATTAGTTCCAAGCATTATATCCTCACCTTGCAACACCCAAACACAGGAAAAAAACCAATGTACATCTTATATCTTATATTAAATGTGGGGGATTTTTTATGTGATTAGTTGGTTTATTTTTGTTTTAAACATAAGCTCAAAATGAGCAGATTTTTCATGTAAAATATCTTGAACATGTTATGACTTTTATAATGTTATTGTTAAGGGCAGTAAAGTACTTAATTTAGTGAATTTACCATGTACCATAGTTTCTTTAATAAGTTTCCAATTGTTGGACATTTAAAGTTGCTCTGATTAGTTGCTGTTGTTTTTATTGCTGTTGTAAGCAATGCTCTGATGATCACCTCCATAGCAAATACCTTAGATCCCTTCCTTGAAGTAGAACAGCCAAGTCAAAGGCAAACACCTTTTAAGACATTTGACACATATTGTCAAATTGCTCTTCAAAAAGTTTGTACCAATTTATGCTTTTATGATCATGCCAATTTTACCATATTCTTACCTACTCTAGATATTATTTTTTTATTGCCATCAGTTTGGTAACTGAGGCAGTCTCATTTTTATTGCTCCTTTACAAGTAGTTCTTAAAAAGCAAAATAAATACTAGTAAAAGTGATAAAATCCAGAATGATTTTTTTTCTGTTTTGTTTTGTGCTAAGAAATTATTACTCTATTCTGTATTATTTTTTATTGCTTGTTTCAAAAAATTATCTGAAAAGCATATTTGTATGCCCTGATGCTGGTAAAATTCAAATTTTCCTCATTGTTTTCTAAGCAGAACAGAGTATTGAATGATGAAAATTGTTTCAAACTGTATATTACATTACTTGGATTCTATTGTTAATGCTGTTTTATGACTGTGTAAACTTATAAATACGTTTGTGCCTCAGTTGTGCTAATTTTAAAATGTGGAATTGGATTGTAATTTATAAGACACTGTCCAGTTTTTAAGTTGTTAAATTCTAATAAAACGTAACTGAATTTGTGTTATGCTGATAGAAAGATACTCAATAAGGCTTCATCAATCTATTATTAATTGTCAAAATTAAGCAATAGGCAGGATATCATACTAAATAACATGGGCTTCCAATAGTTAAAGGCACACAGAAAGCATAAATACACATTGTTTTCCTAAATCATAGAATTAATGTAGAACTTTGGCTCATTAGAGATTCATAAATGGTAGTCTTTACCTTTATAGTATGGCAGTTACTACCTGTTATCTCTCTAAAAACCTCTGCTTTCTTACAGGCAGCCAGTATCTGGCTACTTGAAAAACACATTATCAGAGACATGCTTTATGTCTCAAATTTACTAGAGAATTTGAACCATTGGTCATTAAAAGGTCACACAGTGGTGTTTTTTGTTATTGTTGTCATTGTCTTAAAAGAGCAGGAAGAGTGTGTTTTGGGAGCTGCAGAGGAGTGCTGTATTTGCAGGAACAATTTCATCACTGAATTAATGTTCTTTCCTAAAACATAAATTTTTTAAATCTTTTTCTATGTTACTCTTGGTGCAGACACATTTTAACTTGTTCATACCCTGTTGCTTTAGTTGATGAAAATCAATTTTGGGTTTCCCATGGCAGACCATTCTCATTTTTTCTACTCTATTCTTTTTTGTTGATTATTAACGAACCCATAATGTTAAACTTTTACTTAAATCATTTTTTTTTTTTGGTAAACTTTTACTTTAAATGGTTTCACATGTTCCACACTCGGTTAATTGGCTAGAATTCCTACACCACGTAGCCAAGTGAACTGTATAGCCAAATGCAAAGAACAAACTTAATAAAAATAAAATTTCAGTAACTTCCATTAGTTCAAACCTGCACACCAGCTGCCTTTGGCCTCAAGATCAGCCCTGCATTCCTTCTAGTTTTGCCCATTTGCACATAATTTTTCAGCCTATTCTGATCCTGCTCCCACCTGGATTCTATCTTATTTTAAGTTGTCTCCTCAACCAGTTCTTTGCAGAAATCCCTGGATATACAGGGGGTCAAGGGAAAGAGTAGATTGAGAAGCAGTAAGTGCAGGGTGTAGACTCCACTTCTCCCACTCTCAAGTCCCCCCAGCTCCTGAGATACTATTTTTCTCACTTGAGGCAGTGGAAGCCAGAGACTGTCATACTTACACCATCCCTTGTTGTCACTGTGTAGAACAAAAGAACACAGTGTCACTGGGTTCCAAGAACATGATTACAGATGAATCTGTGTGTTTTTAATTATGATTTGATTTGTTTTAGGTTAAGTTATATCACACTTCTAAATCAGATTCTGTTCAGTCACTTCACACATTAGCAATATTAAACCACATTATTCACGAGCTTGATAACTATATATATATTCCTTCAGCAATTAAGACTACTCTTGTTTTGAGAGTCTGAGTCTGTCTGGAGTCCAGAAAATGAAAAACTTGTAAAACAGTATAAAATGCGGCTTTCCATTTGGCATCACTGGTAGGAAACACAGCTGTTCATACTTGGTGTAAGGTACCTTCATTCCTGTTCTTGGTAACTTCCACTGAAGTTCTTTATTGAAAGTTTCTACATGTGTTTCAGGTGACCTAGTTCTAATCAGGTAACTTTGTGTGTGGTTTATTTTTATCATTACATTATTTCCCTCCGAGGAAGGAGCTAGCATAAAGAATAAAAATTTTACTTATGTGATTTGCAGAATTTCTTTGGCCCTGAGTTTGTGAAAATGACGATTGAACCTTTTATATCTTTGGATTTACCCCAGTCTATCCTTGTAAGTAATAAAATCAATTTGTGTCACTCTTAGAAAATAATTTCAGTCATGATTTTTAAACAGCAGTTGAAATTCTTATAAAGTTTACTTTAATAGATGCCATTCATTTTTTTTTTCAATTGTAGACCAAGAAAGGGAAGAATGAGGATAACCGAAGAAAAGTAAACGTAATGCTTCTGAATGGCCAGAGACTGGAACTGACTTGTGATACCAAAACTATATGTAAAGATGTATTTGACATGGTTGTGGCCCATATTGGCTTAGTGGAACATCATTTGTTTGCTTTGGCTACAATCAAAGGTATCAAGACATTTTAAATTCAGCGTACAATATGAAAACTTGACGTGTTGACTTCCTATACCTGTTATATCCAACCTTGTTTTGAAAAATAGTAGCTACATGAGCATTCAGCATGGAGAAGTAGGAGTTAGGAACTCCCTTCCTTCTTGTACCTAGGTGTATTGTTTTAGGGGCGGTGTCGTTTTGCCTCATCCGCCCTGGACCATGCAGATTTTTCTTTGGCTTTGGCTATATAAAAGTTGATTTTAATTGTTATATTTTGGGGAAAATTATATATGTCAGTTGCCTACATATGTACTCTAGAAGTTAATATCTTGCTAATGTGAATTTGAATATATAGCAGGACCCTAGTTCTGAATCTTCACATCAACTTCTTCAGCCTGTATCCTAAAATATACACTGTCTTTTAAAAATGTTGCCGGTTAATGACTGAAAATAAGTCATTTCACGTATTTTTTCAGCATTACGTCGGCTGAACTCTGTGGCTTGCATATCTGTAGTGGTCTGACAGCACAGCTTCAGTAGAAGCTGCTCCTGTCTGTCGATGGGAATGTCCATATCAATGAGAAGCCTTTTGGAAAATGGGCTTTACTAAATCTCTTTAAATTATTATATTTGTAAATGACTCTTTAATATTTCAAATTCCTGTTTACCACAAAATTTAACTTAGAAAGCTAGAGAAGAAAGTACCGTAAATTATAATTGAAGGATCAAATAATCCTGAAACCATATAAGATCAGGATAATGTCTTCTTTGTCATAAGAGAAATATTTCCTTCAATTTTTTATTGAATTCTTTTCTTAAAAACTAATGGTTCATTTTGTACAGTCATTTAATAAATATTCCATTAGTGCCTACTGATGTTCTGTCACTTTACTAATTACAATTTTAGACTAAACAGGTAATACTATCTAAATATTCAATTAACTAGACTTTCAATTTATAATACACCTAATTTCTTAAACATTCTGGACAAGTCAGATTTAACTGAATAATCTCTTATTTGAAGAGAGTCAGTAATACTTATGTGATGACATTAAAAAAATAAAAATAAAATGATGAGTATTCTTCCTAGGTTTCAACTGGTAGCTCAATAATAATAAATAATAGCTAACATTTATTGAATGCTTAGCCATGTGCCACATATTTTACCAAGTGTTTTGTATTTATTAGGTCATTCGATTCCTAAAAAACCTTATAAAGCACGAGTCACAGGAAATAGCACTGTCCTCATTTTATAGACAAGAAAATTGATGTCTAGCAAGGTTAAATTTATTCATTGGTCACACAGATAGTAAGTGACATGGTCAGTAGTTGAATCCAAGCATGTCTGTCTTCAGACCCTTCATTCTTAAAAGACTGGGCCATATTGCCTCCCATCCATATTCAGTGCCTCAGAGCTCCCTGTCCTACTTCTACATAATCTTATTTTATTCTCTTGTGAAAGTATTTTGTGCAAGTCTAACAAAAAAATGAAGAAATTGAAAGAAAACATTAAAGTATTTTTATTTTATCTGAATGTTTTTTATTCTGTTTTAGAAAATGAATATTTTTTTGTTGATCCTGATTTAAAATTAACCAAAGTGGCCCCAGAGGGATGGAAAGAAGAACCAAAGAAAAAGAACAAAGCCACTGTTACTTTCACTTTGTTTTTCCGAATTAAATTTTTCATGGATGATGTTAGTCTAATACAGTGAGTACACAGAGTTTCTATTTTTCTCTTTTTGACCCTTGGGCTTTTGACCCTTTGGTGTAATGACACTGAATTATTTGATCTGATCAATGATAGTGTCTTCTTTATCATAAAGAATTTCTTTAATGTAATTTATTAAATTATTGTGCCTTAAGAGCTTAATAATAAACTATTTTGGAAACTAAACTTACTTTTCCATAATAAAAATTGAGGATAAAAGCCTAGATGTCTTGTGTTTGGATTTATTTTCCAGACATACGCTGACCTGTCATCAGTATTATCTCCAGCTGCGAAAAGACATCTTGGAGGAAAGGACACACTGTGATGATGAGACTTCTTTGTTGCTGGCATCCTTGGCTCTCCAGGCTGAGTATGGAGATTATCAACCAGAGGTGGGATTTATTATTTTCTCTGGGACCACTTTTGAATTGATGTTCTTATCCTCAGGATAATTAAAGACTAAACCTGGTTGAGGTGTTTGCTCTTTAGATCTAGAGATTTTTGAGGCTAGTTTAATACTTCAAAATGACCAAGATCCTCATGTACACCGGTTATATAAAATCATACAACGTGGGATTTCCCTTCCTTCCTCCCTTCGTTCCTTCCTTTCATTGTCCTATTTCAGAGTTTTGGGATATCTAGCACTTACCCTTTCTCTTCCTAGTTTCTAACTGATACATAATAGACCCAGGGTTACTAGCCAGATTTGGAATAAAGGAGTCTTCTACTTTCCATATTGATCCATGCAGTGATGAGCTGAGAACCCTGCAGAGCTCACTGTATGAAGAAGAGATGTCTGAACCCAAATGTTCTAGAATATAAGTGATCTAAGAAGAAGCAAGGGGCAGGAGAATCGGCCACTCAAGCAGCATCCTTCATAACATTAACCCTTAACTATAGTGACATTTGGTTCTTGATTGTTATTCTCTTCTCAACTTTGCCAATCAGTTCAGTCATTCTACCAAACTGAATAAAAGAGAATGCGGACTTCTGGCCAAGACGGAGGTATAGGTAGACACATTGTGCCTCCTCGCACAACCAAAATAAGGACAACAATTTAGAAACAAAAAACAACCAGTACTGACAGAAAATTAAACTGTATGGAAGCCCAACAACCAAGGAGTTAAAGGTAGACACATTCATCCAGACTGGTAGGAGGGGAGGAGCCGGGTGGCCAGGCAGAGAGGGGTCATGGCAAAATGGTGACTGGGGGACCCCAGGCGGGAAGGCGGCTGTGGGCAGGCCCGGCGAAGCCGTGGATTATGGAACGGGGAGTGGTGCACAAGGTGATGGCAGACCCAGCGGACCCATATTCGCGCACAGATAAATCAGGCAAAACTGGAGAGTGAGATAGACCTAGCAACCCAGGGCCCCAGTGCGGGGAAATAAACCCTCAAAACACTGATTGAAAACACTTGTGGGGGTTGAGGTGCCAGGAGGAACTCCCAGCCTCACAGGAGAGTTTGTTGGAGAGACCCACAGGGTCCTAAAACATACACAAACCCAACCACATGGAAATCAGCACCAAAAGGGCCCAATTTACTTAAGGGGAGCGGGGGAAGTGACTGAAATCCAGCAGAGAGCAGAGCAAGCGCCATTGTTCCCTCTTGGACCCCTGTCCCACATACAGCATCACAACCCAGTGACGGGGTTGCCCCACCCGGGTGAACACCTAAGGCTCTGCCCCTTACTATGTAACAGGCCCATCAAGACAAAAAAGAAGGCCCAAATGAAAGAACAGATCAAAGCTCCAGAAAAAATACAACTAAGTGACTAAGAGAAAGCCAACCTATCAGATGCACAGTTCAAAGTACTGGTAATCAGGATGCTCACAGGATTGGTTGAATTTGGTCAAAAATTAGATGAAAAAATGAAGGCTATGCTAAGTGAAATAAAGGAAAATGTACAGGGAACCAATAGTGATGGGAAGGAAACTGGGACTCAAATCAATGGAGTGGACCAGAAGGAAGAAAGAAACATCCAACCAGAAAAGAATGAAGAAACATGAATTCAAAAAAATGAGGAGAGGCTTAGGAACCTCCAGGATATCTTTAAATGTTCCAACATTTGAATTATAGGGATACGAGAAGGAGAAGAGGAAGAGCAACAAGTAGCAAAGTTATGTGAACAAATAATAAAGGAGGACTTCCCTAATCTGGCAAAGGAAATAGACTTCTAGGAAGTCCAGGAAGCTCAGAGAGTCCCAAAGAAGTTGGACCCAAGGAGGAACACACCAAGGCACATCATCATTACATTACCCAAAATGAAAATGAAGGAGAGAATCCTAGAAGCAGCAAGAGATAAGGAGGCAGTTACCTACAAAGGAGTTCCCATCAGACTGTCGGCTCATTTCTCAAAAGAGACCTTGCAGGCAAGAAGGGGCTGGAAAGAAGTATTCCAAGTCATGAAAGACAAGGACCTCCATCCAAGATAGCTCTATCCAGCAAAGCTTTCATTTAGAATGAAAGAGCAGATCAAGTGCTTCTCAGATAAGGTCAAGTTAAAGGAGTTCATCATCACCAAGCCCTTATTATATGAAATGTTAAAGGGACTTATCTAAGAAAAAGAAGATAAAAACCATGTACAGTAAAATGACAGCAAACTCACAATTATTAACAACCACACCTGAAACAAAAACAAGAAGAAACTAAGCAAACAACTAGAACAGGAACAGAAGCACAGAAATGGAGATCACATGGAGGGTTAGCAACAGGGGAGTGGGAGGAGGAGAGAGGGGGAAAGGTACAGAGAAGTAGCATAGATGATAGGTAGAAGATAGACGGGGGAGGGCAAGAATAGTAGGGGAAATGTAAAAGCTAAAGAACTTATGACACATGGACATGAACTAAAGGGGAGGAATGTGGGTGGGAGGGGGTTTGCAGGGTGGAGGGGAGTGAAGGGGGAAAATGGGACAACTATAATAGCATAATCAATAAAATATATTGTTTTAAAAAGAATGCATTTCCTCTGAAACTCACTCCTCAGAGAGAACTATAAATAGAAGTATCTTATCTTTTGGTGGATGCAAGAACTTTTACAATAAGAGGAAGAGGGCAAACAGAATTGCTTACAAAATCATTCTCCTTTCTAGGTTCATGGTGTGTCTTATTTTAGACTGGAGCATTATTTGCCTCCCAGGGTAATGGAGAAACTTGACTTATCCTATATTAAAGAAGAGTTACCCAAATTGCATAATACCTATGTGGGAGCTTCTGAAAAAGAGACAGAGTTAGAATTTTTAAAGGTAAGCACGCAGCATTGCAAATGATAAGCTTTGTATCTTTATCATAGTAAGCAAGATGCCAATAAATGATACTGTGCATTTACTCACTTTATGTATTGCTGATTGAAAGCATGATATTTTAATTCTCATTTTGTAAGAGAACAGAAGCTCAAAAAGGACATGTGATGTTCACAAAGTCAGTGGTTGTTATGTGGAGCAAAACTATGATTTGAATCGATGTCCATGTGGCTATGGATTCCATGCTTCATACTTTTTTAAAAAAAAGATTTTGTTTATTTATTTTTAAACATAGGGGAAGGGAGAAAGAGAGGGACAGAAACATCAATGTGTGGTTGCCTCTTGCACACCCCAATGTGTGGTTGCCTCTTGCACACTATTGGGGACCTGGCCCAGAACCCAGTTATGTGCCCTGACTAGGAATCAAACAGGTGACTCTTTGGTTTGCAGGCCAGTGCTCAATCCACTGAGCAATACCAGCCAGGGCATGCTTCATACTTTTAATGTTCCATCTAAGAAATTGTCTAGCCCATAGTGACAGAGATTTTTCTAAGTTTTATAGTTTAACTCCTGTATTTAGGTCTATGGTTCATTTTGGGTTATTTTTCAAAAATTGGATGAAGTAGGGTCGAGATTCATTTTCTTGACATGTGAATATTCAGTTGTTCCAGCAACATTTGTTGAAAAGACTATCCTTTCTATATTAAACTATATTGGTACAGGTTCTGTATCTTTATGTCACCTTTTAGCAAGGTGTATGCTCTTGTTCCAACAGGTCTGCCAAAGACTGACAGAATATGGAGTTCATTTTCATCGGGTGCACCCTGAGAAAAAGTCACAAACTGGAATATTACTAGGTGTCTGTTCTAAAGGTGTCCTCGTGTTTGAGGTTCACAATGGAGTTCGCACATTGGTCCTTCGCTTTCCATGGAGGGAAACCAAGAAGATTTCTTTTTCAGTATGTCCAGTTTAAACCCATTTGATTATGTTGTAAAATAAATGTTGTCAATTTTAAATATAACATTAATTGACATTACTTAAGTAAGCTTTAAACCCTATAATTCCATAGAGCTAATATGTCTTAATACTTTTTGCTCTTCTTTCTTAGCTGCAGGAAGTATTATTGAGGTTTATTTGTTTTTGGTTTTCTCAGGAGGTGATTTTTTTTTTAATTATACATTCCTATCTGGTTACATGCTCAATTAACTTTAGTTAAATTACAACCTAGCTGACTTCTCTGTTAATTCAGAAGTTACTCTAGGGTACTAACTTCTCACATGGAGAAACCCCTTTAATGTATTTAAGAAAGATCTCTATCTTAATCACAGTGAACTTTGTCTTGTTCAATAATAGGTCTCTCACAGCAACTGTATTTGAATCTCAGTGGTCCAGAGATTTACTGGATTTTAATGAACTAATCCTAGAACTTTCTGCAGTTTTAAGTTTTAGTGTATACTCTCTGTAGACATGAAGTTTAAAAAAATGATTTTTAGAAAATTGTGTGTGTGAAAGATAGTCAGCTATGAAGGCATATTTTCATTCTGCACATAGTTGCAATATCTGAATATTGAAAGGCAATTGGCAGACCCCAGAAGTGAATCAAAAATATGTTTAGGTACTTGTTTTCCAAAAGGTATTCAGGAACTGCTGATATCTTTAGTTTATATTTGAGCTGAAATATCGTCTCACCAGA
This sequence comes from Trachops cirrhosus, assembly GCA_028533065.1. Taxonomy (NCBI): domain Eukaryota; kingdom Metazoa; phylum Chordata; class Mammalia; order Chiroptera; family Phyllostomidae; genus Trachops; species Trachops cirrhosus. Next base: position 91,182,743 of record CM052538.1, on the reverse strand, counting down.
ATATTGTTTATAAAAATATCAATGTTGAGGTCTTAACTGACTCTGGATAGTCTTCAGCCTAGAGATGCCTGGAATCAGTTGCAGATCTAATGGTTACTTAATTTCTTTCCTCTGAAACCCTGAGGTACCACTAAGATTACCAGATAATAATCTCTGAGGAAAGCCCTAGCATTCACATCTTTTCAGGATTGTCAAGACCAGAAACTTACCTGGGTTTAATTTACTTTCCTCAGTGGAAATGCTAGCAGTCCAAGTATCTGGAGGAAACCTTAGATTAATTAAATACAAATGTAATTTTGACCAGTTTTGAAAGGCACCAAGTCAAATAATCATTCGCCATTCAGCTCTCTGTCATTTGCTGAGCTATCATACCAGTTCTGCCATATATGGAACTAGCTGTGATTAGCTCATTTTTAAAGATCTCCAGTAATAAAGAATAGACCACATTCCCATGCAAACTATTCCTGTGTTCAGCCAAAGTGCTTGCCCTTACACAGAGCTCTCTTTTGTACCCTCCTTTTTTTCTTCCATTAGCATATGGGGAGTGGAAACATCACTTTTCATGCCCTTCTCATCTCTCACTACTGGATTCCCTTGGGCACATTTCTTATCCAGTCCATCAGTTAACACTTAGAATCAATTGCTCTTATAATTTGTTTCAAACCTGTATAGCTTTATAGCTGTGGAGGTCCTTGGAAATTACTTGACAGTGGTTAAATGGTATGTTAGGAGAAAAATTTCCAAACTACTTGAAGAATTACTAGGTATACTACTGATAGTCAAGGTATTACTTTGGTGGTACTATATCTTTAACTTCTCTCTAATACTTGCTGGTTTCCCTTTTTAACAAAGAGAACAGGCTCCTAGAGATTTCATTGGCAACAACATCTTATTTTGTTTTTATTGCATCGATTACATATTTTTATAGCTGGGTTCTATTTATGGCAAGTAATACTGGTTTTCTATTTACAGTTGTAATATAAAGTTTCTTTAAGTGAATTTATATGACTAAGCGAAGTCAATATAAAAATTTATAAATAAGTCCAGAAATTATGAAAATGGCACCTGCATGAATGAAGTTTGAGTAATATGTACTCTGTTATGTATTTGATGTTTTATATGCCTACCAAATTTGACTTTTTTAATACTTATTTCTGCATTTGAATTAACATGACAAGAGACATGAAGCAGAAAGAATAATTTGCACCATAGAATAAACCAAGAGCTAGTGTGGTGTCTAACTGGACTTAAGCAGTTCTGCAGAGACATTCATCCTAGATCCCAGCATGTTCAATGCTAGACTTTTAAGGCATACAGATCACCTTTTAGCCTTACCACATAGGTCGTAACATTTTGGGATGCCCTCTTACACATGAGAGAGTTTTTCAAGAAACCTCAGGGAGATAAGACTAATTGAGGTTCTCCTTCTTTCCCTGAATTTGGCAAGAATCACTGTCTCTGAATATTTACTTGTTCATTTTTCAGGACAGCAGTTTCTTAAATTAATTCTTTATTGAACTTCATTTTCTCATCCAAAAGAATAGAACAGGTATTTCCTGTACTTTTCATTTTCAAATAGTTTTGGTTTTTGTAAACATTGCAATAAACTAAAAATATTGATACCTCATTAAAGGAAACTATGCTCTCCTTGCTGGTGGCTAGTGTAGAGTCTAGTTTAAGCTATAATTTCTGAAAGTGGCAAATAATATTAATATCTTTTACTTCCTGAATTTGTAATAATACTGGTTTATAGTTTTCTATACTTGTATGAAGTGTAAGTCCAGGAATACTGATGCCTAATAATGTGAAATAAAAGTAATATTTACATACTAATATCTTTACAGAATTCAGTGATGTTATAAAATAATAAGGAAATATCCTAATTATTAATACCCCTGATTAATATCGTAGAAGAAGAAAATCACATTGCAGAATACATCAGACGGAATAAAACATGCCTTCCAGACAGACAACAGTAAGGTATGCCAGTACCTGCTGCACCTCTGCTCTTCCCAGCACAAGTTTCAGCTTCAGATGAGAGCAAGACAGAGCAACCAAGATGCCCAAGATATTGGTAAGGAGAAGCAAGCTATGACAGCTGACTCCAGGGTGTATGCATGATTTTTGCCACAAAATTTTTTAAAATTTCCATGTTTAGGATGAAAATTACAAGATATATAGATGTTAAATGATGAAATCAAGTTTGTAAAGGTGTCACCAGTGAAGCCGAGATTTCAACTTCATGTTCATTTTGATAACATAAGCCCAGATCGATCAGGGAATACCTGCTGAAATGTCTGTTTTGTGCTTATCACTAGGCTAGCTGATGTAAATATTATAAAAGTTTGGATCACGTTCTGTACCATATAAACTTAAACACTATTTGGGAAGGTAAGACAAATATGCATGAAACAATAAACAATATACAATAAAAGGTCAAGGCTTGAATAACAGATTAAATTGTACAGACTCTATGATCACCACAAGAGGAGAGGGAGATCAGAAACGAGGGTGCTTGACTAGTGGCACTTGAAGTGGAACGTTAAAGGGGGCAGGGGGAGTGTGCACCCAGCAGGGTGAAGTTACATACCATAACAGTTTTGGGGGTGGCACATTTCCCATCTGTTAGCTTTGCCTGGGTGTGTCCCGGTTCTGAGACTGAGATGAATAACCACAGCACCCAATTTAAATGGTCAGGGGAGAGAGTGGTTTCAGTTTCTTTTGAAAGGGAACCAACAGAAGAAACTAACTAGCTCTGAAAGAGTATCTCAGTTAGAACCAAGATTTTAAAGGTCACTTTGCAAGATCACATGTGGAAATTAAAGTTACACGAAGTCTATTTCTGCATAGTATATTGTTATAGACTTCAAGTTAAACACTCTGAAGACTTTGTTTACAATTTTTAGTGGAATAGCGCTCATAACTGTGTGCAACAGAGCTCTGTGAATTCTTTATCCGAACTTTCTCGCATCCTGAAATCTTATAAAAAATATATTCCCCATGGGATCAGAATGAGGAGATGGCAACCTATGAATAGATGTTTCCCAGCCTTTCAAAATCAAGAAGGTAGGGGCTCTATGCTTATTTAAAATGAAGATTCCAGAAACCTACCTGAAGTGTGGTGAGTCCCAAGCTTTGGGCATTTGGGTCCTGAGAATCTGTATTTTAACATGCTTTCCTCAGTAATGATGTTTATGCATGCTAAAATATAATAACTACTGCTATAATCTCATTATTCCTTTTCTTTCCCTGATTTGCTCTGCTTAAAAATTTGTATGCTCTTATATATTCTCAAAGTATAGCAAAATATCAAACTTACTAGGGCTACCAGTATATCTTTGTAGACTCATATTCTGTTCAATACAAACCAGAATTGAACAATTGAAGGCGACATCATTATAGATGTGATATAGTGTGCTATAGTAAAAAAGAGAGAAGACAAACTATGAAGCCAGCCTTTCATGCTTAATATTTCTTATACTGAAGAACAATTATAGTATAGATCTTAACAAAACCAGTAGCCAGAGTTCAAACCTCACTCTATTACTTAAAGTTTTGAATCTTGGCAGGCAGAGAGTTTAAGTATACTTAAACTCTCTGCGTTAGTTTCCCATCTGTAAAATCATTATCATAATGACAATACCTGCATCAGAAGATTGTTCTGAAGATGAGCATACTATAAAGCACTTGAAAATGCCTGGCACATTATAAATATTAAATACATTTCATTGTTATCATGACCACCATCAACTTTACCACTACTATTACTGATAGTAGTAGTAGTTGTTGTAGTAGTAGTGGTAGTATGTATGACCTTAGGAAAATAACTGACTTTTTTGGAGTCTCAGTTTCTTCATCCATGAAGGGGGAATGCTTTCTGCATCTCAGAGGTTTGCCCCTAGGAACACTACAGCTGTGGATCCTAGAACTTGTATGTGAAAGCACTTTAAGAGGATATTATCTACATTTCCCCCAGATTTTGTTTAGCCTTCAAAGGAATTATTTTCTCATTAGAATTGGCTCAGAAGTAACTGCCTGCCCACTAAACTGTTTGTACGAGATAAATGAAAATAACTGATGTCATCTGTAGGATGTGGAAGGGCTAAAAAATGTGTGTTACTTCTTCAGCATGATAGAATTTTGGTGTTAGGAAGAACTTTAGAGGCCAGTAAATCCAAAATTGTACTGATGAGGAATCAGGTTCAGAGGAGATGTGTTTCACCTAACCTTAGAGTTAGGGGTTGAACAAGGAGGAAATCTTGATCTCTTATGTCCTAATCCAATACTCTTCCTATATTGATGAGCTTCCAAAGAACTAATTTGCATGGAATTAAGTTGAGATTAATAATCATTTTATTGAGTACTTACTACTTATAAGACACTATGCTCACTGCTATGGGATAACAAAAATAACTGGAGGTCCTCTCAGAAGATCATACAGTTAAGCTGACATAGAAAGAAATTATACAACAGTGAAAGTTGCCCAGTACAGTTGTCTGGACAGTAGCCCAGACAAATATTAGGAAGTGTAGTGCTTGCTGCCTGAGTGTGGAACTAGCAAGCCTTTGAGTTCAAATTTGAAACATCAGTATTAGGAGGTAGGCTTATTCTAATGTTTTATCCCATTCTGTCTATATTGGTTTTTTCCCGTTGAAAAGCAGTAGGATAGACCAGGTAACTGGATGGTTTTTGACTCCATTCCATAAATATCTGCAGTATTTTAAATCCTACCCAGAAGTAGGCTATGAGCAGATTTGAATAGCATAATCCTTGATGTTTACAGAAGAGATATATCCTAAATTGAACTGTTTCTATTCCTGCCAAAATTTGTTCTACATTTAAAGTGAAGAATCTATTGGTTGTAAAGGTATTTGCTGATAATTGAATATTTGTAAGACTCCAGTTTGGCATCTTTAGTCTGTTCTCAAAGTAAAAGAAAATAGAAATACTATCTGCTCTAATAAAAACTTTGTGTTTTAAGCTAAACATTCTTCTGGGAATCTTTAAACCAAAGCTTTTTTGTTGTTGTTTTGGTTTTTATCATGTTTTAATTTGGTGACCATTTCTACTTCATGTAGAAGCACATCTACCTTCTCTGATGACAATGAGACATGTTTATTTAAACTCCATCCTAATGCATGAATATCATTTATATACCTTTAATGTTTTCCTATCTTTCTACACCTGAGATGAAGTATTGATAGTTAATCTTCGTAGGAAATAAAGATAATGAAACAATCTAAAAATCTAAGTCAGCAACAGTTGACATTTTCTTTTTAAAAGGAAGTTTCACAGCTGTTTTTCATAATAGTCAAGCTGTATTCCTTAAAGTGCAACACAGCATTGGTACTTTACAAGGGGTGGGGCATGGCCAGTGGGGTGCCTTGTGATGTGAATTACTAATGCATGAACAACTAAATCATTTAAAATTCTACGCTCCCCGTCCTTTATTTACATGAAAGGATTTTGATGCCAAAATTCTGTGATGCATTGCTTTTGTTAATAGCCTCAAATGTTCATATACTTCTATAACATATCGGTTCTACAAAATACAGGGTCTGGCAGAAGTAACACCTGCTTGAATATGGTTCATATGGTAATAATATGGGTGTAATCATTTACAGTTTTAATTTGAGCATTTCACCTAAAATGTCATATGGTGTGCTTGAGTGTGATATTGTTATATTACAGAATTACAAGCTTATGATTTTGTAATAAAAGATTTTGTAATAAAAAAGGGGGTGTTATTTGTGCTGGACTCTGTAGAATAGCCAAGCCCTTGTTAGACGGTATCTCAAATTTAGCCTCTAAAAGAGACTTTGGATGTGTATTTAGGAGTGAAAGGAATTTAAACAAGAAGAGGACCTCAGCTCCTTGATCATATTAATTAACAGAAACCAAGAGCGAGAAGACAATATTTGATCCTCTCGTGGCTCCTGTGCCTCAGTTTAATCACAAAAAGTCAACGAGGTTGCATGGTGGGATTGGCACAGTAATGAAATAATGAAAGAAATATTTTACCATGAATGCCTTTTTTGGTAACAGTTTTGAGATAAAATTCACATACCATATAATTTACTCACCTAAAGTGTACAGTTCAGTGGTTTTTAGTATATTCACAGATTTGTGTGACCATCACCACAGTCTGCCGTAAGCTTTTAAACATGTAATTATGAAGAACTTTATCTATGGGCAGAACTGCTCTGCACAGCTTGTGCTTTAGGCATCATCTCACCGTGTTGGCCTATCGAGGGTTCATCTCCCCCTCTCCCATCTTTGGTTTGCTCGTGTTTTAGCAGACACACTACTAGGTTGGAAAATTTCTCTGTCAAATGTCAATTCTCATTTCTAACTGAAACCCGTAATTGGGAATTTGGGGTCAGCAAGCCTGAGGCCCAAACATTACTGGATCCAAGGGAATCATTAGAGGAAGTAGGAAATGCTGACCAGGCCCTGGATGTAAGAAAGCTATAAGGATGGAGAGATGGTATGAAAAGCAACACCTTCCAGCCTCCTTTTTATGCTGACAATCAAAATGATTAAAATCTGCATGCTGTATTTTATTTATTAAAATAACTCTTCTCATAAAGGTTCTGCGGTGTTTCCATCGTGTAAAGCAATCCTGTTTCCTTGTAGAGAGAGCTTCGTTTAGGAGCCTGAATCTCCAAGCAGAGTCCGTTAGAGGATTTAATATGGGACGAGCAGTCAGCACTGGCAGTCTGGCCAGCAGCACCCTGAACAAACTTGCCGTTCGACCTCTGTCAGTTCAAGCTGAGATTCTGAAGAGGCTGTCCTGCTCAGAGCTGTCGCTTTACCAGCCATTGCAAAAAAGTACAAAAGAGAAGAGTGAGAAAACTTCATGGGAGGAAAAGCCTAGAGGGATGAGTAAATCATACCATGATCTCAGTCAGGCCTCTCTCTGTCCTCATCGGAAAAATGTTCTTGTTAACCTGGAATCCCCATCACAGACCATTGCGGAGTTGGTAGGAAAACCATTTCACCATATGGCAAGATCTGATACAGAGTCTTTGACAGGAGTCACAAAACCTAATAAGTAAGAACATAATTTACCCAGACTACATATTTGTAAACTCTACATTTCATACATTTGTTTTTGTTTTGACATTTTATTATTTTCACCATATTTTTTACATTGACACACCCCCTCCTACCTTCCTTTTCCCTCTTCAGTTCAAAGTCTGTTGCAAGTTTAAATAGAAGTCCTGAAAGGAGGAAACAGGAATCAGACTTCTCATCTTTTGAAGACCCTGGTCAAGCACATGTTATAGGTCAGCATAAACAAGCTTACCTTCTTTTCCCCCATACCTGGTGCTGATAGTGAAGTGAACAATACAATGTAATCTACCAAGAAATTATTTTTGGTTCTATGTCCCAACTGCCAAAACTATTTGTGAATATAAAGTTTTAGACTATTTAAAATGCACCGAGTCAAATCAAAAAATGATTCAACAAGTGATTGCTTCATGGCACAGACGACTAGTCAGCTTTCTCTTGGGGGTAATTAAAAGCCATGACAGTTTTACCAAGAGAACCCAGACAGAGAACACATGGCTTTGGATGGCCTTCCTTTGGATTTTCCTTATAAGCCTGTGAGAGTAGATTCTACTAATGCTGTATTTTTTTGAAGAAAAGTTTATTTAGGGTACTTTCAGCTTAGCATGAATGGTACTGTCTCTAAAAACAGATAATTTTATGAATGTGCTGTCATTATAGGTAGAAATTCCTAGTTGATTTAAGTTTATCAAATTCTCCCAGCCAGCTGGGGTCTGTTAATAATATAAGTATAGAGATTGTGTGTTTATAAACACATACTACCTTATAAGGTAAATAGTTCAGGTTTCCTGTTGCTTTATGCATCTTTACAGGGACATGCATAGAACCAATCTTTCAGGAGAGTAGACATTATAGCACAGAGGTCTGAAAGATTACTTAAAATAAAAACAGCTGGGGAGACAAAAAAGGGAAACAAGAATAACCCTCTTCTGCCTTTGTTCAACTAAATAATACTAATTATCCCTCCCTTAGAACAAAGTTTGTTTGATCATTTAACTCTAACTTCACAAAGTTAAGAAAGTAGTAGTTTTTTACCCTGTAAAAATTGGGGGTATGCGAAGTAAGTGAAGTCGAAAAAAACCTCTATACTAGAATTGATAAATATTTATGGAATGTAATATTACTTAATATAGGCTTCTACAACTTTCAGAGATTATACTATCATCAATTTTAATTTAATTGGTTTAAAAAACTTTTAAACAGTTAAAAGGCAAGATTTCATCCTATAGGTCACCCTTTTGTGTTAAAAATAACATAAGAAAACACTGACTCAATCTTTTAGAAAACACTTTTCGAAGTGCTTTGACTAATATGGTATCTCTTATCAAGTCTAAGCTATTTTCATTAGGAAGGCTTTGGTTTATGTAAAAAACCATCACATATCAGATGTAGAGTAGTAATATTACATAGAAAAACACAGATAAAATAAAACCCATGAAAGAAATCTTATTTTCTGCAGTTATCTTTTGATTAAGAGTACTTATTCTTATTGAATATTTGATTTTCTTTTAACATTTGAACAAATGTTTTTAAACTCATTTCATTTTGATCATTTCATATCTGGCATATCAATGTTATTGTCAGAAATAATACATATATATGTTTAAATTTATTCTGCAATACAAGTTGATATGCTTAACCTGGGCATTAAAAATAGTAAGTCTATTCTCAGAAGACATATTTTTCTGAGTATAAGTAAAAGAAAATGTTGCACCTTAATGTTTTATTGCTTTTATGAATTTATCAAAATAAATTACTTATATATCTAGTATCTGAGCATTTTATAAACTGTCTAATAATTTAATTTATACCACAGGAATGACTTTGCATAGTTCTGGAAATTCTTCATCCCAAGTACCCTTAAACGAAAATGGTAGGTTTGTAAAATGTTTTCCCCCTCCTTTCCATCATACCTTTTCTCTTGTGCCTTGTGAGCTGGTCTTAGACCTAATAATGAAGCATCTCCAAATCTTTGCCAATGATTTTAGGCCTTACATTGCGGTCAAAGGAGAATTGTATTTTGCAACATCATAATGATGTGATGAGACCTATAATTTAGGCTAATGTTGATGAACTAGAGAAATGACAAATTAAAGATATGGACACTAATTGGGAGGCTAAGGTAATTCAGGTGAGAGATACTTTTGATCAAAAAGAGTTTTAACCAAAGTGGCTATTTTAACAAGATGCTTGAGCCGAATCTTGAAATAAAAGGATTTATTCACATGGACTGCTGTGGATAAGCATTCCAGACCAAGGGTGTAGTATAGTTGGAGACATGGAGACATGTGAAAAGGTATAGCAGATCCAGGGAATTGCAGGAATCTCAGCATGGAGGCGTGTGAGGATAAGGTGGAAGCTCAATAACTAAATAGGACCAGCGTTGAATCTTATCCTAAGTATTATGTGAAGAATTTGAAGACTTAAAATGTTGAGATTTATAGTTTAGAAGTCTAAGAAGAAACAAAGTTATGAGAAGAAACTTTGTGTAGTGACTTCAAAGTCGGTGGATTCAAAAGTTTTAGAATTCAGGTTACAAAATATTTGCATGGCCATTATCTTACTTGATTTTTCTAGCACCTTTCATGGGTTGAAAGAATGTTTTATTATTATACATACACCACTTTCCTCCAAAAATGCTTCAGTCTTATCCTCAAACTCTTGAAGTTGAAATAATCAGAAATCTAATGAAAGAGAAGCAAATACGCTAATCAAATAACATAGTTAAACTTGATAAAGTTTTAAGTTTAGTTCTAATTTGCCTGAGAACCAAGGCAGAAATGTAGGCATGAGAGTAGGTTGAACCATATGAATCTGCTGTTTTTGTAGGTTGAAACTGTCAAACAGCTGAGTGCTAATTTTCTATAATTCTCATTCTCTGATACACATATACATACCAGTTCTTTTAGAGAGGAAAATATTTCTTGGAAGTGAAATTGTATCATAACATAAAAATACACACAGTATCTTAAATATGCATAGTAAATGTAGGATGTAGGATTTTTTCATCTTTTTTTAAAGATTTTATTTATTTTTTTATAGAGGGGAGAGAGAAAAATGTAGTTGTGCAAGAGAGAAAGAATTGCCTCTCCCACTTCCCCAACCCGGAACCTGGCACTCAACCCAGGGATGCGCCCTGACTGGGAATCAAACTAGTGACCTTTCAGTTCACAGGCCAGCGCTTAATCCACTGAGTCATACCAGCCAGGGCTCGTCTTACTTTTTAAAAAATATATCAATCTTGAAAAATCTGAGGGGCATATCATTAAAGAAAAACAACTTACACTTGGGCCCTAGTTATGAAGACCCTGACATACATATTTGTGATGATCAAGTGCCCTACATGGACTGAATTTAGAATACCTGTGTATTTAAATAGCTCAATTATTAAAATGTCCATAATGGCGGTAATTATTGTCTAACAGCTATTGAATGCTTACTGTGTACCAAACACTGCATGTTTATTTAATCTCCACAACGACCCTATCAGGCTGGGGCTAATATTATTTCCTTTTCACAAATGAGAAACCAAACCATAAAGAAGTGGAATTGTACAGAAAGTCATGGAGCTAGCAAGTGCCTATGTCATGATTTGAATGCAGGAAGTCTATTTCCAAAGCCCATCCTCTACTTCACTCTTTAAACTGTCTTCTAGCATAGTAATGCCTAATTACATTTATAGGTATTATTCTGACAACTAAGATTTTTTAAAAGATTTTATTAATTTATTTTTAGAGAAAGGGGAAGGGAGGGAGAAAAAGACGGAGAGAAACATCCCTCTTATGTGGTTGCCTCTCGCACACCCCCTGCTGGGGACCTGGCCTGCAACCCAGGCTTGTGCCCTGACTGGGAATCAAACCAGTGACCCTTAGGTTCTCAGGCCAGCACTCAATCCACTGAGCCACACCAGCTAGGGCTAACAGCTAAGATTTTTAAAGAAGCTGGATAGTAATTTATTCAGGGGTAAGAACTTGAAATGTGTTTTAACCTAGCTTCTGATGGAAAAGAATATGAATTTATATTGTGTACCACATGAACAATATGTGCAGAATAGTTTCTCTGTTTAAAACTTTGTCTGTCCACCTGTCCCCTACAGAAGAAGGGTTGACCCACCTTCCTATGGATGTGTGTCCCAGTTAGACTGCAGACGAGTCTATGGTTTCTTTAAAATTATCTTTGAATCTGCCCAGTTAGCCCTGAATTAGTATTCTGTTGAGAACTGAGTTTCACGTAATAAAGCATGGCAGACATGTTTTTCCAAGTAAGGTAACTGATAATCAAAAAGTTAAGTACTTGCCCATGAATCAAATTTATCACCTTTTATTCTATTTTCAATGTTCTTCCTTACTGGTTAAGATTATTAGAAGAAAATTAGAAATGAGCATCAATTAATATTGATTTATTCATCACTTAATAAAAGGATCGACAAATAAAATTTAATTTTAAACTTAAGACTTTCAGAGACTCTTAAGGTGAAACTTGAAAAAGAAGGTAAAAGAATAAGGGGATGAATCTTCTAATTTCATGAAACAGATATAGGAAGGATTCCAATTTTTTATTGTAATTTTTTAAAAAGTTGCTTAATCTTTCCGAAAACACACATTATATTTCCTGCTAAGTGAGTAAAAACAAAAATGTAGGACTTATGCAAGAATTATATAAAAGTGCTTTTTAGTACTTCCCATTTTACTATAATTCAGGATTATACAATTGAAAAATATTTTTTATCTAGATTTGTTACCTTTCTTCCTGTTCAAACCATAAAAATGGGGTTGAACACTCTTAAAAAAAACAAAATGCAGGAAAAAAATTGTCACGCAAAATGTTATTCTGGTAAAGAGGAACTTGGTACAGACAGTAAAATAAGCTTTTTCTCCTAATATTAAATCTGGTTATTATTTTATGGCCAATCTTTTTAAAATATATTTTATGGATAATGCTATTACAGTTGTCCCAACTTTTCCCCTTTTGCCCCCATCCACCCAGTACCCTCCATTCCCTCCAGGCACCCTCTGCCCTATAGTTCATGTCCATGGGTCATGCATATCAATTCTTTGGCTTCACAATTTCCTATACTGTTCTTAACCTCCTCCTGCCTGTTCTGTACCTACCACTTCGTACTTAATCCCTGCACCTTTTCCTCCATTCTCCCCTTTCCCTCTCCCAAATGATAACTCTCCAAATAATCTCCATATCTATGATTCTGTTTCTGTTCTGCTTGTTTCCTTAGTTTGTTTCTTCAATTCAGTTGTTGATAGTTGTGAATTTATTGCCATTTTAATGTTCATAGTTTTGATCTTCTTTGCTTAAATACATCCCTTTAACATTTCATACTATAAGGGCTTGGCGATGATGAACTCCTTTAGCTTTACCTTGTCTGGGAAGCACTTTACCTGCCCTTCAATTCTAAATGATAGCTTTGCTGAATAGAGTAATCTTGGATGTGGGTCCTTGCCTTTCATCACTTGGAATACTTCTTGCCAGTCCCTTCTTGCCTGCAAAGTTTCTTTTGAGAAATCAGCTGATAGTCTTATGGGAACTCCTTCATAAGTAACTATCTGCCTTTTTCTTGCTGCTTTTCAGATTCTCTCTTTATCTTTGGGCTTTGGCATTTTAATTATGATGTATCTTGTTGTAGTTCCCTTTGTGTACATCTTGTTTGTGAATCTCTGTTTTCTGGACTTCTATGTCCATTTCCTTCACCACATTAGGAAAGTTTTCTTTCATTATTTTTTCAAATAAGTTTCAATTTCTTGCTCTTTCTCTTCTCCTTCTGGCACCCCAATGATGCAAATGTTGGTATATTTGAAGCTGTCCCAGAGGCTTCTTAGCCTATCCTTGCTTTTTTTTTGGAGGGGGGATTCTTTTTTCTTCTTGCTGTTCTGATTGAATTTTTTCCTTCCTTGTGTTCCAGATCATTGATCTGATTCTCAGCTTCATCCACTCCACTGTTGATTCCCTGTAAATTTTTCTTTATTTCACTTAGTGTAGCCTTCATTTCTGCCTGGGTCTTTTTTATGCTGTTGAAGTACCCAATGATTAGTTCCTTGAGCATCCTTTTAACTAGTGTTTTGAACTCTGCATCTGATAGATTACTTATTTCCATTTCATGTAGTTCTTTTTTTGGAGTTTTGTTCTGTTCTTTCATTTGGGCCATGTTTCTTTGTCTCCTCATTTTGGCAGCCTCCTTGTGTTTGTTTCTATGTATTAGGTAGAGCTGTTTTGATTCTCTCTCTTAGTAACATGGACTAATGTAGAAAAGCGCACCTGTAAGTTGGATGGGGTAGAGCCTTAGGGAATCTTTAGGTGGAGCAACCTATGTGAACCAGGTTGTTGGAGTCTCAGATATGGTACCGCCCACTCTCTGACTATGTTTAGGGTAGGGCTCAGAAAAGAAACAATAGCCGCTGCCTGGCCTCTGGTGTTTTGCCTGGGAGGAAGCTGTAGCCCAGCACTTGCCCTAGTGCCAATCACTTCAGTTCCCCCTGTGTGACACTGGTGTCCTTCAAGCTGCTGCCCCAGTATACCAGCCCAGAGGAAGTCAGTCTGTGTAAGTCCTAAGTCCATTGCAGACCCTTTAAGAGGAGATGCCTGAGAATCCCATAGTTTCTCTGCTCCCTAACCCCTGCTTATTTTTACATCCAGGTGTTATGCAGACCTGTCTTACAGGCATTGGGATGGGTGGTCTGGTATGTGGCTGGGTTCCCTTACTTCTGAGATACCCCTTTTGATTTTTATCCACTACACGTGGGTACAGGACCACCTGACTCCACGTCTCTGCATCTATGCCCATCCTACCCATCTGGATGAATGTGACTTCTTTAATTCCTTGGTTGTTAGACTTCCATATAGCTCAATTTTCTGACAATTTTGGTTAATAGTTGTTTTGTAGTTTAGTTGTGATTTCTGCTGTGGTTGTGCGACGAAGTCAGCCATATTTACCTGCACCTCCATCTTCTTATGGCTGATCTGTATTCCAAGTAATAAAATGTTGCACAAACAGAAGTGATATTGTAAAACATACTTTGTTTACTCCAGTGTCAAGAAGCAATGTGATTTTAAATGCTAGTTTTTTTCCACCTAAGGTTTAATTAAAATATATATGCAAAGTTAAAAGTTATAATAAAAATAAAAGTCCAAAGTGCTCACAAAAGATTCAACAGATATGGGAATTAACCAGAAGTAAAAAAATAGAATCAACTAAATTGAGGATCGAAAGGAACTTAAAAGTTTATCCAAACCAACTCTTTTTATTTTATGGATGAGTCAAATGAGTCCCCAAAATGTTATATAGCCCCAAACACTCAGATATTTAGTACTAGCAGAAATAAAACACCAGAGTTTCCATGGTCCTCTTACCACCAGAGCAGTTATTTTACTACTAGTATAACAATGAAAAGTACCTCTCATTGTTTATATACCTACATGGTGCTACTACTGACCTATCATCCCCAGGCTTTGGAATGGGTCTTTTCCCCTAGGGTGAGTGATGGATTTATCTAAAGCCTTCTCTACCTGTAGTCCAGTTAATCTTAGAATCAATGGCATGAAGCTGCTCTGTAATTACCAAGGGTCTATATCTATAACCAAGAAATTAGTTTCTCTTGCAAAAAAAAATGTTGACTCAGATTGATTAGACAAGATGGGACAAAAGTGGGTACAGCTGTGAGTATGCAAAACAGTTTATTCCTGTATTATTTATTATTGTATTATTTTCCATACACACAACTGTAAACCTACTTTTGCCCCACCCTGTATGCCTTTGGCCTTATTAGAAATATGATCTTACTAGGACATTCAATTAGTTTACCCATAGATATATTTATTATTAGTATCTACAGTTATTCTAGTTAGGGACTGTAGATGTCCACATGAACCTTATGAGAGATGAGAAAGGCAGCATTGGGACAACAGTCTCTAATGCAGAAAGGGTATATATTTTATTTCTAAATTATGCATTTATTAGATTTAGATATCTTCCAGGTACATTATTGAGAATGACACTGATAGTTACATGATAATACAGCAGGAGAAGTAGAAAACACTCAGAGATGTTGAAATTTCAAGTTGAGGCCCTTTTTTTACTTTAAAATATTTGCAGAATTTGTTGGATCATACAGTATGTTAACAGGAAAAAAATTAAGGATTTAAAGATAAGTAGTGTACTTTGCCATGTATAATGTGCAGTTTTTTGCCCAAATTTTTGAAGGAAAATAAGGATGCACATTATACATGAGTAGAGCCTGGATTGCCTTGTATCTATTCCTGTGTTTTATAATTATTTGTTATATAAAATTTTTTATACCATAATATATATTCAAAAATAAATGCTAGAATTCCATAATAACATGAAAAACAAGTATCCAAATATAAATAAATAGATAATTGAATTAAAAATTTAAAATGAAAGCTATTTCTTCCTGAAAATTTGGGCCAAAAAATGTGGGTGCACATTATACACGGGAGCACATTATACATGGCAAAATACAGTACTCCTTGAATATTAATGTTTGTTTCCATATAGTAATTAAGTCAGAAATATCTTGGTACTTGAAGTTTCTAGCTACCTTCACTTTCAGAGATTCATAAATTCTATTCAGTCCTCATTGAAGTCTATAAATACCTTTATATTTCATTGTCATGTGTTAAATGCTCTCAGAAACTTCCTCCTCCCTCTTTTTTTAAGCCAATGGAAAAATATTTGAACATATGTGAACAGAATACAAAGATAAATTAAAACTTGGCATGTGCTCAGTACTACCAAGTAACATGAAGTTGCACACCAACATTTTTCCTTCCTTCTGTCTTCGTGTTAGTAAGTCCTTTTATACGAGAGTGGACTGTGATAGGCAGGACATATCACTGTTAAAAAGAGTAGGTTAGCAAAGCTTCTGTTTCCAAAAGAATAGTCAGATCCATCCTACTCAAGTCTTGTACTCTAACCTAGCCCATCTATGGCATTTCCCCAGAACTCTCTCTGCCTTCTCTCCATCTCAACTTTTGCTAATGCCTTAGTTGTTGCTGTATAACCATCTCCATAATCCACTCATTAAAATCCTACGTCATTTCCTTGAAATCTTTATTTTTGGCAGGAAGAAGCCTCTCCTTTCTTACAGGTCTTACTCATACCTTTGCTATGCAGCTGTTTAACTTATGGTCTTAACAATACTCTCTATATCAGTCAGGCTAGATCTTTGCTCCTCTAGCAAAGGTTTGGTCTCATTCAGCTCACATTTACTATGCTAGCGGCTTTCATATATATTATTTCATTTTATGTTCCCAAGTTACCCAGTGAGGGACTTTCACAAGAAAATTGTTCAGTAAACATTTGAAAGATGAAAGAATAATTGAATAAATGAATATGTAAATATCACTGGTGAATCCTTGAAAGCTTAAGCTGTTGCTTATTGTTAGGAAAGTAAATATGTAAAAATAGAGCGAATTTAGTGTGAGTGTGTGTGTAATCCAATAATGTTTACCTAGGATATATCTTAAACACACTTATCGGCCAAATAAACAATATAAATAACCAATCTTATTAGTGCATGTGTTGGGAAAGAAAATGGCATCTTTATTCTTTGAATCGACATCCTGACTTTATAGCAGATACTCCCAAGGAACATTAAGAATATCAGTTTTATAACTGAAGGCAAAAACACTCTGTATAAAGTAAATGGACTTTGTCTTCACGATGATGACAAAAGTTCGCATTTAAATACTTAATGTGACCTCTCTCTATTTGTTTTATTTTATTTTATGCGTTTTGTTCTGCTGTATTTTGTATTTGATTCTAGCTGAAAACTAGAGTTTATTGTCTGTTTTAGGATAAAAGCATCTTGGGTGTTTAGATGATAATATTAAGCTAGGCATTAAGTAACCCGTGGAGTTTATACTTATACACATATACCTAATATGTATATTAAAGCTCTTCACAACATTGTGCAGTGATTTGGGGGAGGGATTTTAATAAATTAGGAATACTGAATTACTATTTACTCTTACTAATTATAATTGAATTTATAACTGAATTTCAGTCAAAAGAGAAACAAAATGGACATGTACACTACAGGGAGCTCCCTGTAAACATGCACTTATACTTGGTGTTTAAGGGACAAGGTTAATTTACTTCAGAGAGCAAATAATTGTTTGTGTTTTCTGAAATTAAAGGGATTTATTTCTAGAATACAAGTATCACATATATCATTTAAGCATTAATGTATGTTGTACAGTAAACTCACTACTTGTTTTATAACACAGTACAATTTTAAATCCACATGTAAATTATATGTTAACAGATAATTTCTAATTTTTACAAAGCTCCAATATATTTAAGAACTGTATAGAGGTGAATTTGAAGGTTTAGTTTACCAAAATATCTTTCTGATTGTGTTGGACTCATTTAGCATCATTATCACCACCACACGCACAGAAGTTTGAACTGTCAAATTATAATTGACGTTAAGAAGGTATTAATTTGCTAGAGCTGCCATAACAAGGTCCCATAAATTAGGTGGCTTAAACAACAAATTTAATATCTCACAGTTCTGGAGGCTAGTAGTCTGAGATCAAGGTGTTAGCAACATTTATTTCTTCTAAGGTCTCTCTCCTTGGCTTGTAGGTGATGGTGTTTTCTCTCTGTCTTCACATGTGTACACACATGTGCACATGTCTGTATTCAGTTTCCCTCTTATAAAGACACAAGTTATATTGGATTAAGGCCTGCCCTAATGACCTCATTGCAACTTAATTATCTCTTTAAAAACCTATCTGCAAATATGGTCAGATTCTGAGGTGCTGGACTTTAGGGCTTCAACATATAAATTGAGGGGAGAAGGGTCATAATTCAGCTCAGAACAAGAAGAGAGGTGTGTGTGTTTCAAATGATTGGATTGCTAAGTCCATGAAGAATTGTTTGTTATTAAAATGACAATTAAGTGACATTTATTTGTGTAACTTAGGAGCTATTTATGAATGATTAACCTACTTAAACCAAGTGGAAATAAAAAGTTAACTGTAGTATTTAGCATTTATCAAGTACAGGCGACATTTTGCAGGGTAGCAATATAGTTGTAATGTTGAACAAGTCATGAACTACCATTCCTCATGCACAAGACATTGATTAAAGATCTCTTTACCTACCTCATGAGATTGTTCCACACGTAAAATAAGAAATAAAGTCCTTTGAGAATGTAAATGTGCTAGACAAGTCATTATTGAAATTTCTAGAAATAAATCATTTCTTTTCATTGCTATTTAACTCTAGAACTTACCATGAATATTTTAGATATTATAAATAAAAATGTCAACTACTTATTAATAGGAAATTCTGAATGTATTGAGCATTGTCAAATTCAGGAAGTCAATGGTGATGCAACAGAAAGATGTGGAGTCAGAAAACCTCACTTTAAGATTTGGCTCTTGCGAGTACTGAGTTAAACCCATTCAAATTATTTAACCTCTTGAGATTTATTTACTAATTTCTAACAAATGTATTTATATAGAGAGAATCGTGTATAAGGAATAAATGTGGTAACAGTCATTTTGTAAACTATGAATCACTATCAGAACATAAGATTGCATATTATTTAAAATATAAATTTATAGTGAATGAGCAATCTGTTAATGAGTTTTGTTGACATTTACATTGGAACAAGCAGACAGTCTTAATATCTGAGCATGTTATGTTTATTTTCTCTTAAAATTAATACACTTTCAATAGATGGCCTACACAAAAGATGGAGCATAGCGTCTTCACCAGAAAGGGAGATCACCTTGGTGAACCTGAAAAAAGATGCAAAGTATGGCTTAGGTAAGTCACTGTGAGATTCTTAAAGCCCATAGCATAGCATTGGCATTGAGGCACAACCTACTTCTGATCAGGACACTGGCTGCCCACTCGCAACACCTCACCCCACATGACCAGTCAGGAATAACAAAGATGAAATGCTTACAAGCAATACTTTCACCAGATTTAGTGGTCCTATCTCACATGTGTTACCTATTAATCACATTTGCTGTGACAATCTCCACACTGCTGTGTGTCAAACAGGCTAATTGTTAGTCACTGAAAACACAGGTATAATCAAGATCTTTTTAAAATGTGCTATTTCACAGGATTTCAAATTATCGGTGGGGAGAAGATGGGAAGACTGGATCTCGGTGTATTTATTAGTTCAATTACTCCTGGAGGACCAGCTGACTTGGATGGATGCTTAAAGCCAGGTACTTTACATTTTGGTAATTTCCTGAGTGCTTTACTGTTTGGCATGAATTTGCACAGATATCAAAAGTGGAGCTTGGGCAAAACAAAAATAATGGGAGGAGTGACATTTCCAATATTTATAATGAGTTTCTCTTTGTCATTGAAAATACTGGATTGTCTGTTTTTACAGGAGACCGTTTGATATCTGTAAATAGTGTGAGCTTAGAGGGGGTCAGCCACCATGCTGCGATTGAAATTTTGCAGAATGCACCTGAAGATGTGACACTTGTTATCTCTCAGCCAAAAGAAAAGATATCTAAAGGTAATACAAATGTTGCTTAACTGTGTTCTGTTCCATTTTCATAAGAACTTCAATACTTTGGCCCAATAAATTGGATTTAAGTCATTACCTTTCTGGAAATTTTAGATGTATAGTTCTGATTGTTTTAATTTTATGGGTCACTATAGCTTTTTGATTTATTACTTATATGATTTTCTGTCTCACTCCTTTTTAGTAATACAGTTGACTCTTGAACAACCCAGGTTTTAGGGGCACCAACCACCCACACAGTTTAAAATCCTTGTCTACCTTTTGACTCCCACAAAACTTAACTTTTCTCCCCTTAGGGGATTGGTTCTAGAGCCCCCATGGGTACCAAAATCCATGGATGCTCAAGTCCCCTTTATAACATGGCATAGATCAATGCATACAGTTGGCCCTCTACATCTGTAGACACCCAACCACAGGTCAAAAATAGTATAGGTATTTATTGAAAAAAATTGTGTATAAGTGGACCCATGCAGTTCAAACCTGTGTTGTTCAAGGGTCAACTGTTTCTGAATAAAAATGGGTTTGCTATGCAAAATTGATGGCACTTAAGTATTGAACAAATTCTCCTGAGGACTTGTTTTCCATCATTTAGACCAAATCAGAAATGAAATTCTTTATCATTGCCTATGTAATATAAAACACAACAGATAAAAACATGACATCTATGAAGGCCTGTTCTGAACCAGATTATAAAAAGGAAAGGAGAACAACATACTAGCAATTTCAAAACCAGACCATATCATTTTAATCTCAGTCTCTACCATTGGCATGTTATGGGAGAAAAACCGTTTGACGAAGATCAGATGGCTGAAGTTTCAGCAAACATGCTTGAGTCACTTAGTAGCTGTGCGACATAAGCCCTCTTCAGCCACAGTTGTTTTTTTCTTTAAAGACTCTGATGCCATGCCTTGTCTGCCTGGCATCAGAGTTGTTTTGAGGATCACATGCAGGGCACTGTTTGTGAAAGAAGCATTCACTGCACATGCAGTCCAGTCCAGTGCAGTGCAGTGGGCAGTGGGAAGGGCCACAGAGTCTCCACCACTTAGCACTGTGTACCTGGAGTAAATCGCTTGAACTTGCTAAGCCCACTGTGCTCATATATCAAATGGTGAATGTAAAAGTGCTTATCTTGTAGATTGTGAAAATTAAGTAAGATAATGCATGCAAAGACTTAGCACATTGCCTGGTACATATTAAGCACTTAAATGTGAGTTTCAGCTGTCATTTTTAACAGTATTTTTCAAAAACATTAATGTGCTAGATACATGTAAATTACTTTGATTCCAAAGATACTGGGAAACAAAATAATTGTAATACATTAGCTAAAAATCAAGTTTAGATGCAAATGACTATTTTCTTCTTTTATTCACTAAATATTATATACATGTTGTGTATATATATATATATATAATGTGTATGTATATAAATAATATTTTCAGCACTTGTTTACTGTGAACAAATACAGCAGGTAAAAAAACACCACCACTACCCCGAAGAGCCTTGTAACCTAATTGTAGTCTAGGTCTTTGGCAAAGGAAGACAATTACAGTTGAAAATGTAGCATATCTCTGAGTTTTAAGCAACTAAGACCCAAAAAAGTAGAATATTGAGTTCCATTACTCACCATTAGTCTGGAAAAAGAAATATGAATTCAGAAGAAACTGATTTTGTCCCTGAATAAAGTCCTAAGACTTCCATCTGAATTTTGTTTTTGATAGATGTTCTATAGAAAATCTGTTCATTTATTCAGCAAATATTTACTAAGTGCCTATGACATACAAGACATAGAACCTCTACCCTCATGACACTTTACCAGAGGACACAGCTGCCGATTGACTCTGACTGTGATAGATGTTAAGATGAAGTCCAAGCTGTTAACAGAGGAACCTAGAATGGAATCTATAAAGCTTTCTTCTCAGCAGACTTTCATGTGGTTATTTTATCTTTTACTATCTATTCTCCATAAAGTTAAAAGCATAATGTTAAAGTATAGTTCTGTGGGATTGTTCCTTCAGAAGGCCATATTAATCTCTTCTCAGTGTGTAGCTATACTGTAGTGTAACTTGAAAACAGATGAAACTCCAAGAACATAGACCATTACCAGTACCTACCTCAGGCTGTCGCTCTCAGTTATCACTTAGCAGAGGTCTTTATTGTTTCTTCCTGTTTGCCATTTTTTTAAGTTATAGAATGTACCCTAGTTTATTTAAATGAATCCAATTTATACAGAAACCTATGCAGTAAAAACTGAAAGTATCCTTTACAAACAATTATGAAGGACATATGGACAACAATGGGGGGGGCGGAAATGGGGGAGGGAGGCAGGGAGGGCTAGGGTGGTAGGAAGGGGTGGTAGGGAGGGGTGGGGGGAAAAGGCAGAAAACTGTACTGGAACAACAGTAAAAAAATAAAATAAAATAAATCACACAATATATAACAATTAAAAATAAACAGTTTGCAACCCGAAAATAAATAAATAAATAAATAAATAAATAATAGATGAATGTGTGTCTCCTTTACCCTGTTTCCTAGGGAAACTATTTGGTATGTATTACAGTTTTTTTTAAAAAAATAGTACATATACATACATCCATATACACACTTTTTAAGCTAAACTACAATTATTTTTATACTCTGAATATCAGTCTGTAACTTTTTACTCAATATATTCTGTACATCCATGAATATATATACCTTTTTGGTATGGCATTACATTTTATGTTTCTGGGAATATCAAAGTTGATACAATTTTTTCTTTTGTTGTATACCCAGGTTAGCTAGAATTATAATACATATGTCTCTGCAACAAATACACTTGTTTACATACCATTGAAAAATGTATGTATTTCTAGGTTAAATACCTAGAAGTAGATTGAGTATGCACAGTTAAATTTTTGACAAATGCTACCAGTTTGCCCAAGTTTTATTAGTTTATAGTCAACCAACTAGATAATGACAGTGTTCTTCACACCATCAGTGGTATGAGAACTTACCATTCTCATTTTTGTCAGGCAAATAGGTAGAAAAGTACATTAAACTGCACATCCCTGATGAACAATGAGAATGTCTTTTCATATATTTATTAGTTATGAGGATTTTACTCCTAATACTCTTGTTCCATAGGAGTTCTAAACTTATTGACTTAGAAATTCTTTGTATATTAAAGATATTAAGTCTTTGATTATTTTTTGTTTTGTTCCCAGTATTTTCTCTCTAGCTGCTCATTACTCAGTTGTCCTTGACTTTGATTGCTACATAAAACTTTTAGTTTCTTATAAGTTTGCACCTGTAATTCTTTTGCAAATGTCCCATGTGGTTTGTGTCTTCCTTAGGAAAGCCTTCTTAAGTGGCTTTTGATAAGAACTGTATATAAGATATTTGGAGTTACCTTTCTTGATAATAACTTGGAGTCCAAAAAATGCAATCTGGTATGGCAATATAAGATAAATATATAAATAACCATTTAACAAACAAAACAAGACATTTTGGAGACCCAAATTAGTTAGGAAATCAATAGTCTTCACAGAGGAGACTCACTTAAAATAGGTAGAAATGGGGAGTTAAAGCAAAGAGGGTACACATTTCAGTAGAGGTTGCCTCAAGAATGACCAGAGGGAGGAGCAAGGAAACAGAAAGCATTTACTACACTTGCTGGGTTCTTGTCACGGGGAGAGGCCCGGGTCAGGTGTGGTGTATGTGATATCCTGCCTAAAATCCACCCACCAGTCCTCGGGGAACATTGTGCATGTGCGTAAGCACAGGTATGTGTGTCACTAACCTATTGTTTTCATTGATGGATTTTGACTTTTAGTGTCTTCTACTCCTGTGCACATTGCCAATGGCATGAAAAATTACATGAAGAAAGCTTCCTACATGCAAGACAGTGCTATAGAGTCTTCTGAGGATCACCGCTGGCCATGTGGTACCTTGAGGCACATCTCAGAGAGCTCTTTTGGGCTGGCTGGGGGGCTGAGGGAAGGAAGCCTGAGTTCTCAAGATTCCAGGACTGAGAGTGCCAGCTTGTCCCAGAGCCAGGTCAATGGTTTCTTTGCCAGCCATGTAGGTGACCGAACCTGGCAAGAATCCCAGCATGGCAGTCCTTCCCCTTCTGTGGTATCCAAAGGCCCAGAGAAGAAGAGGACTTCTACTGACAGTAACCAAAGCAAAGCTAAAAAACCAGGCGTTTCTGATGCAACAGATTACTCTGATCGCGGAGATTCAGACATGGATGAAGCCACTTACTCCAGCAGTCAGGATCATCAAACACCAAAAAAGGCATAGTTTAATTTGAATCTTTATTTTAATTTAATAAACAACAGCAAATATATTACAGAGCAGGACAATCTGCTATGAACTACTTATATTATTCTGGAAAAAAGGAATGATTTATGTATTATGCTACTAACTGCTACTGCATTTGATGCTAACTTTCAGAGAAACTGGCAGCTTTGAATACTAACTCTAAAATGGCTATTATTCTGGGAACTTGTTACCTGATAACACAAAGGAATTTCATAATCAGATTGTGATTGTTTTCTACAAGTTGTTTATCTCTTGCACACTTTCTGTTATAAGAGAATTTAATATCTGAAAATTATTGTTCCTAAATAGTTCATGGAATGGCCAGTTCACTTTATTATAGATAACCTAAATTCTTGTGAAGTTCTGATGTGTGGCAATAAGAGCACAACATAGAAAAATTGCTCACTTCCTAGAAATGATACAAATTTAAACTCATATTCACAACAAATTCAGAATAGAACCTTAAGCCCTTTTTTAATTAAAAACCAACATTCTTCATAAGAGGGTATGTCCTTATAAATGAGACTCAGCTATTGTGCCTGTGTTTATATTGGATTTGCAAACATAAGCAAAGTAAACATGGAGCCTGCTCATCTTAAAATCTTCTAAGTAAAGAGCTACTGCTTAATATATATTGATTTTTTTAAAGGGAATGGGAATGCTTTCCAAAAAGCTTTGGACGAGGGTTATGTAAAAGCCAGGTCTGACTGGGTTCTGGGCTTCCCTCTGCCATGTCTAGCTGTTTGACTGGAAGCAAGCCCTTTAATCTCTAGACCCCAATTTCCTCAACCATGAAATGTGAAGGCATTGGATTCGATGATCTAGGACATCATGTCCAACCCTCATGATTTTTGAATCCACTCTATCCATCAATATCTTATTTTTTCTTAATTTTCCCAAAAATACATAGTGAATCTTCCCATAGCAATTCCTTTTGAATCTAACAAGAAATCCTTTTGTTTTTTTTTCTTTGTTAAGGAATCTTCCTCCTCAATGAATACATCCAACAAAATGAATTTTAAAACTTTTACTTCATCACCTCCTAAACCTGGAGATATCTTTGAGGTTGAACTGACTAAAAATGATAACAGCTTGGGGATAAGTGTCACGGTACTGTTTGACAAGGTTTTCAAATGTTTTCTCTTCTCCATTTCCAGCAGCCTGTTGTATTCCAATTTATTATTGAATTATTTTGCTTCAAAAAGGAAACTTGTCAAATACTTTCAAAATCAGAAATTGAACCATATCTTAAAACTTTTTTAAAAACTTGAATGTGCTAGTCACTTTTTACTGCAGTTAAAAGATATTAAACAAATGCTACCTTTCCCCCATAGGTTTCATACTTGCTTAATCTGACATAAGACTTGGAAAATAAATTAACAAGTATGTTTTGTATACATTTGATAGGTTCTGCATGAACATGGAATAGTACATTTTGACCTCTGTCATAAATTGAAGTCTAATGTATATGCCTTTTTCATAATATATCTTAATTTATAAACATGATTAGTATTTTAAAATTAGTTTCCCAAGGAATATATGTATTTTTAAGGTACTTATAATATAAGCATAGACTACTTGCTAAAATTACTTTAGAATTTTTAAGGAATATATTATACCCTAAATGATAACAGTATCATTTATGATATTTGAAGAATTTTGGTTATGAAAAGCAATTTAGAAACATTGCAGAAATTGAACTGTTAGTATACTGATATCAAAAAGAAGGTATAATTGTCTAGCACTTATAAAGATAGTATAACTCTTTTTCCTTTTGCCCTTAACTTCTTTATAATTTTATTATCTTCCTATTGTGAAGGGAAATAAAACCTGTATATCCACATGAGATGGAGAATCTACTCATTATCTCTCATCTGCACTATAAGCAAACTTCTCTACTGAAATCTTTCAAAATGAAAAAACAATTTTCTTTGACTCATAAGATTTGCTTTCAGATTAGCAAATATGATCAGAAGTATATTATTCCATATACTATTTTTTCTGTTAAGTTCTTACACTAATTTTACATAGATGGATTGTGCTTTCTGACTGCTCATAATGCATGGTGTAGCTTTACAAAGGAAAAACAATTCTTTATACAGTCAAGATCTGGCATGTAATTTTCTGAATAAAGAGTTTTCCTAAAAAGTAACTGCTTTAACATTTGGAAAACTTATCTACAAATATTGCTGAGTTTTGAAGTAATTGCATGTGCTGACATGCTACAGCTGCTTTCGCTGATAAATTGAGTGCTTTGTAGTTCTCAGATTTGAAAAATGGAGTGTGAACCTTTTTGTATTACAAAATGTTGCTTTATTTGTCTCTTTCCACTTAGGGAGGTGTGAATACCAGTGTCAGACATGGTGGCATTTATGTGAAAGCTGTTATTCCCAAGGGAGCAGCAGAGTTGGATGGTAGAATTCACAAAGGTAGAGTATTTATGTGTGTGTGGAAATTATATATAGGATTATCACTTAAAATAAATAAGAAATTAGAAAGTTAATAAAGACCTTCAAATTATTCATACTATAAAATAAGGATATATACAATTATTTTATGACTTCAGCATTAAAACACTACTTGATGTCATTCCAAAACCGCTTTTCCAGCTCATTCTCTAGTATCAGAAACTATCTTGACAATGTTTATA
The DNA here is from genome assembly GCA_028533065.1 of Trachops cirrhosus. Lineage (NCBI taxonomy): Eukaryota > Metazoa > Chordata > Mammalia > Chiroptera > Phyllostomidae > Trachops > Trachops cirrhosus. The sequence goes on along the minus strand of CM052538.1, from coordinate 91,156,184 downwards.
CTTTCTAAGATGCCAGTTACCAGACTGGGAGTGGGAGAGTACCCTTAGAAAAACACTGACATCAACATTTCTAATAAGAACTAACCAGGGTAGTTCCCTCCAATTGCTCTGCATTTGTAGTTCAATTTATCTTTTACCATGATTTAAATCAATTTCACAACATATATATCTTGTTCTTAAATGTGTCTAAGGTTAAACTTCCAGTCAAGATGGAGGTGTGGGTAAACACAGCCTACCTCCTTGCATAACCACAGTAGAAATTACAGCTAGACTATAAAACAAATATCACCCAGAATCATCAGAAAATCAAGTTCTATGGAAGTCCAACAATCAAGGAATTAAAGAAGGCACATTCATCCAGACGGGTAGGAGGGGCAGAGATGTGGAACAGTCGGTCCCATACCCACATGTGGTGGATAAAAATTGGGAGGAATAACAAAAAAAAAATCAGGAGGGATACTTCAGGAGTGAGGGATCCCAGCCCCACACCAGACCACCCAGCCCAGGGTTCTAGTGTCAGGAAGATAAGTCCCCATAACTTCTGGCTGTAAGAACCAGTGGGGGTTGGGGTGGTGGAAGAAACTGCAGGATTCTCAGAAGTCTCCTCTTAAAGGTCTTGCAACAGACTTAGAACTTCCTACCAGACTTACTACCTCTGGACTTCAGCACCAGGGCAACATCTGGAAGGGCACCAATGGCATATGGGGAGAAATTGTAGTGTTGGGTATCAGTGTGAGTGGCTGGAGACAGCTTCCTCCCAGATAAAACTCCAGAGGCCAGGCAGTGGCATTGTCCCCTCTCTAAGTCCCCACACATACACAGCGGGGCAAAATGGGTTGTCCGCCCTGGTGATTACCTAAGGCTCCACCCCATCTAACTCACCTGAGTGCTTTTGTACAGTAGGCCGCACTGCTAAGACAGGAAGTCAAAACAGCTCTACCTAATACGTAAAAACACAGGGACGCTGCCAAAATGAAGAGACAGAGAAATATGGCCCAAATGAAAGAACAGCACAAGTCTCCAGAAAAAGAATGAAACTAAATGGAGATAAGCAATCTATCAGATGCAGAGTTCAAAACAGTGGTTATTAGGATGCTCAAGGAACTCATTGGGTACTTTAACAGTACAAAAAAGACTCAGGTAAAAGTGAAGGTTATACTAAGTGAAATAAAAATTTATAGGGAACCATCAGTGGAATGGATGAAGCCAAGAATGAAGTCAATGATTTGGAACAGAAGGGAAAAAATCTATTCAATCAGAACAGCAAGAAGAAAGAGGAATCCAAAAAGACAAGGATAGGCTAAGAGCCTCTGGGACAACTTCAAACACACCAGCATTAGAATCATAGGGATGCTGGAAGGAGAAGAGGAAGAGCAAGAAATTGTTTGTGTTTGAAAAAAATAATGGAAGAAAACTTCCCTAATTTGGTGAAGGAAAGAGATATACAAGTCCCGGAAGCACAGAGAGTCCCAAACAAGTTGGACTCAAAGAGGACCACACCAAGACACATCATAATTAAAATGCCAAAGGTTAAAAAAAAGAAGGAATATGAAAAGCAGCAAGAGAAAAGCAGAGTTACCTACAAAGGAGTTCCCATAAGACTATCAGCTGATTTCTCAAAAGAAACTTTGCAGGCCAGAAAGGGCTGGCAAGAATTATTCAAAGTGATGAAAAGCAAGGACCTACAACCTAGATCACTCTATCCAGCAAAGCTATCATTTAGAATGGAAGGGCAGGTAAAGTGCTTCCCAGACAAGGTAAAGCTAAAGGAGTTCATCATCACCAAGCCATTCTTATATTAAGTGTCAACAAGACTTAAATATTTAAGAAAAAGAAGATCAAAACTATGAACATTAAAATGATAATAAATTAACAATTAAATCTAAAAGACAAACTAAGCAAACAACCAGAACAAAAACAAAATCATAGATATGGAGATGATTTGGAGGGTTATCAGTTGGGAAGGGGCAGGGGGAGAATGGGGGGAAAGGTGCAGGGATTAAGAAGTACAAATTGGTAGGTACAGAATAGGTAGGGGGATGTTAAGAACAGTATAGGTAATAGAGTAGCCAAAGAACTTATATGTATGACCCACAGACATGAACTAAGAAGGGGAGTTGGTGGAGGGAGTAGGGGAACTGGGTGTAGGGGGTCAAGGGAGGAAAAGTTGGGATAAATATAATAATATAATCAATAAGATATGTTAAAAATTAGTGATTAAAATGAAATAAAGAATTTTACAAAACTATAAAATAAAATGTACCTAAGATTAGCCATAGAATTTGGAATGAAATTAAATACACGTTAAGAAACTGTGACATAATGTTAACCAGAATTTGCCTGAGTCTCTCCTTAACAAATTAATTAATACAAAATGATCATAGGGTATCAAAGAACATGATTCATTTTATGATTTGCTTCTTTCAAAATGACTGCCTAATTTATAGGTGACCGTGTCCTAGCTGTCAATGGAGTTAGTCTGGAAGGAGCTACCCATAAGCAAGCTGTGGAAACACTGAGAAATACAGGACAGGTAATAGATCATACCGAATTTTTAAGATACCGTAGAAAAACATAACGTGTGAGTTCTCCAAATCTGTTAGTCAAGAAACCAAGCCCGATTTATACACATATCATAGTATTTTTTTCTTCCAAATTAAGAAGCAAGTACTATGACAAGATTTTGTTTTTGTTGTTATTATTGTTTTATATGTGGGAAGCTGGCTTTTTGTGTCATATTTAGCCCTAATATTACCAGAGATCTGACAGGAGGAATGATGGAGATTACATTTTTTTCATCAGCATCTACAAATATCTAGTGATTTTCATTCTCATCCTTCTTTATCCCAAAGGCTAAATTTATTTTTGCTCAATTACAGTATGAGTCAGGGAGATTACCACATTATTTATAATAGTCTACATATTATACTACGGTGGTGATTTTATTCTAATACCTAAGTTTTTTATAATATGTTTGTTATTTTTATAATAGAACATTTTCTTTTAATCATTTTTCTTTTTATACAGAAAATAATAAAACTTGGTTTTGAAGTTTTCAATCCCTTGCTTTTTCCCCTCGGTTTTTTTCTACCTATAGTTTGGTAGACCAGGTATTTACTTAAAATGATTTTATACTATCAATTATACAGAGCCCTGAAAATTTATGTACTTTCTTATAATTATTTTTAGTTAATAAAGTGCTTTTTCATTTGTCCAGTTGGTCCATCTGTTGTTAGAAAAGGGACAGTCTCCAGCATCCAAAGAACATGTCCCTGTAACCCCACAGTGTACTCTTCCAGAATCAGATGGCCAAGGTCAAGTCCCTGAAAAAATGATGAAGAAAATGACTCCTGTCAAAGACTACAGCTTTGTCACTGAAGGTCAGACCTTGGGACACTGCAGTCTCAGCTTTCATTTATTCCTGGCTTACTCAAACTTTGAGTTTTGCATGTTGGATCACATTTCATGCCTAATTACTCTTGTCAAGTGTATATAATCTGATGCAGCACTACACTGAATTTTTAAAAAGACATTTTTTGCAGGTTTTAGAGTCTAAAAGACTTTGAATAATGAAGTCATGCCTGAAACATGTTATCATATAGTACCCGAAATAGCTATAAAATTCAAAATCATATTTATAAGGGAAAAAATATGAAAATATATAAACAATTGCTGAAAATGGCTTCAAACACATTGAAACCTTGATGCTTACATTTTCTGTAGTTTGATTTAATTTTATGGACTTGTCAAACTAACCCCAACCTTGAGCTGAAATTAACCTAGTAGATCCCAGATACTGGTCTTGCTTAGAAACTTTGACAGCCCTTGGACATACCACTAATTGGTAATAAAATAAGAAAATTAAGAATGATATAGTAGTGAGTTTTTCCTAAGGTCATATATATTCATAATACAGAACTGTCCTTTATTCTCAGATTCCATTTATCTTGCTTTTCAGGGACATAAATACCATTTACTTTATAAATAACAGTGGTGGTATATAGTCATTTTTTATCTTTTATTTCAAATTCTTATTTCATTACACAAATGTCAGCAACTCTGAATTAGTCCCCAAAATAAGGATGAAAAAACAATCCAGCCTATATTTTTCCTGATTATAAAAGTAAAATTAGTATACCCTCTTGATCTCACTGCCCTATATCCTTTATTCCTTCTAACATTCTTTCTTTAAGTATCTTTTAAAAAATTATCTTCTAATTATTGTTTTCAATTTTTTGTTGAAAATTTTATCATAATGTTATTGCAGTTTACTAGATTATCTTACACTGTACCCGAACATGAGGATTCCATCTTTTCCATGCCCTTCTCTAACATTTGTTTTGCTATTTCCATTTCTCTCTCATGGTATACCTGAATTTCTCTTATTCTTCGCCTCTCCTGTAGTTTTTTCTTCTTTTTGTGTCATTCTACAGTCTTTTAAAACTCGTGGGATTAAAGCATAATTTCATTTCAGAACCTTATTTTCAAAATCCCTGATTTCAAAATCCACTTTTCTGTTCAAGCAGTTAGTCATACAGTTTAGTTTATTCAGTTTAGTTTCTCTTTGATAAGAGAGTATGAAATAGGATTTGATTACAAAATAAGAGTGCATATGTATGTATAAGTATATAAAACTGTCAGTATGGTGGGAAAATGGGCTTTTAAAAATGTGTCCAAAAGTATATGACATTTTTATGTGCATATGTATACATAGCATGTTAAGAATATCTAAACTTAATATGTATGTATGTATCTATTTTTTTTTTTTTGCAGAGAATACATTTGAGGTAAAATTGTTTAAAAATAGCTCAGGCCTAGGGTTCAGTTTTTCTCGAGAAGATAATGTTATACCTGAGCAAATGAATACCAGCATCGTAAGGGTTAAAAAGCTCTTTCCTGGACAGCCAGCAGCAGAAAGTGGAAAAATTGATGTGGGAGATGTTATCTTGAAAGTGAATGGAGCCTCTTTGAAAGGACTGTCTCAGCAGGTGAGCCCCCAGCATATGAAGTGTATCATTTAAATAGTAGGAGAGGTGGGCCTTTCAGAATGATTTGGTTATGGTGGTTTAACTGTGGCTTCATTTGTCATTCGTGCCCCCCTAGGAAGTTATATCCACTCTCCGAGGAACATCTCCAGAAGTATCCTTGCTTCTCTGTAGACCTCCTCCTGGTGTGCTACCAGAAATCGACCCTGCTCTTTTGGTGAGACCTGTGAAAATTAATTTATATTTTTATAGAATATCAACGAAGTGATTAATTAGTGATTTCATCCTTGTGTGATCTCTTGGGTTTTATCCTAGTTACTTCAGCCAAAGTACTGTCTTGTGTGCATCACTTGACCTCTGAGTCCATTCTGTATTTGTAATATAAAGTAATCTAATTCACCTTTTCTCCCTTCCAGTCCTAGAATTCCAGGATTCTGAGATTTTAGAAATTTGTTTTCCAAGCATAAGTAGAAACAGACATAAAATAATGGTTACAAAAACCTTATGTTTATATTTATTTCTTCATTGAACCAAAATTGGAAACATAATCCTCTTTCTGAGCAGATAAAAATGAGAATTATTTAAGATATTTTTGCCTTTATTTTTAATACTGAAATCATAGAATAAGCATTCTAGTAGTTGTTCATTTCCCTTTCTTATGTCAAGGAATAGCTAAGGGATCCAAAATCTATTTTGATGGTTAATTATAAATTACATACTGCTAGGTAAGAATCCATATATAGATGAATAATCATGCAAATGAAGAAAGACAGCTTTTGTCCTGTCTACTTAAAATCATGTTCCATTCCCAGTGAACATGACTCCTGGATATGAAAAGCAGTAGTGGGTGGTCCCAGAAACTTTAACCCTTAGATCAGACAGAGGGGGTGTGTTAGAAGGATATAAATAGGAAAGTAACATTTCTGTAAGATGCATTATAAATAGCATTTTAAGAGATGACATTGATTTGGGTCACCAGTTGGGAACTGGTGGAACTCTCTTGATGAGTATATAAATTGATACGATCTTTCTGGAAAGCAATCTGGAAATATTTAACATGGTCTTTAAAAACATTCTATGTGCAGATTATAGAAAATTCTACTTCTATTATATAAAAAATTACAAGGAAATAATGAGAAACTCAAGTAAAAGTCTATATACAAAGAAGTTCTAGATTTCTATTAATAATGTAAAGCTTTATACTAGGAGAATCTGAAGTAAATTAATGGGATAGCCATCTGTAGGATTATTATACAGTTTTATGCAGTTATTCAAAGCATATGTAAAGACCTCAGAAAATACTCATAAAAACCTAAAGTTAATATAAGTCGTCACATTCTGATCTCTTTTAACATGTCCATTACAGACCCCACTGCATACTCCAGCACAAGTACTTCCAAACAACAGTAAAGACCCTTCTCCACCTGCCTGTGCAGGGCAAGGCAGCAGCTCAGATGAAAATGAAATGTCTGACAAAGGCAAGAAACAATGCTTGTCCTCATGCAGGAGAGACAGTTACAGCGACAGCAGTGGGAGTGGAGAAGAAGACTTAGTGAAAGCTCCGACAAAGATACCAAACATAAGCTGGAGTTCAGCTTTGCATCAGACCCCAAGCAACGCAGCATCACAGGCACAAAATCAACATGAGGCAACCAAAAGTCAAGAAGATACCATTTGTACCATGTTTTACTATCCTCAGAAAATACCCAATAAACCGGGACGTGAACACAGGTATTGTCAGTATTTTATTGCATCGCACTCAAAGCTACTGGTTGTTGTCAGTACCAGGAGCAGCAACCCACATTTCTCTAGGAATGAAGTGTGCCTGTGTGGGAACCTCTTAGTGATTAAGTAGATGATGGCTCTGTTGGCTGTCTAACTATTGTGACTGACAGTTTTAGTTAGCAAGTCACTAAGCTCTCTAGCCATTCAATTTGAGCCTTGCTGCTCTCTTCAGCATCTTTACTAAAAATTGGGAAAGTTGTTTGTATTTCACCATCATTCATTTTACTTAACAGAAAGAGAATAAACCTGTTTAGACAGTGATGAGGTGGGAGAGTGGAGAGTAGAAATATGAAGGGGAGAGACCTCTGGCCAAGATGGAGGCATAGGTAGATACACTATGCCTCCTCGCACAACCAAAAGAAGGACAACGACAATTTAGAAACAAAAAACAACCAGAACTGACAGAAAATTGAAGTGAATGGAAGTCCGACAACCAAGGAGTTAAAGAAGACACTCATCCAGACTGGTAGGAGGGGCGGAGATGGGCACGTGGAGAGGACTTGCTGCAAAGTGCCAGTGGAGGACCGAGGCGGGCAAGGCAGCAGCTGGCGGACTCAGCACCAGATTGTGGAGCGGGACACGCAAGGCTGTAGCTGGCCAGCAAGACTACGGCGGTGACTGGTGGAGTGGGTGATCCCACATTCATGCGCAGATAAACCGGGAGGAACAATTGGGGAGCCAGACAGACCAAGATCCAGTGCAGGGAAATAAAGCCTCAAACCACTGATTGAAAACATCTATGGGGGTTGAGACGGCAGCGGGAGAAATTCCCTCACAGGAGAGTTTGCTGGAGAGACCCACAGGGTCCTAGAATGTACATAAGCCAACCCACCCAGGAATCAGCAGCAGAAGGGCCCAATTTGCTTGTGGGTAGTGAGGTAAGTGACTGAAAGCCAGCAGAGAGCAGAGCAAGTGCCATTGTTCCCTCTTGGACCCCTTCCCCACATACAGCATCACAAAGCAGCTATGTGGGTTGCCCCACACTGGTGAACACCTACGACTTTGCCCCTCATACGTAACAGGTGCATCAAGACAAAAAAAAAATGGCCCAAATAAAAGAACAAAACAGAGCTCCAGAAAATATACAACTAAATGACCAAGAGATAGCCAACCTATGAGATGCACAGTTCAAAACACTAGTAATCAAGATGCTCACAGAATTGGTTGAATTTGATTGCAAATTAAATGAAAAAAATGAAGGCTATGCTAAGTGAAATAAAGGAAAATGTACAGGGAACCAATAGTGATGGGAAGGAAACTCTGACTCATATCAACAGAGTGGACCAGAAAGAAGAAAGAAACATCCAACCAGAAAAGAATGAAGAAACAAGAATTCAAAAAAATGAGAGGCTTAGGAACCTCCAGGACATCTTTAAATGTTCCAACATCCGAATTATAGAGGTACCAGAAGGAGAAGAGGAAGAGCAACAAGTAGCAATGTGAACAAATAATGAAGGAGAACTTCCCCAATCTGGCAAAGGAAATAGACTTTCAGGAAGTCCAGGAAGCTCAGAGAGTCCCAAAGAAGTTGGACCCAAGGAGGAACACACCAAGGCACATCATCATTACATTACCCAAGATTAAAATGAAGAAGAGAATCCTAGAAGCAGCAAGGGATAAGGAGGCAGTTACCTACAAGTTAGTTCCCATCAGACTGTCAGCTGATTTCTCAAAAGAGACCTGATAGGCAAGAAGGGGCTAGAATGAAGTATTTGAAGGCAGGAAAGGCAAGGACCTACATCCAAGATTGCTCTAAACAGCAAAGCTTTCATTTAGAATGAAAGAGCAGATAAAGTGCTTCTTCTCAGATAAGGTCAAGTTAAAGGAGTTCATCATCAGCAAGCCCTTATGATATGAAATGTTAAAGGGATTAATCTAAGATAAAGAAGATAAAACACGTGTATAGTAAAATGACAGCAAACTCACAATTATTAACAACCACACCTAAAACAAAAACAAAAACCAGCTAAGCAAACAACTAGAACAGGAACAGAACCACAGACATGGAGATCACATGGAGGGTTATCAACAGGGGAGTGGGAGAAGGAGAGAGGGGGAAAAGGCACAGAGAGTAAGTAGCATAGATGGTAGGTAGAAAATAGACGGGGGGAGGGTAAGAAAAGTATAGGAAATGTAGAAGCCAAAGAACTTATATGTACGACCCATGGACATAAACTAAAGGTGGGGAATGTGGGTGGGAGGGAGTGTGCAGGGTGGAGGGGAATCAAGGGGGGAAAATGGGACAACTATAATAGCATAATCAATAAAATATATTTTAAAAAAAGATTAATCTTAACATTGAAAAAAAGAAATATAAAGGAAGGGCTAGAGAATCTGCAAAAGGTAGGCTATAGAAAACTACAGGAATTGGGGAACAAAGAAATAATTGAAAGCATAGAGGTATAGAATGATTCCATCTATACCTCTAATAGTTATTTATACATTTTATTGTTTGGTTATGTCTTTGTATATATCCAGGTCCAACCACATTTATTCAAGTTTTTTTTCCTATTATATCATCCAAAATAACCATGGAAATTAAGTCTTATTTCTTCTTCTATTCTCTTAATTTGAAACAAACATTAGGCTTCTGAAAACATAAGGTCAGCCAAGAATGAACAGTTAGGGATCAAAAGTATATTTACTTAATCTATCTTACTGATTTGTGCATCTTAAAGAGCTTCAAAATAGAACCCAGAAAGAGAATAAAAACTGGTAAAGTTAGCATATAACAAGTGTGAAATAAATTCACAGTCCAGAATTTGATAAAAGATAGCTAGGCTCTCAACCTAAAGCAAACATGAACACTTGTTGAACATTTTCTGTTTGTGGGACAGACTTACTATATTGACATTGAAATGTATTTGAAAAAAATCTTGCTTCTTTGTCCCTGTAGTAATCCTCCTTCCCCTTCACCACCGGATGAGACTTCTGGGCCACCCGAAACAGAATGTATTTCCACTCATTTAACAGATAAATATCATATACATCACACTTCTGAACCAAAAAGACAAGAAAGCTTGTCATCTTTGAAAAATGATTTGGAAAACCACCTTGAAGACTTAGAGCAGGTGAGTTGTTTCATCTGTGTTAAGAAAATTCCATAGTACACACACAATTTCCCTTTAAGGAAGACTGTTCTTTAGAGTACCTTCATATTTGTGCCCAGTAAACAGATAACCTATCTGGTGTGTTTCTCTGCTGAGAATTAGGGAAAAGGCAAAAAAAGATCTAGGCACAAATCCTGTTTCTACCACTGACCTGCTGCCATTTAGTAGACACTTGCAGAAAAATTACTTAATTCTTCTGAGTGTCAGTAGTTTTGGCTGTAAAATGGGACCAGAAACCTCATGCAATTGTTGTAAGGAATAAATGGAATAGTATAAAATGGGTGTCAAACTCATTTTGACCAGGTACCACATCTGCCTCGTGGTTGCCTTCAAAGGGCCAAATGTTATTTTAGGACTGTATAAATGTAACTACTCCTTAACGTAGGAGTAATTCAGCGAGAGCTCAGCACTGCTGCTGGGTAGAAACAAGGTGTGAGGCTGGATAAAACAAGGTGGAGGGCCGGATTTGGCCCACAAGCCTTGTGTTTGCCATCTGTGGTATAAACAGAGAACCTAATTGAGTATCTACTATTTGCTAAATTCTGATGGATTACCTATTCATTTAATTTTTAATCAGGATTGAGTGTAATTTTTTCACTTTCACACTTGTTTTTGTATGCTCAAGTATACTTACATTGTACTGGTAGCCCTAGAACTTCTAATCCTACAAATTCAGTTTGAAAGTCAAATTTTCAAGAAAATATTCTTTATAGTGATTGAAAGTCAGTATTTTTAATACTGTTTTTATTATCATGTAATAAATATTTATTGTAGGAAAATTGGAAAACAATGAAAAGGAAGATTAAAACTACTACCTCACCATCCAAAACCCATAAGCATTTGGTAGTTAATTTTTCTGAATACTTTGTTTGCCTATAATTGTGTGTATGTGTGTGTGTGTGTGTGTGTGTGTGTGTGTGTGTGTGTAGCACCTGTACCTTCCATTTTATTCTCAGCAATAGAGTAAAAATAGTCTTTGAATGATTTCCTTAGAAATCTGTCATCACCCCTGTAAGCTGTAAGTAATCTTTATGTCTCAACTAAAATGTTTTTTAAAAAATTTTTATACAACTAAATATGTGAAGTTATGCTATTTAATTACCCAAAAGACTTCATTTAAAAATAACAATAACTTTCTTTTGTGTCTCTTGGCTATCTATCTTGGCTTATCTATCTTGGTTGTCTAAAAATACATGTAGAATTTTCTGAACCTTCTCTTCAAAAAGTGTTCTTCAATGATCTGGGTATAGCCACTAATGTGTCCTTGTTTATTCTGAAAATACAAGAATTGAAGCACGAATAAGTTGTCTCAGATGCCTCTAAACAAACACATCATGTTGTATTTAAACCCAACTTTTACATTGGAGGACATTCTATCTAGAGTCAGATAGACCTGGCTTCTTCATTTGGAATACATAAGTAACCTTTTAAGGTTGGGTTTCCTCCTCTGTTATTTAATGGAAGTAATAGTCATGATTTTGTTCATCTGTAAGGCAGAATAGACATCCTAAAGGAATCACTGTTTTCTTCACTTAGGAAGTAGAACTCATCATTACCCTAATTAAATCAGAAAAAGGAAGCCTGGGTTTTACAGTAACCAAAGGCAATCAGAGTATTGGTTGTTATGTTCATGATGTCATTCAGGATCCAGCCAAAAGTGATGGAAGGCTAAAGCCTGGGGACCGGCTTATAAAGGTGAGACATTGCATGGAATGAACTTGTGCGAATGTGGCCAAAGAGCAAGCCAGGGCTAGAGAAGAAGGTTGAGTTAATATAACACTCTGTTTCTCTGTTTGGTTTGTTTTCCTTCTCCACCTCTTAAAAGCAAAGACCTTTATGTAGTTAACAGATCTAGGAATACTTAAAGTTATCTTTTTAATTTAGAAGTCCTTCTAATCTCAATTAAAGCATTAAACAAGCTATCTTGGGTTTCAGGGACAGAAAGTTTCTTAAATTACTATGAGGATAAATGTCCTATACTAGCAAAATAATGATGCCTTTTTAAGTATTTACGTTATTATTTCACTTGTAATTACTTGATTTCCACAGAACAGGGAATTACCAATAAATCAGAAACCATTCTTTATTGTGAATCTTTTACTGGCTAGTATATATTATATTTTTAAAAGTTGGGGGGATTACTGTATTTTCTTGGCATCTTCTCTGTTCCAAATATTATAATCCTACTTTTCCCCTTTTTCCTTTTGGTAGGTTAATGATACAGATGTTACAAACATGACTCACACAGATACGGTGAATCTGCTCCGAGCTGCACCCAAGACAGTCACATTAGTTCTTGGACGAGTTCTAGAGTTACCCAAGATGCCAGTGCTACCTCATTTGCTACCTGACATTATGTTAACATGCAACAAAGAGGAGTTAGGTAATGCAAATTTAAGCTGTCTGCAGTTGATTTTTCTTGGCTGGATTAAAAATAAGTACTCTTAAGGCTAAGGAAACAAATGTTTTTATTCCCTGAAGGTTTTTCCTTATCTGGAGGTCACGACAGCCTTCATCAAGTGGTGTATATTAGTGATATCAATCCGAGGTCAATTGCAGCAGTGGAGGGTAATCTCCAGCTATTAGACATCATCCACTGTGTGAATGGAGTCAGCACACAAAGCATGACCTTGGAAGAAGCTAAGAGAGCATTAGACATGTCACTTCCTGCAGTGGTGTTAAAAGCAACAAGGTACCACTCTGCAATTATTTGTGGGTTTTGCTTGTGTGTGCTTACACATTTCAGGCTATTGTTTTATGTTCTCTTAAAAAGATTGTTACTGTATTAATAGTAATTCACAGACTAAACTAGCAGGATTAGTTAAACAGACTTTCTGATAGACAATATATCCTAAGAGCACTTTAAATGAATTAGTGTTTGGATACGTGTTTGCAGTTATTAATAGGGTGGATACAACATTTGTCTCTTAGGATGGTTTCAGTTGCAAGTAACTAAAAATACACTCAACTTGGTTTTAAACAAGAAAGGGAATTTACAGCCTTACATGGCTAAAAAGATTATGGAGTCAACAGGTAAAATTTCATTAGGCCTCCGGCTCCATTTCTTTGCTGTTGCACTTATTCTCTACTCTGTGTATGAGTTTCCTTCATGACAGTCACATCTCTGTGTCAGCATTGTGCCTCACGCCTCCATACTGCACCATCCAGGGCAGTCTCCGATCAAAAGTCTCACCAGTCACTGTGGTAAAGCAAGGACTGTGTGCTGATTGTCTTAGACCCGAAATAAGGTCAGTCTCTGAATCGACACAAAAGGATATGAATATATTGATTGGCTAGGCCAGTCTTGGCCCATCCTCAGTGTTGGGACAGTTAGTCCTACCTAAACTTCATGAGTAACAGAGTTACCACATCCTACACCTCATAACAATCTCACATCACAAGAAATGCTAATAGCAACTTTTCTTTCACTTAAAAATGAAATAAATTGAAAAATGTATGTATGTTAGTTTCAAATTACTACAAATGTAGTGGCTTAAACAATAGAAGTTTATTGTCTTAATAGTTCTGGAACTCATAAATATGAAATGGGTCTCAGTGGGTAGAAAATCAAGGCAGAGCTGCATTCCTGCTGTAGGCCTGAGGAGATAATCCATTTCCTTGCCTTTTCTACCTTCTAGAGATTGCCCGTATTGTTCGACCCATGGCCCACCTCCATGCAAAGGCAGCAATCAGCATTCTGTTCTGTCCTCACATCTCCGCCTGGCTTACTGCCTCACTCTTTCATTTATAAGGAACTCTGTGATTACACTGCACCCAAGCAGATAATCCAGTATATCTCCTCATCTCTACATCTTTAATTCACTCACATCTGCAAAATCTCTTTTGCTTTGTAAGGTTCAATATTCACAGGCTCCAAGGGTTAGTATGTATACATGCAGGGGGAGGAGGGAAGGAGGGCCTTATTCTGCCTACCACAGTGTACATAAGTACACGCTTTCTAGACTACAGGCTTATACAAAGGGAAACTGCACATTTATATTTGTAATACATGGTGAATTTTACACAGTGTGTCTTTCCAAAATATAGGAACTATTAATTAAATCATTTGATAGTAAACTTATTTGCTCCTTCTAAACCTTTAAGTCAGTTTGTGTAAATTTTTCCTTGAATACACTTCTGACCAGATTTTCTAATATACTTCTAAAAATTAGATTTGGCATGAAGTTATTTTCATAGATATAGCTGAATGTTAATTAGTGGGGAAGAAAAGGGTTCAAACAACCTAAACATTTTTTTGGTGAAAATTAACATCTCTGTTAACCAGAGATCTAGCTGAAATTTTTTGCCCCAAAATCAGTAGAGAACCCTTTACCCTACCTTGGGAATTACTTTCTTTTTCTTTCTACTTTGATCGCTTCTGTGGTCACTAAAGATAGAGTAGTGATAGTCACAATTACTTCCGCCTTTGTTCTTCTCCCAGCTCTCTCTCTTTTTTTTTTTTTTTTTTTTTATTTTTATTTTTTTTTTTTAAATATATTTTATTGATTATGCTATTACAGTTGTCCTATTATCCCCCCTTCATTCCCCTCCACCCTGAACACCCTCTCCCACCCACATCCCCCCCCTTTACTTCAGTCCATGTGTCATACGTTCTTTGCTTCTACATTTCCCATACTATTCTTGCCCACTCCCAGCTCTCTCTCCACTGTTATATGTATCTGATGTCTTTAACATCCGCAGAGCAGCAATAATGGAGAGGTGTATATTTATGGTAATTATATGCATGTCAAGAACTGTAAAGGGTCTTTGATTTTTATGTTACTTGCAAGCTAGTAAGTTAGCCAGTTATTGTTTCCTGCATGCTAGTAGAAGATATGAAACTCCTGGATCAGAAATAAAATGTTTATCACAAATGGTATTGGTGTTAGTTCTGTATGTCCTCAAAGTCCCATGGAGATGACATATGTGGGCCCGGTGGATTCCTGAACATGCAATGGATTGTATGACAGGAGAGGAATACTTTAAGAGAGGCTGGGAACCTGACTCTTGCAAGGGTGTCCAACCCATGGCCTTCAGGCCACATGAGGCCCAAGATGGCAATGAATGTGACCCAACACAAAATCATAAATTGACTTAAAACCTTTTTTGCTCATCAGTTTTCATTAGTGTTTGTTTATTTAATGTGTGGCCTGAGACAGTTTTTCTTCCAGTGTGGCCCAGAGATACCAAAAGGTTGGACACCCCTTTTAGCATCTCTGGACCCTAGTATGGCATCCTGCTAGAAAGCATGCTTTTTGTTTGAGGAAAGAGGTTATAACGTCCCTCAGACTTGCTCACTACAATCATAGCCTTGAGAATTGGCCCAGATAAAAAGTGATCGTAGTCTTGCATTTCTGGGCTGCCCAGGAAGAATATGCAGGGATGCTTAGGGCCCATGGTGCAAGTTGCCTTTCCCATCACTGTATATGTTAGGCAACATCCCTTTTTTCTCAAGTATTAGCAACAGTAAGATTGCCTGCTAATCTGCTGTTTCCAAGGTGCTCTCTTTTTTACTGTTTTTCACATTGGGTGGTACTATTCTTCTGATGATCCCTTGAATATATATGTGTATATATATTCAGAGAGAGAGTCTAGATTTTCACTTTAAATAACTTAAAAGTGAAACACATATCAAGACCTTTAAGTTCATAAAACTTAGTGATCTGTGATTTCTAAGTTATCTTTGAACTATGACCTGAGTGACTAAGAAGCAAGTTATTAGATCATGAATATTACCAGTGTTTGAAATAAGAAGAGAAATAAAGTGGTATGTTAAACTGAAACCCAAAAAGAGACTATATAAAGAAATGATTCTTAATCTTTTTTGAATCAAGAATATCTCTTTTAAGAAAATACATAGATGAAGACTGATAAAAATTTTGTCTGAAGCTTTAGGATATGCCTTGAAACCCATCTAAAATAAAACTTCTGAGGCTAATTAACAGGTAGTCCAAAGGATATTAAAACAAACATCTTAAGTAATTTGCAGTTGTCTTTCATTTTTTTTACAACACAGAGATGGTCAGCCAGTGGTCCCAAGTTCCAGGAAGTATGCTGTTTCAACTCCAAAATCAACCAAAGCCAATGGTAAGGATACATTCATTTTATAACACAACTGGTTTTGGAGAGGTAACTATGTTTTTCTCAGAAGCAGGTATGGAGACTATCACTAAAAGTGTTTTTATTGCCTTTCCAAAGTGCTATGCAAGATCTCTATCTACCCTGTAAGGTTATAATGAGGCATAAATGCAATAATATATGTGAAAGGTCACATTGATTGTCACATAAAAATTTAATTAGACAGTTACTTAATTTCTTGTCTATTGGGCACTGTTCTAGGCATTGTGAATATGGCAGTGAGTACACAAAGTATCTGTCTTACATTTTAGCATAATAATGTAGATTGTAGTATTAGTAGTTGTGGCATATAGTTGTGTAGTAGTTGTTATTATCCTCCTTTTATAGAAGGGGAAACTGAGGCACAGAGATGTTCACAGAGTTAATAAATAGTAGAGCCAAAATTCAAACCTAGGATATCTGACTTCATGATCTCATTTACGTAATCAAGCTCAGTAATTGTAACTTTTTTAAAAAGACCTTATTTATTTATTTTTAGAGAGAGTGGAAGGGAGGGCGAAAGAGAGAAACATTGAATGGTTGCCTCTCTCACGCCCCCAGCCAGGGACCTGGCCAGCAATCCAGGCATGTGTCCTGACCAGGAATCTAACCAACTTCTTTGCCCTTTGCCAAATGATGCCCAACCCACCGAGCCACGGTGGTCAGGATTGTAACTTTAACTTTTAATGCTAGTGTTAGCGTTAGTGTAATAAGAATGTTAAGCACAGGGAAAAGTGATTGAAATTAGTGTACTTGAAATGCAAATTCAGTACTTCACACATAACTAAACTTTTAGGTTATTGGATATAGTATCTAATTTCTTTATGAATTCTGAAAAATCATATAGTATCAATAATAACTCTCATAATGAGGGGAATGTAAAATGGTGGAAAACATTTTGACAGCTTCTTAAAAATTTAAACATACACCTACCACATGATTCAGCAGCCATTTCACTCCTATTTGTTCACTCAAGAGAAAGGAAAGCATTTATTCCTACACAAAAACCTGTACAGGAATGTTTCTAGCAGCTTTCTTTGTAATAGCCAGAATTGGAAACCACTCAAATGTTGAATGAATAAACCAATTGTAATATATCCAAACAACAGAATACTATTAAGCAATGAAAATGAACGTTCTGTTTTATACACACAGCAACATAATTAAAATAAACTCAAATAAGTCTGCTGAGTGAAAGAAGCCAGACAAAAAAGAATTCATACTGTGTTATGGTTTATTTAAAATTATGGAAAATGTAGCCATGGCTGGTGTAGCTCAGTGGATTGAGTGTGGGCCTGGGAACCAAAGAGTCGCTGGCTGATTTGATTCCCAGTCAGGGTACATACCTGGGTTGTGGGGCAGGGTCTCAGTAGGAGGCACGTGAGAGGCAACCACACATTGATATTTCTTTCCATCGCTTTCTCCTTCCCTTTTCCTCTCTAAAAATAAATAAATAAAATATTTGTTTAAAAAAAGAAAATGCAAATTAATCCTTAGTAACAGAAAGCATATCAGTGGTTGCCTGGAGAAATGAGGGGGAGAGGGCAGTTCAGGGAACAGAAGGGAGCAATTACAAATAATAAACTATTGTATTTTATACTATTTTAATATGATTATTTTGAACCAGTGATTTATTATTATTTTTTCATTATTTTCCCTAGAAGTTTAATAACATACTATATCTCCTGGAAGTAATAATAAAAGGCATTCTTGGGCTCTTTGTAACATCATACACAAAGTTACAGAACTTTATCCCTTACCTGTATTCCCTCTTTTCTTTCTTTTTAACTTTTCCAAACTTAACTATATCTTTCAAAATGTCTTGAAAATATAATTTAATGTGCCAAATTATTTTTAAATATAACTTTAATTGTAAGAGAAACATAATCTTATTTTAATATATCCATTGAATTTGTGTGCTGACAGACAGCTAAGAGTTCAAATTAACATTTGGTTTAGACACATATTAAAAGTCCTATTCAGTTATATCCAAAACTTATTTTACTGTGTTAAATTGATAGTCTAAAAGGCTTGGTGTCTTCTCTTAAATAATCATGAACTAGTTTATCACCTATGATATGTCTCCCACTTGGTTGGAATAATTCACATTCCATACCTCACACTAGAACAATTCAGCCTGAACTAGGCTTTTATACAAACTAATTTTTTTAAGAAACTGACATTTTTCTTGGAAAAATCCTTTTCTAATATTTGATTCCATCTAGTTGATTTTAAATGACTTTGTGACTTGACCTCTTTTAATGTGCTAATAAAAATAAGCACGTACAGATGTGTGGGTTTTCTCTCATCGTTGTGATATTCCTGCTGTGCTTCTGACTGGCTCGTCCCTTTCTTTCTCTGTTGTCCCTTTGAGGTCACCACACTTCGGAGCCTTGTGGCAAACCCGCCCTCTCTCCTAATAATTCCTTCTCCAAGGTAAGTAAAGGCTGCCTTCTTCATGTCCTACTTCCTTATCTAAATACAAGTTTGTTTGTGTCTGAACCAGACTGATTTCGCATTTAAATATTCACCTTCTTTAGAAACATATATCTATCATAGGAATATATTTCAGTGAACTAATAGGCCTTTTTCAGTAAAGGTCACATCATCAAGGCCCACTCAAATAACCCTACTTCATTTGTACATACTTGGCTTCTAAATAAGCTAATTACTTAAGTTGATGGTTTTAGTGCTGGGATTTTCTTCATTCACATGCACAATTCTTTTGGTTATCTTAAATACCTGGAAGAGAAGGATGTAATTAAGAGTGAAATTGGTCCTTTGGGTTAATGGTGACCAGCAGTGACTATTAAATGACAAATCTCTGGGGCAAGTGAAGAAAAACAGTAGTGGCAAAAGAAGTAGGCTTACTTGATTCTTGAAAGACATAGAAATACTTTACCAATAATAAAATGAAAGTGCCTAAATCATTTAAGATCAGCACAGAGAAACCTGGTGGTGCTTTAACAGAACTAGTTTTTCCCACCACTGTTTATGCCCTCTTCACCTCCACCCGCACCCCTTCCCTCCACAATCATTAATAAAACTATTTTATCACAAACCTAAATTCCACTTCAGGCTCTCTCTCTAAGGCTACATGTATGTGCATTTGTTTAGCTAATATTTTGTTGAATAATTTTCTTTTGGCATGTAATGTGCATTGTAAAATAATCATGGCTGGATCTTTATTTTTTGTGTGAGATTGTTTAATCCCACACACATGCCATACAGTTTTCTGAGCCACATTATTTGAATGTCTTCCCATGTAAAATCCACAGCTGAGGCATTACTCTCCTAGTAATCTGAAAATCTTATCATTCCACAAAATTTCTGGATATGAACTGGAATGAGCGGAGGAGAAAATAAATTTAGTTTAGTGTCCAGAAGCCCAAAATTCTATGCCTTTATCTCACTGTATTATCTCAAATTTGTGACATGGTTTAGCAATGCCTGAGAAGGCAGTGCAGCAGAAGAGGTGTTAGACAGAAATGATTGAACACAACAATAAAAATTTCTTGGTATTTGTATGTTTGTGGATTGAATATAGCAATACTCTCTGTTTTCTGTTTATTCACAAGGCCTTCAATATCATATAGCTGAAGCAACTGGATTTTTGTGTATTTTGAGTGTTAGTCATGCTGTATAGTGCTTACTTTCTTTTTAAATATCAGCACGTTGTTTATAGGGAGAAGGGTGTAGTTTCTATTTAAATTAACATAAAATCCTAGAAACTATGACTTTTGTTGTTCAGAGCTACAAACACTTTTTGTTGGAGTTAAAGTGTTCCAGGAAGTTGCTCAAACAATATTCTGCCCTTGAATACTAATGAATTTCATAGTACAGACGTACTATGAATTTCTCATAAATATTGGGATTTCACAATCCAGTGAAACTTTTTGACATCATGTGACCACTATTTATGGAGAAATAATTCAGTTGCATCTATCATCTCTACTTTTTATCTTAATAAAAAGTAGTCTTCAGAGCAAACACGTTTATTTGCATAAAATTATTGTAATTCTAATTATTTAACTTTGCATTTTTGCTGAGTCATTCTTTTTCAGTAGGCTATTCACCATCAGGTGCTTCATAATTTATCCTTTAATTAGAAAGTTGTATTTTATTTTTATTATGAATAATTATTGTACTTTATAGTTATGAGTCCATTGTTATTTTTCTTAAATTGAGATAAGATTTAGACTATATTTGAAAATCTTTATACCTACCAGTTGATTAGATCTCCAAACTGGGATTTATAACCATGTAATAGCTTCACTATTACTATGAAAAGGCTGATTTTTCCCCCTTTCCTTCAACTTCAGACTTTTCTAAAAAGTTCTTTGAAAGACAAGTCCCATAAAATAGGCCTCAGAAAAGAGCTTTCTGCAGTGAAATAAGTCTAGGAAATACTCTATAGTAGATTTCTCTTTTGGAAACTCAGAATTTATATTAATAAGCATTATAAGAATTCTTAGAACAAAAATATTGATGTAGTGTTTAATCTAGGGTGTTTAGACATACTTGATGATAGGAAGTTCCATCCCCTTTGCACATCTTATTGCACTGGGATTTTCTAAAAACACTTCTAAGGTTGAGAGATACAAAATGGATTTTGTACTAAGAAAGGTGGGGAGAAGGACATTGAGGGGCAATGTACAGTCCCTCCCTAACGTTGGAAGTTAATAAAATAGTAAACTAATGATTTGCTTTGGTTTTATCCTTTAGGTTAATGGGGAAGAAATAATTGAAATTTTGTACCCTGAAGAAAAATGTTCTACTTATCAGATGAAGGGATCAACAAATTTGATTCTGTCCAAAGGTAGTTTTCCAAATCAGTCATCCAGTTTCTCTACATGCCCTAATTATTCAGGTAATAAAGAAATATTAGCTATCTCTCTTATTTGCCTTACATATTCCTATAGTTGATTTTATTTATATTTTTTTAGATTTTATTTATTTATTTTTAGACTGATAGGAAGGGAGGGTGAGATGGAGAGAAACGTCGTTGCTTCTTGCACACCTTCAACCAGGGACCCAGCCTGCAACCAGGCACGTTCCCTCACCAGGAATCGAACCACTGACCTTTTGGTTTTCAGGCCTGTACTCAATCCACTGAGTCACACCAGCCAGGACCGTATAGTTGGTTTTAAAAGGAAAGATTGTTATTCAAAGAAATAAAAGAGCAATGTAAAATTAATTATTGTTAACTACATTACTGTACAGATGTGCAGGATTCATTCTCATCTCTTAAGATTAAAACTATTTTAAATGATTAAAAAGGTAGCTGTTTGATAGCGTTTCTTATATTTTTTAAAGGATCAATTTATAGGCCACCCAATATTTAGACATTTTTTTCTTAGGACATTTGGGCTGCTTATCATATCCTTAATCTTTGCAACATAATTTGCCTTTCTTTCATGAATTAATAATGTGAGATTAATTTAGGAATATAAGCATCAAGTTACTAGTGTCTCATAAAAAGGTGTATCACAGACACTGATTTCAGTTTATTCTTTGTAAGTTGCAGTGAGCGGTCTTTTGTCAGAGCAACCAGAGTAGTTCTAGAACTGAAAATGACTAGGCTCCATTAGTGTGAACTACTTGTCAAGTCAAGGCTACTTTTCAAAGTGGATGCTTAACATTTCAAAGACCTGGTATATTCTATTCGAAACATTGTCTTTTTCTTATACCAATATTTTAAAAGTAAAACCCCATGTAAATTACTGTTTTTCAAGAATCTGATGTACAAGAAGATGATATTTATGATGACCCTCAAGAAGCTGAAGTTATCCAGTCTCTGCTGGATGTTGTGGATGAGGAAGCCCAGAATCTTTTAAACCAAAATAATGCAGCAGGAGGTGCCTGTGTTCCAGGTAGATGAGCAGAAGGAATAAGTTGGTACACTAAGGAGCACAAGAAGCCCTCTAGGGAACATTTTAACTCCTCTTGGCTTCTTTATTTCTCTCCCAGGTACACTAAAAACCAACGGAAAGTTACCTGAAGAGAAAGCAGAAGATACAGATTGTGATGGGTCACCTTTACCTGAAGATTTTACAGAGGTAAGGATAATACCTAGGTAGATAAAGACTGTAAGATGTTACATCTTGGTAGAATTATCCTCTTACTTTAAAACTTGCTTTCTCTGCTGAGGCCTTGCTTCTCCCTATCTCCCAATTGCCCTTTTCAACATGAAATAAAGATAATATACTGATGGTTGCTTAGTAACTTCAGTAAGAATTAGAAATTATGTCATTTACTTATTTTGGAGGAAAAACTTGCCTTTAAATCTTTTAACTTTTTTTTTGGTGAAATTTTCCATTCAAGAAAAAAGGTGTCAGAAAACCCCTAATTTTTTTGGTATGTCATTATTTTTACATCAAATAAAAGTTGAGAATTCCAGGATCCCATTCCAGTTAATATTAATGTAGGTACCTAGGTAGAAAACTTGGTTTTGATCTTTGAATGCTCCCTCCTGCCCCTCATGGATCCTTGGTCTTAATTACCATGGGAACATCTAATTCTTCCAATTACACTATGGCTTTTGTTATGATTACTTTGAGGTTTCAGTTGAGACTTGTTTAAAAAAGCTGGGACAGCTGACTTGTTCATAATACATTGGAATAGTTGGGTCCAAACTTCTAAGAATAAACTACAAAAATTGGTGCTCAATATATATTATTAAAAATTAGTTGGAATTTTAAAAAAATGAAGTGACATCGTCTGAGATTATTGCCTGTTATTATTGCCTGTTTTGCTGAAACATTATATTTAGGGTAAAATGAAGGTTAATTTCATTTGTTACATTTAAGAATTGTCCTATCCCAGTGAAATAATCATTACTCAAGTTTCCTCAAATCAGAGAGAGGGAGAAAGAGAGAAGAAGCAGTTTTCAAAAACATATAATAGACTTTTCAACTTCTTACATAAGACTTTAAGACCAGATTTTCTGGGACATTGAGATGAGAAAAAGCGTGATATAGTAGGTAAATTATATGTAAAACTGCTCAAACTAGGCATCATTCTATTTATATGAATCTGATATTGCTCAATATTCTAGGATAATTTCCCTTATTCTTCTTACTCTTCCTACTGAACATCTTCAAAATGGTCAAAAGTAAGTCAGTTTGGATTCTTACAATAGTTACCATGCATGTACCCATACACAATCATACACACATGATCATTAAACACTTAATGATTAAGTTCATTAAACACTTATAAATAATTAATGTGTGTAAATACACGAAAACTTGTACTTGTTGAGTATGTATTTCTTAGTCTGAAAAAATTACATAAATATTGAATATCTCAAAATGTATCATACTTTAGTGATTTTACTTGAGATGTTATTTCATACTCTAAGAATATTATTATAGCAACAAACCCTTTTCAGAAAATAGGTTTCTGAACATTTTAAATTATACTAACTTTAATTATATTTTTCTAATATTAAAAGTGTCCCTTAAAATGTATGTGCTGAAGCCTCTTTTAACTAAGAGAACAAATAAAAATCTTTAATCTCCATTTCAAAAATGTCATATCCAGTCTTTCCTTTAAAAAAAAACCTTGTCAACATAATATAGATTCTCATTTATAATGTGCTATAGTGACAAGTTTATATCAGAAACTTTTATTCAAGTTGCTTTTTATTTTAATATGAAAATACTGTATCATTGTAAAAAGATTTCAAATAGAATCATCTAAAAGTGCATGTTTCTTTTTTTTACCCACTCCTCATCTTCATGTGAGGTAGCTATTATTAAAATTTTGGGTTTTACCCATTCATTATGCATATGAAAACATAGATATTTACAAACATATGAGATTTTTTAAAATATAAACTGTAATACACGGTTCTAAACTTGGTTCTCGCTTTACAATTATTATCCTCTTTCCACATGACTACATAACAGTTTGCTGCATAATCCTGGCCTGGCAGCTTAGTTGGAGCGTCATCCCATGCAATAAAGGGTCGTGGGTTCAATTCCCTGTCAGAACACATGCCTAGGTTGAGGGTTTGATCTTCTTTTGGGGTGCATAAGGGAGGCAACTGACCAGTGTTTCTCTCTCACATTGATGTTTGTTTCTCTAATCAATAAAAACATATCCTCAGGTGAGGATTTTAAAAAATCCTCTTTCTCCATATTTCTTTAAAAAAAATCTGCCTCTTAATTTCTAGTGCCTTCGCAGTATTCTTTTGCACAGATACATCTTTGTTTATTAAATTAGCTCTTAATGATTTTAAATTTACTGTATAAAACAACAGTATAATAAAGATTCCTGTTTATATGTCAACTCTCAGGATTCACAATACAAAATTAATTTTACAAAATTTAAATTACTTATATGCTGTGATGGTTTCCCCACAGACCCCAACAGTTCCTACTTTCCAACATTTGTCACCACCGCTGCCCCCAGCCCTGGCATTTTAAAGGTTTTGTTCTTTGTCTGGTTTCTCCAGGCATTTGGTTTTGAAGTCTGTCCTATTCTGTTTGGGCTATATAACAAAATACCATAAATTGGGTGGCTTACAAAACAGAAACTTATTTTCTCACAGTTCGAGACTGGAAATACAAGATCAAGGTGCCAGCAGGGTTGGTGTCTCATGAGCCCTCTCTCTTTGGCTTGGAGATGGCCGCCTTCTCGCCACGACCTCACAGGGCCATTACTCTGTGCGCTCCTGGTGTCTCTTCTTCTACTTAGATGAAACGAGTCCCTTTGGCTTAGAGCACCATTTAGCCTTATTAACTCCATAAAGGCACTCTCTCCACATGTGGTTACATAGGGGGTTAGGTCTTTGGCCTATGGACTTTGGGAGGACACATTTCAGTCGATAACACAGTCTTTGCCTTAACCAGTTATAAAATATAATTAAAGAAAATTTCATTCAAAATAGTTACAAAACAAATTAAAGCTCTAGGCATAAATTAAACAAAAGTGTACATGATCTATATTAGGAAAACTTTAAAACTCCACAAAGAAGCATAAAAGAAGTATTAAAGAAAATCAGTCCTTGTTCTTTAATAGAAAAACCCAAAATTTAAATTCTTTCTAGATTCACCCATTAATTAAATATGATCCCATAAAGTGTTTTGACTTTTTTTTTATTAGAAGCAGGGATGGCTTGTTAAAATGATTCTAAAGTTCACATGCAAGAGCTGGGAAGTAAAACTATCCAGGACAAATTTAAAACTTAAGTTTTGTGGAAAGAGCATAGTCCTTCCAGTTATTTGGAAGTGTTCATAAATTGTCCTGCCATCAAAGTACAGGGAGATCCCACAGATTTGTGCCTTGAGAAATCAAGATGTTTAAGACCAAATATTTTGGGCCAGACTACCCTTAAAAATAATAAATTAGAACTCGCATAGATGGGACTTCTGCTTTAAAAGAGATTTTGACTAATGGTAAGCAAACAAAGAAAGTAAACCAATTCAGGAAAGGAGAAAACAAAGTACTGAGATAAATCATGATAAGGTTCCATTTGTATCAAACTCTAACTTATTAAAATCACTACAGAAATTATTCTCAGAACCAGACAAATTAAAAAGAGACAAATATGAGTAATCTTCATAGTTGAAAGGAAGACTGTGCCAATGTTCTGAAAAAGTGTGCTGTTTCACCTTCTATGTTTACAATATTGCCTACATTTGAGTAGTTTTAGTTCTTAGAACTTCTGAAAATATTCAGTTTTTTTATAAGTGTGCCACTTTGGGATTACCCTAAACGAATTGTAGATTATATACTAAATTGTTTCTTAACAGTATATTCTGCAACCCTAAAGTTTATCAGGTGCCAAAAGTTAAGCTGCTAACCATTAGTATTATAAAGAGTATAGATTTAATTTACCATCCAGGAAATTAAATCCTGGCAAGTACGGTATTACATGGTATCCTGAAAACTAAGCCTTTAGAGATAGGCAGGGATAAGTTCATGAAGTGACTTATAGGTCATGCCAAGGAATTTAGTCTTTCCACATCTCTTGGCAGATGTCTTTCCTGAGAGAGGTAGAAGCACCTTACCCTGAAGCCAGGAGAGCTAGAATAAAGAGAAGAAAGGCATGTCCACCAAAGACATGACATCATTGTGCTGAAATTCATCAATACACTTCTAATTCTAGTTAGTCTAAAAACATGTTTTTAATTTTTTAATCAAAAATCAAAACTAAACTGTCAGTGGCTTCCCATCAGCTGTAAGATAATCATGCTTGATGTAGGATCCAGGCAAGGCAGGCTTCTTGGGTGTCCAACCAATGCAGTCACACAGAGCCCTGTGCTAAGAAGAACTCCACACTAATTTAAAAAACAATGCTATGCCATTACCATCTTCAAATTCTTTTGCTTTTTAATTTTATTTTAATCATGGTTCAAGTACAGTTTTCTGTCCTTTAGTCACATCCCAGCCCACCCAACCATCCCTCCTCTCTTCCCTCCCATTTCCACCCCCCCCTAGTTTTTGGCCATGTGTCTTTATACTTGTTCCTGTATACCCATCCCCTTTTCCCCTGAAATTTCCCTTCCCTCTCTCCTCTGATCACTGTCAGCCTGTTCTCTATTTCAGTGTCTTAGGTTATATTTTGCTTGTTTGTTTTGTTGCTCAGGTTCCTACCATCTTCAAATTCTTAATAATTTTTCACAAGAGATATCATTTGGCACTGGGCACTACAAATAATGTAGCTGTCCTGGATCTAGGAGATATCGCCTCTCCTGTTTAAGTTGCTGGATGACGAAGTAACCTTAGAATGGGTTGGCTGTAATAAAAATTTTAATTTTTTTAAGTATAATTTATTGATAATGCTATTACAGTTGTCCCAATTTTTTCCCTCTTTGCCCCGCTCCGCCCAGTACCCCCTTCTCTCCAGCATTCCCTTCCCTTTAGCTCATGTCCATAGGTTATGCATGTAAGTTCTCGGGCTTCTCCATTTCCTCTGCTGTTCCTAACTTCCCACTGTCTATTTTGTTCTTACCATTTATGCTTCTTAATCCCTGCACCATAACCCCATTCTCCCCTTTCCCCCTCCCAGCTGATAATCCTCCAGACGATGTCCATATCTATGATTCTGTTCCTATTCTGGTTGTTTGCTTAGGGATTTTTTGGGGGGGTGGGGTTGGGGGGCTTGGGGATTTATTTTTTTAGATTCAGCTGTTGATAGTTGTGAATTTGTTGCTTTTTTAATGTTCAGGGGTTTGATCTTCTTCTCTTTCTTAAATAAGTCCCTTTAACATTTCATATAATAAGGGCTTGGTGATGATGAACTCCTTTAACTTTACCTTGTCTGGGAAGCACTTTATCTGCCCTTCCATTCTAAGTGATAGCTTTGCAGGATAGAGTAATCTTGGTTGTAGGTCCTTGATTTTTATCATTTTGAAGACTTCTTGCTAGTCCCTTCTTGCCTGCAAAGTTTCTTTTGGGATACCTGCTGAGCATCTTATGGAAACTCCTTTGCAGATAACTCTGCTTTTCTCTTGCTGCTCTTCAGATTCTCTCTTTATCTTTAACTTTTGGCATTTTAATTATGTATCTTGGTATGTTCCTCTTTGGGTCCAACTTGTTTAGGACACTCTGTGCTTTCTGAACTTGTATGTCTATTTCCTTCACCAAACTAGGGAAATTCTCCCTCATTATTTTTTTACAATAAATTTTCAATTTCTTGCTCTTCCTCTTCTCCTTCCAGCATCCCTGTGATTTGGATGTTAGCGTGTTTGGACATGTCCCAAAGTTTCCTAAGCCTATCCTTATTTTTTTGAATACTTGTTTCTGCTTTTTGTTCTGGTTGAATATTTATCTCTTCCTTATGTTCCTTATGTTTGAATCTGGCTTCCTTCCCTTCTCCGTTGATTTCCTGTGAATTATTCTTTATTTCACTTAGTGTGACCATCATTTCTTCCTTTTTTTTTTTTTTTTGCCATACTCAAGGATTTCCCTACGCATCCTGATAACCAATGTTTTGACCTCTGCATTTGATTGGTTGACTGTCTCCATTTTGCTTAGTTTTTTTTCTGGAGTTTTGTTCTGTTCTTTTATTTGGGCCACATTTCTTTGTCTCCTCAATTTAGCAGCCTCCCTGTGTTTGTTTCTGTGTATTAGGTAGAACTGCTTTTACATAGGTCTTAGTAGCGCGACCTGTCTAGAAAAGGTACTTGTAAACTGTGCAGGGTAGAGTCTCCAATAATTTCCAGGGTGGGGCAACGCACTTCACCACTTTGTGGCTGTGTGGGGAGGGTTTGGAGAGGGGACAATATTGCCTCCTGGCTTCTGGCTGTTTGCATAGGGCTTGCCTGGTTTCCAGTCACTTCACCCGCTTCCCGTGTGCTACTGATGCCCTTCCAGCTGCTGCCACAATGGTGAATCCCAGAGTAGGAAGGTTTGCATATGTTCTAAGATTGTGCTCACCCTTTAAGCAGTGAAAATCTGGCAATTTCTTCCTCCACCCCAATCCCCACTGGTTTTTACAGGCAAAGGTAACAGGTATCTACCTTCCCAGTACTAGAACCCTGGGCTGTGCGGTCTGGCCTGGGCCCGGGATCACATGCTCCCAAGGTAGCCCTGCCATTCATTTAGCTACTACCTATCCACACCACACCTCCTCTCTGCCCATCTCTACGACTCCACCCCTCTTGTCCTTCTGGATGAATGTGTCTTCTTTAAATCCTTAATTGTGGGACTTCCATTAAGCTCAATTTTCTGACAATTCTGGGTGTTACTAGTTTTGAGATATGGTTGTAATTCTTTCTATGGTTGCATGAGGAGGTGAAGCGTGTTTACATATGCCTCCATCTTGACCAGAAGTCTAAAGATTTTAAATCTTTTCCTTGGGGCAACACTACAGCTGCCTACTCTTCCAAGAGCTGGTAATCCATAATGAGAAGAGAAACTGAAGGTCAGTCTTCTCAACACAACCCTACCCTCAGCATATGCACACGAACTTTACAAAAACAGTGGGAAATTACTTAATACAAGTATCACTGTATTTTTTAATTGGTCTTTATCTCACCACCTTAATGTTAATAATAGCACTTGACTCTTACAAAAGACTTTATACTTTTCAAATTCATTGCACACATAGTTGATTCTTAGGCCAGGATTACAATGGAGAATGAGAAATTAAAATGACTTCACTTGAGGAAAAAATTTGAACCCAGACAAAAATGATCAACTTTTAGAAACAGGTAAAGTCTAAGAAGTTTGTTTTAGTTGTCAGTGGATAAAAACAAACTTTTTTCCTTAGAAGTTCTGCATTTCACTCAAATGAATTGAAATTTATATCAGAATAACTTAACTATAGGTACTTTTTAGCTCTACAAAGTCTATCACTAAAGGGTCTTCTTAAAGGTTTGTAATGTTTTTATTAACTCAGACAACCTCCTGTGTCTCGGGTATAAGTATATGTGGGCATACAGTGGTAAACAGACATGATTCCTGCCCTCATGGAGCCTACAGTCTAATGAAGAAGGAGAGAATGATCAAAAAAACATAAACAAATACAGAATTACAAGTTGTGATAAGGTCTATGGTCTATGAAGTTTTTTTTTTAACTGCTACAAAAGAGCGCAAGGAGACCTACCTTAGACTGGGTGCTTAGGGAACAGTCTCAGAAGGCAAAGGCACTTATATTGAATAAAGAAAGAGTACCTTCCATAGGAAGAACTTTGTGGTAAAAGGAGATGAGTGAGTTTGAAGAACTAAAAGAAAGACCTGTGGGTTTGAAGCCTAGTAAGTGAAAGAGAAAAAAGTACAACCAGATTGAATGGCAGAGGTAGACAGGGTCCAGGTAATTCAGGGTCTTGAAATGAATTTTTCCTTCGTTATGATAATTTGTCCTGATAAAGGTTGAAATGTAAGATGTCTTATCCATGTAAGAAAGCAACATCTTCCACTTGAATCAAACTGCTCCTTAGTATTTGGGTCTCAGAGACACCATACTCAATTATAGTACAAACTGACTGACCCTTTCCCCCTATGGAGGGGCCCCACACTGTACTAACAAAAGGGCAGGACAATTTAACACTTTGTGATGCAGACCCCGGCCCGCAGTGTCCGAGTCATTATGGATGAAATGAGACATTCACATGGACTACCGAGTCTGGTGGAAGAAAAGGGACAGCATGACTTTTCTCTCAAGGGGAGCAAAAGCTGTGGCCTCTGCCATGACAGGCCTTTATTTCTATCTCTGGGCCCATTACATGATGGTCCTCCTTTGCTATGCACAGGTTCGCTTTACGTGGTTACCTTTTACAGAAAACAAAGGAGCCAACGCTGCTGATCAACATCACAGAAGAGGGATATTTGCAAATGAAAAGGCAAAAGTGGTTGAACCAGTTACACTCATCCTTGGAAGGTTTAGCATGGATTTTAGGAAGTTACTTTGCAGTAAATGTCCTCAATTCAGGGTGATGGAGTTTTAGCAAAAAGCAAGACTCAAAGCAGCCTAGGCACATTGCAGGCCTGATTCCCTACAGGAGAACCTATCCGTGGGCGTGGGTCCTGTGCATCTCCAAGTGGGAGCTGGGCCCACGCCACACAGAACGGTCTCCTACACTTTGAAAATTACCAAGATATTTCTGGAGAGCCCATTTTTCAGATTTTGAAATTGAAGTAGTATAAAGACATACACCAAATGTGTATATCTCAATAATCATTAGATTTTCATCTTGCTTTCTCCTTACCATTAATATCCTTTATAAGACATGGAAGGCCAAGATGAGTGTGAAGGTGAATAAGCAGAACTTCCAGCAAAATCTCTTGGGTCACTGGCAATGCCTCAGCAGTTTGGCATGTATTAATTGAATGTCATATGTGACTTTGTAATATGAAGATCAATAATAACGGTACATACAGGAAATAATTAACAGGAAAAAATTTGAACATGAGATTATTTTGTTTTTTAGATTTTTACAATGGACTGATTTTGTTTTATTTCTCTTTAATGTAGTCTACCAAAATGAATGGCTGTGAAGAATATTGTGAAGAAAAAGTAAAAACTGAACGGTAAGAAAAATAATTGTTTCAGTATTTATAATAATTCCATTCTTATTTTAGACATGCTCTGAAGATTTCCTTTTAGATATTGATTTTAAAAATAATTTGTTCTTTTCCAACAAAATGAGAATTGTTGCATAAATTATGGAACTATGGCTGAATATGAAGAATGTTTTAAAAATATTGTTACAAGGAGGTTCTAGTGACATGTGACAATATGTTATAACATTTCTTCAAAAAACAATTATTTTCTTGAGCATGTGAAAAAATGGAAAAAAGGTCTAAGAGGAAATGTGCCAACAATGTTGATATTGATTATCTTCTCTGGTAGGATTATATATAACTTGTTTTTCTGTTTTTGCATTTCTCTACACTTTATAAATTTGTTTCTTTAATAAGAAAATGAAACCAAAGAAGGAACATTTAAAAACTCCACTAATTTTTTCTTTTTGAAAACAATTTCTAATATAAAATAAGATTTTTTGTAATACTAAATGATGGATCAAAGGAAGTTGTATATGAGGGGTGACCCCCAAAAGACAGAATTAATTTATAAAAAATTGTATGTTTATTCTTACATGTTAAAACTTCAGTCACCTTCAAAGTACTCTCCATTTGATGTAATATACTATCGAGATTTTTTTCCACTGCTCAAAAGTTTTTGAACTCATCAATTTTGATGCCTTTTAGTGCTTCTGCCATGTTTTGTTTCACCTCTTTCACATCAAAAAGTTTTTTTAAATATATTTTATTGATTATGCAATTACATTTGTCCCATCTTCCCCCCTTCACTCCCCTCCACCCTGCACACCCCCTCCCACCCACATTCCCCTGCTTTAGTTTATGTCCATGGGTCGTACATATAAGTTCTTTGGCTTCTACATTTCCTATACTTTTCTTACCCTCCCCCCATCTATTTTCTACCTACTATCTATGCTACTTATTCTCTGTGCCTTTTCCCCCACTCTCCCCGTCCCACTCCCCTGTTGCTAACCTTCCACGTGATCTCTATCTCTGTGGTTCTGTTCCTGTTCTAATTGTTTGCTTAGTTTGTTTTTGGTTTGTTTTAGATGTGGTTGTTAATAATTGTGAGTTTGCTGTCATTTTACTATACACGTTTTTCATCTTGTTTTTCTTAGATAAGTCTCTTTAACATTTCATGTAATAAGGGCTTGGTGATGATGAACTCCTTTAACTTGACCTTATCTGAGAAGAAGCACTTTATCTGCGCTTCCATTCTAAATGAAAGCTTTGCTGGATAGAGCAATCATGGATGTAGGTCCTTGCCTTTCATGACTTGGAATACTTCTTTGTAGCCCCTTCTTGCCTATCAGGTCTCTTTTGAGAAATCAGCTGACAGCCTGTTGGGAACTCCTTTGTAGGTTACTATCCCCTTATCTCTTGCTGCTTCTAGGATTCTCTTCTTCATTTTAATCTTGGGTAATGTAATCGTGATGTACCTTGGTGTGTTCCTCTTTGGGTCCAACTTCTTTGGGACTCTCTGAGCTTCCTGGACTTCCTGGAAGTCTATTTCCTTTGCCAGATTGGGGAAGTTCTCCTTCATTATTTGTTCACATAACTTTGCTACTTGTTGCTCTTCCTCTTCTCCTTCTGGTACCCCTATAATTCGG
>CM052538.1:91081132-91123080 GCA_028533065.1 Trachops cirrhosus | reverse complement strand
GGTTGTGATGCTGTATGTAGGGAAGGGGTCCGTGAGGGAACAATGGTGCTTACTCCACTCTCTGCCAGAATTCAGTCCCTTCCCCCGACCCACAAGCAAAGTGGGCCCTTCTGGTGCTGATTCCTGGGTGGATGAGCTTGTGTACACTCTTGGACCCTGTGGGTCTCTCCAACAAACTCTCCTGTGAGGCTGGGAGTCTCTACGGGCACCGCAATGCCCACAGGTGTTTTCAATTGGTGTTTTGAGGCTTTATTTCCCCACACTGGGACCCTGGGTTGTACAGTCTGTCTCTCTCCCCAGTTTCACCTGCTTTATCTGTGCACAAATATGGGACCGCCGGTCCGCCAGCTGCCTTGTATGCCAGGCCCCTCCACAATCCGCCCCCTCGCTGGGTCTGCCAGCCACCACTTTTTTTTGCCGTGACCTCTTTCCACCCTGGCCACCCGATTCCGCCCCTCCTACTGGTCTGGATGAATGTGTCTACTTTATCTCCTTGGTTGTTGGACTTCCATACAGTTCAATTTTCTGCCCGTACTCGTTTTTTGTTTCTAAATTTTTGTCCTTGTATTGGTTGTGCGAGGAGGTACAGTGTATCTACCTACACCTCCATCTTGGCTGGAAGTCAAAATTTTTTCTTTGAGGGGCTTAGTTATCTAGTTGCTTGGGGCCAGATCAGGTGAATAGGGAGGGTGGGGCATAGAACATGCCTATTTTTGTACAAAAACTATTGAACACTTGGTGCAATGTGGGCAGGTACACTCATAAATCACTCTTCATGAAAAAGTGTTGAAAGAGTCTTCAAAAAAAAAATCACTGAAGCCCTGCCCAAATTCACTGAAATTCACTGAAAAAATTCAGCACAGCCTCTCACAACACCAGCTGGTACACTGACGCAAGTGGATTCCTAGAACACTGACCTAGTGGGGGAAGCCTGTGCTACGAGGGGCCCAGCCTCCAGATCATAATTCCGGTTTTTAGGGGGGTTCTCTCATCCTTTTTAGCTTTGCAGAAGGTGACAGCCAGAGCCACATCGAGCATGTTTTGCAACCAGTAGGACAATGAAGTCACCGTTTGAATCCTTCAGGGCAGAATTCATCAGTAAATTGAATATGCAGTGGAAGCTGTTGCACAAGGTTCATCCATAGTTTGTCTGAAATCAAAAACCCATGCAGTGAAGAGAGTATAGTCAGAACTTGCAGCTCATCAGTAAAAACTTCTCCATGTTGACAACTTTATTGATACCTCAACTGTGGGACTTACTGCTGATGCTAGACTGTTACATAATTTTATGCTCCAGGAGCATTTGGACTCCAGATTTATATTTGACAGACCTCTTCCTGTGTCTGAACTTGTATGTCTAATTGGAAGCAAGACCCAGATACCAACACAAACAAATGGCCAAAGACCATGGGGTGTTTGGCTGCTTATTGCTGGTTATGATGATATGGGTCCTCATATTTTCCAAACCTGTCCATCTGTTAACTATTTTGACTGCAGAACAATGTCCATTGGAGCCCTCCTTGGAGACATATGTCTGAGTTTATGCAGTGCAATTTGAATGAACTGGTTAAGCATTCTGCTTTCTTTAAGAGAGATACTTCCTGCAGAACAGAACTTAACTACAAAGAATGTTTCCATTGAAATTGAGTGTATAATTTATTATGATGATGATGACGTGTCTCCATTCCTGGAAGGTCTTGAAGAAAGGCCACAGAGAAAGGCACAGCCTGCCCAACCTGCTGATGAACCTGCAGAAAAGGCTGGTGAACCAATGGAGCACTAAGTGATAATCCCCTGTCTCTATGTGTATTATCATAATGTATGAGGATGCAAGAACATGTACTGATGACAATAATCTATACTTTGAACCAAAAGATGCAGTAGTGGAATAGTATGTTTTAGGAATCAGTCCGGAT
This sequence comes from Trachops cirrhosus, assembly GCA_028533065.1. NCBI lineage: Eukaryota > Metazoa > Chordata > Mammalia > Chiroptera > Phyllostomidae > Trachops > Trachops cirrhosus. The sequence goes on along the minus strand of CM052538.1, from coordinate 91,121,164 downwards.
ATGAGTTTGTGACTTTTTTCTAAGCAACTTGACTGAAACCATATAATGGGATGCATTTTTCCTTGAGAGGGTCTATATAATAATTTTCTAGAAAGTTGTTATCTGTACTAATGTTTTTATATGAAAAACGTAGTACCTTTGTGATTTTAAAGACAACTGGAAATAAAATTGTTTCTTCCACTAAACAAAAAGGAAAATTGAATGTATTGCTGGCCCACAGAGTGGTTATGCACAAATTTTGCTTCATATTGGATGCTATCCAAACAGCCAAAGGGACCTATTTGTGTTTTCCTAGAAAAGCAAATTAACAGTGAATTTGTCACTATGTGAAGTTAGACAAGGTAGTGCATGTTAATGCAGAAATGCATACAGTTTTATACTTAGAAGAATAGCAGATGTCTGAGGCAGCCACCAATAATTATAAAGATACCTACCAGCTGTACCTGCTGGGCAAAGGAAGGGGAAGAAGGAGTAAGGGTAAATTAATGTACTTTAGGTAACAATTAGAAACACTATTAACATAAATTTTAATTGCATGTTACTAATTCTCAGATACACTTTTTCAACATATCTGAAATCATGAAGGGTCCCATTGTTATAATAATCAGTATTATTGCTTTCTTAATGCATACAAAATAATAGTGCATCTTACAGTGATGGGTATCATAAATTCAAAGAACTGTGGTATATACTGTTAAATCTAGCAATTTTTTCCTAAGAACTGGTCCCACTACCATATGTGTGCAAAGACATTTCTGTAAGACTATTCTTTGCAATATTGTTTATAGTAGTGAAAAACTGTCATAGATGCAAAATAAATTAGGGTATACTCCACAGAGAAATACTAAGGAGTTGTTCAAAAGGGTGAGAAAGAAGAGAATGCCTGGTGGTAGGATCTTCAAAATATATCCTTGAAGACAAGGTATACTTAGTAGAAGGCAAAACAACCTCATGAATGCAGAACTTGCAAATTAAATGTTAATTGTGACCCACATTTAGCAGAAGCAGAGGAAAACACCCACCCTAAAAGCAGCATAACTGCCCTGTTTTGACATTTTGGGAGTATTGGACAAATGTACTCACTCCACTTTGTTCCCCTGAGTATCAAAGAAGTAAAAAAATGCATTGATATTCAGGCTTTTCCATTATTTTTCATCTCATCATAGTACTAAACATTATTCTTCCACCTGGTTTTGTCTTTTCTAGCCATCTATATTACCAGGAACGCAGCATTGGCTATGCACCCCTAGAATAATGAGGACTTGTACTGAGTTTTATTACATTAAGCTAGTGCCCAGATACAGGGTTGTCCTTCCAGCTCCCAGTTATAGCAAAAAAATAATATTCATCAATAGGGACTTCTATAAGTAAATTAATGTGCATTTGTTACAAAATAAGAGAACTATGTTGACACAATTGTGATCAGTTACCCAGGTTGAAGGGCAGACAAACCACCTTCTCTATCCGCAAGGGGACTCCTACAGTCTGAGGTTCAGAGACTTGAGATTTGTTTGACGATAAATTTTAAGAATTGTAGGTTTGGGTCCTGACTGGCCTGGCTGAGTTGGTTGAGCATCATCCCACAAACCAAAAGCTCACTGGTTCGATTCCTGGTCAGGGACCATGCCTGGGTTTTGACCCAGTCCCCGGTTGGGACACGTGCAAGACACAACCGACCAATGTTTCTCTCACACATTGACACTTCACTTCCTCTCTTTCCCTGCCTACACCACTCTCTAAAAATAAATAAATAATGTCTTTTTTTAAAAAAAGAATTTTAGACTTGGGTTTCTATATCAGATAATTTTAAAAATACCATAATTATAGAGAAAATAAGTGGTTCTAGGATATAATATTTATATTTATGTTGCACGAAACTAAAGAAAATTTTACAGTTGTGTTTAATTTTCATAGATTAATTCAAAACTCACAAGAAAAGAGGACTGATGGTGATGAAATGACATGGGAAAGTGATGAATCACCAATAGAAACAAGAAACCATGAAGATTCCCATAAAGGCAAGAAGTTTATTAGCAATTTTTTTCATCAAAAAAAAACAGTGGATAGAAAAAAGAAGGGTCTGAAAATTATTTAAATTTCAAAGTATATGGATATGTTATTTCACCAAATGTACACATTATTTGGTCCTGCACATAAAGTTAAATCACATAACAGGCAAGCATCAACATTCATTTCCATAATCAGAAGTTTGCACAGCTGTAGATTAAAATTTTCAGTGGCTAGGTGTAAAATGAACAAATACTAGTTTAAATAGAAACAATTTTGCCATTCTGGAATGAGAAGTCAAGGAGCACATTTTATTTAAAGTAAAATAGGTAGAATAGCTCAAAGATACGAGTTTATTACCCTTGAATCCCATCCTCATTTTTTAAGAGCTGGAGTCACTTGCTCTGTTCTTCCTATTACTGCCTCTTTCATTTTATAACTGAGCCAGGAGAGAAAAGAAGTTCTTATCCAGAGTTTTGTCTCTCTTTTTTCATTTAAGGAAATGTTATACTAATGCAATGAAAGAGTATGGTTTTGTAACTTGAAGTCTTAATTAAAAGGAATTAAAGAAGTTGCATGAATGCTTTTTGGATGTAGGTAGACTGTGGTCAGGGACAGTGGCCCCTCCTCTTGCCCGTGCTCTGTTGCCCTCTTTTCCTGTGGACTCTACCCTCAGCTCTGTAAACGTTGATGGTTATTTCATGTGAGTGAATTTTGTGCTAAAAACTAGCCTTCACCCCAGCCAGATGCTAAGCCTCTTGAAGTATCTCATAAAACTTTGTATCACCCAGTGTCTAGCATTGCTATTGCCTGTGTGGTAGCTGTGTCATCAAAATACTTTAATCAACTGGTTGACAAATGAAAGCTACTCTTGTGCAGAGTATAGCAAACTATCTCTCCTACTTTTTTTCAGGGTAATAGTTACCTTCTGTTATGAGCAGGTACTAAATTAGGCACATCTATTCTGAGACACTAAAGACCGCAAGGGCTTCACTTGCCTGGAGAAAACTATCAAATACCAAAGATACCATCACTGAGTACCAAGAGCGGGCAGATGAGAGGGAGATCAGTGTTTCTAGTGTATTGCCCCATTATAAGAAATTTCTGAGGCACTTCCCTCCCTCTTTTCCCCATGTGCTTGGAAACTCATTATGCAAAGTGATAGGAGGACTAGATGCATTTTCATCAAGAAAACAGTGCCACTGGAGCCTTAAGAATTTCTTAACAGTTAGTGAGGTGTTTCCTTGAAAGCTGAGTACAAGGGCCTTGCTGTGGCCAACATTTTCATGTGTTGATTGTACTTATCTGCCTACCTATTAATTCTAGTGCCTTATTAATTCTAAAGACTCTTTCACTCTGTAAAAATAGATGAGGTGAGAATAGACTAAATTGAGTTCCCTTATGGGGCAAATAAGTTCTGGGGGAATTTTTGTTTTAATCAACTGCTGTCTTCTTGTTAGGCCATCCCTTTCTGACAAATGAGGAACTTGCTGCACTTCCCGTTGTCAAAGTGCTTCCCTCTGGTAAATACACTGGTACCAAGTTGAAATCAGTCATTCGAATGTTGCGGGGTTTGCTAGATCAAGGAATTCCTTCTAAGGAGCTGGAGGTAAGTAGCTCCTGCCAATGGTGTTTTTCTCTCAAACAAAATTTTAGAAGTTAGAAGAAATTTTGAAAATGTCTATTACTTTACAACTTTACAACTTAACTTCCAACTATAAAAGCACCATCTCACCATATCTAAGAGTAAATTATTTTTTTAAAATTAGGATCCTAATAAATAGTATTGATTTAAAGGGATGTCTTTAACCACTGTGGAGTTTGATAATTCTCCCTGAAGATTATTCTCCCTGCCTCTTATTTAGGGATAAAGTGTTTTGTTTTGTTTTTTAAGTCAAGTATCAATTCCAACCATCCACTGAACTTCATACTTAACACACTATAGGTATGGTTCATCATTAGCCACAGTTTCTAATTTAACACAGCTCCAGGAATATACTGTTCCTCTCAATTTTGCAAAAATGATTTTTTTTAAGATCTTAAGTTTAAATGTTAGAAAGCTTCCATCACAACCTTTGGTAAAGTAAATCCTTTATTTTTCTCTATCACAGCAGCTTCTTAATTTCTTCAAACCATATATCACAAAATGTGCTCATTTACTTCTTTACTGCCTTTTTCTCCCAACAGACTATACGCTCCAGGAAAGCCAGAATCATGTCTTTTTTTTCTCACAGCTGTATTGCCAACACTTATTATAGTGCCTTGCAGATATATAGGCATTTTCCATATATATTTGTTGAGTGTGTGGATGGATGGATGGATGGATGGATGGATGGATAGATGGAATGAAAAGTGAAAAATAGTTGACTTTAGAACATAATACTGCCTGACTACAGCTCTGCCACATGAAATATTCTTTGACCCCACAGACAATATTGTCAGGAAATCCTGCCCCAGCTTATTACTTTAAGCCAAAGTTGGTGTTACGAGTTGCATCTTTGGCTAAATTCTAATTATTGACATCTGAATTTAAAATTAAGGTACAGAGATTGGAATGATGCAACCACACAGCAGGGACACTGGCAAACACCAGAGGTGGGAGAGGTGGGGATCTGTGTGTCTCCTGCAGCCTCTGGAAAGACTGACCCTGCTCCCACAGTGAATTCAGCCCAGGGAAACTGACCGTGGTCTTCTGGCTTCCCAAACAGCCAGAGAATAAATTTCTGTTTTATGCTTCATAGTTTTTGTGAATTTGTTATAGCAGCCACTGGTAATTATGGGTGATTATAGGAGATTGTGTAGATTATAGTCAAGATTCTTTGTAGTTTTAAGGTGCATGCATTCATTCATTCAATCAACCAATAAATATTTGAGGCAAAACAGAAAAGTCAAAATAAAATTAAGCTACCAAGTGCTACCTCACAAAGTTAGTTGATGGCAACAGTTAAAGATTTTTGCAACAACATATTTTAACAACCGCTATATCGAATTAGTATGGGAATTGAGACTTATTTATCTTGATAAGACATATTTATTTCTTAACACTCAATGTCTTTCCTGAACAATAGCCAGTTTTGCATCCTGAACATTGAAAGCATTTGCAGTGATTACTGAATTACTGCTTATCTTAACAAATTTAACTTTATTTCCATTTTTGATTACAGAATCTTCAAGAATTAAAGCCTTTGGATCAGTGTCTAATTGGACAAACTAAGGAAAACAGAAGGAAGAACCGATATAAAAATATACTTCCCTGTAAGTTCCAATTTGGCTGTGAATCAAATGTATAATATAATTTAACTGATTTAAAATTTTTATGCTAGTTTATCTTATCTATCTCTCACCTAAGTGCATATTCAAAGATTTGTATTAGTAACAAATAAATTTAGGTATACAGTGTGAATTCCTTTTAAAATTATCTATGTATTGGGAAAATCAATTAGAGAAATATTAAACATTTCTTAGACATTCATGAATTACTACTAGCATTGTAAAAATTAATCAGTGTTGCCATGACTGGTGTGGCTCAGTGGGTTGGACATCGTCCCGCAAACTGAACGGTCACCAGTTCTGTTCCCGGTCAGGGCACTTGTCTGGGTTGCAGTGTGTGAAGCAACCAATCGATGTTTCTCTCCCTCTTTTTTTCCCTCCCTTTCCCTCTCTCTAAAAATAAATAAATAAAATCTTCAAAAAATTTAAATTACCAAAATTAAAAATACCAAATCAGTATTTTTAAAGTCTTTTTAACAATATAAATTGTCTTCTGGATGAGCAATTTCTTAGTTCATATTTCACAACCAACATCTACTTATTCCACTCACTGTCGGTCTAGAGAGGCCTGTGGTACCTGGCAGCTATGTACGCGCATGCAGCTGTGGTGGCAACGCCACTTTGCATAGTACTTTGAGTTATTTTAGGTACCAGAAGGAAAAAAAGCAAATACCTTTTACCCATGTTTTATACCCATATTATCAAACATTTGGGTTTTTACAATTATATATAAATATATGGACACAGTGAAAATATTAATGTCTAGCAACTTCTAAAAATTATCAGCCACATTTGTGTGTGTGTGCACACATACGCACAGTGCATTATACAGTGTGATGCACAGTTCCATCTTCATCCGAAAGTCCTCGCTCTAAAGATAATATAGCAAAACCAATAGTGACAAATCATGCAATAAATAACACAATTGCATTTTTTCAATCAAGATGGAAAACACAAAATTCATTTTGGAAAATTTCTTGTAACAAGTGAGTCTTAGCATTTAAAAATGGAACAGGTTATAGCTTGGCATAAAGTTAGATGGGAATTATTTCAGGTTAAAAAAAAGCCAGGCTATTATCTCAAAGTCAGAGCAAGATAAGCCATAACTCCAAAACTAGTAAGTGGGTTTGTTTCAGTGGACTCAGAGATACAAGTCAAGTAATAGAAAGGCAATTAATGTAGGATTTTAAAACCCATTATTAAAGCCATAATTTGTCAATCACAGAAATTACCAGTTAAGTTTATAAATATTGGAAATAGAAATAACTTCCAATGTTTAAGTACATATAAATTAATTCTCTTGCATAAGATAGCTTATATATAGTTTTCACCAGGTGAGCCTATTTTGAAAATTTATATTTTGACTAGATGAAATTACACTTAGACAAAGACCAGAGTCTATATGACTAGAGAATAAAGTGAGCTCCCTTTGTATTTATTGTTTGCTATTTTGGCTGAAAGAATATAACTTTAGATGAGCAAGAGTTAATTGTGTCAGTTACATTTATAATAAATACTTCAATAGTTTTACTGTGATACTAATTTTTGTTTTATGGAATAATTTTTCTGCATTATCATTCATTATTAAATGCATTATTGTCATCCTTAAAAATAAGGATAGAAAAGAAGTAACAAAGTTGTATTTGTTTCTCTAGTTAGCTATTGAGAACTTCTAAATGCATTTATTAATTTAATTTTAATTTTTTTCACCAAATCTATGTAATACCAAATTTTCTGTCAGAAACTGAGTTGCCATCTTAGGTACACTTGTAACTACAATTTGAAAATATGCCTTTATTAAAATGTTTATGATTTCATCTGTGGTTATGAGAAATTTCTTATAATCTTTGACTCAACCTGTTTATAAAGCTCCTCTTTAAAAATGCATGAGATACATGGCTGTGTTTTGTGTGGCAAATTGCAGATGATGCTACAAGAGTGCCTCTTGGAGATGAAGGTGGATATATCAATGCCAGCTTCATTAAGATGCCAGTGGGGAAAGAAGAGTTTGTTTATATTGCCTGCCAAGGACCTCTCCCCACAACTGTTGGAGATTTCTGGCAGATGATTTGGGAACAAAAATCCACAGTGATAGCCATGATGACCCAAGAAGTAGAGGGGGAGAAAATCAAATGCCAGCGCTATTGGCCCAACGTCCTAGGCAGAACTACAATGGTCAACAGCAGGCTTCGGCTGGCTCTTGTGAAAATGCAGCTGCTGAAGGGCTTTGTAGTAAGGGCAATGACCCTAGAAGATATTCAGGTAGGGAATTAAATCTTTCCTTTTACTAAGACTTATCTGCTACTTGGAATGCAGGCCTGGACGCTTTCCATGATTGTATCAATGTATTTCTCAGAAAAAGCCAGTGATTTCTTGGTTCCCATTCCAGTGGAGCTAATTCCACCTATTATTTTTTTATCTGATATAAATTCAAATGTGACCCTCTTCATAAATTCTTCCAGTTTTCTCTTGTATATACTGTATTAAAATGAAAATGAGAATACAGGGCTTTTAATGTGATCATCCATCATCCTTTGCTTATTGATAGCACAGAATGGCTCAGAGGCTATGTGTTGGAAACTCATTTTTTAAAAAATCAAACCTCTAAGTAGATTCAATAAAACTTTTTTTTAAATCTTTAAGTAGAAGATACTTCTCCCTAAACACAAAACATCTTTGGTAATACATGGACCGTTGCAGCGTAAACATTTGTCATTCAAGTTATTCCTACTGTGGCCATCTAACCACTGAGTAAATTTAGCTTGCATTAGGCAACTGGGTCCACCTTAGAAAAGCTACTGCTGCTTCCTGACCTCCGCAGTCTGTTTCACTCCTCTCCCCAGTAATACTAGCTAGATGCGAGTAATGTGTTACTCACTCTTTGAGTGTTAGCTTTTGTAAAGAAAGAGTAAATTTACTTTCACAGAAACAAAGCACACTTGCATTTTCTACTCAATTCTACTGGTGGCATGTAAACATAACCTGAGCATTTCCTTCATGATTTTTGATTTTACAAAGAATTGAAGTTTATACCTTCTTATTCATTACACCAGCTTACATTACTTATGCTAACACAATTGGTCAATACTCCTTAAATTATTTATTTAATCAACACATGTTTATAGAGCTCAGGCCCTATTAGGGAATCTGAGGTTTGAGTGGTTAACAACACAGACAGAAAGAAATCCCTGACTTCATGGAGCTTACTTTCTAATGAGAAGGTAATACTGCTATGGAAAAAAACAATGAAAGTGTTGAACGAACCACAGGGATATCTGGGGTGCAGTTCAGTCAGAAAGAGTGAGTGCAAAGGCCCTGAGACTGAATTGTGCTGTTTCTAAAGACCCACAGAGCAGTTCCTGTGGCAGGAGCAAAGGTCAGGCCTGAGAGGTAGCCGGGGCCAGAGATGGAGGGTTTTTAAGTCATTGCAATGACTCTGGCTTCTGTCTGGAGTGAGTTTCAAAAGGGGTCATTAAAAAAAGTTGTTATCAAAATGTGTTTTTCTTTTAGGATTTCCAAAAAGTAGTTTTAGCCAGTATTTAAAATATGGATCTGGACCTGGTTGAATAGCTCAGTTGGTTAGAGCATCGTCCTAGTACACCAAGGTTGCGGGTTCAATCCCCAGTCAGAGCACATACAAGAATCAAACAATAAATGCATAAATAAGTGGAACAACAAATCAATTTCTCTCTCTTATTCTCTCTTTCTCTCCCTCTCCTCTTTCCCTTCTCTCTCTCTAATATTGGTAAAGATAAAAACAATTAAAAAAATTAAGTGTGGACCTAGTAGCCTCCTTGATAAAGGCCCCCTATCTTTGTTGTTTCACAGAGTCTTTTTTGTCACTTTTACTTTTCCTTTGATTTGATCCAATGGAAAAGTCAAAATTTGAAAAGACAAAATATCAAGAATAAATACATGTGTACAATATAGTGTGCCTTTATATTCCTATTGTGTTGTGCAATTTCAGACAGGAGAGGTGCGACATATTTCTCACCTGAATTTCACTGCCTGGCCAGACCATGATACGCCTTCTCAGCCAGACGACCTACTCACTTTCATCTCTTACATGAGACACATGCACAGCTCAGGCCCAATCATCGCACACTGCAGCGCTGGCATTGGACGTTCCGGGACCCTGATATGCATCGATGTGGTTCTGGGATTAATCAGTCAGGATCTGGAGGTGAGTACAAGTACAGGGTGAGTGAGCATCTGACCGGAAATGATGGTGGAATCCACCGTAATATTTTAATAATGCGTTGAGATCTTGGAATTTTTTTATCAGTTTGTATGAATGCCTTGATTTTCTTACTGTATAGAATTATACATTCAAAACTGCATAGACTGTAATAAAAAAGAGATAACATAAACTTATATTTGTTTTAATGGGTTTTTTAACCATGTGCTGTAAAGCCTCTTGTGCAGTATTATTGCATTTTACTCTTTATAGTCTTTAGGCTTGTATAAGATAAAGTCAATATGTTGTCATACTTTCAGGGGTAGACATATTGAAGCATGAAAGAAAGTACATTTTGAAATGAACACGCTTACACTTTTTTTGTTATTGTTACCTATAAATAAGAAATGTAAATTTTGTTAAATTGATTCTAAATAGTCTACATCTAAACAATTACTCCCAATTCAAAAATTATTTCTAAATACACAAAGCTAATAAGTGTGATATTGCTTAAAACCTAATTTAGTATAACCTTACATAAACATTTGCATACAGAATTATACATAACATATAAACATTTGTCCTTTAAAGAATTTTAGTTCAAAAAAGTTCTTTCACTTCACACTCTATTATATCTACCATAATAATTTAAGTAGGACAAAATGAAAGAGTCTACTTCTCCTTGTTTCAAACTATTAAATATTAATGAAATAAAAATCAGGAATTTCATTCATTTAATTTTTTAATTAGAAATTAGTCCAATTTCAGAAGGACAAGGATTTCTGTTGGGGATTTTCAAATAGAATGACCTCCCCTAATTCTTGAAATATCATAGATAAAATTACCAAATGATAGCAAAGTCAGTTCACCAACTCATTTTGTCCAGAATAGTGCCCCCAGACCGCTAGATGGGGAAGGAGAGCGAGGTATGGAACCTGTGTCAGCCACCGCGCTGTGCGCCTTTGGGGCTCGACCCTGGCTGTCCTTCTTCCCTAACACATAGGCTCTGCTTTGCTTTCTGGCAGTTCGACATCTCTGACTTAGTGCGCTGCATGAGACTGCAGAGACACGGGATGGTTCAGACACAGGTGAGTTTTGGTGTCTTCTAATAAGGGTTTTTGTGAGGTTTCCAATGTTTTACAAGTTCCGGTTAAACCACTTCTCTTTTGAGGGTTCCCACGTTATTGCATAAACCCAAAGATTTATGATAATGAGGGACTTTTAAAACATAAGGGCTAATTCAGAAAAAAAAATGAAAATATTTCTAGGCTATTTTTTTAATGTTGCCTTTAATGTTAAAAATGAGGAAATGCAGTATCTGCACTGAATAGATTACAGAAGTATGAGGTGGCACGTTGGGGTCAAAACTGGGGAGTGGAACAAATTAGTGTGTAATTAGCGGCATTCTTTCCCCATAGCCAACCAAAAAAATGCAAGGCAACATGTTGCTACAGAAATTCCCCAGGAGTGAATGGACTCAGCAGCATTGATTAGAAGGCAGGAAGGCAGGCTGGGTTGCTTACCTTGGACAAGGCCCTGGCAGAGAGTGAAAGAGTGGGTCTGTTTGTCATCTGTTTTGATCATTTTCATTTCATTCACCTGAAATCAAACCAGTTTCTCACCCACTCACCTACGGCCTTGCGTCCTTCACAGGGACTGCATCACTTAGGGTATCTGCCTGCTCTGAGCAGACTGCTATCTTTTGTGTTTGTATTGGGAGGAGGGATGTGGAAGCTATTTTCTTATATCTATAAATTCACATTTCTCTACCTCTTGAATTATATAGAAGTTTACTATTTTTATTATTTTTTAAAGAGTTTATTTGTTTTTAGACAGAGGACAAGGAAGGGAGACAGAGGGAGAGAAACATCAGTGTGTGGTTGCCTCTCACATGCCCCCTACTGGGGACCTGGCCCACAGCCCAGCCATGAGCCCTGACTGGGAATCAAACCGGTGACCCCCTGGTTGGCAGGCTGGCACACAATCCACTGAGCCACACCAGCCAGGGCAAAAGTTTACTATTTTTAAAATTAGAATTTGCCTACTTTTCTTTCTTACACCTTTTTAATTCAAATTAAATCTTCTAAATATTAAGCTAATTTACAGTCACATTTTTTAGGTAAAGAAAACATCGATCCAGATTAGCAGTTCTTTAGACCCAGGCATTCAGTAGATGTCGACTGAGGGCCTAGCGAGTACCGGGCCCCTTGTAGGTGCAAGGAGCACATCAGTGAATAAAACAAAGATCTTCTAGTAGGATGGTGATGAGGAAGGCACATAATAGGCACATTACATAAATAAATTATATAGGACATTTGAAAGTTATACGTGCCTTAGAGGGGAAAAATATAGAGCAGGGTGAAGAGGATGAGTCGTTGTGTGTTGAGGTGCTGTTTTAAATAGGTGGCACCACTGAGAATAACACTCATGCAAAGATTTGGAGAAGCAGACAGAGGTGGATAGTGCAGATATCTGGGAGCAAGAGCCTCTCGGGCATACAGAGCCACCTATGTGGAAGTCCACGGTGGGAGAGGGTCTTGTTTGTTGAAGTTCACAGCCAGTGTGGCTGAGGTGGAAGAAGGAGGAGGCAGGTGAGAGGGAGGGGATGGAGCCAGGGCTAAGGTTTCCCCTAGTGAAGTGGAGCCGTGGCAGGACTGTCAGGATGGAGTGACAGGAACTGACTCACATTGTGAAGGACCACTCTGGCTGTTGTGTTGAAACACGTCCCAGTTGGGGGGTTGGGTGGGGAAGGATGCAAGGTTGGAAGCAGGGAGCTCAGTTAGGTGGGCAGCATGGGTGGTCCTGACTGGAATAGTGGGTGTGGATATAGGGAGAGGAGAAGTGGGTTTGCCAATGGTTTGTGGGGTGAGAGAAGGTTAAGGATGAATGTGTGGAAAATGTGGGAAAAATAAGACAGATGAGCAAAAAGTAAATAAAAGAGTTACTTGTTTTCCTACACTTCATAGTTAGTGTTTGGGCAACTTCCTCACTTTCTTGAGTCTGAGCAGGAGCGCTGAGGCGCGTGTGCTCACACGCACGCAGCTACTTTCAGTGCAGCTCAGCTCTACTTTCCATTTAGCATGCTGTGAACATGTTAAATTTCCTTTCAGACTCATTAATTCCTTGTCAAACAACAAGAAAACTCAGATCCCTGTGCCATCAACTTAATAGAGAATAATTTCACCAAAAAAAGTTAATTTTCAAAAAACACTGATATCTGCATTTTTCTCTTCCAAATATTAAAAGTATTTTGTGTAGCTTCTTGGGTATTAACTTCTTGACATTTCAAAATACCAGAAGAGTTCAATAAATCTAGAAGAAATTTTGTAGAATGCTTTTTTTTTTTTCAATTATAAAGCAAATCACAAAACAAAATAGAATGGCCCACTGACCAGAAACTGCTTCAGTTAGCACTCTGGAATATTTCTATCCATTCCCACCATCCCACCCCAGGGCTTTTTCCCCTCACATTTTATCAATCTGGCTTTTGTTTTTAATTATTTTTATGACACTGCACTATTCTGTATCCTGCTTCTCACATTGAATTACTCAGACATCAAATGGTAGTGAAGCTATATTTATAAAATATTCACATTAAACATCTAAAGTCTCCTCTTTCTATATAGGATCAATATATTTTCTGCTACCAAGTCATCCTTTATGTCCTGACACGTCTCCAAGCTGAAGAAGAAGAAAGAGAGCAGCCGCAGCCTCTGAAATGACCTGAAGAAACAGCCTTCTGGATGCCTTTCCAGTTCTCGCCTTAACGCCCAACAGATGTTCCTGTGACCCGTTGAAAACAAAGACCGCAGGACAGCAAGTCCATACAGTGTCGTCACGCTTGTTCTCCTCTGCCTCAGAGGGGCCTTCTTCATCTCAGTGAGTCGTGTTGCGATGCTGTATTCATACAGCTACTTTAACCGGGGATAGTTACTTTTTTAAAAAATTTAACACTAACTGAATAATGCAGCTCTTGGGGACAATTAAGGCAGCATTTGATTATAGTGGACATTGTTACAAGGACACACTGAGTCTATTTTTAATGTACCAATCTTGTTTATAGAAAAATTATTTTCCAGTATTTCAGTAAAGTAGTATTTTATAGGGATACTTAAAACCAATATTTAAGCTTTAAATGACAGTAGTATTGGCATAGAAAAAAGTAGCAAATGTTTACTGTATCAATTTCTAATGTTTACTATATAGAATTTACTATAATATATTTATATACTTTTTCCTAAAAATGGAGTGATCAGATGTTTGTAACTGCATCGTCCATTTGTTATACATCATCTCACCTTGTAAATAAAAATACACTTTAAAATATGAACAAGCCCAAAGTTTGTGCAAATTAAATCTTTTCAGTGTGTTTTTTTTTTTAACAACACCCAGACCCCTGGGAAGGCAAGGTCTCCTGGACCCCAATCTCCCTCTCCCCACCTGGGCTCAACTGTGCCAGCCTCAGTGGCCCAGTGTCATCAGGAACCGGGGCAGATCCTGATCAAGGTCAGGCGTGAGGAGCAGGCACCGACTGACCGTAGCTAAGAAATTCAGTCTCCCTCGCTGGGAGTGGTGCCAGCTTACTGTGCCTAATCAGAATATGTTAAAGTTCTAGATGTGGTAAAGCCCAGAATATCTCAGATGGCAAGGAGTAACGAAAGAGAACAGTATCACACCGCCTGGGAGATTTATATTTGGTTTCTCCTGAAGGGAAAGAGATCAACCTCAAGAGCCTGCTTCTGTTTCTCATTACTGAACATGTCTTACTAAATTCAGTCTTGACAGTGTGCCTCCCCTCAGCAGGAGCGGTGGGTGCCTTTCCAAGAGCCAGGAGGAAACTGCTTGGTTCACCCTCATGGGATTGACCAACTGTGAGTTAGTTAACTTGAATTTCTGATCATGCCCAAGTGCAGGAATTTGCTAGGACCTGTTCCTTTGTGTCTGAGCTACACGAGGGCAGGAGTCAATGTCAGTCAGTGCACGGAGCTCCACGGCAGTGTGTCTGACCAGGTAGCCGGTAGCCAGTTTGAACCCTACCTCAGAGGTGGCTTCAAATCTGACAAAAGAAGCACCACACCATCACCATACTCATTTTATTAAGAACAGTTTTTGTAACTTGGGTCATAGCTGAGGATTTCATTTTTTTTAAAGTTTCTGTTGCTTTAAAAGATGTCGGGAAACTCCTGATTTGTGTGAGTTGGAATCATGAGGCCTTGATTTCCTGCCTAAGCACAGGAAACTAGGCCAGCAGGGCCCTTGGAGCCAGTACAGCTGGAGGTGATTATCCACCATCCGAATTCAACAGAGATGGGAGAGGGGGAAGCTGAAGAAAGATCCCTCTTCTGCAAAGAATGTGGCTAGAAAATGGAAACTGGGGGAGGAAAATGCAGGTTTCAGTTTACAGGCCCTGGGAACTTCATTATAGTAAACATTACCGTCCTCCTCGGGGACCTGGCTCCACCATTGGAATGTGATGAGCCATTTGCTAGGGCCACGTTGGTTCAAAAGCACAGCAAGGCCACAGAGCCAAGGTGACACATGGAGACATCCAGATAGCAAATTAACAAATAAATACAGTTAACTGGGCTCTTAACCCACATTGAATAACTAAGGCCTATAAAATATACCCCCAAATATATATAATGGCTCGTCTAACAGTTCTGGGGAGCAGAAATGCTCAGCAGGGCAGCTCTCCTCCCAGTTTTCAGGAACCCAGCCTGAAGGAGGTTCTGTAATCCACACATAGCTTCCAAGGTCGTACTGGGAATCGGCTCCTTTCCCCTAGCCAGAAAGGGGAAAGCACGGAGCACCACCTGTGGGAGGGTTGCAAGAGTCGGGCAGGCCTGGAAACAAAGTGCGTAGCTGCCGCTCATTCCAGCAACAAGAACTGGTCAAACTGCCCGGTGCAAGGAAGCTGGGCTATGAGTTGGGCGACCAGGTGTTTCCTCGGACAGACCACCCACTGTAGAAGGGGAAAACACACATTGTGATGGGATTACTTACAAAACCGAACTAGAGTGGTATATTTTAAAAGAATGGTATCTTAGTATAGTCCTGAGTGTTGCATTTTATCTCGTCAAAACTTTTGTAGATGTCATCAGTAGAAATCTTTCTGAATTATCATGATAGAAAGGAGAGAAATAGATGTGGAGGGAAAAAATCAGGTGCTCACATCTGTGGTTCATGATACTCTGCCAGATCTCTTGATTTTAAAATGACTAGCTAAATGAAATGTGATGAGTCCAAGAAATTTTTAAAAAATAGCTATCCTCTGGTCATCAATACCTTGACAGCAAGAATGTATTCCTGTTTCAGATAATTCAGAAATATTCAAGATACTTGATCATGGTGGAGAAAAATGTGACAAATTATGCATTCACCTACATAATACTTTTAAGCTAATTTAAACGTTAACATAAATTTGGAACTGCATTTGATTATTTGATTGCAAGGAACTAAAAACCAATCACATGGGCTTACGCAAATTAAAAATTTCATTCCAAAAAAAAAACGGTTTACAAGCAGGCAGTTTCTGTGATTGATTCTACAGTTCAAGAATGTCAACAGATGCATAAGTATCACGGCCTTTCCTCCATGGTCTGGAAACAGCGGCTGCTGCAGCTCCAGCTCTTCCACCCACACTCCAGAAAGGAAAGAGGAAGAAAGAACATGAGAAAGGGTTGGTGCCTGGTTAGGGCATGAAAACAAAACGTTCTAGAAACCACATGTAGACTTCCACTTCTTACTAGCAAGAACCATGTCACATGGCCATCTCTAGCTTCAAAAAACTTATTTTTAGCTAGCCATATTGCTGTCACGAACAAAATCTTGGTTTTGTTATATGAAGACAAAGGAAACGACAGACACTGGGGATCAGCAAGAAGTGTGTGCCTTTCCAGTTCTGCCAGTTTCCGCCATTTCTTTAGTAGCTAACACTATGTTAATATTTAAAATCTTCCTGATCCCAGAACTATCTGAACTGTTGAAAAGAGATTCATAGATAGGAAATATTTGAAAGCAGTCTTCAGCTTTGCAAATTTAGAAACATAATTTTATCCCTTCACTCAAAATTATATTCTAAAGCTCAGGCTAAACAAACTCGATACACTCGCTGATAAACCAACTTGCCAGTTTTTTAGTTTAGCTCTCAAGCAGGATGACTAAGCCTGGACAGTGAGGTGGGGCTTTTCCCGGGGGGGAAAGTACATACACACAGAGGCTGGTTAGAACTAGCTCAGAGGCTAAGATGTGATTCATTAAACTGGGTTAGGTTAAATTACCCTTTCTATAGTAGGACTAATTGTGACTACACAAGGAAAAGAAGGGGACGGAACACTTACTGCTCACTTCCCACGCATCCTAACAGGTATTTTCACATTACCTAATACATTTCAGGGTGTTTAGGATTGAATGTCTCTTTTTTCCCCAGAGAGGAAAATGAAGTCCAATGGCACTGTTACTTGCCCAAGGTTGCCCAATAACAGAGCTGGGATTCAGTTCCGGGTCTGCCTGACTTCAACCTACACTTCAGAGGCATCCCAGTTCTTTAGGTGGAAGACAGCAAGTGGCCCTGGCAGAGCCCACATTCTCTCCACTACAGCAGCTGCCCCACCCACCCATCCGGCTCTTTTCCAGATGTGGAGCTGGACTCATTCCACTTACCCTTATCTCTTTTGGCCCCACTTCTTCTGAGCCGCATATAGGCCCTGGCTTTTATGAACTCATTTAGATCAGAATATAATTTATTCAGGTAGAGCTTTTTGTAGTTACATCCTTCATCCTAAAGCTAATGCATGGCCTCCTGGACTACTGGACTGTTTCTGGGTCTTCTCAGTAATACATTTGCAAGCCGTCTCTGGAGATGACAGTCTTCTGATGTGACTGCTTTCACATACTTACATTGATTTGTGTTGTTTCTGCCTTAAAAGGTGGTTTTTAGTAGACCTGTCCCCAGATTGTCCTGACTACAGTAAATGATGACCATGTTGACCATAGCCAATCCTTTCAGAATGGAGTGTTGGATATTACCATTTTATTTAGATTCCTTTATAGAGAAACAATGTAGAAATTCATTTTTTTCTTTTGTATAGTCTTTAAAATTCATGGTAATGCTCATTTTAGGCCTGGGGGTGTCAGTACACAACCCTAATATGTTCACTGGGTCGATCTGTTCCCCATGGGACTATAATCCATGGGGTCGGGAATGCTTCCTGCCTCATTGTTGCAGGTTGTGCTGGGCGCCTGTACACAGTGCAGACCAGCTTTCCAGGATAACCATGCTTCTCATGGGGCACACGGGGGTCCCCAACTGGTCAAGCAGCACTTGAGAGTGAACAGTCATGTCACAAGTCTGCATAGTTCTTTTCCTTATAAATATACTTGCAACACCTAATGGGGCTCTTTCTGTACTAACATAAAGGCAGGCTTAATTGTCATGACAATGCCAGCATACTCATTGTCATTATATTAACCCACAAGTTCTTGGGAACACTCACAAAATTGTAAAGATTTACCTTAGATGATACACTTTCTCACACATTTCAAAACTTACAAATAAAAGTAGACAGAAGACACAGAGCTGCTTGCAGCTTCAGGGGCGTCTTTAGGAGTCAGCGACATGGCAGAAGACATCCAGACCACAATCCAGAACCAGGAACTGTCGGCAGAACTACCTGGACTTCCCCCACTGTGAGAAGGCAATGACTGCTAATGGGGGCGATGTCTCCATGCACGAGGGGTACTGGCGTGGGTACAAGTCCTTTGCCCCATATCCTGGCTGTGGTCTGGGATGACCACCAGGGAAGGCATAGTCCCTGGGAAGATCTGCACTGTCTGCACCCCGCCTCTCCTCTGTCCTCCATCCTTCTCCCAGGAAGGTTAAGGGGGACCTGGGCACATCCCACCCTGGGATCCTGAATCATGGCTTAACTAATAATAAATATTTGTTGTGAAAAATAAAAGAATAAAAGAAAGTGGAACCAAATGGAGTCCCAACAAAAACACATTGTATAGGAAGTTAAGTGATAAATGTGGCATTTCAAACCAGTAAAGAAAAGATGAATGATTCAATATGTGGTGTTGGGACAATCAGATCCTTAACACACCATACAGAAAAATAAATTCAAGATGGAATAAAATAGATACATAGCCCATAAAAGCAAGAAAAATTATATGAGAAATATTTTTAATATAAGAATAGAGGAGGAGGATGGGTCCTGCAATGCCAGGCCTCACACACAGCAGCCAGTACCCACACTGTGGGAACCCTCAGAAAGGACTCCCTGGAAAGGGGCAAAATACATGTGCAAATGGGGTCTTTTCACAATTCACCATCCACTTAAAAATATAAATATTCTAACACTAGACAGATATCAAGGATAAACAGTTCTGTAAAGACTAATATGGCTTAGTATGTAAAAAATACAAAATTCTTATACAGCAATAGACATTAGAACAACAGAAGATAAAAGAGTAGGTAGAATGTTGACAAGCAGGACAAAGGGTCACCATCCATATGTGTTAAAATTTATCAATCAAAAAGGAAAAATGTAACAGAAAAGTAGGCAAGGGACATGAATAAGCAAGTGGTCATAAGAAATACTTTACTCATAATTTAAAAGATGCAATTTTACATGAGACATTCTCACAAATCAACCTTGATCATCCTTTAGATGGTGCGACTGCGGGAACCCAGTTCCTCCCAGGCATTGGAATGCACACAGCGTGGCTGGGAGCAATCGGCCAGTGTCCCATGTGCAATCAGCCTGGCAACCCACATTGCAGGAAGTGACCTACAGAAATACTTGCAGAAGGGCAGGGGTGTTTGTAGCAGCATTGCAATGCCAATAAGTTGAAAGCTAACTAAACGTCCATGAGTAAGGAATGGTTAAACAAATGAGCCCTTCCATGCAGTGAAATCCTTCCTCGAAGCTGCTGTTCTGAAAGAGGAGGTAGGTCAACACAGACTGACATGTAAAGATGCTCCAGATGTGTCATTAAGTGACTTACGAAACAGTTTAAGTGGGATAATCCCGATATTTTAAAAGTTATATAATGTGTAAACAAAAATCAGGAGGCTATACATGTGCCTATCACTGAGGAGTGAAGATATGGGACATTCATCTTTTAACCTCAGTGTTTGTTAAATTGCCTCTAAATTACATCTATGATCCGAAAAGACTTGAATCACTTTGGAAAAGGCCCCATTTTTAATAAGGGTTGTAGGCTTCCTCACCAGTGTTCCAAAGGACCTTCCCAAAGTCAGTGGGTTCAGACTCTGTCCTTGCCCGAAAGTATGAGATGCCCTCTCATAAGATGAGAGTCCCTACCCTTGTGAGACTGAAGTCCACCTGAGGATGACGTCACACAACAACAGGTATCACTCTTCACTGCACAGGAAGACAAAAACACAGCAGCTGGTAAATACGTTGTGTAAACCGCAGAAGGACTCCCTGAAATAGGCAGAGTACCTTCTCAAAAGTGTATCCTGATGATTACAAGCCACACAAAAATAAAAATATTCCCACAGGCCCTGCCAATGAGACCCACGCATCAGCTCTGCACTCTCTTTACTGGTTGTGGAGGAAGTCAGCGTCCAGTCAGGCAGCAAGCCCCTACTATGCACATGAAGAGATGTGGCCTGTTGGTTCGAGAGTCATGTGGGAATCCATAGGCTCTGGTGAACCAGGAGTTACTGCAACTTCTTCATTCACCTCCAAGAAAGCACTGGCCTCTTTGGGAGAGGTGGATTTCTTGTTATGGCAGCCTTCTGCATCGCGTGGATTCCTTTTCCTGTGTTTATTCTTCAATCTCCTCTTGTACATCTTATATGCTAGATGTTAAAACATGCAAGTATTAAAAAATCACTTTAGTAAGGACAATAATTTAGTGACCTTGTGCGCTGGTCAATACTTCAGGAGTATGTATGCTTTGTTTATATGCATAAACACACAGGAAAAAAGGAGGGGCCAAGGAAAATGAGAGAAAACCGTGAAACAAAACAATTCAGTGTATCAAAATGGCGGTTTCTATCTGGAATGGACCTTTTGGGAATGAGACAGTCATTAGGTCACTGACAGCTCATCCACTCATTCATCCATTTATTCAGTCACCTCCTGTGGAGTGCTGCCAATGAGCCTGGCGCTCCTCTGGCTTCTGGAGCACAGCTGGGAATGAATGTTCCTTCCCTCATGGTCTCTTGTCTTGTGGGAAAGTTAAACCACAAGTGTTCCTTACATTGATTGTTATATCAGTAATCCATATATAATCAGTTATATCAGCAATCACTGAGACTTACTCAGAGCCTGTTCCCTGGCAATAAAAATGACCACAGCCCAAAATTAAAATACATATGTGTGTGTTCATATCTACCCGTCTGTGTACATCTCATCAATGGGAATTTCTTACACCTATTCTGTGATTTTCTTTTTAATTTTTTATTATTATTCTATTAGAGCTGTCCCAATTTTTCCCCTTTGTCTTCCTTTCCCCATCCCATCCCCCCCACTCCCACAGTCAATCCCCACTATATACACATATTTTTCTAATTTACTCCCTGTGAATATACATAGTGATTGACTCCAAAATGATGTATATTTGGCTGTATGGACAGGTAAGCATACAGGGTGGGGCCAAAGTACAATAGGTTTACAGTTGTGAGTACACAAAACAGAGTTTATTCTTGTATTATTATTTATTTATTATGGTATTATTTTCCACATGAACAACTATAAACCTACTTTTGCCTCACCCTGTATATATATACACATACACATATGTATACCTATATACAATCAATTTCAATATTTGTGTATGTATTATACTTCATAGTTGAAAAATATGTCACAGCCATTCAGCACAACTCTTAGTCACAAAAACACCATGAAATAACTTGACATTTGGCTCTTGCTGAAACACAGTAAATGTCAGTTTTGAGATAAACGATGGCTCATGGGAACTGAGCATGTCCTGAAATCAAAGTGCTGATAGTGCACTATCTTCTGTGAAGCATACTCGTTTATAATTGTAAGCTTACTTTCCCCTAGTTTTTTAATATTTTTCTGTGAAACTTCCACTTTATGGCAAAGGATCTTATTTATGCACTTTTTTCCCAAAACTGTCAGGCCAAAAATGTATCACAAGGGCAGCACATGCGTGTTTGGATTGACAAAGGAGTTGGTAAGTTGGGTCAACAATTTTCAATCAAGTGTATCCATCCAATGGGGGCTCTACCCACCTGCAACAATGAGAATTCCATCCACCATCTGGAAGAGTCCATAGGCCAAGGGGAAGCTAATCATCTGGACCATCTGCTCAGCAGTGAAAGACAACTGGAGCATGGTGATGCACATCTGAATATTCTGAGCCCCAGTTTCTAAGGAAATTGTCCTGCACCTACAATAATTTTTTTTTCAAAAGTTACATCCTAGCAATAAGGACTATTCTTAAATGTTCTCTTACAAATAGCAATGTCAGCTATGAGCTTAGGCCACTAACAATGATTACTCATTCAAGGTCTATTTATTTGCTGAGTGCCTATGCTGTGGGCAGTCTCCTGAGAGGCACTTGGGTGTAGGGCCCTATGAACCCTGCCCTGAGAATCTGATTGAAAAGTGAAGATATACACACAGGGAAAGCTCCGTAACACCAGCAGATGCAGTAGAAACTTAGAAAAAGGGTGTCAATGGTTAGGGAAGGCTTCACAGAGGAAGAGCAGGATTAAAGGATGGAAAGAGGGGAAGGGGCATTTAATGTGGGACAAAGTTGAAATTACAGGTCTGGGGACAGGTATGAGCTTGGCCTATTCAGAGGCATTGCACAGGCTGACACCAGCCTATGTCAGCTTGAGGCTTGGAGGAGATGAGAAGGGAAAATCAAGTTAGAGGTATGAAACAGTATAGGCTAAACAACAGTTGAAAGTAAACCTTTATAAAAAACCAATGTCTGAAATGGTTTCTTTGGTGAAAGGTCTAGGAAAATATAGAAAGTTTTTTCCACTTTCCTATATTTTATTAGTTTCCTAATTGCAAAAAATAAAATAAACCTCACTTGAAAAAGAAAAGGCAAGAGGAAAAGAAAGGAAGACATAGGCAGGACCTCGGGGGTGGGTGAAACAGTTTTCAGCTGTCTCCGGTTCACAAAGGGAGGCTTCAGGTTTTTTATAGATGGAAGTGAAGAGGAGAGAGGTGCTTCAGAAGGTAAACCAGCATCTCTATGCAAGCTGGATTGGAATGTGGGTGTGTGATGTGGGAATGGAAATGTCGTCACTGGTGTAGGACAAGTTCTGTGACTCTTATTTTGTGTCTAGTTACACTATTGCTTCCTATGCTCTCTTCGGACTACCCTGACTTCTTTCCGACCCACATCAATAACATGCTAGGCTGGACCTCACACCTAGACCACTCACTGGGCAAATGTGTATCTCAGTCCTTATCCTTAAGCTACCAGGTGTGTAAAAAACAAGAATGTTGACTACACTTCTCTATAGGAATACTTTCTGTCCAGATCCAATTATATTTCAACCACTCAACAGTCATATTCCTCACTTTGGAAACAAATCCAGGTCCAACTATGAACTCAGCCACATTCTGGCTTAAGGCACTTGGTTGAGTTACCTAACTTCTCTGAAAGGTTTGCTCATCTGCAAAATGAGGGCACTGATGATATCTATCTCAGGCATAGTGAGTAAATGAGATACGCTTGGTGGAGCCCCATCCAGTACATGGTATGATCTAAATGTTCCCAAGTGAACTGGAAACAGCATAAAGTTAGTTTTAAAAATTCCCAAACTCCACCTTTGGAATTCAACTGCATAGTTTACTTTTCTTCAATAATTCTTCTTCTATGTTAAAAGTAGTACATAATGAAAAACATCAAAAATATACCAAAAAATATTAGGCAACTTAAATTAGTCTTAATCCCACTACTCAAACACTATTAGCATATTTCTTCCAATATTTTTCCATGCATAAAATTCTTTTCCTTCCTTCTACAAGATGGCACTCAAAATGGACAGTTTTCCATTCTTTTTTAACTAAAATTTATCTCAAGTATTTTCCAAAAGCATTAAAATTGATTCATCATATTCCATTTCATAGGCACATCAAGAATTAAATATCTCTGTATTACAAAATATTTAAATTATTTCTATTTTCACATTTATGAATAACACTGCAATTAACATCCTTGCACATCAACATCTGTCTATCTGACAGCTTCAGGACAGAGCTCTAGAAGTAAAACCACTGAGTTAACTACAAATATTTATATGGTTATTGATAAGACTTGTCTCTTAGAGAGTTCATGCCAATTTGTTACCCCCCCACAGCATAAACTAATGCTCACCTCATCTATTCCAATAACATGGAATATTATCATTTTTAATATATCACAGCATTTACAAATTCTATTCCCCAACTTGTAATGATAATATTTAAGGTAAATTTCTACTTTATTTCTCAAGTTTGCCCTTTCTCTTCTTACCCCTCGTAGGTGACATTTTTTGAGAAAATGGCACAAATAATGCATATATATTTAATCTCTCGAACTTGCTTGTGTCATAGAATGGTCTCTGTGTTTAGTGAAACCACCTTGCCTCTCCTATTTACTAAAATACAAAGAGAAATGTGTACAGATTACAAGTGGTATTAACAGCCCAATCCTACTTTCACAGATTACAACCTCCATCAGTTTGGTCTTTGCTTCATTTACATAAAGAATGACTATGAACTTTTAACCCCCTTTACCATGGGCTATCCCGTTCCATCCACCTTGTAAGTCAAAACTCTTAGTGTTTCCTGACACAGTCAGGTAGCAAAGCCACCAGTGGCCATGTGTTTAATTTATCCTTCGCAACAAAGGTTATGGGTGATTTAACTGTACCTCGGCCAAGAGTGGTGGGTAAGAAGTGCCAGCAGAAAGCCCGTGACATAACCAATCGAAGGGAAGATGAAACTGATGGTCAGCAGGGTGGTGTCTGGATTCCAAGATTCTTTCGCCAGCACCAAACCAGCAACTGTGACTGCCAAAAGGAGTACCCCACCAACAATGGCCCCAATCTAAAGCAAACCAATGAAAATAAGTACACATAAACATCATGGGCTTTATGTTCTATGATGCAAAGTCCATCACTGCTCTAAAATCCTGGAATCTAGAAGTTTTAGAACAAAGAGAGGACTTAGAGACCACTGGATCCAATCTCATCTCATAGAGAATAAACCTGAGGTCAAACATGATCAAGTGGCTTGGCGACGCTAGAAACTGGTAAAGGTCGACACAGATCTAAGTCTTCTTGTTGCATGACCGGTATCTTTTCCCTTCAAGTAGAGGGTTTGGCCAGGAGGGCAGGAGGGTTAGTAGTATTTTTCTTGGATAGGATATTTGTAAAATAAGTGAAATCTGACAAGCATCCGACACCCTTACATACACCTCTTAGATGCCTTGCTGGTAACCTCTCGTCTGAGATCTGCCCCACCTGGCTATCCCTCTCTCTTCCCACCACCCCTTCAACCACCAGTGGCTTCTTACTGCTTTGATCCCTGCCCTTCTCACCTCCAAATGAAACTTACCCATTCTTCATTGGACAAGCTAATTAATGAATATGAGAGGTACTGACAATTACCTCTATCCTCTCCCAAATGAATACTGTTTCTTTCTTTTGTTGTTTAGCAGAAACAAAAAAATCAACAAAAAAAATTCCAGTGGCCCTGGCTGGTGTAGCTCAGTGGATTTAGTGCAGGCCTGGAACCAAAGGATCATGGTTCAATTCCCAGCCAGGGGACATGTCTGGGTTGCAGGCCAGTTCCCAGCAGGGGACGCATGAGAGGCAACCATACACTGGTATTTCTCTCCCTCTCTCCTTCCCTTACCCTCTAAAGATAAATAAATAAAATCTTTTTAAAAAATCCAGTGGTTTGAATTTTAGATCAGATGAAAAAGAAGCAAGACCTAGAATGTTGGGGGAGAATCAGGATCTTGGCAAGCTCCTATTCATGCCATGTAGACAGAAAACTATGCATCTAGTTACAGCATCGACTTTGATTTGAAATGATTCTGGGAGTGGAAGAAGGTAGTCATGGGTAACCAAAACAAAACAAAAACAACTCAATGTACCACAGATGTGTTCTGAGGGTAATTTTTACTGCCCAGATACAAGGACAGACTGCGCTCCCACCTCACAGGAAGATGCTGGAACACACAAAGATGACTTCTGATTATAAAAATCCCTCTGCATCTTTCTACCAAAAAATGGATTTAAAGTTTAAAATTCACGAAAAGCAATTTCTTTAGAAAATGGATCAATCTAAAATTAAAGGAGGATTAAGAACATAAATTGAAGATATAACAAAATAATGATTAAATTATCCTTTCTTTTTTCTAAGGTGCTCTAGAATATTTATGCATATTATTAAATATCTTCTGCCACAAATCCCATGGAATAGCCAAAGGAAAGGGGTTTTGAAACTGCTTTTTACAGATAATAAAACTGACATACGGAAAATGCATCTGATTTCTCCATTGGCACTGACAGGCTATCAGAGGATCTAGAAACACCAAAAATATTTTTTTTTGTTAGATGCCCTTTAAGGAAAATAATCAAAGGTAGAGAACTTGAAAAGTAAGAGGTTCCCATGAACATATTTTTTTCTCTTGTTTTACAAACAAAATTGTGACTACAAACTACCACATTGGAAATTTTCTCTGACTGAAATAACAAAGTCACATTTGTAGTCCAAATGCACAACATGGAAGCCTCCTCCAGAGTTCTATGCCCAACTGCTCTGTCTGCTCCTCCCCCACCCCTTTCTCACATTCTTCGTCTCCTCAGAGGAACAGTGGGAGTTGTTCAGTCTTGTCCCAAAGGGAAAGCCGTGCCCGTTTGTGCAGGCAAGTGGAGTGGCCATGTTCTGTCAGGTGGAACCAAGCAGCAAGAGCTTAAACCGTACCAAACCGTAAACCCCAAACTCAAACGATCTCAGACGTATTTGCTGAACCTCCAATCAGCCCCAAATGTTTATTTCTTTATAAATGTAAAAATAACTAAAACATTTTTTAAAACTCTTCATGAAAGTAGCACATAATACAATCCTCTATCTTCTAAAACAACATATAATCATGAAATTAAGAAGCAACCCAGGAGATTAAAACTCTCGTTGAGATTGTCTTCTCTCCAGCTATGTATTTTTAAAAGCCACTTAAAAATAAGACAGGAGACAGCCCTTCGCCCTGCGCTTCCATGAAACCAGCTCTACTCCCTGAACACTGCGCGCCATTTCAGGCACACCTGAATGACTCTCACCTTGAGAACGCATATGTGAAGCCCTGGGAATGGATGGACCCTGGTTTCTCTCCAATCACCCAGCAAGAGTCCCACAATTTCCAGGGTGTCATAACCCCCAGTTCATGGGTCTATGGGAGTGACAGCAAGGCTTAGAGAAGCAGAGGACATATGGCAGTTGGATCTAAAATGTAGGCCATGTAAGGAAAATTGCTGGGTGTGGGACTGTACTTGACTGGCTCATTTGTTCCAGTCATTGCTCCATCTGCTTGTCAGGTCCCTGAGCCTGAGAGTGTGCTCACTGCAGGTGGGGCTGCTTACCTTGAGGATGATTTTGGATTGTTTTGTCCACCTATAATTCACATAGACACCGAAGGCCACAGGAACGGTCAGACACAAAAGGGAAATTCCTGAACAGAAGGAAAATCTGTCAGAGGGTACCCCGTCTCACCTTAATGCCAGTCCTCAACAATTTCTACTTCAATTAGATAAAAGCTGTAATTACAGCTGCATTGTTTTCTGCATCCACCTCCAACTTTTTTTTAACCTTTGGAAGACAGTTTTGGAAAGGTATAGGATACTACTGAATGCTACCATACTTGGTCCATCACTTCTCTCAGAATCCCTCTAACAATCACATGGTATTTCAGAGACAACTGGAAATGGAAAGGTCAGAAAACAGGAGGACCCTTTTTAATCTGTGATATTCTTTGTTTCTATGTATGGGCTCACCCTCTACCAGCATAGCTGTTATTCCCTATTTGAAGCCAATCGTTCATTAGCTTCACAAAGAAGAATCCCTGTTTCAGACATTAAAAAGAGCATTGTTGGACATACCAAAGCAATTTCTCATACTCTCCATCTGTGGCTAGTAACCCAAAAGCAGGTAGGAAAAAAAATGCCTTTTACGTAACACAAGTGAATGAAGGCGTTGCTGGCAGGCTCAGCGGAGCAGGGTCAGCTTGCCCATGGCATCCACACGCTGCTGTCTCCCGCTCCAGTTTCCCAGTGGGCTGAATGCCTGCAACACTAGCTCCAAAGCTGTATAAATTACTTCTAATATTTTGGGTTTTAATTATTTGTGAGTACCTTTTAGAATGTCATCAAAACAGACTATATCAAGTAATTTACTGACCAGAAAAGGTTGCATGCAATCGTGAAGATTTTCCTCAAATTTTACAAATTGCATGATCTCCAGCTGTTATCAGGAGATAGCCATAGTCGTGGTTTTGAAATACAGCGCACGGGCTGTAAGCCCTCCAGGTGCTTACATGAAACTCTAGATTGACACTTTAGAGTTTTAAGAATCAAAGAACAAAGGTTCTACCAGTTCTCAAAACCTCTGGCCAAACTAGAACTAGAACAGGCAGATAATTTCACCAAGTTTTTCTTCTGAGTCTAGTGAGTCCACAGAGATCTCTAGGAAAAGGGCAGAGTTTAATAAGAAATAATATTCAGCAAAGGAGATAAAGAACAAGATATGAGTAAAATTGAGACATGTAGATAGACTTTAATAATCAATAGGCATCAGGGATGGTGGGGTGAAAATGGAGACAACTGTACTTGAACAACAATAAAAAATATAAAGATAAAAATAATAACCGATAGGAATCATTTCTGTTGATCAATGAAGAAGCCAGGGCTCACGGGTGATGTGAAGGGTGGAGCTGTGGGGACTAAGGTCTCATTGGAGCCACTGTGATCTAGTTAATCTTCCGGTCATAATGAGTCCAACTGCTTTATAGTAAGTTACATAATTTTTTAAAAATAATGAAGTTTCCTGGCTTTATTTTTAAAAGTGAACTCTTTTAGGAGTTAAGAGCTTGGACTTTGCAGTCAGATTCCTGAATCAGAATTCTAGGTTTGCCCTTACCAGCTGCACAACGTTGGCCAAGTTATTTAACCTCTCTGATCCTGAAAATCTAGGAAATGGAACTAGTAATAGAATCTGTATTGTAGGGTTGTTCAGAGAATTAAATCAGATAACATAAACACCCCTGCATAAAGGAGGCAGAGAGTAAACAATAGCCAGTATTCTCACTATCACCATTCCTGCTCCTATTTCATTTCACAATCTCATACACACCTATGTTCTGATATGGAATGGTGAATTTCTGCTCAAGATTCCAGGACAAGGTGTAAAGATAGAGGCAGAGTGGCATCATTCCCAGGGCAGCCACTGTGGAGCAGGTCGTCATACTGATGCTGAAAGTAAAATTAAAATAACGTGTAAGAAGGAGAGCTTGAAATGAAGAAGTTAGTCCCACACCAAAAGCCAGACTCAACACTCCCACACTCCCAGACACAACATCTTAGAGATGACATGGGGTAACTTACTTGAAGTTTACTCCTATCTTGTTATTCAAAAAATGACGGCTGCACTTGTGGTCTACAAAAAGATTTCCAGCAGTTTTTGACATCCATCTATTAACCCTTATTTACTTGAGGATGTACTTGTCCTAAACATTTTGCTAGTGATAGTAATAAGGATTTTTTCCATATCTAGGTCTTTTCTATTGAGATATAATTTATAGACCATAAAATTCATCATTTTAAAGCACTTTTAATATATTCACAAGATTGTGCAAAAACACCTATTTCCAGAATATCTTTATCAAAAAATAAATCAAACAAAAAAATCCTCCTCACCCTGGCTAGTGTGACTCAGTGGATTGAATACCAGCCCGCAAACCAAAAGGTTGCTGGTTCCATTCCCAGTCAGGGTACATGCCTAGGTGGTGGGTCAGGTTCTCAGTAAGGGGCGTGGGAGAGGCAACCACACATTGATGTTACTCTCCCTCTCTTTCTCCCTCCCTTCCCCTCTTTCTGAAAGTAAATAAATAAAATCTTTTAAAAAAAACGCACCCCATTAGCAGTCACTCCCCATTCCCTTCTTTCCCCAGATCCTGGCAACCAATGATCCATCTACTTTCTGTCTTTATAGGATTGCCTATTCTGGACATTTCTCATAAGTTCAATTATGTGTGTGTCTGGCTTCTTTCACATGGCAAGTTTTGAAGTTTCAGTCATGTTTTAGCATGTATCAGTAGTTCAATCCTTTTATGACTGAATGTTATCTTGATTACTATAGTTTTATTATACTATATGAAATAAGTTATTGCTCCATAAATTTGTAATACATTGTTTTAATTTTTCCAAATATGTAATGTCTCATTTTTTAGTCTTTATTGTAGTTGGAGAAAATCACTTGGTTAAAATGTACAAGTATTAAAATACAAAATGTACAAGTATACATAAAATACATAAGCATGCATAATGAGAGACCAGGAACTGGGGAGCAGAGTTTTGGGAGGCGCCCCTGCTCTGACCTGGGAAGAGGGAGAAGAGCGCATGGCATAGGGAAAGGTCAGACAGAGACATGGTAGAGAGCCAGGAGGTACATTCCATGAAAGAGAAAAACCAAGAGTTTCCAACTAAAGGCAAAATGCCAACAAGAGATCAGGGAGGATGAGAACCCAAGAAGTCGATTTAGTACCATCCAACTTTCCCCTAATTTTATGGGTCTCCACCCCAAGTTGACCCTTTTCATCTCCCTCCCCCATTGCCACCTCCCTGAGTTGTTTTCTCTCCCTATCTGGGTGATGGAACCAGTGAAAGAATACATCAGAAAAATTAGGGGAAGTAAGGTAGATGGAAATGAGATATCCTCCAGGCCAACTAAATATTTTATGTTTAAATTGTTGGAAAAATTATTCAGTGTGTTTACACACATACACACTGTTTACGGACACCATGAAAGCTGCTCTACCTGACAAGCTGAGGCAATTACACACCACACAACACAACCCAGGGGTGAAGTAAGACTTCATTCACTGCAATACCAGGCCCCAAGAATCTGCGAACATTCCAATACACACTGTTTAAGTTCCCATGCCAGACTGCCTTACACATAGCATGGGCCCAGTCTGTTCCCATTGCACAGATGGCTAAGAAACTGGGAGGTAGAGCACCCTGCACACACACACACATCAAGCAGAGAAAGGAGCCCTCTGCAGGACTGAGGTCTGCTGCAGAGGGAACGAGGGCCCTCCAGCACTTCATCATCGGGCCTGGGGGTCACGTGTCATTCTTCCTCATAATGTACATCACAAACCTTTCTGTCAAATTTCCCTGCTTATAAAACAATCTATGTTTACTTTGACATTTTCTATCAGAAGAATGTTTATTATGCTCTCAGCCAAGCAGAATTTATTTTACTTCAATGATATTGAATATAATCCTTCTGCACTCTCATTCATGGCAGATAAAAAGGCAAAATGGATACTCCTGGAGAGAGTTGGCAATATTTAGCAAAATTATACATGCATTTGCCCTTCCAGCCTGCAATTGCTTGCCTGGGAACCTATGCTAAAGATGTGCTGTCAAAGCAATAAGTTATAAGATACATATTCAATATATCTTGTTACCCAGCAGTCTCTGGGCAACAGCATTCCAGAGAGTGAAACCAGAAACTGCAAGGCCCCTCGAAGCTTCTACTTGGAAGACACATGGTATTGCTTCTGCCTCATTCTATTGGTCAAAGCAAGTCAGCTGCCAAGCCCAGGCTCAAGCAGTAGGGAAATATGTGCGCCCTAACCCCCGGATGGGTGGACCAGCCTTATTACATTGCAAAGGAAGGTACATGTGAGAATGGAAGGACTTTTGGCCATACTTTGCAATCTATCATAAATATTGAAATATTTACAGGTAAAGTAATAGCTGGAGTTTGCCTCAAAATAATCCATTGGGTAAGTGGGGAGATGAAATGAATTGATCAGATGTTGGTAACTGCTGAAGCTGGGTGAAGTATATAGGGGGTTCACTATGCTAATCTGTCTACTTTTATATATATTTGAAGTTTTCTATAATAAAAATAAGTGTCACTTCCAGCCTTGTAGGCAACAGCGCAGTGTTGCTACCAATCCGGTTAGGTGAGGCTTCCTCTGTCATATCTTACTGGGGTGGGCATGCCCTGCATCGAGCATTATGCACACACTGAGCAGGGGCGTCTAAAGAAGTTCCTGGCCAACCCTGGCCGGCCATGGGCATGCACCGCTGTGTACCACCTACATGCTCTTCAAGTGTTCACTTTTGGGGGATGGCCGCCACCGCCATCTGGACACACTTTTATCACATTACCTCACGTGCTGCACACATACCATACTCTGCACAAGAGCTGTGTACCTGTTGACATGACCCAGACTGTGAGCTACAGAGGGCAAGGGCCTTAGTGACCTCCCCAGCCCTGGAACCTGGCACAGCCTCCTACTACAAAGCACTGAAGAAGCTCATTATATCCTTGCTGGATAAACACACAGATGAAAGGATGAACCGGAATGCCAATACACTGGTGCCAGAAAAATGTTCTCTCTGCCTTCCTCATGGGTCATATGACTGCATCTGAGTCTTAAAAATCTTCGTGACATGATCCCTTTACACTGAACTCAATGGTATTCACCTCTATCGCAATCCAGAAGAACAGAGACTTTCTGTTAAAACATAACTAAAATCTTGCTCTTCCAAGTACAAATGTGAGTAACATTTTAAAAAGCAGCTTTTTAGAAATCCAAACTTAGATAATTTGCAAGTATTTGTATACATTCCTTCCCCTCTTTTATTTTTCCATTAAGCAGTCCTGTTTCATACATGTTCGTTCAATGAATAGAGATTTATTCTGTTTTTTTTTTCCTTCTGAAGTAATCAAACAATACACATCACTCTGCAACTTGGTTACTTTTTTTGTCTCCTCTTAATATCATAGATGTCCTTTCAGGACAACAAATATAGCTTAACCTCATTATTTAAAAAAATTGCATAGTACACCATAATATAAATATGCCATAATTTCTTCAGTCACCTTGTTAATGAAGGATAAATTGCTTTGAGTGTGTTTCCATTATAAACAATGTTGTAATAAACATTCTTTTGCATATTTCATTTGAAATTATTCTTTATTTCTATGGAATAGATTTCCAAAATTGGAATTGTTATGTCAAAATTCTGTTTTTAATTATAAGATAGTACCAGATTATTTTCCAAAAAGACTATTGCATTTCACAATCTTGCCTACACTGGATATGACCAATTCCTTTTGATTTTAATGAGAACACTCTTATGCAACAATGCATTTGCTGTTATTTTGTTACACACAGTCTCAACGAAGTCATATTCTCTTTCATGTTTGCTGGCCTCTTAGAGGTCCTCTCTCAACAGTCTTGCTGACTTCCTGGCCACAATGGAGGCATAGATAGACACACTTTTCCTCCTTGCACAACCATAAGAAGAATTACAACTAACCTCAAAACAAAAATCACCCAGAACTGCCAGAAAATCTAACTGTATGGAAGTCTGATAACCAAGGATTTAAATAAGCCATATTCATCCAGATATGTAGGGAGGGCAGAGACAAGGAGCTGGGACAGAGAGGACGCAGTGTGGCAGGGGCAAGGTGGTGAGGGCAAGGTGGCAGCCACAGTGGCCAGCAGAACAGGTGGTCCCACATGCATGTGTGGTGGATAAAAACCAGGAGGGATAACTTGGGATTAAGTGATCCCAGCCCCAGGCCAGACAACACAGCCCAGGAGTCCAGCACCAAGAAATAAAGCCCCATAGCTTCTGGCTGTAAACACCAGTGGGAGTTGGGGTGGCAAAATAAACTGCCAGTCTCTCACGAGACCATTTAAAGGGCCCACACAATCTAGAACATATGCAAACCCACCCACTCTGGGAACCACCACTAGGGCAGCAGCTGAAGGGGTGCCAGTCACATAGAGGAAGGGGGTGAAGTGACTGGAAATGGAGCTAGTGCTGAGCAAGCCTCCAGCAACCAGGCAGTAGCATTGCTCCCTCTCCAAGTCTTCCTTCTACACAGAGACACAAAGTGGTGAAGTAGTGTGCACCACCCTGGCAAATACCTAAGCCTTACAACTTAACAGGTGCACTAAGACAGGAGTCAAAGCAGTTCTACCTAATACAAAGAAACAAACACAGGGAGACTGCCAAGTTGAGAAGACAAAGAAATATGGCCCAAATGAAAGAACAGAATGAAACCCCAGAAAAAGAACCAAGTGAAACAGAGATAGCCAACCTATCAAATGCAGAATTCACAGCACTGGTGATCAGGATGCTCAGACAACTCATTGAGTATGGCAAAAGCATAAGAGAAGAAATGAAGGTTACACTAAGTAAAATAAAGAAAAATCCCTGGCTGGCATAGCTCAGTGGATTGAGCGCGGGCTGCGAACCAAAGCATCACAGGTTCGATTCCCAATCAGGGCACATGCCTGGGTTGCAGGCCAGGTCCCCAGTGGGGACCACATGAGAGGAAACCACACATTGATGTTTCTCTCTCTCTCCTTCTCCCGCTCTTCCCCTCTCTAAAAATAAATAAATAAAATATTTAAAAAAAAGAAAAAAAATCCATAGGGAACCAACAGTGAATGGAAGGAAGCTAGTGTTCAAATGGACAACTTGGAACATAAGGGAGAAATAAACAATCAACCAGAATAGAATGAAGAAACAAGAATTCAAAAAAAAAGTGAGGATAGCATATGAAGACTCTGGGACACCTCCAAAAGTGTCAACATCTAAATCATAGAGATGCTGGAAGGAGAAGAGGAAGAGCAAAAAACTGAAAACATGTTTGAAAAAATAATGAAAGAAAACTTCCCTAATTTGGCAAAGGAAATAGACATACAAGTACAGGAAGCACAGAGAGTCCCAAACAAGTCGAACTCAAAGAGGAACATACCCAGACACATCATAATTAAAATGCAAACACAAAATAATCAAAAACAAATTAAAACTCAAAATAATTAAAGCTTAAAGATAAAGAAAGAGAGAATCTGAAAAGCAGAGAGTTACCTACAAAGGAGTTCCCATAAGACCGTCAGCTGATTTCTCAAAAGAAACTGCAGGTTAGAAGGGACTGGCAAGAAGTATTCAAAGTGATGAAAGGCAAAGACCTACAATGTAGATTACTCTATCCAGCAAAGCTATCATTTAGAATTGAACGGCAGGTAAAGTGCTCCCCAGATAAGGTCAAGTTAAAGGAGTTCATCATCACCAAGCCATTATTATATGAAATATTAAAGGGACTTATTTAAGCAAAGAAGATCAGAACTATGAACATTAAAATAACAACAAACTCACAACTATCAACAACTGAATCTAAAAAACAAGCTAAGCAAACAACTAGAGCAGAACAGAATCATAGATATGGAGATCATTTGGAGGGTTATCAGCTGGGACAGGGAAGAGAGAGAATGGGGAAAAAGGTAAAGGGATTAAGAAGCGTAATTGATAGGTACAAAATAGACAGGGGGAGGTTAAGAATAGTATAGGAAATGGAAAAAAGAACTTACATGCATAACCTATGGAAATGAACTAAAATGGGGGGGGGTGTTGCTGAAGGGAAGGGGGACCGTGGGTGGAGGTGGGCAAAGGCTAAAAATATTGGGACAACTGTAATAGCATAATCAATAAAATATACTTTAAAAAACAGTCTTGCCCTGACTGGTGTGGCTCAGTGGATTGAGCACGGACCTGGGAACCAAAGGGTCATCAGTTTGATTCCCAGTCAGGGCACATGCCTGGGTTGCAGGCCAGGTTCCCAGTGGGGGACACATGAGAGGCAACCACACATTGATGTTTCTCTCCCCCTCTCTCCTTCTCTTCCCCCCTCTTTAAAAATATATAAATAAAATCTTAAAAAAAGAAAACAGCCTTGCTTGTTTCAGAAACTTATATGAAGTCACATGGATTTACTATGATTTTGCCATAATAAATAATTAACCCTGAGATAGTCAAATCGGCTCATTTTTTATGGCTTCTGACTTTTTTTGTCTTATTAAAGATTTCCCCATATCCTAAGGTTATTCAAATATTGCCTCACTTTTTACTTTTTTATAGGTTGATATTTTTATATTTATAACTCATCTAAAACATGCATTACATGTGGTATAAGGTATGAAGTTAATCTATTGTTTTCTATAATGAGAGACAAGTGTGTCAATACTATTTACTAAATAAACAATTTTCCACTAACTTGAAGTGCCAACCTCATTAGACATTAAATGTTCAAGTTTATTCAAAATGTTTTTTGCTTAACAAATACCAAATTGTTTAAATTACAGTGTTTTACATGTTTTTCTCTTCAAACTTTTCTTAGCACTTCTAGCGTATATTTTATTCCATATGAAATTTAAAATCATTTTATCCTATTGAGAATCCTTACTCTGAGCAAGATGTCCTCCTAGTAGACAGCAGATAAAGGAAGAAAAGCAGTTCTCAAACCTCTGTATCCACGAAGAGTGTATGGCTGGGAAGAATGTATCTGGGAAGCTTTTGTAGATGCTTACTCTGTGATAATGCTATATTCCTTGGCTCTTCATTTAACCAAGTCTTATAAAGAATTCACTATTACATCATTTTACTCTTGAACTTTTAAAGAACTTGCACAGCATTTTCCCCAAACATGGCTTTGGCTCATACAGCAGAGGTAAGATTCATGACTGTGGAAAGTGTGAGATTTCCATCAGACTGATTCTATACCCTTGATGACGTAGGTTACCGCCTCCATTTGTACACAATTGTTCAAGCCCATGACGCTCATGGGAATGGTCAAAGATGGCGACAGATGATCCCAGTGCTCCGCCAACTATTACAAATGACAACAAAACTGGAAAAGAACACAGTGGACATGTGTGTGCAGTGGAAGGTCACATCTTTTGTTTTGCTGCCATGAAATTCCAACATAGTATAAACAGAGGACATGACAAACTGGGTTTCTCTGCTGTTCACATATAAATTGTTGGAAAACCCTGACTTTGATACAGCGCAGTTTCACTTCCACTAAGAATGTCATCACCATTCCCAACAATTATAGAGAATAAATAATGAGACAGACTCAGCAAATATAGACAAATTAGTCCTGAACCTCCCTTAAAACATGGAAATTATATGTAAATATATATAAATAAATATTACATATATATACACACACACACATTATGTTAAAATGTAGTGTCAATATGTATATCATTTTGCAATTGGGGCTTAAATTATTAAGATGTTTTAGTTTTAAACCAATAAAATCAGAAACTCTGAACTTCAAGAACTATAAAAGTACATACTTATTTCCCCACTGAAAAAAATTAATTATCTGGATAGCCGATGAAAATGGAATATGCTATAAGATCAGGTCAACAGACCTGGCCCTAGAAAAGAGTTCAAGGCCAGGTTTCCATCTCCAAATGCACATTACTCCTGTCTGTTTCCTCTCAATAAGAATAACTAGCATTTATTGAACACTAACTGCTAAGTATCATACCTCATGCTTTTAGATATATTTTCTCTTTTCATATATACAATAACCCTATGTGTAGGTATTGTTTCCATTGTACAGACCAGGAAACTAAGGTACAGAGAGTTACAGAAACTTACACAAAGTCACATGGATTCAATCTAAGTTCTGTCTCTTAAAATGATCTTCAGTTCTCCACCAGACCACGTCAGACAAACCTGAAGAATCCGAGGTCCTATTTCCAGAGTCTCTGCTGAAGAACCAAGAGTCTTTAAAGTTCAAAGGTCACCGAACCCCTCCAGCTCCACCTCCACCAGTGGTCAGAATCCTTTCTCTGTAGCTGAGGACACAAATACATCCGAGGGGAAAAATGGACCTCACATACCAAATGTCATTAAACTAAAGGCATGGGAGCTGTCTTGAGTTGCACCAGTAAACTCATTTCATGTCAAGAGAAGTTTTCATGACACACACAGGCAGTCAGAAACTTCCCTTCAGTCATTCACTCAATGATTATGCAACACCTACCACCACCGGGTTGCCACTGAGCAAGCAGAGATGAGCAAGCCCTCAAGGACCTTACAGACCCAGTGGGTGAGGCAGATAAGTAGCCCAACTATTGCAAGGCTTTCCAATAGATGACAAGAAAAAATTACATATTTGGCACTATGGAGACAGAGAGAAGAGGCATCTCTGTCAAATATTTTCAGGAGAAACATTCAGAATGAGGATGAGAGAGGGGAACACTTAGACATTATAATTTGCTTTTCTTTTCCTAGTGTCACTTTTGGTTGATACCCAATAGACCTGAAAGCAGGACTCCAACAGATATTTACACACCCAAGTTCGTAGCAGCATTATTTACAATAGCCAGAAGGTGGAAACAACCCAAGTGTCCATGGACAGGAGAATGGGCAGCAAAATGTGACACATGCATACAGTGATTATTCAGTCTTTTAAATAAAGGAAATTCTGACATGCAACAACACTGATGCATTTTGAAGCCATTATGTATGCTAAGTGAAATGAGCAAGACACAAAAAGACAAATATTTTATAATTTCACTTACAGGAGACACCTAGAGTAGTCAAATTCATAGAGATGGTAAGTAGAATGGTGGGTGCTGAAGGCAAGGGGGAGTTATTGTTTAATGAATAGAGTTTCAGTTAGAGAAGATGAAAAAGTTCTAGAGATGGATGGTGGTGATGATTGTACAACTGTGTGAATGTACTTAATGCCATTGAACTATGCATTTAAAAATGTTAAAATAGTAAATTTTATGTTATGTGTATTTTACCATCAGAGAAAAGAATGGCCTCAGACAGTCTAACCCACTGATTTCACAAAGGAGATGACCGACATCCAGAGAGGGAATTGCTCAAAGGCACACAGCCTTTTGGGCAGAGACTAAACCCAGACCACTATGTCAGTGCTCTTGCCTGCCCCACATACAAATAATGACTCAAACAGCATTTTGTGCCAGGTGAGATTCTAAGCACTTCATATATATTAACTCACTCAATCCTCACAACAACCCATAAGGTAGGTTATGTTTCTCCCTATTTTAAGTGAGGAAACTGAAGCACAAAGAATTTAGATAATCTACCAAAAAGACCCAGTTCTGACCCCATAGTGATGGATCTACTTACTGGTTCCAGAGTAGTACACTTAACGACTACACTGTACTGCCAGATCTTAGTTTTCATGCCCTGCCCTCAAAGGCAAGAATTCTGTCCATCCTTAGTAGATTGCAAAAATGTTCCTAAATGTTCACCGCTCTCTTATTCATGTCTTCTGCAGTGTGACTTTGCAGCTGACCCCATCAAGAGGCAGAATCTACCATACTCCTCCATTCCTTGAATCTGGGCTGGCTGTGAAATTTGCATTGGTCAATGGAAAGCAATGAAGGTAATGATAAACTGGTTTTAAGCCCAGGTCTCCAGAGGTCTTGTAAGCTTCTTTTTTCTGAACTCCACCACTATTATGTGATTACGTCTAGGTTAGCCTACTGGAGAATGAGAGACCACGTGGAGGAGAACCCAGATGTCCCAGCTGAGGCCAGCTAAGACCAGTCTACATCTAACCAGTCCACACATATGAGAGAGCTCAGCAAGTTCAGCTGAGCTCAGTCCAGAGGCAGGATAATTTCTTAGGTTGCCCGTATATGTGGGCCAATTGCTTTCCAGGACAGTTATAATGGAGGAAATGATTTGACCTGGGATAGAATCAGGCCAGTTGGCTTTCCAAACCATGGGAACAACATGGGCAAAAAGAAAGTAGGAAGCACTTCTGGTCAAGATAGAGGCAGGTGGACACATTGTGCCTCCTTGCACAAACAAGATAGGGACAACAATATAGAAACAAAATAACAACCAGAACTGACAGAAAATTGAAGTGTATGGAAGTCGGACATCCAAGGAGTTAAAAATAGACATGTTCATCCAGACCAGTAGGAGGGGCGGAGTCGGGCCTGGAGAGGGATGGGGAGCTGAGACCTGAGCTAAGGGGCGGTGCGCAAGTCCGCAGCAGGCAGACCCTGGGCGCACAAGTGGCGGTGGCTGGTGGGCCCCAGCCAGGGGGTGGTGACTGGCAGACCCAGTGGGTGGCGACCAGCAGACCCAGCGAGGAGGCCATTGTGAAGCAAGGCACTGCGTGCAACTCAGGGTCCCAGCGCCAGGAAATAGAACTTTGGGTCACTGACTGAAAAGGAAGGTCCCACGGGATGCACAGGCCCACCCACACTGGACTTGGTGCCAGAGGGGCCCAGTTAGGTTGCAGAAAGCAGTGGAAGGGTCTGAGGTCCTACAGAGAACAGAGCAAGCGCCATTGTTCCTTCTTGGACCCCGCCCCCACATACAGCCTCACAACCCAGCAACTGGGGTGCCCTGCCCTGGTGAACTCCTAAGGCCCCACCACTCACTACAGGAGCTCAACAAGACCAAAAAAAAAAAAAAAAACCAGCAAAAAGATGGCTCAAACAGAAGAAAAATTGAAAGCACA
>CM052538.1:91065277-91080632 GCA_028533065.1 Trachops cirrhosus | reverse complement strand
AGGGGAAATGTAGAAGCTAAAGAACTTATGACATAGGGACATGAACTAAAGGGGGGGAATGTGGGTGGGAGAGGGTGTTCAGGGTGGAGGGGAATGAAGGGGAGATAATAGGACAACTGTAATAGCATAATCAATAAAATATATTTTAAAAAAAAAGAAAGTAGGAAGTGTGCAGTGTGTTTGGAGAACAGTGACTATCCCATTAAACTATAGACCACTTATGCCTAAAGGGTCAATGGGAAATAAACCTTGAGAAGTAGGTTAGACCGGGCTTAGTTTCTACCCAGTTTGGTAGGTGTTGAGAAGCCTTTATATGTATCACATTGTTCATTTTCTCCTTACAATACCACAAAGAAAGTACTATGACTTAGACTTACAGGGAAAAGGTCCCAAGTCAGGATTTAAATACAGGCAATCGGAGACCAGAACCTGCCTTATCCACTTACTACAAACCATGATGGAGACACTGAAGGTGGAGAGGACATTGTAAAGATACTGCAAGTGCCAAGAAAGAAATTGTGAGGGCCTGAACTGAGGTGATGGCACTGGGGAGAGATTGAAAATAATAGCTATGGGTGACATGCAAGAGGGTAGGCCACAGGTCTAAACAGCAGACTGAGTGACCAAGGTCAAGAATGAAGGGAGTCACCAGAGAATGCTAAGATGATGAGCCCAGGTGACCAGGAAAATGACTGGGGTCATGACCAGATACTCGAGAGTGCAGAAACTGGTTCAAATGCATTGCTCCTGAAATGCCCCGCAAGGGGACAATGTGTGGAGAACTGCGAGTCCGTTAAATGGACACAGAGTTAAGGCATGGAAAACATGTTTAGGATCATCTACAGAGAGCCAGATCTCAACTTCCTCATTTGTAAAATGAAGTTCTAAATGCTGAATTTTATCCAGCAAGCAAAACAGAATTTCTTTCTATAACAATATATTGAGTTTTGCTGAAAAGTTATTTTTGTTGGTAATCAAGTGGAAAGAAACATAAGGAATTTGGATGTTATTTCATTTAATAACACTGAATTTTCTCCTTTTTGCAATTTTGCTGAGATTTAAGATTTTATTACTCTTGTCTTTATAAGCTTTTGAAAATCTAATATTTAGTCTCCATTTTCTTACAGGGGATTTTTTGCTTGTTTTTGTTTTTTTTAAGACTCAAAATCAAAATTTTAAAGAATGATATAGTAGCTAATATTTATTTCATACCCACTATGTGCCTGGCATTATGTATATATATTTTCTCCTTAAAATATAGCAATGTGAGGAATAAGTAATTTTAACCTCATTTTTAAAATGAGGAAATGAGGCTTATCGGTTCAATAATTTGACCAGTTAAAGCTAATTAAGAGAAGTAAAATGAGCTTTATCTTTTATAGACTTCCTACTCTTCGGTGTTTTTAATTACAATGTTGGTTAATAAAGAAATGAAGGTAGTAAATGTTCTCTTTCCAAGGCAGAAGTGGTTGAGAACACTGGTAAAAGACTGACCTGCCTATTCAGAACAGAAGATCTAGTGTGTTAGCAAATGGCATGGAAGAAAGTACCTTAACTACAGCCTGATGAGAAGCAGATGTGAAGTCAAGTCTGCATTCTGCCATAGTCATTTGTAGCATTTGGCAACCATTTACCCCATCTGAGCCACAACTTTCTCAACTGTAAAATTCAACATAATAAAAGGTCATGGACCAGGTTATTATGAGAGCCAAGAAGAGAAAGGGGTCAATGATGAGAACTTATATTGTGTTGAAGAGAGATGATGACTTGTAAAAAAAAAAAAAGAGAGTAAGAGAATACATGAAAGCATCTACTGCACGCCTACCAAGGTACTCAATAATGTTTCCTTTTTCTGTCCAAAAACATTAAGATCCCAGAATTTATGGATAACACATGGACTTTGTATAAAGAATATTTATCATTTCCCAATTATTATATTAATGATCATCTTTATTGAATTTGAATTAGCAATGCATATCAGTGGGGCTTATTTTTAATTAGCAATGCATCAAGTGATTCTTTTCAAATCTCTGATAAGTTGGTAACTAAAAACATTGCCATATTAAAATTAATTGTTGGTCTGCACCCATTAACATTTATAGGTGAAATATGCTCCGTGTGTTACACATTCAGCACATGCAGGGAACCAGAAACCCGTACTTGCAGCTGACTCACTAACATCCATTCGCAGCCCAAGCACTGTCAGCACCTCTGATTCACTCATTCATCAAATAATAAATCCTAGCCAAATGACATACACATCAAAGTTTTAAATTTATAAGTAGTTTTCTCCCTGCACAGGACATAAAACAGTTTGTTCATCAGTAAGCAAAGAATCTAGAAAGAACACTGTTTTTAGCTCTTTCATTTTTCCAACTGTGACTCCTCTATTCTTTCCTAAATGCTCTCTTTTGTTCCCATCACAACATGTGGTTAATTTACCCTCATTAACACATAAATGAGTGATATAGCCTAATGTCTCCTAGAGGTATTTGTCCACACATAACTGCGAATAAGGTCATGGCTTAAATAAAAGGAATGAGAGTTTTCTTCTCATGAACATTAAGGATGTGAAAAGCAACAAGAAAGAATGCTTTTAGTCATAAGTCTTTATGTTGCTCTCCAAGTCAACTCAATAGGCTACCACCGCACTTGAAACAGGTTATGTCTATCACAGAACCCTAAACTCCTTCATTCAGTCCCCCATGACGTAGGTGTGCAGGCAACACTTGCTGATTAGAGCTACAAGGGACTCACTCTGGGTATGCTGCCACCGCTGCCACCACCACCACCACCACCATCACCACGACCACTTCCAAACCACTGTCACTGGTTTCTGGGGATTCTCAGCCTATGTCTTGGGAGATTGTGAAGCCTGTTGTTAAAGCTGCCAGTGAGGGTGAGAATGAGTTCATGCCTAGGAAGGGCTGTTGGGTGAGGAAGGGACCTGCTTCCACTATTACATATAACCCAAACCCCACCACTCAGAAAAGTAGTTGCCAGTCAAAGGACAATCACAGCAAAGTCAATTTTAAGCTCGGAAAGAAAAGTCTCTATAGACTATGAACAAGTCTCTATAAAATATTTCCTACTCGATTCTCCACCTAAAAATTGGCCAAGCTTTCAACACGAAAAGTGTTGGTTACCTCCCACCCCCAGACAAAGTGCTATTGGGGAAGACTGAACAGTTTAACTTACCTGAGATCCATATCTCCTTCAACCCAGAAGGTGAAGATGTTAGAGATGGTTCCTCCTGGGCAGCAGCCCATGATGAGAACAGCAATAGCTCGCTCAGGCTTCAGAGAGAAGCTGTTGGCCAGAAGATAAGCTATAAGAGGCATGAGCCCAAACTGGCAGAGCAGTCCCACAGCGATGCCCCAGGGTCTTTTGATGTGCAGCCACAGCTTCCTGATATCCACAGAGCACCCCAGTGAGAACATAAGCAGGCCCATCATCAAGACTGACACCACTGCAAAAACAAGTTCCAGGTTCCCAGGTGCCGGCAGGCCCACCGGCTGCTCCTCCTCTGAACTGTTGGCAGGGCAGGCTGAGCTGCTGGAACAATTCGCTTCCATCTCCGCATCTCCTTAGGGCAGCATTACAAATGAACATCTGCCGAGACGGCTGGGCAGGTCTATCCTGTCACATTTTGTAATAATGTAACAAAGTCACGCATGGAGAATCATTCCAATAACTATTGGCCAGTCAGATGATTCATCCTCATCTGATCAATTTCTTTACGACCGGCATTATAAAAGCAATTATCGTGGTCACAACGTGTATAATAAACTGCATGTGGTAAGTAAGGCTTTCCACTTCTGTTCTTACTCACCACTGAATATCAAAGTGAAATGAGACAAGCAAACTTATTGTCAAGTGGAGTGATCGGGCGATGTCGTCAGCATCCCATTGTGTGTTCCAGGAAAGCGGGGTGGATGCCAAGACATAATTTCTCCAAATTCCATGGGGATTTCAAAGAGCCAGGATGCAATGTTTTGGAGACAGAGAGGCTAATTTCAGGGAAATAAACAAAGGCAATTAAGCCAAAGCTCAGTATCACAGCATTAGCAAAGTATTTCTGTTGAAAATATTAAAGCAAAGGCTGCCAGTTAAGGAAATGGCAGGGGGATCTAAGGATCATTTCAAGAGAAGTTCAGAAT
The DNA here is from genome assembly GCA_028533065.1 of Trachops cirrhosus. Classification (NCBI taxonomy): domain Eukaryota; kingdom Metazoa; phylum Chordata; class Mammalia; order Chiroptera; family Phyllostomidae; genus Trachops; species Trachops cirrhosus. The sequence continues at coordinate 91,076,472 of CM052538.1, read as the reverse complement.
TAGTCTGTCTTTCTTCTCCCTAATTCTATTAGAATTTATGTCTAGAGTCACTAATGAAACACCTGTGAGAATGTCATGTAAAGCACCTGAATATGTCTCATCAAACATGTGGAAACTCATTTCTGTACCCAAAATAATTCAGGGGAGCTGTGACTTTCCTTTGGAAAATAGTGTTGGCTTTGTGATGCCACACCCATGGGCCTCCTGGTGAGGTCTGGGAATTCCACAGGGAATGTGGTAAAGAGCTTGTCTGAAGTCCACAAACAGTCTGAGGTCAGCCTCTGACCACAATGGCCCAGGGGCCCTCCGTGTGTTCTAACCGGGCACCACTGGCAAAACCAAACAAGGAAAATGTACTTCTGTGAAACTAAACCTCCAAAAAAGCAGAGGCCACACCCTTTCTCACAGAGAGCAGAAAGGTTATTTGTGGGACAAAGGGTGGTGACAAGGTGCATTCTATAAACGACTGCCTGTCTTAAAAGGAATACTAGCTATGCATTGTTCATTTTTTAATTAGCAAATTATTCTTCATGACAAAATGGGCATGTTTCCTGTATAAAAATACAAGTTGAATACAATATAAAATAAAACCTAACTATTTGAAGAAAGTATAAACTGCCTTAGTCCAACAGACCCTAAAAGCAGCTCTGAAGGTGAAACCTTGCTGGAGGCTACCAGAGGTGAGCACAAGGAGCTGCTGCCACCAATACTTGTTTTACATCTGAGAACAAGCCCACATTTACACCAAGCTTGGCGAGCTGTCAGAAGGCAACCTGGAACCATCTGCAGTGTATTTACACAGAGCCAAGCAGAGAAATGGACACAGGAGCTGGTCTCATCTCTGGAAAGCTGCTTGTTCCCAGTTTGAATAATGCAGACGTGTGGTAGAGCTGAGGAGGGATGGAGGAGGGTGACGGGGCATGCTAGGGGCTTTACACTTATGTGGCTGTGTCTGATGAAGCAGAAGTTTTTAAAAAGTTATTTAGTAAGAGAAGGTATCAGACATTTCTTTCTGGATAACATCAAAAATCTCCTTGGCAGACCTTTGTTCCTGGAGGAGTCACTTCTTACACAAATTTAAGTTTAGTAAGATCCTCCATTCCTGAGGGAGGAGAGGTGATAGCAACTTGAGTGATTTGCTTGGTATTCAGCACTGATAGCTGGAGGAAGTGTCTACATTTGCACACTGCACTGAAGGAGCTCCTCGAGGGAATGGTGACCTTGGCCACTGCCTGTTTGAAATGTGTTGTTATCAGAATTTCTTAACTGAATTAGGATGTAGGATGGTTCCAACTGACATCCACTGTCAGGAAAAGATACCAAGGTCCAACAAACACCATGAAAGGGATATCTGGATGGGTGACAAGTTACTCTGGGTTCAGTCATCCTGGCACAGATGTCACAGGGTGATATAGGACACAATGACTGAGTGTGTGGTAGTAACCGGAAGAGACTTAACCTTCAGAGGACAGATCCTGGCACACAACCACGTTGAAACCAGGGCGTAGCAGGGTACTGGTCAGGCTTTTCCAAGTTTCTCTCCATCTGGAGTTGGGAAGGAGACACCTTGGGAAGAGTAAGCCCCTGAAGTTCTTGCTAGATTTGTAAAGAGTATTTTAAATAGGGGGTTCTAAACGTACCAGCTTGTAGGAATTCAACAATTACAAAATTTTTAAAGATATACCCAAACCTGGTGAGGTGGGTCATGAGATTCTATTTAATTTTCTCATTCATTCTAAGAGGTAAATGCTATCATTCCTGGCTTCACACATACAGAAACAAAGTCCTAGTGAAGCTATGGGATTAGTCCAATGTTAGTAAACCAGTAAACTTTAACATCAGGATTTCAATCCCAGTCTAATTCTCAGCCTGTTCTCATTTCCCTGGAGCACACTGGTGTGGAAGCACTGCAAAGTAGTCTATAGCATGAACATGCTGAGTGACCAACAATCACGTGGGCATAGCTCAGGGATAAAACACTATTTGGCATAATGATGAAGAAAAAAGTCAACTTCTGGCCAAGATGGAGGCATAGATAGATAGACTTTGCCTCCTCACACAACCAGAACAAGGACAACAACAAATTTAAAAACAAAAAACCACCAAAACTGCCAGAAAACTGAACTGTATGGAAGTCTGACAACCAAGAAGTTAAAGAAGAAACATTCATCCAGACTGGTAGAAGGGGCAGAGACAGGAAGCCAGGGCAGAGAGGATGTTTGGCAAGGCACAGCTGGAGGACCAGGAGGTCAAGGTGGCAGCTGACAGAGCAGGCAGTCCCACATTTGCATGTGGATAAACTAGGAGGAACAACTGGGGAACCAGACAGACCGTGCAACCCAGGGTTCCAGCTCAGGAAAAGCCTCAAAACCTGTGACTGAAAAAACCTGTAAGTGTTGTGGTGGTTGGAGAAACTCCCAGCTTCACAGGAGAGTTCATTGGAGAGATCCACAGGGTACTAGAACGTACACCAATCTACCTGCCCAGTGCAGGGGGAGAATGGGGAAAAAGGTACAGGGAATAAAAAGCATAAGGGGTAGGTACAAAATAGACAGGGGGAGGTTAAGAACAGTATGGGAAATGGAGAAGCCAAAGAACTTATATGTATGACCCATGGACATGAACTAAGGAAAAGGAATGCTGGTGGAGGGGCAGTGCAGGATGGAGAGGAATAAAGGGGAGAAAAAAATGGGACAACTCTAATAGTTTAATCAATAAAATATACTTTAAAAAATGAAGAATAAAACCAACTAATCCCTAATCTTTAATTGTATCTCATATGCTCATAAATGTATAAGCCATCTGTACATGTTCAACATAAATGCACCTTAATTTTGAGATTCAGTTCCACAAATCACAGGAAGTACTTTATATATTTCTGTTCTCTGCAACTAGAATTAGGAGTGAAAGATAGTCTTCAGGAAAACCAACCAAAGAGCCTGTGCTCTTCAGTCTGGGAATGTAAACGCTGAAAGGAAAGCACCAAAAAGAAAGGTAATTACACATGGCTATGGAATTGGCTCTGCAACTGAAAATGGTCACAAGGGGAAACTTCTAAAAGCTTGAAAGACATAAAAAACCCTACAGGCTCCAAAAGAGTTTAGGTAACCTCTTGGAAGATAGGTCTGAAACAAGTTTAAACAAATAGGTAGTAAGGAAGTAAACTGTACTCATATAACACAAGATAAAAAGCCTAATTCTATATTTTAAAAAAATGAAACTGCAAAAATAGAAAGACTATCATCTCACAGAAAAAATAGAGACCAATAATTGAAAAAGATAATTCACTAAGTCATTAACAGGCATGGGAATCAACAACACTAATAATTTTTAAAGTATATTAAAATATGTGTTGCCTATCAGTAAGAAAAAGAATTTAAGTTGAATATCCCTTATTGACAAGAGTTGACTGAAAGATACATTCTCAAATACTGCAGGTAAGATTGAAAATTCACATAACCTTTCTGGAAAATTTTGGCAATATGTACTAACAACCTTTGTCACAAAAAGCCCAAGAAGCTGTCTTAATGAGTAAGCAACAATATTGGCAAAAATGTATTATTTATTTGGGGCAGATGTTCCTATATATAAAGGCACTGTTACTTATAAATACATTTTCATTTATAATAGTGGTACTCTTTATAAAAGCAGAAAACTGGGATCAACTTACATTGGGATACAATGACATATTATGGAACTATTTAAAATGTGAACATTTTAACAAAGAGAAATGATTACATTGTAAGGTTAAGCAAAAATAAAATCAAAATCAAATGGTATAGATAGAATTCTCCTAGACATTTTAAATAAACACAGAAACAGAGACTTAATAGAAACACTGCAAAATGTTCACGGTGATTTCATCTGTATGTAGGACCATGGGTGATTTTTTTCTTCTTTTCATATATATTTTTTAAATTAATTTATTTTTTAAAAAGAGGGGAAGGGAGGGAGAAAGAGAGGGAGAGAAACTTTGATGCAAGAGAGAAACATCAATGTGTTGCCACTCTTATGCACCCCAACAGTGGACTGAACCTTCAACCTAAGTGTGTATTCCACCAGGAATTGAACTTGTGACTTTTCACTTCAGGGGACAATGCCCAACCAACTAAGCCACACTGGTCAGGGCTCTTCTTTATATTTTTTGTATGACCTAGTATCTTTGAAATGGCTATGTGTTACTATTTTTATAATCTACTGTTTTATAACAATTATATAATCATTTAAAAATATATAATATTTTATAAGGAAAAGGAGCAAAGATAGAGGAAGTTGTGGTTATTTCAAGCAGCTCTTTAAATGTTGATAGCAACCTGATTACTCCATAAGGATCCAGACTGTTGAGATGGCTCAATCATTGTCTCTGTTCCTATGTTTTTTTAAGGTAGCCTAATAAATTCCAAAGCTCCCAGGTAAGAGACACCTGCAGAAAATGGAAGGCAAGGGTGTGAGAAGGACTGACAGCCAAGTCAGGAGATAGAGAAGGGTGGTAAGCGGGTTTCCCAAGTGTTTAGCCTGAAACAGTACCTGCTCCACCTTCAGGATAAAATAAATGGAAGGGAAAATGAAGCACCGTGTCAACAAAACCAACCGGAAAAGCCTGTTAACCCTGCTCAGGTGGCATGCTATTTATAATAGTATTTGTGGTCTTTTACCCAGCAATCTTTTTTGGTCTTAGCTCATCAGACCACATGCTATTAAGAGTATAACCATAAATTCTCATAGCCTGTTTAAATCCCAGAATTAGGAGAAGAAAATCCACAAGTTAAAATAAATGAGATTAATGCCATTTGTCAGCTATGAGAACAAATTACTCACACTGATTTTCTATGATAACAGGAACAGGAACTACCACTTACTGAGTTCTTGTGTGCCAGATTTTGTGATAGGTCCCTTGGTACTTAAGCATATGGATTATTTCAAGCAGAAGGCAATTTAAGAAGCTGCCCCTCTCCTTTTTTTGCCTATTTGCTGAAAAGCAGGACATAAATTTGTAAAGGTGCCTCCCCTCCCCTCCCTACCAGGAAGTACAAAAGTTAATCACTGAGCTCGTGTCTAGACCTGTATCATACCAAAGGAATCTATATAACAAACTTTGCTAAAAATAACCCTTATCTACCATTATATTTGTCTTCCTATATATTTGCCTTCCCACTATTTGCCTCCTCTAGAAACTCAAACTCCTTTTCCTTTGTCTTACTTCTCTAAAAATGTATTGTTCTTTTGTTAAGATGCTATGTAAACCCAAGTTCTAAATATTTTATGAGTTACTCACCTCTGAGTACTCCTACGTGTATGTGTGAGGCACATGTTAATACACTAGTTTTTCTCCTATTAATCTGTCTCTTAGTCTAATTTACAGGGCCCCAGGGCCCCAGGGAGAAAACCCAAAATGGAGAGAAGATTTCTTTTCCTCCTCTTCATATATCTTATTTAGTCCCCTCAACAACCCTATTAATTAGGTACCATTATTGCTGTCATTTACCCATGAGTGGGGAGGCTTAAAGAGATTAAACTACTTACCATGGGCTAAGCTAGTAAAAGACAAGGTAACGTGATGGGAGTCAACACCAGAGTCTATACTACTGGGTTGGCCAAAAAGTTCATATGGTTTTTTCCAGAAAATAAGAGACACAGACTTCATTTTGAACTTCTGGTCAAGATGGAGGCATAGGTAAAACAGCTTGCCTCCCTGCACAACTACAGCAAAAATTACAAATAGACTATGAAACAAATATCACTCATAATTGTCAGAAAATTGAGGGGTATGGAGTTGGACAACCAAGAAATTAAAGAAGCCACATTCATCTAGATGGGTAGAAGGGGTCGAGGCTTGGAGATGCAAAATGGGATGTCCCACACCCACATGTGGTAGATAAAAATTGGGAGGGATACTTTGGGAGCAAGGGATACTTTGGGAGCAAGGGATCCTAGCCGCAAATCAGACCATCCAGCACAGGGTTCCTGCACCAGAAAGATAAATCCCCATAACTTCTGGCTGTAAAAACCAGTGGGGGTTTGAGCGGCAGAATAAACTTCAGGATTCTTAAGAGTCTACTCTTAAACAGCTTGCAACAGACTTAGGACTTACACAAATCCGCTGGGCTTCAGCACCAAGGCAACAGCTGGAAGGGCACCAGTGGCATATGGGGAGAAATTGTAGTGTCTCGTATCAGGGTGAGTGCTGGGAGATAATCTTCGTCCCAGATAAAACTCCAGGGGCCAGGCAGTGGCACTGTCCACTGTCTGAGCTCCCCCCACACACAGACACAGAACAACGGCACAGGTTGCCCTCCCTGGTGATTACCTAAGGCTCTGCTGGCTCCAACTTACTGGTGTGCTTTTCTACAATAGGACACACTACTAAGACAGGGAGTCAAAGCAGCTCACCCTAATTCATAGAAACAAACACAGGGAGGCTGTCAAAATGAGCAGACAAAGAAACAGGGCCCAAATAAAAGAACAGATCAAAACTCCAGAAAAAGAACTAAACAAAATGGAGATAAGCAATCTACCAGATGCAAAGTTCAAAATACTGGTTATTAGGATGCTCAAGGAACTCACTGGGTACTTCAACAGCACAAAAAAGACCCAGGTAGAAATAAAGGTTTCTATAGAAATAAGTGAAATAAAGAAAAATTTACAGGGAATCAGCAGTGAAGTGGGATGAAGCCAAGAATCAAATCATTGATTTGGAACAGAAGAAAGAAAAAAAACATTCAGTCAGAACAGCAAGAAGAAAAAAGAATCTGAAAAAACAAGTATAGACTAAGAGTCTCTGGGACAGCTTCAAACGTACCAACACTCAAATCACAGGGGTGCAGGAAGGAGAGAAAGAGCAAGAAATTGAAAAAATGAAAGAAAATTTCCCTAATTTGGTGAAGGAAATAGACACACAAGTCCAGGAAGCACAAAGAGTCCCAAACAAGTTGAACTCAAAGAGGACCACACCAAGACACATCATAATTAAAATGCCAAAGCTTAAAGATAAAGAGAGAATCTTAAAAGTGACAAGAGAAAAGCAGATAGTTACTTACAAAGGAGTTCCCATAAGACTATCAGCTGATTTCTCAAAAAAATCAGGCTATAAGTGACTGGCAAGAAGTATTCAAAGTGATGAAAAGCAAGGACCTGAAATCAAGATTACTCTATCCAGCAAAGATATCATTTAGAATTGAAGGGCAGGTAAAGTGCTTCCCAGATAGGGTAAAGCTAAAGGAGCTCATCATCACCAAGCCATTATTACATGAAATGTTAAAGGGACTTATTTAAGAAAAAGATCAAAACCATGAACATTAAAATGGCAATAAATTCACAACTATCAACAATTGAATCTAAAAAAAAAACAAACCAAGCAAACAAGCAGAACAGGAACAGAATCATAGATATGGAGATGATTTGGAGGGTTATAGGTTGGGAAGGGGCAGGGGGAGGATGGGGGAAAAGGTGCAGGGATTAAGAAGTACAGATTGGTAGGTAAAAAATAGACAGGGGGCCCTGGTTGGTATGGCTCAGTGGATTGAGAACCAGGCTGAGAACCAAAGTGTTGCTAGTTTGATTCCTAGTTTGATGCCTAGGTTGTGGGCCAAGTCCCTGATTAGGGTCATGAGAGAGGCAACTGATTGATATATCTCCCACACATCAATGTTTCTCTCCCTCTCTTTCTCTCTCCCTTCCCATCTGTCTAAAAATAAATAATATCTTTGAAAAAAAAAACAGGGGGCTGTTAAGAACAGTATAGGAAGTAGAGTAACCAAAGAACTTATATGCATGACACATGGACATGAACTAAGGAGAGAGATTGATTGAGGAAATGGGGGGTAACCAGGTGGAGGGGGGCAAAGGAAGAAAAATTAGGACAACTGTAATAATATAATCAATAAAATATACTTAAAAAAATGAAAGACACATTTTTCATTTTCACCAATAACTATTGATTTGGATATTTTGAGTATGTCGGCTATGTACTGCTTGGAATAATGTTAATTGTTCTCAATGTCTCAGTTTGATCACTATCAACTTCAACTGGTCTACCCAATCATGGAGTATCATCCATTGAGAAATTTCCAGCACAAAACTTCGCAAACCAGTTTTGAAAGGTTCAACCCATCACATCACCTTCTCCATACACTGCACAAATTGTTTGCATTTCAGTTACATTTTTACCTTTCTTGAAATATGCTGAAAATATTGCATATTTTCTTCTATCTTTAATATTAAAATGGCTACACAAAAATTCACCAATTTTGATTGTTTTTTAAGTGTATGCTGATATGACAGCTGTCACAATACAATCTAACAAAATTGTTCCAAATTAAGTTAAAGACAACTAAGTATACTAGAGCCATTTTACAGAAAAAAACAAACTTTTTGGCTAACCCAATATATATGAATACAATTAAATAATAAAAGTTTATGAGTTTCACTCATGAATACAAGTAATAAATTACTACTCTTGCTACACAAACTAAATATCATATCCTGGTCACTACTATTCACCTACTTAAACCTTTAACTCATGTGCTTTACCAGATGCTGAAATATAAGTGCCATTCAACATAGTGGCCATTTATCCCTTCATTAATTAACTTTCAACAGAAGTTAAACCCTAAAGCCATGGCCAGAGAGGGTCAGAAGCATTTTTTTCCCTCTACCTTCAACTGCTAGGCCAAGCTTAATCAATATAAAAGGCACTGCTAAGCTCAAGCACCTTATACAAACCTACAGGTTTTTGATCTGACCTTTTCTAGCTACTGTGCCTGGGATATTTGAAGTGCTCAATAAATATTAGCTGGAGTGTTGGTTATTGTTTTTATTAACATCTGCAACTAACTCCAAAAAGTAACAGTGTAAGCGTCAAATATAACTAATAATTTTCCTTTGCTCTGGCTTTCAATTTTCAATTTTTTCAAAGCCTTTTGTTAATAAAACTTAGAAATTTCTTTCAAATATTAAAATAATTGTGACAGAAAAAGTATGTACATATACTTACATATATACCTACTATAATATATGTATATACTATACATATATACATAATATTTGAAATTTCTTTCAAATATTAAAATAGTTGTGACAGAAAAAGTATGTATATATACTTACCATATGATTCCATGATCAAAGGAGACCACTGCTAGGAAATAACCCTCCTCTTATCTTGTAGAAAATTATGTCAGCTATTTCCACTACTTTTGTAAAGTAATTCCAATATTGTTAAACTACAGTGCTCGGATCTGACAGTCACTCTTCCAGAAATGCCTGAGCCTTGGTGCAACAGATCTGGGAAAGGAGGTGGTACAGGTAATGCAGCCCAGGAAATGTTTGGTCATTGGCTGGGTTTGGGTTATGCTTTATCTTACCTGTTCTACATACCTGATGAGAGCAGTAGACTAAATGCCAATAGGACATACTCAGATGCTGAGCAATCGCTAAAATAATGAGCAAGGGAGTCTGCTTCTGTACTTGGAAGAAGTTGCTTTAACAGACAGTTGAGTTACTGCAGAAGAGAAATGGCACCTGTAGTTGAAGTCCATGAAGATTACACCTACATTCCAATGTTGTGAAAGTTTCAAATTAAAACAGGAGTCTTTAGGATGGAGGTAGATGATTCGAAGACAAGAGGGACTGAGACTGAAAGAAGCACATGAATGGAGGATAAGAGCCTATTAAAAGAAAATTCCAGAAGAAAATCTGACTGCTGGCACACTGGCAATGTTTTCCTTCTTTGGGGATCAATTAAGAAAAATAGAGTATACCCATAATTATAAAGTAAGCTAAGGTCACTAGCTTCCATGACTGAGGAACAATGAAAATATCTCTAAACCACCCTATCAATATACCTCTATTGTCTTGTTCCCATCCCTCTGTCTCCCAAATGAAGCAAAAGAAAATCATAATTGAATTTCATGGTGCACTCCGTAATGGTGGATTGATGGCTCAGTGAAGTCTGAGTAGATACAGCAACCCCTGTGTACCCCCAAAAATCAAGGGAGAAATTGCCAGCTCTGTGGCCCAAGACCATCTGCAAGATTAGAGAACCAAACCTTTTAATTGTGTATGTCTATCCTATTCTCTTTCCATCATAGTATATCAATTGCATAAGGGATAATTGCCTATTATTTAACCTTGGTTGCAAGATCTGGAATAAAGACAAGGACTATGTATAGCCTCGGAATCCTAGACTTGGACCTGATGTAGTTAGTAATTTGATATGATTTTGAGGAATTAGTGAGTAGATTTATATATGTGGAGAGAAGGTGTGAGTAAATGTGAGTAGCTAAAAGGGTACTGGAGAAATCTGTCAATTGCTACCTAGCACTCATTCTCCTCCTGTTACAGAAAAAAAATAGTCTGCATTTTTTTGGAGGAAATAACCCACTTCATGATTCTCAGTCATGCAACTTGACCCAACTTTCTGTTTTAGCAAGTGTCCTGAGTAGCTTAAATCGATCAGTTAAATCAGGATTTCTCAGCCTTGGCACTATTGATATTAGGAACTGAAAAGCTCTTCATTATGGGGGGTTGTCCTGTGTACTGTCGCATATTTGGTAGCATCCCATAGATGCCTTTATGAGACCCCACAGTTGAGATAACCAAAAACATTTCCAGGCTGCCGAATGTCCCTAAAGGGGAGGGGGAGGCAAAATCGAAGAGAATCACTGAATTAAACTCACTCTTCATTTTGCTAATCAAGGTTTTAAAAAATATTTATTTTTTCCATTTTTACTGAAAAATAACTGACATATATTGCTCTATAAGTTTAAGGTGTACAGCATGATGATTTGATGTACATATATTGTGAAATAATTACAATAGGTTCAGCTAACATCCATCTTCTCATATAGATTAAAAAAAAAGGAAAAAAAATTCTCCTGGTGATGAGAACTCTTAGGATTTACTCTACTAACAACTTTCCCATATGTCATAAAGCAGTAGTGTTAACTATAGTCCTCACGTTGTACATCATATCCCTACTACGTGTAACCATGTAACTGGAAATTTCTACCTTTAGACCACCTTCCTCCAACTACGCTTCTTGATTTCAAAAACACTATTTTTAGCTTCTACATTTCCCATACTATTCTTGCCCTCCCCCTGTCTATTTTCTACCTACCATCCATGCTACTTATTCTTCAAACCTTTCCCCACTCTCTCCTCCTCCCACTCCCCTATTGCTAACCCTCCATGTGATCTCC
>CM052538.1:91040918-91064777 GCA_028533065.1 Trachops cirrhosus | reverse complement strand
CCTGGACTTCCTGAAAGTCTATTTCCTTTGCCAGATTGGGGAAGTTCTCCTTTATTATTCGTTCAAATAAGTTTTCCACTTGTTGTTCTTCCTCTTTTCCTTCTGGTACCCCTATAATTTGGATGTTGGAATGTTTAAAGATGTCCCAGAGTTTCCTAAGCCTCTCCTCATTTTTTTGAATTCTTATTTCTTCATTCTTTTCTGGTTGTTTATTTTTTTCTTCCTTCTGGTCCACTCCAATGATGTGAGACCCAACTTTCATTCTATCACTATTGGTTCCCTGTGCATCTTTCTTCATTAAACTTATTGTAGCCTGCATTTTTTCATCTAATTTGTGACCAAAATCAACCAATTCTGTGAGTATCCTGATCACCAGTGCTTTGAACTGTGCATCTGATAGGTTGGCTATCTCTTGGTCGCTTAAAAGGATGGGTTCTTCTGCTTTCAATTCTTCTTCTGTTTGAGCCATCTTTTTGCTGGGTTTTTTTGTTTGTTTGTTCATATGTTTGTTTTTTGGTCTTGTTGAGCTCCTGTAGTGAGGGGCGGGGCACCCCAGTTGCTGGGTTGTGAGGCTGTATGTGGGGGCGAGGTCTGAGAAGGAACAATAGTGCTTGCTCTGTTCTCTGTAGGACCTCAGACACTTCCGCCGCTTTCTGCAACCTAACTGGGCCCCTCTGCCACCAACCCCGGCGCAGGTGGACCTGTGCACCCCGTGGGACCTTCCTTTTCAGTCAGTGACCCAAAGTTCTATTTCCCGGTGCTGGGACCCTGAGTTGCGTGCAGTGCCTTGCTTCACAATGGCCTCCTCGCTGGGTCTGCTGGTCGCCACCCACTGGGTCTGCCAGTCGCCATCCCCTGGCTGGGGCCCACCAGCCACCACCGCTTGTGCGCCCAGGGTCTGCCTGGTGCGGACTTGCGTACCTCTGCTCCAAGTCCCTCGCCCAGCCCGACTCTGCCCCTCCTACCAGTCTGGATGAATGCGTCTATTTTTAACTCCTTGGGTGTCCGACTTCCATACAGTTCAATTTTCTGTCAGTTCTGGTTGTTATTTTGTTTTTATATTGTTGTTGTCCCTATCTTGGTTGTGCGAGGAGGCACAGTGCGTCTACCTATGCCTCCATCTTGGCCAGAAGTCCCTCAAAAACACTATTAAGAGATATATTTATTATAAACCAGGAATTGTTAGAATAAGTCTCAATAGCTCTATGAGATAGTGTATTTGTTAGGGTAAAAATGAAATTAATGCTCTGGCCAGGTGGCTCAATTGGTTGGAGCATCAGTCTATACACCAAAAGGTTGCAGGTTCGATCCCCAGTCGGCGTGGGTATGAGAGGCAGTAGGTTGATATTTCTCTCTCACATTGATATTTCTCTCTCTCTCTCTCTCTCTCTCTCTCTCAAAGCAATAAATATAACCTCAGGTGAGGATTTTTTTAAAGATGAAATTAATATAATAAAGAAATCCCAAAATGCAGCGGCTTAGAAAAAAGACATTTTTCTCACATTCAACAGTCTTGATATAAATAGCTCAGGTTGGGGGACTCTACATAGTCATTCAAGGATCCAGGCCCCTTTCATCTGGTTGTTCCACCATCACTGTCTACATGGTCTACATTATCATTGTTTATGTGGTCAAACTGGATGACCATCACATCAGCCTTTCACCCACCAGTACAAGGCCATGGAAGAGGTAGGCACAATGCCTTATAAGGTTCAGATTTGAATGTGGTGCACATCAATTCCACAAGTTCCATTGGCAAGAACTTAGCCACAGTTAATTCTAAGTCAAGTAGTGAATGGGGATGCATAGTCATGTGCTAAGCCACAACCCTACTATGGACTAGATGTATGTTTCTCCCCATCCCCAAATTCACGTTAACATCCCAATCCCCAGTGTGATGATTTTTAGAGGTGGGGACTTTGGGAGGCATTTAGGTTATGAGGGTGGAGCCCTCACAAATGGGATTAGTGCCGTTATAAGAAGAGACGCAGAAGAGATAATCTCTCTCTGCCCTGTGAGAATACAGCAAGAAGGTGATGGTCTTTAAACCAAGAAGAGGGCCTTCACCAAGAACCTGACCCTGACCTAGGACATCCAGCCTCCAAAACTGTAAGAAATAAATGTTTGTTGTTTAAACCACCCAGTGTTTAGAATTATTTTTATAGCAGCATGAACTGACTGAGACAAACACCATAGCTATAAAAGAAGGGAAAAAATTTTGGTAGAAAACAAGCAGTCTCCACATACTATCATGTTGCAAACGTGGAAGGCAAGGTGCAGAGCTGAAGTAGTTTGCCCAAGGTCACATGGCTTGGCAAGTGGGACTGGAATGCAAGCACTCTAACTGCAGAGCCCATGCTCTAAACACTCTATCACTACTTCTCAAATGTCTGAACTGTAACCTAAGATAAGAAAAGCATTTTCCCTAGCAATCTGGCACACAGGTGCTTGTATCTGTCTGCTTATGTGTGCATACATTTCATGGAACAATCCTAACTTTACAACAGTCAGTGAATTCTGATATTTCTAGTTTTATCATTTTTTAAATGTTATTCAGACCCACAGAATTGATTTTATAGCCCTCCAATGTATTGTGATTGACAGCATGAAAAGAGCGCAGCGCACTCAATTCCAGTAGGAGAACTGGAAGTCATTGGGAGGCTATTGAAGAGCTCACAGTATGAACTGTATGAATAAAAAGTCTGGAGAATCAGGTTCAGAAAACAGGTAGGCCCAGGGACACCAGGAAACCCAGAATCACAGCTAAAATTTTGTCATGGGAAGGCTCTATTAAGATGCACCAGACACCAGTGTTGATGGTACTTCCACTCCTGCCACTGGGTCTGATGGCCATTATCACTGAAATGGCTTCCAAACCATCTTGGCTCTATGTCTGTCTCCAGAGGCAAAGTCCAAGGAGGAAGCGGCCAGCTGCTGGACTTCGACTACACTGCTGGAAGTGCCCAGGCTTCGAGGATCAGGCAGAGCAAAAATCTGGCTGTTCAACTCACAAAACCTGGCTATTCAGCTCACAAAACCCAGATTAGATTCTGGGCAGCCCAGAAATGAACAAACAAACAAAAAGGCAAATTTCCAATATACTCATAAACCACTGAAAGAAGCATATATTGGTACAGCCACTTTGGAAAGCAATTTGACATTATTTTGTAGAACGCTAAGTACATATCCTATGACACAGAAATTCCTTTTCTAGGCCAGAGTCTGAATTGAAATTCCCACACAATGTATTTACAGAGACTTGTTTAAGTATGTTCACAGAAGCAATGTCTGTAATAATGAAAAACTGGAAACAACATATAGATTTATTATTAAAAAATGAATAGTGCCCCGGCTGGTGTGTCTCAGTGGATTGAGCATGAGCCTGTGAACTAAAGGGTCAACCGGTTCAATTCCCAGTCAGGGCACATGCCTGGGTTGCAGGCCAGGTTCCCCGATGTGGGGGGTGTGAGCGAGTGGCGACCACACATTGATGTTTCTCTCCTTCTCTTTCTCCTTCCCTTCTGTCTAAAAATAAATAAATATTTTTAAAAAATGAATAGGACTGGGTCTATTGTTCATCTTTAGCTCCCAGCACCAAGCACTGCTGACAGATTATCAGAACCAAATAAATTCTTACTGAAATGAATTGTAACTAAATAAATTGCCAACCAGAAATTATCCAGTGAATGGTATGCAGGGCCAAAATGAAACGTTTAGAGAACCTATAGAAGAAAGCATCCTGAAGTGCAAAGAATGTGGGCTTTAGATTAAGAAAAGTCTTGATCTGACACTAAGTTCTACTTGTGTGACCTTAAGCAAGTTTCTTAACCTATGAGTGTCAATCCCCTTCTTTGTAAATAAGAGGATCAATAGGATAAGAGAGCTCAGGGATGCAATGCAGGGTCTCCCAACCACTGTGGCATGATGTTGTGCTGTGCCTGAGCGATGTGTGTGCCAGGGAGGTAATCCCTCAGCCTTTAGGCTGGTCGGAGCCCAAGCCCGTTTCCTCTGGCCTTGAGCATCCTCATTCCTCTTTCACTCCAGTATGCCACGTGAAGATTATAGTTTTCTATATGTGTCAAGACATGAAAACTGTTGGGAAGCACTAGCACAGCGCAATCCCTGCCACATGGAATACCCTCAGTAAATGTTAGTCCCCTCTACTTACTGATGGAATTGGGGTTCTCTAAGGATTTCTTATACTAGAATTGTGGGGGATCTAAAATGTTGTGGGCTTTACCAGATCTCCTAGGAGCCACTTTCTGAAAAGTCACAAAGGATTTAACAGTGGCCTCAATATATCTTTACAGAGAAGATCACCCAGAGTAGAAAATGTCCAAATATACAGAACAAAATCAAAGGGTCTGAGCCAGTTGAGGGAGTGAAAGAAATGTCTTTCCATCTCACCTCCTGAACTTCACCTTAACTCAGGCCATCTTTTTTTCCCATTCTGTCTCAAGAGGATATTTATGTCTTGAATGTCATCACACATGAAGGTGCTGAGAAGGAACACTTCTCCAGTATGGGGTTTCCTTCCATGTGAAGAGTGTTTCCACACCAGTGGCCCCCTGTTCACTCCACACCAAGGGAAGTGGAGCTGATTGATAATTTTGGAAGAAGAAAATAAGCATGTGTGGCTCAATTTCTTCCTCCTTTCTTCCTCTTGGAGCTGCCATTCTACAGAAGCCAGGTGCCCTTACCTCAGCACACAGAACCCTTACTGGAAATTACCCTGCTGCTCAGACGAAGGCCTGCCGTGGCCCAGGGTTGTCAGTGATTAGGTGGAGAAATCTGTCACATTCCAAATTTTAGAATAGGGCCTACCTACTCCATACCAGCCACCAGTCTTCAATATCAGCTTCCTCAGTAGGTCATTCAGGCAGCCAGGCCAAAGGTGCACCAAGCAAGTGACTTAGCAACATGGATTTTAGGAAAACATTGGACTTGGAATTCACACAGATCTAACATTGTTGCTATTGTCTTACCTTCTTAAAAATCATATTTATGGGACTTCTGGCCAAGATGGAGGTGTAGGTAGACACACTGTACCTCCTCACACAACCAAAACAAGGACAACAACAAATTTAAAGAGAAAAACCAACCAGAAATGACAGAAAATCAAACTGTATGGAAGTCCAACAACCAAGGACTTAAAGAAGAGACATTCATCCAGACCAGTAGGAGGGGCAGAGTTGGGCAGCCAGGTGGACAGGACTCATGGCAAGGCAGCGGCTGGTGGACTGGGCGAGGCAGCAGATTGCAGATTGGGCAGTCCCCCATTCGTGTGCAGGTAAACCTTAAGGAACACCTGGGGAGCGAAATAAATCACACAACCCAGGGTTCCAGTGTGGGGAAATAAAGCCTCAAAGCCTCTGACTGAAAACACCTGTGGGTGTTCAGACAGCAGTAGGAGAAACTCCAAGCCTCACAGGAGAGTTCACTGGAGAGACCCACAAGGTCCTAGAATGTACCCAAACCTACCCACCCAGGAATCAGCACCAGAAGGGCCCAATTTGATTATGGGAAGCCAGGGAAGTGACTAAAAGCTGGCTGAGAGCAGAGCAAGCACCATTGTTCCCTCTCGGACCCCTCCCCCACATATAGCATCACAACACAGTGATGTGTGTTGCCCGCCCTGGTGAACACTTAAGGCTCCACCCCTTACGATGTAACAGGTACACCGAGACAAAAAAAAATGGCCCAAATGAAAGAACATTTCAAAGCTCCAGAAAAAATACAACTAAGCCACAAAGAGATAGCCAACCTATCAGATACACAGTTCAAAACACTGGTTATCAGGATGCTCCAGGAACTCACTGGGTACTTCAACAGCATAAAAAAGACCCAGGCAACAATGAAGGTCAAATTATGTGAAATAAACAAAAATCTACAGGGAACCAAGAGTGACAGGAAGGAAACCAGGACTTAGGTCAATGGTTTGGAGCAGAAGGAAGAAAAAAACATTCAACCAAAACAGAATGAAGAAACAAGAATTCAAAAGAATGAGGAGAGGCTTAGGAACCTCCAGGACATCTTTCAACAGTCCAACATCCAAATCATAGGGGCACCAGAAGGAGAAGAGGAAGACCAAGAAATTGAAAACTTATTTGAAAAAATAATGGAGAACTTCCCTAATCTGGCAAAGAAAATAGACTTTCCAGAAGTCCAGGAAGCTCAGAGAGTCCCAAAGAAGTTGGAACCAAGGAGGAACACACCAAGGCACATCAGAATTACATTAGCCAAGATTAAAGATACAGAGACAATCTTAAAAGCAGCACGAGAAAAGGAGACAGTTACCTACAAAGGAGTTCCCATAAGACTATCAGCTGATTTCTCAAAAGAAACCTTACAGGCAAGAAGGGACTGGAAAGAAGTATTCCAAGTCATGCAAGGCAAGGACCTACTTCCAAGATTACTCTGTCCAGCAAAGCTATCATTTAGAACAGAAGGGCAGATAAATTGTTTCCCAGACAAGGTTAAGTTAAAGGAGTTCATCATCACCCAGCCCTTATTATATGAAATGTTAAAGGGACTTAGGAAAAGAAGATAAAAATATGAACACTAAAATGACAACAAACTCACAGCTATTAACAGCTGAACCTAAAAAAAAGAAAAATAAGCAAACAACTATAACAGGAACAGAATCACAGAAATGGAGATCACATGGATGGTTATCGGTGGGGGAGTGGGGGAGGAGAGAGGGGGAAAAGGTACAGAGAATAAGAAGCATAAATGGTAGGTAGAAAATAGACAGGGGGAGGGTAAGAATAGTATAGGAAATGTAGTAGCTAAAGAACTTATATGTACAACCCATGGACATGAACTAAACAGGGGGGAATGCAGGTGGGAGGGCTGTGCAGGGCAGAGGGGAATAATGGGCTGGAAATGGTACAATTGTAATAGCATAAGCAATAAAATATATTTTTAAAAGTTACATTTACATAAGACAGTAGTAGAAAGAAAACTCTAGGTTTTAATTAATAGGTCTGGATCTAGTTTCCTTTTCCCACCTTTCCCTGATTCATTGTGTATCCTTGAGAAATTTTCTTAATTTCCGTGGAACTCATTTTATTTATCTTTTTTAAAAATTATCAGTTGTAAATGTACATTAAAGAACAAAATAAAAATAGGTGTGTGTACCCCTGCCACTCATTTTCACTTCCACAGAGGCAACCAGTTTCACCTTTCACCTATTTCATTATTTACCTGTGTCTGTTAGTAACACCTGGCTATTTCCACTTCTTGGTTTTTCCTTTATAGATGCATAATCTGTTGACTTCCTCATACAGAAGATAGCATTTTGTTTCTATGCTTTCCTGAATCGTAACCACACATACAAACCATTTCCATGACTACTTTCAATTATGAACTTTTGAGCATATGGACATTTTCAATCAACAATCAATAAATGATTTCTTTAAAAAGATTTATTTTTAGAAAGTGGGGAAGGGAGGAGAAAGGGGGAGAGAGAAAAACATCAATGTGTGGTTGCCTCTCACGTGCCCCCTACTGGGGACCTGGCCCACAACCCAGGCATGTGCCCTGACTAAGAAGTGAACTGGAAACCCTTTGGTTTGCAGTCCAGTGCTCAATCCACTGAGCCACACCAGCCAGGGCTAATAAATGCTTATTGAGTGCCTACATGAGTTAGGCATTAGAGTAGTCCCTGAAGCCATAACATAAAAAACCAGACAGCCTGGTCTAAAGTACACAGTCTTAAACATTATGCCACCGTGCCTTTCATAATGAGGTTAAGATACCAGAAACACCTAAAATACCTACTGAATCATCTAACAAACACTAAACAGTGCTTAAATATACTTTCACATTCAAGTGTGCTTTACTGAATTTCAATTCTAGGAAAATTGCTTCACTCATGCAAATCCAAAACTTTCTAGTTAATCATTCCTCATTCTTCAGCTACTCTGTACAAATAAGAGTTCTCCTCCATATAGGTCTTTGTTATCTTCATGTCACTTTCCCATACACACATGTGTTCCACATGCTCTAGGGCATCCCAGAGATACAATATGAAGTAAAGCAGAAGGAAAAAGACAATTTTTTAAAAGAACAAAACATAAACAAGTTTTACTTGTCACTTTAAAGTACTACATGAGAATGATATATGACTAAAAATTGAGAAATGGGGAGCTACTAAAAAGAAATCTACATTTTTTCTTAACCAAACAAAAGTTTTCACAGCTTATCATTTTTAAAAGAATTTCTCTGGATACTTTAGAGGAATTTTGGTCAAGTTGGTGGTGTAGGTATACACACCTCACCTTTTCACACAACCTCATCAAAATCACAACAAAGGTATAGAACAATTATAACTCACAATCATTAGCAATTGAGTTGAATGGAAGTCTGACAACTACAGAATTAAAGAAACTTCATTTATGCAGACTATTAAGAGGGGTGAAGACATGGAATGGGCTGGTCCTACATCCATGTGTGGTTGATAAAAATTGGAAGGGATATCTCAGGAGGGAGGAGGCCCAGCCCCACATCAGGCTGCCCAGCCCAGCATTCCAGTGCCAGGAAGATAAGTCCCCACAACTTCTGGCTGCCAAAACCAGTGGGGATTGAGTCTGTGGAAGAAACTTCTGGAGTCCCAAGCAGTTCCTCTTAAAGAATCCACATACTGACTTAATCTGACCAACTCCCTCTGAGCCCCAGCACCAGGGTAGCAGCTTAAAAGGCACCAGTGACATATAGAGAGGAAATGAAGTGTCTGGCATCAAGGCAAGAGCTGGGGGACAGCTTTCTCCCAGACAGAAAGGCAGTCAGAAGCCATAGTCCCTTTTCTGAACCCTCCTCCGTAGATCCATAAAGCTGTCCCACACAACTAATGGGCCCACACAAGCTGTTAACAGTGACTTTTCCAATGGCTGGTCTTGGCTCACATGTCACAACTTTCTCAATCCTTTCAAACAAGCCACAGCCAGCCTCAGTGAGCCCCCACTCCCCATAACTCTTGCTAAGTGGTCATAGGCCTGGCACTAGAAGCAGCCAGCCTAGATTCACAGCTTGGCTTCACCTGGGAATCTCCAAGCCCAGGACAAGCAGCAGCCATATCAGATTGCTCTATAGCACATGCAGGGTGGCTATGGGCAGAATACAGGTGGGGACTGACATTGGCCTGCATCATCAGGGAAACACCAGAGCCTACACAACCAGGGAACAGATACAGACCACATTGGAGAACCACCACCCTGCCCCCACACAGTGAATCATCCATGGAGGGAGGAGGTTGGGGGTTAGTGGTCACAGACAGTCCTTGCAGCTGACTGACTTGGGTAAATTCCTCCCATTGGCCTGCCAACAGCAACCAAGGCTCAACTACATAAGAAGGGTATACTCAGCCCACACAAAGGGATCACCATGAATATACACCTTGGGTAATAGGGGAGGCTGTGCCACTGAACCCCACAGGACACCTACTACATTAGGCCATGCTACCAAGACATTAGCAGCTCTACCTGATACATAGAAACAAACACAGGGAGGCTGCCAAAATGAGGAGACAAAGAAACATGGCCCAAGTGGAAGAACAGATCAAAACGCCAGAAAAAGAGCTAAATGAAATGGAGATAAGCAATCTATCAGATGGAGAGTTCAAACGCTGATTATAAGGATGCTCAAGGAACTTAGTGAGGACTTCAACAGCATTAAACAGATCTAGTCAGAAATGAAGACTACACTAATTGAAACAAAGAACCATTTTCAGGGAAACAATAGTAGAGCAGATGAACCAGAGAATCAAATCAATGATTTGGAACATAGAAAGCAAAAAACAACCAATTGGAACAAAAAGAAAAAAGAACTCTCCAAAACAAGGATAGAGTAAGCATCCTCTGGACAACTTCAAATGTTCCAACACCCACATCATAGGGCTGCCAGAGGAGAAGAGAGAAAACAAGAAATTAGAAATCTGTTTGAAAAAATAATGATAGAAAACTTCCCGAATTTAGTGAAGGAAATAGACGTCCAAGTCCAGGCAGCAGAGCAGTCCCAAACAAGATGAATCCAAAGAGGACCACATCAAGATACATCATAATTAAAATGCCAAAGATTAAAGATAAAGCAAAAACCTTAAAGGCAGCAAGAGAAAAGCAATTAGTTACCTACAGGGGAGTTCCCATAAGGCTATCAGATGATTTCTCAAAAGAAACTTTGCAGGCTAGTAGTGACTGGCAAGAAATATTCAAAATCATGAAAAGCAGAGATATACAGCTAAGATCACTCTATCCAGTGAAGATATCATTTTCAATTGAAAGGAGATAAAGAGCTTCTAGGACAAGAAAAAATCTAAAGGAGTTCATCATCACCAAACCATTATGATATGAAATGTTAAAGGGATTTATTTAAGAAAAAGAAGATCAAAACTATGAACCATAAAATGGCAATAAACACATAACTATTAACAATTGAATCTAAAAACAAACTAAGGAAACAAGAAGAACAGAGTCAGAATCATGGATACGCAGAGCGTTTTGATGGTTGTCAGATAGGATGGCACGTGGGGAACAGGTGAAGAGGTGAAGGGATTAAGAAGTACAAATAGTTACTGAATAGCCATGGGGATGTAGAGTATGGGAAATGGAACAGCCACAGAAATTATACACATGATCCATGGACATGAACAATGGTGTGGGGATGGGCTGAGGGAGTGGGCAGTGCTGGGTGGGGTGGGGGAAAGGAGGGGTAGTCAGTAGTATACAACTGTAATAGTATAATCAATAAAATATAATTTTTAAAAAAAGAATTTCTCTCTCTCTGTCTTGGTGCCTCCTTAGGATCTCAGAGAGGCAAATTTTAAATGTTCTTCAAAATAATGTCTCTGACAAGGAGTTTTCTCTTCCCTTAGTGCCATTTCACAAAAATCAAAATGAATAGCACTGGTGACTCCATCCAGATGCATTTTTCATCTACTTACTGTGTTATTGCTTGTGATACAATGGAACAGGTGGGTGGCAGGGACCAGAAGACCTGTTAGAGCTGTCCACTCAGCCATTGGAGCTGGCTCATCCCCCAGCAGCATTCACATGCCTGCAGGGAAACTCATGCAGAGACAGGCTGCAGACCTTCATCCCCTCCAGACCGGAAAGCACAGAGCACAGATTCAATTATGAGGAGACTGTCACTTAGGTGGAAGAGGTCTTCTCAAACCACCTTGCTTTCCCCTTAGGGCAAATTGAATTTCCTCGGCTATATTTTCCTGATGTTTCAGATTATTCAGGTGTTTCGCTTCACTTTCCCTTTCCAGTTTGATGTCTAAAAAATAAAATACATGAAGCAATCCAACAGATATTTTCTCAAGGTATAACTTAGAAAGAATTGAATATTTATTACATAGCAAAATTCACATTCTTGAATATAAACAAGAAGAGAATGAACATATTTAAACATTTAGCTGATAATGAGCAAAAGATATAAAATTTACAGTTTATTAAAGTAGTTCTTATTGAACATACCTTCTGCAGCAGGAAGCAGACCATCCTTACTGATTTTACACCTTTTGAGGTATACAGGACTACCAAATGTAATTTCTTGCAAGAACGGGAACTTGATTTTGGCCAGGTTGGTGTACCAGATCTCTGTAAGCTGCGCAAGATCCCATGGTTGCTCTCTGGAGCGAAAATTCATTATTTCTCTCAACAAATACTTATTAAGCATCTATTATGGGATACAGAAGACATCTAATTATCAAGTTTTGTTTTCTACTATACATTTTGGTTTATGGGTATGGGGGTGTTCAGGATTTTCTAGAATTACTAGTCTAGCCAGGAGAAGGAGCTTTATATGAACTAATGTAATGATATATTGAAAAAGTACCATAAGCTATAATGACAGGAACTTTTGTTCACAATACAGCCTCCCTGAAGTCAACGGAATCTCTCCATATCTTTTAAAATGATGTAGTCTTTTATGGCTGATCAAAAGTAAGGTCACATTAGGGGAGAAGGAGCAAAGCAAATAAGCATGCCCTGAGCAGGGTGTGTGGCATACACTAAGACTATGAGTGTGTGATCTTATTTTCATCTTTACAGCCACTATGTAGGTAGACAAGGGAATTGAGATTCACAACTTAATTAAGAACCAGTGCTGGTACTTAGCCTAGGTATATTTATTTAGAAGCACTAGTACTAAGAGAATCCTTAGAAAACTGAAGAGAGATGAAATGCCAACTGTAACACTTAAAATAATCACTATGAACTTTAAATGAATTGTTTTAGGTATCCTAACTAGGAAATTTAAAACATCAGCTGCAAGCAATGAGATGTTTCTCATCTACAGTCACTATAAGCTCATCTGCATGAGGAAGGGGAAGACGTGCTCTGGCATCAGTGAGGGTGGTGAGGGCAGTATACACATGCCATCCGTCCTTTAGTTTTCCGCCTCCAGCCTCCTTACTACTTTTCCATCTAGCTGTAAGGAATGACTTGTATTCTACAATTACTACAGATGTGCTTGAACAAATGCACTAAGCTATTTACGAGATGCTTACTGAAGCACTTTATGTCCAGAAAACCCAAAAGAAAACAGCTTTAGTGTCTATCAAAGAGCTTGGTTAACAAATTGTAGCACATACTTGTAATGAAAGAATGAGGTTTATCCTTATATGATGATTTGGAAAGAAGAGCAATAAAACAGCTAATATTTATCTAGCACTCACTATATGCTAAGCATTATTTAAGTCAGTTTACATGTATGAACTCATTTAATTACCACAGTAACCCTATTCAGTAGGCATGTGCAGTTATTATCCTCATTTTAAAGATTAGGAAATAAGAGCAGAGAACAACTTGCCCAAGGTCACAGGCTGTTGGTCTTGAGTTGGAGTTTTGAACAAAGAACATCAAACTTTAGAATCTGTGCCCATGGGATAGGGAGCAAACTTCAGTATAAGCCCATGTGTGAAACCGTGTGTGTGAGTGTGCACGAGTTCTGTCCAGGAGGTATCCAGCCATGTAATATGAAAAACAGAGACATTTACTGAAAATACAAGATACAAGAAACAAGGAGGTTAGGAGAACTGTGTTTGGCCGCAAGGTGCCTACTTTGAAGGGGACTGAGGCTTCATTGTCTTATATGCATTCCAGTCCACTCTCCTTGGCTGCCAGGTTACATCCATGTTGTGCTAACTGTTCTCCTTATATTAACAATGGCTGGACTTTTTCTGGACAGACCTCATATGTATATGTGCATCTTGTATAATATACAAATTCTATAAAAATATATAAGACTTTTTACCCATGTGACTGGGGTGTGGGGTAGGAATGGGAATATAAGAAATAACACTTTTATTTTCCTTTCAAATGTTTCTATGCCAGTTGTATGTGTTTAGTGTTTTTTTAGTAACCTTCTAAAAATAATAAAACAAAAAGCTCAAGGTGCTTTAGCAAATGAACTCCAAAGAGTGATACTACTGTTCTTTCCTCTTAATTCAGTTGCTCTTATAGATAGTATGATATAAACTACTTTCTTGTGAGAAGGATAGAGAAGGCACTTGTTTTGCAGAGATTATTTGGCATTGCCTGCCAAAGTAACCAGGATGAAAAACTGACCCTTCATACCAGTTAATTAAGTGTTCTTGTTAAGATATACCTGACACCAAGGCATTTTTAGATAGATTTGCACTATCTACAGAGGTATTTTAAGGCGGTGGGCAATAGTAGAAAGTGTCACTTTGGATAAGGAGACTTCACTTTACTACACAACTATCTTTGATCAAGCCATTTTTTCGAATCTCAGTTTTCTCATTTGAAAGTGCTTTTTTGGCCCTGGCTGGTATAGCTCAGCGGATTGAGCACCAACCTGCCAACGAAAGGGTCTGAGATTCTATTCCCAGTCAGGGCATGGGCCTGGATTGCCAGCCAGGTCCCCAGTAGGGGGCGTGTGAGAGGCAACCACACATAGGTGTTTCCCTCCCTCTCTTTCTCCCTCCCTTCCCCTCTGTCTAAAATAAATAAAATCTTTTTTTTTAAAGTGCCCTTTTGTTGTAAAGATCAAACAAGGTAATTTATAAATTCCTGTGATAGCAACTTCCTTAAAAAACAAAACAAACAAAACACAGCATCCCGACACCTGAAAATGTCTCCCGCAGTCTAGTATCTACCTCATGAGGAACACAAGGGTGTCCAGTACTTTTATTTTAGCAAGGACACCACCTACGCCAGATCAATGCATACCGGAATAAAAATACTTACACTTGATAACTGCCCCGCAGAATGGTTTTCACTGAGTTCTTTCTTGGCAAGCCATACGCCATGGTGAATTTTTACAGTCTATTTTCCCAACACAGGTGTCTTTTGTAATAAGGACGCAGATACTCTGTTCAATTTGCCTGAAATAGTTGCAACACACCTAATGAATGGCTTTCGTGTGAATATTTTTTAATGTTCAAATAATAAAAAGATTAAGAGAAAGTATTTCTGAATGCCAGACCATCCCTAACAAATTGTTCAGTGAAGCTGAACTGCTGAGGTAGAACTGTGTTCTCTTTTATTTTCCAGGAAGTCGTTTTATCACTTCTTCTGGTCTTGTTAGGAGAAAATGCCAGGTTAACAGCAGCGTTTTCTTCCGTCACTGCCCGAGCCTGCCAAACCGGCTCCAACCCCGCACCGCCGAAACTGCGGCGGTCTGCGGCAGTGTTAAGTGACGCGCGACTGTGTAGCTCAGGAACTTCCCGGAGCCCCGCCCCAGCCCTTCAAAAAGAAAAAAAAAAAAAAGCAAACTGTCCCAGGTTTTCCCTCTTTGAAATGCCTAACTTAAAAAGTGTCTAATTTTAAGCAACGACCCTACTTCCTCTCCCACGTACAGGTCTCTTAGGCAGGTGCCCCCCACCCGGCCCCTTTTGCACTTCCACCCGGGAGCCAGCTCCGCGGAGCGGGTGGAGGTCTAGGTTGCTGCAGGGCCCGCAGCCCAGCGGTAGGTCCTTCCCGCGCACCTCCCGCCCTCCGCGCGCCCAGCCCCTACCACCACCCGAGGGCGGGCCCGCTCCACCAGGGCCCCGGGAGCGAGTCCCAAAGGGGGCGCCAGGGCCTGCTTACCAGCACTCGGTGTCTTTTGAGGGTCGCGATTCCCAGCGGCCCGACGGCAGAGCTCGCCCCCAACTAGGCGCTCAAGGCCGCGCGCATACCGCGGCCCCGCGCCGCGGGCACACTTCTCCTCCCTACTGGCGTGGGGAGCAGCGGCTCCAATAAAGGGCTTTGTGGTGGGGTCCCGCCCGCGAAGGCTCCGGGGCGACAGGCCCGGGACACGCGTCCCGCGGGGTCCCCTTGGAGCGGGTACCCTCAAGGAACAAAGTCCTCTAGTGCAAGAGGACTGTAAACTAGTCCTTTCCCTGAAAACTACACTTTTAAGGGTCAGGAGATTATGCTGAAGCGATTTGGGGATTTCGGTAGCTGGGGGCCTCACGTAAGGAAAATTCTCAGTTATGACTTGCTCACTCTGAGTGGCTTCTCATTGTGACGTTTGAGCAGCGCCAGCGTTGCAGTTAGTGTTCTCGTGCCCGACGGGGCCAGTTTTAAAGGCTAAAGCTCAAAACCCCACGTGATATGCTTTGTGTTCGCGTTTACAGCCAGCTGGGATCAGTAAACGTGGTTGGTTTCTAATGATGGCGTGGTGATTCAGGATGGATCCGTATATTTTAATGTATCCGATGGTCACCACTTAACGTCAAATGAAAATAGCTTACCTTTCCATCTTGCCAGAGGGGTTTGCAGTCAGAACTGGCTTGGATTCTAGTTCTGCCACTTGCCAACTTTAAAATGTTGCCTGCATGAATTCTGTAATCCTCAATTTCTTCTATCAAACACGGGTGATACTATGTATCTCTTATAGGGTTGTTGTAAGGATTAAAAATTGTGTCAATAAATTCTTTGTACCTAATTATCTAATTTTGAGCCTAGTCACAACTTTATGAGATAAGCAAGGAATGTTTATTATTCCAGTTCTATAGAGGAAGGGTGAACTGAGAGGTGAAGGGACTGCTCAGGGTCACACAGCTTAGTGAGTCGCAAGGCCACCTTTTAAAGCTAAAACACAGTGTCCTACTGGCTCTGACAACTAACTTGGATACTAGCTCCTGCCTAATTAGAATATGTTCTCAGGGTTGACCCATCTTCAGAAGGTGCTCTTGTTCCTCCCAGAAACTGGAAGGTGAAGTTTCACTTGCTCTCTAACATTTCTATTCTAGGACCAATGGAAAAGTGACAGAGAAGAATGGCGAGTTAGTATGGTAACACGAAGAATGCTGAAGCCATTAAGGGATAGTGAAACCAACGTAGTAGATTTTGACCTTAGCCAGTAGAGCTTGAATTTTTTAAATAAATTAACATGGAATGGGGGGATGAGAGCACATCACGCAAATAAGTGTAACTGTTGTTTTGTGGAACTTTCATTTCTGTTGCACATATGCCCTCATATACCTGCCTATGGGTGTGTGTAAATTCAGTGTAAAATGTTCTTACAATGGGTCTAAAAATTTGAAAGCCACTGTGTAAGAACAGAGATAAAAAAGACAGAGACTGTGTTGCTGACATCACAAAAGGAGGGGCAGAAACAGCCACCTTAGAACTGAAGAGGCACGTGAACCCATGGCCTGCTCTCTTTCTGTACGTGAAGGAATCAAGCAAGACCCAGAGAGGGTGTGAAGGGTGCAGGGCCACACTGAGAGGCCAGACAGCCTGTGACTTCTCCATGTGAGAACTCCAATTATATGTGTATAACTCCTGACAATTGGGTCTAGTTATCCTCTACATGCCTCACTTTGAGCAAATATGGTGGCAGTTACAGAGTATGACTTCTGAGTCTAGGTCTTAAAAGGTATGGAGGGACTCCTTCAGCCTCTCTTGACTCACTCACCCTGCAGGAAGGAGGTTGGCTGCCACATTGAGGAGCCAGTCAAAACACCTCAGGGAGGAATTCATGTGCAAAGGAATCAGGGTGTCCAGCCAACAACTGAAGAACTGAGACCTTTTGACACTAAACAAGTGAGGTGGATCCTTCAATGTTCAGTCTAACCTGCACACGACAGCAGCCCCAGTTTCTACACAAAACTTAATGCAGACTCTGAGCCCGCAGACCCAGGTGAGCACTCCAGGATTCCTGGCCCTCAGAAAATAAAAGATAGTAAGTGTCTATCATTTTAAGCCATTCACTTTTGAGGTATTTGTTATAGAACAATAGATAATATACCGCTGTGTCTTTCTGTAGAAGGAATATTTTACACAGAGGACAAAAGCCATATTTTTTTTATAGTTTTGAGGTTAATAGTTTGATTAAAATGAACAGTAAATGGACTTCCAGTCAAGATGGAGGCGTAGGTAGGCACAATGTGTCTCCTCCCATAACCAAAATAAGGGCAACAAAAATTTAGAAACAAAATAACAGCCAGTACCAACAGAAAATTGAACTGGATGGAAGTCAGACAACCAAGGAGTTAAAGTAAACACATTCATCCAGACCGGTAGGAGGGGCGGAGTCGAGCAGCCAGGATGGAGAGGGGTCGTGGTAAAAAAAAGCGGTGGCTGGCAGACCCCGGGCGCGCAAGGAGCAGTGGGCAGACCCAGCAAGGGGGCGGATTGTGGAGAGGCCCGGCACACAAGGTGGCTGGTGGACCAGTGGTCCCATATTTGCTCACAGATAAACCAGGTGAAACGGGAGTGAGACAGGCCACACAACTCAGGGCTCCAGCTTGGGGGAATAAAGCCTCAAAACACCAATTGAAAACATCTGTGGGGGTTGAGGTGCCAGGAGAGACTCCCAACCTCATAGGAGAGTTCGTGGGAGAGACCCAGAGGGTTCTAGAATGTACACAAACCCACCCACATGGGAATTAGCACCAGAAGCTTTGCTTGGGGGAAGTAGCGGAAGGGACTGAAATCCAGCAGAGAGTAGAGCAAGCACTATTGTTCCCTCTTGGACCTCACCCCCACATACAGCATCACAACCCAGCAATGAATAAGTAGCATAGGTGGTAGGCAGAAAATAGATGAGGGAGGGCAAGAATAGTAGGGCAAATGTAGAAGCTAAAGAACTTATGACACATGGACATGAACTAAAGGGGGAGAATGTGGGTGGGAGAGGGTGTGCAGGGTCGAGGGGAATGAAGGGGGAAATGGGACAACTGTAATAGCATAATCAATAAAATATATTCAAAAATTAAAAAATAAACAGTAAATGCATTATGTTTTGTACACATTTTCTGGGTAGCAGTTCATTTCACTGAATCTCATTTAGAACAAATTAAGATCCTTAAAAACTGTCAATGGAGAAAATACATAACCACCACCACTCCCCTACATGTATTTAAAAACAAAAATAACACTAAATACTATAGAAAGTAGAAGAAGATGCAGTAAATATCTGGTTTTCCCCTATAATGACTATTTCAGTATTTTCTTTTGAAATATCAAATTATTTCTAAACCTCCCTACACTTCTCTCTCCCTCCCTGTGTCCTTTCCCTTCCCTTCCTCTTTCCTCCTCCCTTTCCTTGTTTTCTCTTTCTCTATTTTACCCACCATCTCCCCCTCCCCCCGCAGCCCCCCTGCTTTTCTGGTGACTTATACTTCTCTTCCTATAGGGTGAGTCTTCATTGTTCTCAACTCTCCCACCAATTTAGCCATTGCCATTTAAATTGGTTGAGAGAGCATTGCTGCCCCCTGGTGTTAAAACTAAGGTATAAGGAGAAATGCAAAAGACACAGTAACAATCATAACAAAAACAATACTGGTGTCCTAACACTTACTATGCTTTAGTGCTTTGGCCCCTGTTCAAGGTACTTCATATACATTGTACCCATTTAACTATCACAACAATAGAAGCTATTATTCAGTTAGTGATGTGACTTTAGGGATGTTAAAGAAGAAAAAACTGAGGCATATCAGGGTCCTAGGATTTGACCCAAGACTATCTGATTCTGACACTTTGCTGTCTCTGCAACACTACACATTCTCTCAGGGTTGTAATTAGAGCAAGGTTTTAGGGTGTATTTTTGTAAACATTTTTTGCAACTGACTATTTCAAATATTTTGTTCAAGTACCAAGACACCATATATGTCTCTAGTATTCATTCTCATTTCAAAGAGTGATGTTTTATTTCTTTTAACTTAATCGGTAAATCACAGACACAGCCTATGTTTTTTTCATGGCTTCATCGGAAACTTCTCTAGTAATGATATACCAACTTTAAGATACTGATAAAGCAATTCACTTGCAAAAACTTTCAAATCTCCAAAAAACTTAGCACGGAAAGCTCTAAATAGTTTCAACCCTTTTGAATGACTAGCACCTTCCTAATTCTCTCACATTTCTAACCACTCTCTTGCTACTGAACTGAACTGGGGATCGGCCACTGGGGTTAGGTGTCAGCCAAAAGAAACCACCAAGTTGATTCTGTGAGCAGGAACTTTATTACAAGCCAGCAATCAAGGAGCACACTGGGAACGTTCTCAACACAGTGCCTCTCCTAACAGAAAGGACCCCAGGGCTTTACAGGACTAGTTGCTTACATCATAGCGTGCTGAGGCATGTTTCAGGGTAAACATGCACAGTAGGTGGACATGGCATGTGCACATCACATGTGCAGAAAAATAGCGGACGAGCTGAACTCTGGGTGAAGACTTCAGTGTTATAATGAGGGTATAATGAGAAAAGTTCCTGCTGAGGTCACCAGAGGGGTCTTCATGAAGGCAGCTTTAATGGGTCTCGGGCAGTTTCAGGTGGTTTTCTAATCTTTACCTTCTGTCCCTGAAAAATAAAAAAGCTCTCAGGCAAGCAAGCAAGCATAGTAAATATTTACGTAATTATGTAGGCTTCTTTGAAGCATTCAACCCTCTGTACAACCCAGGTAGGCTACATCTTCACTTGTTTCCCTCTTTCTTCCCCTCTGCGTTTGTGCACGCCTGGTTGTGTACACCTTTCTCACTCTATTTGTTCTACTCCAGTACACTCAGGGGCTCTGCTCTCACCACTGGAGCTCACTACTCTTTGGATGGCCCCCAAATCTGATTCTCTAGCCAGGCTTGCCTTCTTTCCTAGATTCACATCCTGCATTTACAATGGTTTGTGGCACCTTCCTAGCTAACTATCCTGTTCAGGCCAAAGTGTCAACATATACCTAATAAAATTCAACACCTACTCCCTAAACCATCTCTTTTGTTTCTATTTCTGGGTTGGCCCCATGTGTCTCCCGTGAGCCAGCCTTCAAGTACCAATCCATTTTTGAGGCATATTGTTGGGCACCTATTCAGTGCCAGCTGTCATTCTTGGCCACCTTATGTGACATCTGACCTTCACACCTTAGGAGGGAAGAAAATAATAGTTTCCCTAGTATAGTTAAGGAAAGAAGCTTATAGGGCTGCAAAATGACTTGCTTACAATGACGCAACTACAGTCATGTGCCACTTAAGGAGCATCAGGAGTGTGTTCTGAGAAACGTGTCCTCAGGTGGTTCCGTCTCTCTGCAAACATCAGAGTGCACTTAACACACACCTAGATGCTGCAGCCTGCTATGCACCTGGGTCATAATTTTCCCCTTGCCTGAGATATCCCTGTAATAAAAGACAGAGTAACAGGAGCAAAACAAACAAATGTTAAATAATATGTATACATCCTGTATTCACTGGAGATACCAGGGAAACTGAGCAACTTGCCAAAATAGGTGATGCCACCGCCTTCCTTAAATGCCATCTCCCACTGAAGACAGCCATGTTGGGGGTGGGGGCATCGGTTATGGGAGGTTACCAGGAACAACCCAGCTAACCAGGGTGCAGGGTCAGGCCTGTTTATGTTGTTCTCTTCTGCACTGATAAGAGTTTCTAGAGACATGGCCATCCCCTTCGCCCAGATGTTTCAAGGGAGACATACTTACAAAGGGAGATTTCCCTTACAAGTAAGTGCCTTTTACAAAGAACAATTTCTACTTGGTTTTCAGGGCTTCTCCCATGTCTGCTGTTTCTTGAAGTTAATCAGCCTAAAATAATTGTTATGCTAAATAGACATATTTTGGGGTGGCAAATGCTCTTCCAGCACAGCTCCTAGGCTACAAATCTGGGTAAGGGTTACTGTGTTAATACTGCAGGCAGCTATAACACAACAGTATTTGTGCTGTGCACTGTGGTACAATGGTATGACAACTACAATGCCACTAAGCCATAGTAATTTTCAGCTCCATTATAATCTTATGGGACCAAAAATGCTGTCCATTGCTGACAAAAAGGTCATTATGCAGTGCAAGACTGTAGGAAGTTGCAAAGCCAAATTTAACACTGGTCAGTTTTACTCCTGACCTACGTGGGCCAAAAAAGGGGGGTCTCTGGGAGGTAATCTCACAGAGTGATCTGATCATAAATTCCTAACGAGGCAGGTCAGGGTGCATGGTTGCGTCCCAGGCCTATAACATCTTTAGTGAAAGGCTTAAAGCCAGCCCTGTCCTCTGTTCTTGTGCATCTAGGTTAACACCTTTGAAATACCAGAAGTAACACCCCTCAAAGGGGAATTAACCCTCAAGAGAGCAGATGAGCTTGTTAACTATCCTGTCATCCAATCCCTGCCTTGTTTTTTTCGATCCTGTTTAGGTCTCCTCCTTAATTTCAAATACATAAAAGACACTGTAAAACTTACTCTCCAGGGCATTTGAGATCTCACTCCCCAGCATACATCATCACTTTGGCTCAGATAGAGTCTTACTGAAATTCTCTGCAGGTACGGATGCTTCTCATTTTGACATCTATCTCCTTTGAGTTCTCTGGATCCCCTTGCTAGACTATATATATATCCCACTATCTGCAAGATTTCCATTGCATTTTCACAATAACATTCACTACCCAAACATTTTATCTGAGGTCCACAGAATAGGTTTCTGTGCCTTATACACATTATTACCTGACCAGAAGAGAAAACAATGGTCACAGCTAGTGTCCAGGCTCCTGTGCTCCCCTTAGAAGCAGAAGTTAGAATTTCCCAGGTGTCCAGTTGATTAAACTCCTGCTCCTTGGGAAGGCAAAGCAGATCAGAATCCATTGTCCTGATTCAAGACTATGGTGTGTGATTTACAGCCTAGCATTCTCCCCCAAGACAAAACCCAGAACAGTGGGGATCCTTGGCTGGCTCTCAGGTGGGCACCACAAACCTGCACCAGTCATGGAGTGGTTTTTACCAGGAGAGCTGCACTTGAACTCCTCCTCTGTGCAAGCATAACACATTAGTTATAAAAATAGGAAGAAAGGTCTTTCCCTACATGTTTTAATATATGAGGCAATTGGGGTGTTACAATGTCACCTTCTAATGTACAATCGAAGCAGGATTTATCTGCTTCAGTTCAACATTTCAGTTCCATGCTAATTTAGAAGTTAGTTTAAAAATAACTAGGAAAGTAGGAGCAATTAGATAATTAAGATGAGACCTCTAGCTACTCATTAAATGTTTGTTAAAATGAATCATATTTTATTGACTTTTCAAAAATAGAAATCACATCAACTGAACAGTTTTCTTGAGGAGAGAGAGACTAGGTGGAGGCAGTGGGATCTGATAGAAATGGTCTAATTGGACTTCTGGCCAAGATGGAGGCATAGGCAGACACACTGTGCCTCCTCGCACAACCAAGATAGGGACAACAACAATATAAAAACAAAATAACAACCAGAACTGACAGAAAATTGAGGTGTGTGGAAGTTGGACACCCAAGGAGTTAAAAATAGACACGTTCATCCAGACCAGTAGGAGGGGTGGAGTCCAGCCGGGAGAGGGTTGCGGAGCACGAGAGCAACCGGGGCGGTGCACAAGTCCGCAGCAGGCAGACCCTGGGTGCACAAGCGGCGGTGGCTGGTGGGCCCCAGCCAGGGGGTGGCGACAGGCAGACCCAGTGGGTGGCAACCAGCAGACCCAGTGAGGAGGCCTTTGTGAAGCAAGGCACTGTGCGCAACTCACGGTCCCAGTGCTTGGAAATATAACTTTGGGTCACTGACTGAAAAGGAAGGTCCCACGGGGTGTACAGGTCCACCCGCGCTGGAGTTGGTGGCAGAGGGGCCCAGTTAGGTTGCAGAAAGCAGTGGAAGGTTCTGAGGTCCTACAGAGAACAGAGCAAGCACTATTGTTCTTTTTCGGACCTCGCCCCCACATACAGCCTCACAACCCAGCAACTGCGGTGCCCCGCCCCTCACTACAGGAGCTCAACAAGACCAAAAAACAAACAAACGAACAAACAAACAAAAAAAAACTAGCAAAAAGATGGCTCAAACAGAAGAAGAATTGAAAGCACAAGAACCCATCCTTTTAAGCGACCAAGAGATAGCCAACCTATCAGATACACAGTTCAAAGCACTGGTGATCAGAATACTCACAGAATTGATTGATTTTGGTCACAAATTAGATGAAAAAATGCAGGCTACAGTAAATTTAATGAAGAAAGATGCACAGGGAACCAATAGTGATGGAATGAAAGATGGGTCTCACATCATTGGAGTGGAGCAGAAGGGAGAAAAAAACATACAACCAGAAAAGAATGAAGAAATAAGAATTCAAAAAAATGAGGAGAGGCTTAGGAACCTCCGGGACACCTTTAAACGTTCCAACATCCGAATTATAGGGGTAACCAGAAGGAAAAGAGGAAAAACAACAAGTGGAAAAGATATTTGAACAAATAATAAAGGAGAAATTCTCCAATCTGGCAAAGGAGGTAGACTTCCAGGAAGTCCAGGAAGCTCAGAGTCCCAAAGAAGTTGAATCCAAGGAGCAATACACCAAGGCATATCATACATTAGCCAAGGTAAAAATGAAGAAGAGACTCCTAGAAGCAGCAAGAGATAAGGGGACAGTCACCTACAAAGGAGTTCCCATCAGACTGTCA
>CM052538.1:91025349-91040418 GCA_028533065.1 Trachops cirrhosus | reverse complement strand
GATTCAACTTCTTTGGGACTCTCTGAGCTTCCTGGACTTCCTGGAATTCTATTTCGTTTGCCAGATTGGAAAAGTTCTCCTTTATTATTTGTTCAAATAAGTTTTCCACTTGTTGTTCTTCCTCTTCTCCTTCTGGTACCCCCATAATTCAGATATTGGTACATTTAAAGATGCTCTGGAGGTTCCTAAGCCTCTCCTCATTTTTTTGAATTCTTATTTCTTCATTCTTTTCTGATTGTATGTTTTTTTCTTCTTTCTGGTCCACTCCAATGATGTGAGACCCATCTTTCATTCCATCACTATTGGTTCCCTGTGCATTTTTCTTCATTTCACTTATTGTAGCCTGCATTTTTTCATCTAATTTGCAACCAAAATCAACCAGTTCTGTGAGCATCCTTATCACCAGTGTTTTGAACTGTGCATCTGATAGGCTGGCTATCTCTCAGTCGCTTAAAAGGACTGGTTCTGGAGCTTTCATTTGTTCTTCTGTTTCAGCCATCTTTTTTATTTTATTTTATTTTTTTGGTCTGGTCACGCCTGTTATGTATGAGGGGCTGAGCCTTAGGTGTTCACCAGGGTGGGGCACCCCAGTCACTGGGCTGTGACGCTATATGTGGCGGTGGAGTCAGAGAGGAAACAATAGCGCTTGCTCCACTCTCTGTTGGATTACAGTCCCTTCCACTACCTCCCCCAAGCAAACTGGACCTTTCTGGTGCTGATTCCTATGTGGGTGGGCCTGTGCACCCCGTCAGTCTTTCCAACAACCCCTCCTGTGAGGCTGGGAGTCTCTCCCTGTACCTCAATCCCCACAGGTGTTTTCAATCAGTGCCCCAAGGCTCTATTTCCCCTCGCTGGGATCCTGGGTTGGATGCAGTGCCTTGCTTCACAATTGCCGCCTCACTGGGTCTGCTGGTTGCCACCCCTCAGTTGGGGTCTGCTAGCCGCTGCTTGTGTGCCCATGGTCTGCCTGCTGCGGTCTTATGCACCTGGTCCCAAGCTCTTTGTGCCAGGACCTCTCTCTGCCCAGCTGCCCGACTCCACCCCTCCTACTGGTCTGGATGAACATGTCTATTTTAACTCCTTGGTTGTCCAACTTCCATACAGTTCAATTTTCTGGCAGTTCTGGTTGTTATTCTGTTTCTAAATTGTTGTTGTCCCTGTCTTGGTTGTGTGAGGAGGTACAGTGTGTCTACCTATGCTTCCATCTTGGCCAGAAGTCCCCCTGGGTAACTTTTTTGAAGTCATTAATAACTCACTTTAATTTCACACACACAAAAAATTATATATATATATATATTCCTAGAGCTAGCAGCTTTTCTTAAAGTTTTCCTATATTTATTTTGAATGTAGGACCTCAGCCTGAGGTCTTATTAATTGCACTTGAAAAAAAAATAGAATCAAAGGCACAGAAACATGGAACAGACTGACAACTGTAAGTTGAGGTGGGAGGTGGGAACTGGTGGAAAGAAACTGAAGGGATTACCCAAAGAACATATATACATGGCCCATGGACATGGGCAGTGGTGTGGGGATTGCCTGAGGAGGGGAGACTGGGTGGAGGGGGGCAATAGGGGAAAAATTGGGACAACTGTAATAGCATAAACAATGAAATATAATTTAAATTTTTTAAAAAATATATGAGGCTTGGAACCTTCTAGAGACTGGGTTGACATTCCAGTCCCACCACTTCCTGGCGATGTGAGCAGGAGAAATGGCTTACTTTTTCTAAGCCCCAATTTTTTTCACCTGCAAAGAGGCACATATCAGCAGTCAGGATCCACTCTCCAGGTCTGTTGTAACACATAACTAACAGGACAATGGCGAGTAACAGCTATAATTTATGAACAAGCCAGGCACTGCCCTAAGCACTTTTCCCGTAGTATCTTTAGTTCTTGGCACTTGGCACTTGCCCAGTGTTCAGCAAATGTTCCCTTTCAGTTCCAGAAGCAGGTTTACAGTGGTAATGATTACAAAGTGACTGCCCGGGTTATGGGAGGCTGGTGAAAGAAAGTAGGATCTATGAGGCGGGGTCCTCCCCAAGTTGCCTTCTCACTTTTACAAAGGAGTCCCTGCTGGGAGCAGGGAGGTTGAAGGGTGGAGTGGAGAGGAAGGAAAAGAAATCATGGAGTCAGGAAGAAGGGAAAGTACCTGACCTGTCTTGTCCCTCCTGAGTGCTCTGCATGCTGGCTTTCCTGACTTCACACAGCCCCCTCCCAGCCGTTATCACTGTACCTACCCTTGGGGCTCATTAGCTGATTCAAACTCACGCCTACCAAAGGGCAGCCAAGATTCAAACCCACATTGGTCTCAGAGTGCTTGCTTTGTTCCACTTGCCCACATCATGCTCTTTTCAAATGATGTGAATGACACTTTTTTTTAAAACAAAACTGGCATCTGGTATGGCATCTTAGACACTTTGGCTATGGCAGATAGGGGAGTGGGGAGGGGGGAGCAGAGGGATACCTGAGATTGGCCCCAGAAAGACCACGGCCCCCATTACCTAGGAAGACAGTTCCCAACACCCGCTAGGCTTCTGAGGTTCCCATTACTGATCAATGTGCCTGTAGATGATGTTTGATCTGCAAATCAGGGCTAGCTCCATGGGCCTATCAGCAGTCCTGGCCACCTCAGAGGGTGTGAGGGCACTTGAGCTTGGGAACTCAGCCATTTCCCAGGAAATGCTCAGATCAGCAGTTAGCTAGGAACAGATTCCAAGAGTTGGAAAGGGATAATTCTGAAATCAATGTTAATTAGAGAGGAGGACCTTCCCCCTTTTCTATTTTTCTCTCAGAGGGTTTTGTGTCTAAACTGGACTTAAATGTATGGTAGGAGATCTAAAAATAGTTTCCAAAGGGAACCAGTGGACTCAAATTAAGTGGAGAGTGATTTTAAAGTGCATACTCCCAGGTCCTGCCACCAGAATTCTAATTCAGATGGCCTGGGGGTAGGGATCAATAATCAGCTTTTCAAAATAACTGCTCATGATAATAACTATATACGGTGACAGATAATTACTAAACTTATTGGGGTGATCACTTCCTAAAGAATACAAGTGTTGAATCACTGTGTTGCACCTGAAACTAATATAATATTGTATGTCAACTATAAGTAAAAATAAATTAAAAAATAAAAGTGCCCAGATGGTTCTCTTTCAGATGTTTTTAGACATTTCTCCAAGAATGGGCTGAAGACCATCACATCAGATGAGCTTGTGGATTCTTGTGAAAAATGCAAATTCCATTGACTTCCTGAATTTTAATCTGTATGGGCAGACTTGGGAGACATGAGGAAGGGAGCTTGTCTCCCTTCCTAAGTTTTAAAGGAGCTCCCCAGGTAGAACTTTATGGGTAAATTTTAAGAACTACCTGCCTAGGGAATAACAAAATGTTCACTTAGATGGGCCATGACCTGGAGATCTATTTCTGTGCAATCTCATTAAGCTACCTTGGGTGTACATGAGGAATGAGAAAAAGACAGGGTACTGAGAGTAGGAATTAAGTAATAACCAACAATGTTTTCACATCAAAGAATTTTTATAGTTTCTCCAGCAGAAACACCACAACACATCTGCCTTCTCTTCATCCTCACTTTACCTGCAGCGCAAGTTTATTTACATATAGATGCTCAACAAACAACTGTAACATTGACTTGAATGTATTCCCTTTTGGTGTGTCTTACACTCAACAAATAATTTCTTTTTTTTTTACTAGTGGCGTTTAGACAAGCATATGTATATATATGGTTAAGGGGCCCAAGAGGTAATGGTGAACAAAAGTGGGTTTGATAAAGGAAGAGAGATAAAACGGAGTTGCTGAGAGTGGACTTAAGTTGTAGTTAGGGAAAACATAACTACAAGTTCTAATTTTAGCTTACTTCCTCTCTTGCCTCAGGATCTTAAGCAAGTTAATTTCACTTCTCTGTTGCAACCATGCCTCCTTTTGCTTTTTCTTTTTTTTAAGGATATGCCTTATGGAATTGTTACAGAACACAGGGGGCCAAGGACATTATACTATTACCGAAAGGAAACCCCCAGGTTTGTTATGTCCGCCGCCTTATAGGAAAGACATCTCTCAATGCCAGAGATTTGTGAAAAGGAAAGGACATGTTTATTTAATGCTGTACAGACTTAAAGTAGTGACCTAATGTCTTCATCAAAATCCCAAAGTCCCTTAAAACACCCACAAACACACACAGTCCTTCCTTCCCCCTCTTTGCCCAGTCCGGGGTACCGTATCTCAGAAAAAGAAATAGAAGTCCATGGCTCAGGCAGCCCCCAGTTCTTCCCAGCAATCCGTGCTGGGCTGATAGGCCTCCCTCGGTTCCCGGCACCATCAGCTGTGTCGCCAGGGTCTCTGCGAAAGCTGCGTGGTGGTTCTCTGCTAAAGCCGGGTGGTGGTTCCCCCTACTAAAGCTGCAGGGGTCCCCACTCTGCTAAAGACCGACTGGTTCTCTCCTCTAATGGCTGCCACGTGTGGGTTTTTAATCCCCGCGCCAATCTTCCTCTGCAGCCCCATTTCCAACTCCTCCCACAATCAGTGACACTTGCCAGCACTCCCATATTCTTCCAGCTTTACTGCGCTGCCATAGTGAGTCTGGGCAGGCATGAACCCATGTCATGGAGCCAATCTTCTCCAAGCTTCCACACAGATGCTGTAACTCGGGAGACCTGCCCCCCATTTATGTCTTGGTGGGGAAGTTACTTCCGTTCCTCTGGCACAGAGCACTGGCCACAGCTATTTAACATATCTATGCAACCAGTTAAAGGTTATAGATATGTTAAATGACCACACCAGAGGTTAGCTGCAAAGTTATTGCTATGCAAAATAGCTCTCAGTGGCCCTGCTCCATTTGTCCCTTCCCCCAGCTCCTGTGAGGGGCAGGGGGGAGGACATCCTAATATTTCCTGGACACCTTGCTTTCTGGACCCCATTCCAAATCCCTATTTGGGCACCCCCCTTGGCTGCACCCTGTAGCAGAATTATTCTGAGAAATAAGTAATGAGATTGGAAAGCACCTTTTCCTCTTAGCCAAAATTCTGCAGAAGATTTCTCTCCCTATTTGAAGATTCTTTTCATCATCTGGACCAGTTCAGTGAGAGAAGTACCTTCTTTCCTTCTCTCTTGCTTTCTTTCTTTCTTTCCTTCTTTCTATAAACTAATGATCATTTGTTTAATAAATGTTTATTGCAGATTCCTTATAGGCTAGAAGCTATGATGACACCCAGGAAACAAACAAGACATAGTTACCGCCCACTCTTCTTGGAGAAGCTGGAGAATGAAGGGTCTGAAAGCAGAAGTGAAGGATCAGAGAAAGCTTACATGCCAGCACTAAAGGACAGCTCCTTCAGTGTGGCACAGGTAGGCTAGTTGGAGCTTGCAAAGTCTTCTGAGAAGCCAAGCACTTCAGCTGTCAGAGTGGAACCGCCCAGCCTGGAGTCACTATTGATCAGCAGGGCCTGCTCCTGGGAGAAGAGCTGAGTATGGAGCAGGGGAGAGCAAGGACGTGGGGAACCTGCTGTCACCTCAGTCTGTCTTGCAGTATGGTGGAAAGTGTGGATAAACTGGGATATGCCAACCTCTTTGAGATTTCTCCCAAAGTGTGGCTGCTCTTTCACTTCTATCTACCAAATCTCATGTCAGCTTCTTTTTCTTTTTTTCAACTCTAACACAAATCATACAAGGAAGAAGATTCTGCTGTCGTTCCAACTTATCCAAATTAACACCGTACGCATGAGGAGTTGGTTTGAGAAGTGGCAAAAGTTGGCCAGGAGGTGGCAAAATCAATGCAAAGATTCTGAGAAAAAGCACTTGTTCGGGTCCCAAGCATTTGTAACTCCTCAAGGCTTCTCTAACTGGCCTGTGTCAGCACTAGAATTGTCCTACCCACAGCCAACTGGCCACACACATGAAGGTAGAAGTCATCTGGGAAATGTAAGGCCAACATCCAATGCAGTGACAGGTGCAGCACCATGTTTATATCTCAGTGTGACACAGAGCTATTAAAAATCACTTTAAATTTTAATTTTTTATCAGATTCTGATTTATGAGATATAGAATGCTCATCTGTTCAAATATTTATTAATGCTTACTGCATGCCACATGAAAGAAAATTGAAGTATCCTACCAGTCTCTGCGTGAACCAAACACATACCCCACTGCTAGTTCTTGCTAACCACACCTCAGATCCCCTTCCCAACCATTCCAGATTCCCCACAAAGTCTACAACAAATAAAACCCACTGATAGGGAAGAGAGAAAGGCCTCGTGCCACGTGAAAATGTCACAAGCTCTGAGGTTGCATAGCCTTAAGCCAGGATTGGTCGTAACTCCTTAAATCAATTTGGTTAAAAATAGCAGAACTTCCAGGGAACTAGTTTAAATCAAAAAGGGAGAGTTATAATGAGGATACTGGCTTATCTCAGGAGACTCTAGGGTAGGAATGCAACCAACCCTCAGGCAGGGACTGAAATCAAGAAATGGAAAGCTAAGAGTGCCCCACTCCTGCTCAATTCTGCTGCTCTCCGTGCATTCGCTGCTGCTTCTCGGCAAGTTCTCTCTGTTCCTGGAAGTGTGAAATGGAATACGGCTGTCCCTCTTGAGTTTGAAGTTACAGTCTGAAGCCAGTAGAAACTTCCTTTCAGTCCTAATACCAAATAGGGAGAGAATCTGATTGGTTAAACTTGGGTTCGTTAGCAGCACAATTGTTCTGGTAGAATGAGTGGCCAGAGGGGAAACAATGGCAGGGAGCAGATGTGTCCCACCCACTGACTCAGCAGTCCTTGAAATTCTATGTATCATCTCCGACTCTGGGAAAGAAAGTCTTTGAACCTGTGTTTTTATCCCAAGGCCTGAAAGGCAGGAAAGGGCCCATAGTGCCTAAAGGAAGAAGCCCATTAACACCTGTGGGTATTCACACACAGCCCACCTCCTGGAAAGCTAGCACCACCTTTACCTGTCAATCAATATGTAACTTCTTCACCCTCCCCCATCCCTTCAACTATATAAGTCCTCAGAACAAAGAGTATCTCTTGCTCTCTTGCTCTTGGCCCCCCTGTGCTTGCCACACTGGCCTTTGGCCACCCTTTTATCACACTTACCCTACTTTGCCCTGAACCTATGCCTTTCACCCTCCTACTCCCACCTTCCATGAGAACAGATCACCAATAAGCCCTGCTTGCACACTAATAGATTCACTGATCTGTAATTCCTTATGGCATTGGTGAGAAGAACAGAGTTTCTGGGGCTTTCTCCCATAACAAAATGACACCAGAGGTTAGACCTTGGTTTAGCAACCTCAGTTCTTGAGTCCTGGCTAAGAAAGAATTCAGAGCCAAGATGCCACTTACAAGAGAAAGTTTATTTATAAAGTCACAGAGGGAGCAAAGGTGAGCCAGTTGGGCAGTACAGGCTCGGGAAATAAATTGCAGATGCAAAAGTAGGGTCCTTAGAGTTCAGGAGAGAGAAAGGTAAAGGTAACACACCTGGGGGAAGAAGAGGGGGTGGAAAATGCACGGGCATGTTCCAGAGGGGGAGCACCTGCTGGGTAACCTTGTCTTAAGGTTTTTATCTGTTTTCCAAAGGCAGGAATTCTAGGGGAGGATCTCAATTTGAATATCCATCAGCTTTAGGCCTGTGCACCAAAATGAGATTTATTCCCCCAATTTTATCTGTCCTTGGGTGTGGTTGGCACCAAATGGCACTAATTGGTTGCTATCTATCTCCCTGAATAGGGTGATTTAAGCTATTCTCTGGTTGGGATGAAGTGTAAACCAGTTACTCTTAAGTGTCCTTAGTTAGGGAAGATAGGATTTCACAATTTACTAGATTGTTGTAAACTGCTTAGCCCTTTAACTACCTGTCTCAGTTTCCCAATTTTACTTGTCCTGGCTCACTAGCCTGTCTCAGATTCAGCATCCTCTCCTTAAACCAATTTGCCTTTGTGGCAGTGGGAGAAGTGGGGAGCTTTAGTGTAAAGTTTCATTCAGGGCCCTATCTCAGTGGGTAGAGAACACCCAGTACCAACATTCTGACTTTACTGACAGAGGATACGGAGGTTAACAATGCCAGTGAAGTAAGTGTACAGAGGTGAACAACTTCCTAGGGAGACTACAAAAATTAAGCCTACATTTCAACCTTCTACAGGATGTTGACAGGTACAGAAGCCAATGCAAAGTCAGAGGCCTAAAAAGAAGAGCATTGAGGGAACTCCATATTTTTCATTTCCACA
The DNA here is from genome assembly GCA_028533065.1 of Trachops cirrhosus. Classification (NCBI taxonomy): domain Eukaryota; kingdom Metazoa; phylum Chordata; class Mammalia; order Chiroptera; family Phyllostomidae; genus Trachops; species Trachops cirrhosus. The sequence goes on along the minus strand of CM052538.1, from coordinate 91,032,193 downwards.
TAAACTCTGGTAACTAACTCACTGTAATAAAATCAGGATCAATTATGCAAAGTACATTTGGAAGTGTAGTAGACACTGCTGATTGTCTTCCAAAACCACTTTCCATTTTCCCTTGCTGTTACAGCTCTGTTATTTTTTTATTTATAGAGAAACATTGACTTGTTCCATGTATTTATGCATTCATTGATTGGTCCTTGTATGTGCCCTGACCAAGGGACGGAACCACAATCTTGGCGTGTTGGGACGACACTCTAACCAACTGAACTGGCCAGCCTGCACACAGCTCTGGTTTTATTTCAGGTGTGTGGAAGAAAAGGGGCCACATATTAACCTGACAACCTCGGGGAACCTGCGAAGGAGTCTTACAAAAACTGAGAGACCAAAGTAACTAAAAGAATGGTCTAAAATTAAAACTTACTAACTATAAGCATTTCTTAGGGGGTAGTCATGTCCTAGGCCAGTATTTTTCCTTAACAAAAGTCAATCTTTGCCTCAACTAAGCCTATCTGTTGTTTTTTTGGAACTCTGATAACAGACCTTTGAAATGTCAAGGTAACATCCCTTTCCCGAAACCTCTTGACCACAAGCTGAGATCACAAACCTCCGCATTGTTATTGTTATCATGTTAATTGTTAACTGTTAACTATCCCTTACTCACCTATGAAAAATAAATGTGTCTACCATTTTACATTTTATCCAGTCTAAGTGGTCCCCCCATCTTTGCTTTCTCCCACCTTCCTAATCTATCACCAATGGATTTCACATAACCCCCACTTATGGCTCCTCCTATGATTCTCATGTATAAAATAAGGTGCTAAACAGCCATTCTCTGGAGCATTTCCCAGTCTGTTGAGATATTACTTCCCGGCAATTGTCGTCAGTTTGGCTCAAATAAACTCATCAAAAATTCCTTACAGGTTTGAATGTATCTTACGTTGATAGGTATCTACCCTCCTTCACTTGGTCATGTGCTTGTGTGGATGCCAGCTGCCTCCTAAGCTCCTGAGAGTGAATCCTGATTAAGCCAATCAAGCTAGTACCATTCTATATTTTAATCCTCAACTGAGGATATGTTTATTGATTTTAGAGAGAGAAAGAGAAACATCAATGTGAGAGAGAAACATCAATCATTTGCCTCCTGTACAGGTGTTGATTGGGGATCAAACCTGCAACTTTTTGGTACAAGGGACAACACGCTGACCAACTGAACCACCCGGCCAGGGCAGTATCATTTGCTGATTGACTTGGGTTTAGGCAGGTGATTAGTATCACCAGTGAGACTGGGTAAAATGGACTGATAGACTGGGAGTTTCTGGGAACGGTTTTCTCACTCAGAAAGTATATAAATGAAGAGATTGTCTCATTGCTGGGTATTGGATGCACCTGAAACTGCTGCAGCTGTTGTGTGACCATAAGGAGAGTTCATCTAAGGGGGAAAGGGGAGGAGGGAAAAACTTGAAAATGGAAAAACTAGGGTCAGTGATAATGTCATTTGTCAATGAATTAACTATCTTGGGATTGATTGATCCTACATTTGGACTTCTTATATGAGGTAAATTTTCTTATTTTTTTAAGCCACTCTCAGTTGATTTTTATTCACCTGTTGCTGAAAGCATTCTAACTAAAACAGGATATGGTAGGAATTAAGGCTTAAAAAGCAAACAAATCTGATTCCACATACAGAATCAGGAGTCAGAATAGAGTCAGATTTCTCAACAATAATGCTGAAAACTTGAAATGAAATTATGAAGAAAAATAGGTGGAGTGAGGGATATTAATGGGGGGAAAATTGGAACAACTGCAATTGAAAAACAATTAAAAAAAAAACTATGAAGGAAAACATTTTTCAATATAGAATGTTCTGCCCAGCCAAATTATCATTCAAATATCGATATGAAATTATCTTATTTGATTTTTAAAATATTTTATTTATTTAATTTTAAAGAGGAGAAGGGAGGGAGAAAGGGAGAGAAACATCAATGTGTGCCTCTTGCAAGACCCTAACTGGGCTCCTGGCCTGCAACCCAGGCATGTGCCCTGACTGGGAGTCAAACCAGCAAGCCTTTGGTTCACAGTCCGGCACTCAATCCACTGAGCAACACCAACCAGAGCTGATATGAAGTTATTTTAATACATATAAGTTATGAAAAAATATGCCTACACTGCTTTCTAGAAAACTAGAAAGAATGATTCCCCAAAAAGGAGGGAGTAAACAGAAAAAGAGGAAGAGGTGATCCAGTAGGCAAGACTTCCAATGTGAGAAGCGAAGAGAAGTGTAACTGTGGGCAAACCTAGAGGGCACTTCTATAAGGGCAGTGCACAAGGCCCCAGAGCAGACTGCTTCAAAAAGATAAAATGGTAAGTTAAAAAAAACTCTGATGCATCTGAATATAATGAAAGGAATTTTGCAAAACTTACAGAAATTTTGAGGAAATGGGGGAATTAAGCAGAAAGAGAAAAGTTATTATAGTCATAACATACTATATTACTCAAGTTGGGTTAGTACTTACATGAATATTTGTGCAAAATTATGATATACTTTTACTGACAAGATATGTGGACAGAGAAGGGTATGATATGAGTGTGTATGTGTATAAAAGAGTGACATCTTCAGTAGCAAAATGTATAGACAATACCTAAAATTTTCAAATTGGTAGCAACATAAGTATTTTATTTAGTTATATGGAGGAAGATATGAAACTAATCAACAAGAGTGAAAGTTGTAGTCTCTGAGGAAAGGGATATTGTGATGGGCAGGGGACAGGAAATTGATGCTTACTTAATCTTTTAGACTACAATTTTCTCTGAGCATTTAAAATTGTGATTTAACATATTTTAGTAGCAGGAAATAAAAAGAAACAGTGATTGCAAAAAAGAAAAGGAAGGAAGACTTAGGTAAAAAGTTTAGGTAGACACGTGAACACATCACCCCAAAGAACAAGGAGTGAATGGCCCCCATTGGTTGTACCTGATTGTATGGCAGGAGGCCCTTGAATGTCGCCCAAAGAGTGCAAAATTTATCCTGGAAGAAATAGGATTTGAGAAGTTTCAGTGTGGGCATGACATAATCAGATTAATCCTTGGGGGCAGGGAGTGGGGAAGAAATCACTGCATAGCAGGATGGAGACTGGTTTGGAGAATGCGAAAACCAGGGCAGGAAGACCAGTTGGAAAGTTTTGCACAAATTAACCAAGTCAGAATTAAGGTCTGGAACAGTGAGGTGCAGAGTAGCAGACATGGGGAGGTGGAAGAGGAAGCTTGGGGACACATTGGATGGAAGCACCATTGAGGGAACAAGCAAACTTAGAAGCCTGCTTTAAGCAGTAGTGATGTCTCAGTGACAGCCTATTTCCATAGGAATTTCCCCAGCTCATTAGTTTTGGGATAAAAGCAACTTGGCATACTTTCTCTCATTCCACCCTGATCCAACACCCCGCTCTTGGGACTATCCGACACAAGTTCAGATCTCTTACCAGAGATTTTATTAATAGGCTTAATTAACACAGAAGTGTTACATATTAATTTCATGGCTGATATATGGACCGGAAAGCCCCTGGAATTCCACCAAGTTTTTGGCCTTCTGAGCTTAGATGAAGATTTTGGAAAGTTTTCACAGAGCTTTTGTTTGTTTGTTTATTTGTTTGTTCGCTTCTTTGATTGATTTTTGCTGCTGCGACATGCCTTCCTGGTGTTACCAGTGAAAATAAGGTGTTCACAACATGCCAGGTGTTTGACTTACATTGTCCCTTTCTATCCTCAAACTATCCTATTTACAAAGGAGGAGCTGGGACTCAGAAATGTTAAAAACACCTGTTGCCAATACACTGTTAGTAAATCCAGAGCTAGGATCCAGCTCACTCTTGGTGTGGATTCAAAACTTGATCCCTGACCCAGTACAGGCCCCTGTGCTTTCACTGTAAGTGGCTCTACTACCCTCTGCCTTCCTGGGATGAACATGTCTCCCAACAGTTAATTCCTGTCTTCATCTATGAGCCAGCTGCTTTGCCTGCTCTCAAGACAGTATTTAGAAACCAATATCTGGGTACCAGTTTTACTCATTGCTATTGAGATGTCATTACTCCCAGGTACAATTCTTTCAGGGGACCTATCTAATCAATATAAGTGTGTATTTAAGTGTTTATGTATATACAGACATGAATATATAAATACATATATAAGTATGTGCTTGCATTTACATCTATATTTCTGTATCTACATATGTTAAAAACCATGAGAGCACACCAGTACCTCCAATTTTAATCCTCCACTATAAGGTTCATTCTAGTTTTCTTCCTTTCTATAGTTTTAACCCCTTCACCAATATTGAGAAACCTGGCCCTTATTATCCTTAATGTTTGATCAATCTTCCTGAATAGAATCAATGTCCCATCACCTCAACCATCCTTACCCCCATGCAAATACCCTTCTCATCTCACTTGCATTCCAGTATTCAACATCAGGCCACCTTATCACCTGTGTAAGCCCTCTCATGCCATTTGGGCTCTTACATGCCCTGAGCTGCCACCCCTACCCCCGAATGGATGCCCTTTCATAGCCCACTCAGGTTCTGACTACCCACATCAGGCTGCTTCCATGCGTGGATGCCATTCTCCCTTTCTGGGCTCCAACACCCAGTGCTGGGTCATCACCATGCACAGATGTCCTTCTAGTCCCTGCAGGTTCTGACCCTTCATATCAGGCCACCTCCAAGTAGATGTTCTTCTCACCTTATTCAGATTCTGATATCCTATGCTTGTGACTCATTTTTTAAAAACAGGCTTGGGATTCACCTAAAATACTTGTGAGATTGTACATGTAAAAGAAACAGAGATAACATTTTGTACAAAGTGCCAAATTTAGGAGCAGCAAGGGTGCCACTTAAAAATCAGCAATGAAAGAAAAAATAGCTAAACTGTACTTCATCAAAACTTTAAAATTTATGCTTCAGAGGACACAAGCAAGAAGTAAAAAGCCCACAGAATGGGAAAAATATTTGCAAATCATATATATCAATAAACCTTCTTTCAGTGAAGATGTACAAATGGAAATACATGAGTATTTGTTCAACAAGTACATGAAAATATGTTCAACATCATTAACCATTAGAGAAATTCAAATAAAACCATGAGGTACTACCTAACATCTACTAGGATGGCTGTAATTTTTTTTAAAAGACATGAAATAAAAAGATCCATCTGGAATATGGAGAAATTAGAATCTTCATCTACTCCTGCTGTAAATGTAATGTGGTATGGCCACTTGGAAAAACAGTCTGGCAGTTCCTCAAAATGTTAAATATAGTGTTAGCATTTGACTTAGCAAGTGGAACCTAAGTTCCACACTTAGGTGTATGCCCAAGAGAAATAAAAACATTTCTACCCAAAAACAATACCTGAAGGTGAAAACAACCCAAATGTTCTTCGGTTAATAAATGGAGGTATAGGTGGATACACTTTGCCTCCTTGCACAAGAAAAATAAAGACAACAAATTTAAAAACAAAAAATAACCAGAACTGCCAGAAAATCAAACTGTATGAAAGTCCAGCAACCAAGGAGTTAAAGAAGAAACATTCATCGAGACTGGTAGGAGGGGTGGAGACAGGCAGCCATGGTGGAGAGGATGTGTGGCAATGTGGTAGCTGGAGGACAGAGCAGACAAAGCGATGGCTGGTAACCATGAGAGGTGGCCTCTGGCAGACCGGGCAGTCCCACATTTGTGTGAGGATAAACCGGAAGGAAAACCTGGGGACCTAAACAGACTGCACAACCCAGGGTTCCAGCACAGAGAAATACAGCCTCTGACTATAAAATTCTGTGGGGGTTGAGGAGGCAGGAGAAACTCCCAGCCTCACAGGAGAGTTTGTTGGACAGACCCACATGGTCCTAGAACATACACAAACCCACCCACCTGAGAATCAGCACAGAAGGGCCCAATTTGCTTGTGGGTAGCAGGGGAAGTTACTAAAAGTCAGCTGAGAGCCCAGCAAGTGGCATTGTTCCCTCTCAGATCCCTCCCCCACATACCTGAGTTTCCATCCCTTACACTGTAACAGGTACACTGAGATAAAAATGAAAAGCAGAACAAAGATCCAAAAATAGAACAAAACAATAAAGAGATAAACAACCTATCAGATGCACAGTTCAAAACACTGGTAATCAGGATGCTGACGGAAATGGTTGAGAATGGTTGCAAAATAGAGGAAGAAGTGAAGATATGCAAAGTGAAATAAAGAAAAATATACAGGGAACCAACAGTGAAGGCAAGGAAACCAGGACTCAAATCAGTGACTTGAACCAGAAGGAAGAAATAGACATTTAACCAGAAAAGAATGAAGAAATAAGAATTCAAAAAAATGAGGAGAGGCTTAGGAGCCTCCGGGACAACTTTAAACATTCCAACATCTGAACCACAGGGGTGCCAGAAGGAGAAGAGGAAGAGCAAGAAATTGAAAACTTATTTGAAAAAATAATGAAGGAGAACTTCCCTAATCTGGCAAAGGAAATAGACTTCCAGGAAGTCCAGGAAGCTCAGAGTCCCAAAGAAGTTGGACCCAAGGAGGAACACACCAAGGCACATCACAATTAAATTATCCAAGATTAAAGATAAGGAGATGATTTAAAGGCAGCAAGAGAAAAGCAGAGAGATACCTACAAAGGAGTTCCCATAAGTCTATCAGCTGATTTCTCAGAAGAAACCTGGCAAGCATGAAGGGGCTGGAAAAAAGTATTCAAAGTAATTAAAGGCAAGGACCTCCATCCAAGATTACTCTACCCAGCAAAGCTTTCATTTAGAATGGAAGGGCAGATCAAGTGCTTCTCAGATAAGGTCAAGTTAAAGGAGTTC
>CM052538.1:90991215-91024849 GCA_028533065.1 Trachops cirrhosus | reverse complement strand
AAGGTCAAGTTAAAGGAATTCATCATCACCAAGCTGTTATTGTATGAAATGTTAAAGGGACTTATCTAAGAAAAAGAAGATAAAAAAACATGTACAGTAAAATGACAGCAAACTCACAGTTATTAACAACCACACCTGAAACAAAAACAAGAAGAAACTAAGCAAACAACTAGAACAGGAACAGAAGCACAGAAATGGATATCACATGGAGGGTTAGCAACAGGGGAGTGGGAGGAGGAGAGAGGGGGAAAAGGTACAGAGAATAAGTAGCATAGATGGTAGGTAGAAATAGACAGGGGGAGGGCAAGAATAGTAGGGGCAATGTAGCAACTAAAGAACTTATGACACATGGACATGAACTAAAGGGAGAATGTGGGTGAGAGAGGGTGTTCAGGGTGGAGGGGAATGAAGGGGGGATAATAGGATAACTGTAATAGCATAATCAATAAAATATATTAATAAAAAAGAATCAACAAAAGAATATTCATATAAACAGAATGAACAATTGTCTGAACCAAAGCTACATCAGCTTTAACAAAACATTTTTGCAAAATTATATCATTCAGCTTCAAAAGCAGGAAAATAAAATTACCAAACCTCCACTGTCAACATGATTTACTAAACTAACTATAGTTTGAAGGCATGAGGAGATGTTATGGGATGGTAAAAGAGAAGAAAAAGTTTTAAATAGGAGAGATAAAAACCTACAGATTATATAATATTACTATGCTTATATATATTTCATAATGAAATATACTAGTTATATAACAAAATGCTAAAATATTTGTTATGATCAGGATAGATCTCCTCTAGTAGAAAGCCTGAAGAAGTTGTACAAACACCCATCTGTTACCAGTAACTCCTTCCCCACCCTGCTCAGGGGTGGCCACCGAAGCTTTCATAGAGTGACATGGGGTTTCATCAGGGACACCTGAACTATTTTAGCTGTTCAGGTAAGTCAAATCAATTTCATCATGGGAGCATCAGGAGTAGGGAGAAGAATTGTATTTTGGAAAACCATTCATGCGAAATTAAGTCAAGTAGCCAAGGGTTTAATTTCGAAATGCAAATATGTATTGATTAGGTTTTCAGTAAAACACTGTTCCTGTGGACACCGAAGGAGACACAAGGGGTAATGCAACAGTAACATGGATAAATACATGAGTAAATAAATAAGGGAAGAACACAAAGGGCAAAGAGGGGGGATCTTTATATTAATTTATATTTACATTATATTATATTTAGGTAAGGTGGTTTCCTTCATCCAAATAATTCACCCATTTTAGACCATTAAGCCAGCAATTTCCAACTAGTGTGCCAATAATTAAAAAAAATATTTTGTTTATTTATTTATTTTTAGAGAGGGGGAAGGGAGCAAGAAATAGAGGCAGGGAAACATCATCCATGCTTGCCTTGATGGAAAATCAAGCCAGTGACCTTTTGGTGTGCCAGACAGAGTCCAGCCCACTGAGCCTCACCAGTCAGGGCCACCAGAATTTTTTTTAAGACATGCAATAGCTGACTATTTACTCAGGGGCACTAACCTTATTTCCTTTAGATTGTCAAATTTAAAAATGACTACAGCTAATACAATAATAGCCATCTGGTGTGAATGAATCAAAACTATACTTTTTTGTCAGATCGGCAAAAATATTTCTTGGTGTGCTGCAGAATTTCTAAAATTCTGCATATATTTCTTGGTGTGCCATGAGATGAAAAAGGTTGAGAACTGCTGCTAAGCTTTTGAAATATATCCACCTGGGCCATTTGTTGTAATACCTCTGCATCTCAGGGAGGAAAGTGACAGGATGCTTTTCTTAGTATGTTCACGGAAAGGATCTTAATCAGACTTGTTAGCTCTCCCTTCGTCCTTTGCACTTGTTTGCCAAAGCTGGTACACCATTAAAATTTTCTGGGATTGGTCTGGTGAAGAGCAAGAACCTGGAAGCTGGATTCAGGAGACCTTGATTCCCATGCTACTTTGTAGCTTGTGACATTGGGCATATTTATTTTCAGCTGTTTTTTATTTGGTAAATGGCAGCAATAATTTATATGGTATAAGGTTGTTGTGAAGATGAAACAGGCCTGTGTGTGAAAAGCCCTTTCGAAACTGTAGAACGCTCCCCAGATGTTAGTTATTATCTCTTTTAAAGGGCACAGATTCTGTTTCAATTGACTAGGAGACTGCAACAAGGCTCTTTGACACTTTCAGTCAGAACTTGACCCTGGGCTTTTTGCGCCGCACACCAGCCTGGAGCAGGGTCACCCATGCAGCCGGGGCTGTCACTGCAGTATTCCATCCTGAGCTGCTGCTCCCTCTTCACCCTCCCACGGGTCTCCGGGGAAGGGCGGCAGAGTTCCTCGCCATTTGGGTGGCGCCAGTTAGAGGGCGTGGGCCTGGCGGAGTAGGACTGCACGGCTCCAGGGGGAAAGGGCGGGGCGGGGGTGTGGTCTCACTGGGGAGGCGGTGGCTCCACAGCCCGACCCTTCTGGGGCGATGGCGCTGGGAGCTTGCAAGCCGCGAGTGGAAGAGTGAGACCCCTGCGCACTCACCCGCCGCCTGTGGGTGTCGCCAGCACGGCGGAGTCCTCGCCCCTGCGGCTCCGGAGCTGCGTCCAGGGCAAGCCGCCGCCGAGCTTCAGGAGCACGCACCGCCCTATACTCTTCGCACCGCGCCCCTCCCCACCGCAACAGGTCTAAGGACGGAGGAGGCGACCACGGCGCACGATTGGGACTGAAGGACAAGAGGTCTGGAAGGTAAGGGTAGCTGTGCGCCCCCCTCCCTCGGGATAGGGGTCAGTCTGACTCCGAACTGCTGCCGCTGACTTCTGGGAAGCCCAGGCTCGTCCCCGCCTCGCCGCCAGCTTCCCAGCACGCTGACTCAAGGCGCTGGCCTTCCCACTTTTCCGGTGCGAACCTCCGGAGACGCGGAGCTCGCACCACCCTTACTTCCAAACGCGCGGCAGGTATCTCCTAGAAAAACCAGGGAGGGGACCAAGGGAAGGGACCTGTTCTTTTGCCCCTCTCCCACCTCCCCAAACCCGACGTCTGTCGGAGCGACCTGCATCTAGCGGAAAGATGTTCAGTTGTTCAAACCTGCTCTCAGGGTTGCGTAACAGAAGAGTCCCAGAAGTTTCTCCGGGTGGGGCGGGGCAGGGGGGCAAGGGCGGGTGAAAGCGGCGCTTTGATCTCTTCCTTCCCCAGCCCCTCTGTTGCCGAGATTGTCACCTCTACCCCTTGTGCCTAGGGGAGAGGAGTGGTTCCAGTCCCAGCTGATGGCGATAAAGAGGGAGGCGCGTCGTTGGTCCACAGCCTTTAGAGAGGGAGGGCGAAAGTTGAAGGCACCTCAGAGACTTGCTCCTGGGGCGGAGGGAGCCTGTGGGACTGGTTAATTTCTCCCGGTAATTTTCTCCGTCGATGCTGATCCTCTGTGACTGCCGTGTGCTAGCCCTCCAACTTTGCAAGCGCTTGGGTGGGCGAATTAAAAAGGGGAGAAATTGGAGGGTCCTGCGAATCGTACTTTCCCTTAACATAATGGTAAAGAAGCTGCGAGAGGCCTTTGAGGATGGTGATAATTTCCTACTCGGCCTGCCTTCTAGGAGTTTCCACACCCTCACATCATTATGCAAATGGCCCCAGGCCGACCCCTGGCTTTGGAGGTGGAGGTGTGTCTGAAAATTCCTGGAGCCCGGTGTGGGGGGCGGGGAACGGGGAATGGGAGAGGAAGAGCCTTGCAGACAGTGTTTTGTTTTGTATTTTAAGGGTGGGTTGGGGTAATTTTAACCCTGACAGTGCACGTTGGAGGTGGGATTCGCGAGGCTGGGGATGGGGATATGATATACCATCGAGGAACCAGACGGGTTTTAAACCTTCAAGGCAAAACCGTAAATTAAGGCGAAGACCTAGTCAGTGTCCCCTGGAACAGCAGCAAAGTGAGAAGAGCTCAGTAATTGAGGCACAGAAACGTCAGGCGTGGGAGCTGCCTGAGAGGTGTGAGGATTTTGCTTGTGAAGGTTATTTCAGAGCAAGGTCTTGCAGGGCTCGTAGAAGGTAGGCAGCGGTGGGCATCTCTTCCAGACCCATGTCGTGTGAGACTCGAAGTGAGGATAGAAGGCACGAAACAGAAAAAAATCTTTGGACCGCAGAGTCTAGTTTTACTAAAAGGATTAAGAATACCTAGGCAAGGCCCTGTTTCAGTGTTTACTTCCTCTGTCTAATGTATTTCCTTAGCTTGCCTTTCATCTTTAGTGGAAAGGAGACCTTGAGAGGATATTCTGGAAATAAAATCACAGGAGAGTTTAAAATTCTGGTCGTTTGCCTGCTTTAATTTAAAGGTGTCTCTTGCCAGTGTTGGAAAGTATTATATTTAAAGATACATATGCAGAACAGGAATGGAGAGAACTTAAGGGGTAAATGACCCAAGAGAATGAAGGGAGGCTAGGAGAGAAAGCAAGAGAGTAGGTACTGGTTACCTACAACTAGGAAAACCAATTTGACTTCAAGTAATTTTAGGAAAGGGGGAGTCAAGAACAGAATTTGAGACAGATTTGGTCACTTCAAGAAAAAGAAGTGTTGAAGAGTGGGGCACATGGCTTTAAAAAATGAGTTTAGATATCGGGGACTTTCTCCCCTTTTTCTTTTTCTAAATATAACTTACATGGATGATGAGGCTGGGGATGTGAGACTTGCAAGTATATTACTGTGAATTCTTTGCTTTCCACTTGCAGGAAAAAAATGAATTGTTATGTATCAGAACTAATGTCTTATTAACTAGCAACTGAATTTCTTTAGTGTCTTTGGCATTTGTCTTTGCTTAACTCTTCAACTTTGTACAAATGCAATTTCAAAGAATCATAATGTGTTAAGTTAGGATTCCAGAATCATCCAGGGGAAGAGAATTTATGGCAAGAATAAAACACAGGTGATTTTAAACATTGCTTTCTCCTACCAGATGCATTATATGCTTTTTTTTTTTTGCCACCAGAAGTCACTATTTCACTGAGGCTGTAAGACAGTAAGTAGACTACATCAGACTGGCTGTCTCTCCAGTTTCCTATCTGGTTTAACTGAATTTTGTAATGAGTTGGTTGAACTAAAAGTAACTTTTTTATTGACCTGTACAAAGCACTGTATATTGCCTTGGGAGTTGAAAAGATGATTAAAAACTTCTTTTCAATATGTTGTAAGAGGTCAGTGAAAGAAATCTCATGCTCAATTCTGTAATTTGTGCTATTTCATTTTTTAAAATTGCATAACCCTTTCTGAAGTTAGTTGACTATTCCAAATGTGGGGATAGACTTACCCTTCCACTTCTTAAAAGGTAGATCTAATTTACATATAAATATTTGGAAAGTACACAGGGAACAGTATGCCCTGCACATGTCTCAGGAATGGCAACATAACAGGGATGTTCGCCTTACTGTTAGAGCCCACACTGAAAACTGTCCTTCAACTTGAACTCATTTGCTATCTTATTTTAGACATGTCTGTTGAAGCTAAAAGCCCAAAGTTCCCCTATTTCAAGACTCTAGACCGTTAACTAATTTTTCAGGAGGTTGAGAAAGTATGTTGGAGAGAGTACAAATTAAGAAACTCCCTTAACGATAGATATAAAAAGCTTTGTAAGTAAGTTATATTTCCCTCATTAAGTTATAAATTCAACAGTGGTGTCTATTCCCAAATGATTTTTAATTGGCAGTGGGGTTTTTTTTAGCAGTCTCTTATCTCTTTTATACACAGTTGTAGCTTATTTAATATTTGTGGAATTGAATCTCAGATTTTATTAAAATAGATTACATAACCCCGGCATTCCATTTATTACAATTCTACCCATTGCAGAACTAAGTGGGAAATGTGTAGTTCTTGGTCGGTGCTCATCCTTTGTTCCTGGCAGTTGACGCGTGCGCAGCAGTCTGTGTAGACTTGAAACTGTCCGGTCCTAAGGCCGTCAGAGTTGCTAAGCGCAGCTTCTGTCTTATCCTTGGGACAGAACCCTTGCACTAGGGTTCTCCAGGGGAGGAAAATCAGCTGATTTTCTTAAATTATCTGGCCTATTTTAAATATGACTAAGGATTTCTTGTTAGAGTGACTTTTTCCTATTAAAAGACTGAGATTACTGTGAAAAGTGGAGCCCAGCAGAATCAATCACATCATTAATATAACACCTCATATCCATTCGTAATACTTCACAAGTATTGGGCATCTTCTGTGTACCAGACAGTACTCTAAGCATAGGAAAAACTGTGACAACTCCATGATCAAGAAAGAGAAAGACCTGGCTGGCGTAGCTCAGTGAATTGAGCGCAGGCTGCGAACCAAAGCATCGCAGGTTCGATTCCCAGTCAGGGCACATGCCTGGGTTGCGGGTCAGATCCCCAGTAGGGACCACATGAGAGGCAACCACACATTGATGTCTCTTTCTCTCCTTCTCCCTCCCTTCCCCTCTCTAAAAAATAAATAAATAAAATCTTTAAAAAAAAAAAAAAGAAAAAAAAAAAAGAAAGAGAAAGAGCCCATGCAGGTAGAGTTTGTATTCATGTAGCACAAAAGCTGTTTACCAGCAGCTTTCACATGAAATATCATTTAAGCCTCAGTGCAACTCTGAAGTTGGAGTTCATTTTCCATTTGAACATCAGGAAATTGAGCTGGAGAAGTGACTTGACTCTATGACTCAAAGCCTGGTGCCCTTTCTACTATGGTACACTGTGTTGGCTGTGTTGATGTGTGGTTTCCTGTTTTTAAAGAATTACAGCTTGACTCTAAAATATAAATAATTGTTTCCCCTTAACTAAGTAATTCTTTCAGATCATTATAGGAATGAAAAGCAGGTATTTTCATTTAGCATTCTGGACATATATTTGTGACTTCTAAGAAAAATGTTATGCAGACATATTAAACAGACATGTTGTTTATTTGCGTCGGATAAAGATCCTTACCTTCCTAAAAATTAAATGCAAGGGTTTGTAAACCATCTCCCTTAGTGCCTGAAATATGTTACACAGGTTATGAAGAGTCAGTTCACAGTCCTATATAAATCAGGATATAACCATACCATTTCCTTCAATGTTATGGGGTCAGTGAATATATACAGTATAGTAGTGGTTCTCAAACTTATAGTAAGCATCAAGAATCTTCTGGAAGGCTTGCTAAAACACAGACGTATCTCTACTCCTCTCTCCCAAGTTCCTCATTCACCAGGTCTTGGGTAATGTCCAAGAATTTGTATTTGTAACATGTTTGCAGGTAATGCTGATGCTGTTATTTCTGGAACTACACTTTGAGAACTACCATAGTATGGCAGAGAATTTAGAAGTATGGTTTCTGAGCCAGACAGCTTGGGCTGAAATCTTGGATATGCCACCTACTAGCTGTCAGACCTTCAACAAATTACTTAACTTCTTGTTAAGGACTCTGAAAGCTCTGAAATTTTACCCTACTTTCAAGCTAACAAAGTTAACCTGCTAAGTTTCATGGCTTCCTGGGAATGACTTTATTACTAACTCATAATAGCTGTAGCCAGAGTGTCAACATTTTCTTACACTGGCTCCCTAAGTACTATTTTCCAAATAGAGATGGTGGAGAGAGCCAAGTGACACCTGCAAACACAGTGGGCTGCATTGCAGGAGAGGAATCCTGAGTTTAGGGAACCCTAATATTTTATAATGGGTAGTAAGCATGCCTGCCCTTTGCTCCAGAAGGACACATTATTTTGATGACATTGGACAGTGAACATGTTGTCCTTTGCTCTGGAAGGAGACACTCTATTTTCCAAGGCTGTTCTCTGTAAAGCATCTTTAAAGATTGTCTGGAACAATAGCATTTGGCATCTCTGCTTGTACAACATACAGAGCTGCCACAGACCCAAGGAGGACTGGCTCTCATTATACAGTGGGGTTAGCAATGTAGTAGTATCTCCCTTATTGGGTGGTTGGGTAGACTAGAGGTACTAAGATTTGGCAAGTATTTGGAGCAGAGCATAAGTGCTATATAAATGTTTCCTATTATTACTCCTGAAGGAGAAAAAATGTGTTTTTAAATGGTAACCCTTGTCTTACAGGATGAAATAATTGATTTACCAAGTATCCCTAACTTTGAGTTTGTTCCAAGAAACTTCTTTAAATTCTAAGATGGGGCTAATACATTACATGACATTTTATCAGCCCATGGGGAATGAGGCAGCAACATTTAGATACTAAAATTCATGTGCTCTCCTATGTTTCTCTACATCTTTATGGTTACACAGAATCATGTGACTAATTCTGTCCATTGGGCCGTCTGTGGGAGTAATGTGTATATCTGGGCTGAGGCATATAAGTGGCTCTTATGAGGACCCCCTCCCCCAACTGTCTCTTGTTACGGTAAACCCTGAATCCACACATTTTGAGATAGTGGAGCTTCCAATAGCTTGGGTTTCTCAAAGTGGAGAAAAGCTCCTTACCCTCTTCTCTATCTCAACACACCAATATGCAATGGATCTAAAGAATGAGCACGAGCCCTGACTGGGGTGGCTCAGTGGGTTGGGCATTGTTCCACAAACCAAAAGGTTAGATTCCTTGTCAGGGCACATGCCTGGGTTGTGGGTCAGATACCCAGTTGGGGACATGAAAGAGGCAACTGATCGATGTTTCTCTCCCTCTAAAAATAAATAAATTCTTTAAAAAATATGTTTAAAAAAAAGAATGAACATGAAACAATTCTTTGTTCTATCAAGTCCCTGCAATTTTGGGGTTACTTTGCTACTAAAGCATAACCTAGACTATCCCAGCTGTATTCCAGTGCCTATAATAACTGCCTATTATGAGAAAATTGACAGCCAATTATTTTAAAATATAGACTCTGGGTATATATGTGTAAAGCTAGACATGGAGCTTGCATTCCATTGAAGAAATATAAGCAATTAACATCTATCTATCTATTTAGCATAAGTTAATTTCAGAGAGAGTTCAATACTCTGGAAAGATGGGTGGCCAACACTGCTATTTAGGAAAATGCCCATTCCCGTTTTGTTGTTGGTGTTACTGCTAAGAAAACCTTAATTGTGTTTCTGACTACATTGTACCCAGCCTCAGGTGACAGACTGTGTTTGTTCTCAGCCAGCAATGACGGTTTGTATCCTGATCTGTCTCCCCTGCAGCTCGAGGCCATGTGACCTTGTTGTAGTTTATTGTTAGCCAAAGTTTGGGGAAAAGATTTTTCTTCTCTGACTAAAGGAGGCACAGCCACAACATCCTCTCATTTTCTTCCTGTCTGGAATATAGATCAGATGTCGGGCTAGGTCAGCAACCTTTTCGTACCATGAGGTGACAAGCGTAAAGACAGCATGCTGAGTATGGCAGAGCGGAAGGAGACAGGGTTTCTGATGGCCTCACTGAACAGCTAAAACTATACTAGTTTTATACTAGTAGCTACTGTCTTCTGGACTTGCTATAGGAGAAATGACAAATTTTTTGGACCATAAGACACCCTAGGTTTTAGAGGAGGAAAATAGGGGAAAAAATTTTGAAGCAAAAAATGTGGTAAAATATTTAATAACATAAATAACAGAGGCCACTGCACTCCCCCCCCGCCCCCCAGTGAGTCAGGTAAGCTACATTCAGACTATAAGATGCACCCCCTGTCCTCCCAAATTTGGGGACTAAGTGCATCTTATGGTCCAAAAACTATGGTAATAAACCTCTGTTAATTAAGCAATTATTACCTGCAGTGAGATGCACCCCTAACCCACATAGTGTAATGGAAGAGAGAGGAGACGGGTTGGAGGGTGTGGCTGAGGGCACGACTGTGCTATGTTAGCTGTTGTAATCAGGGAACACGTCACTGAGCCGAGACCCAAACGGTGAGAGGGAGTGAACACGTGGGGTGTGTGTTTGGGTTTGGGGTAGTGCCAGGGCCTCCTTGAACAAATATCTGAAGTGGAGAAGAGATAGTTGGGGCCATTGTATTCCATTATGGATTTCTAAGCTTGTGAGCTCCTTGGGGCATTGGAGAGCTAAAGGAATTGTAGGTGATCCAGTCAGTTTGAAGCCCCTGGGAGAATTCAGATGAAAACAGTGTGACCCATGACTCACCTCTGACACATTGCCTGTTACCAAGAGACTGTTATTCCTGGAGGGTATGTGTGGGGAAGGGGAAGGGAAGTAAATCTGACCAGGGACTACTGACAAGTCCACCAATGACTGGCCACCAGACAGTTATTGTCCTCATATTTTCCTTTGGAAACTGGGCCACAGTCATGGGGCCTTGAGACCTGCCTAGCTGCTTGTCCAGTTGAAAAGCCTCTCTAACGTGTGAATTCTCCAGAGCGTGTGCTTTGGTTGGCAGAAAAATAACCAGAGTCAACTACTGCCATTTATTGAGAGCTGACCATGAACTGGGCATTATGCTAAAAATACTACAAACATTTTATTAACCCTGCAGCAACCCCATGAATCCCCATACTGCTGATGAGAAAGCTGAGACCTTAGAGAAGAACAGTATTTTCTTGAGGTCATGCAGCTAGCGGGTTGTAAAACAGGCCTTTATCTGACATGCCATAAAAAAGACTCCTGTGAGGAGGTGCCCTGGAATGTGCTAGCTTCAGGG
Source organism: Trachops cirrhosus (assembly GCA_028533065.1). NCBI lineage: Eukaryota > Metazoa > Chordata > Mammalia > Chiroptera > Phyllostomidae > Trachops > Trachops cirrhosus. The sequence continues at coordinate 91,014,268 of CM052538.1, read as the reverse complement.
GGCACTTAATGACCTAGAACAGAATATTTAAAAATATCCTGAGTCATATTTTGCATCTCTTCTTCCCCTTTTTCTTTCCTTGTAATTATATGTGTGTGATGTATCTATAACACTAATTGTTTTTTTTTTTTTTACTTGAACTGTTTACCTGCTATTTGAGGGAGAAAAATAGTTTGATACACAGAACATTTTTATTTCTGAGTAAATCTGCATTGCAAGAGACTGGAAGGACCACTGAAGGGTCACTTAAATAGACCTATTTAGGTACATTTCTAAATGAAACGTAGTCTGTTTCACTTACATAAAATTTAATGTAGACAGTGCTGACTTAAATAACAAGAGCTGCTATGTATTAATACCTATGGTGTCAGTATGCTAGGCATTTTAGCTAGATTATATAATTCTCTTCTTAGTAACTCTGTAAAACAGGCTACTTTCTACCACGCAGAGGGGAGCACTAAACCCAGCAGGGCTTCATTTGCCCAGAGTGATCACCAGTCGCACTGCAGCCTAGTCTCTGTCTGCTGTCCAGCACTGTCCTGTTTTTAAATAAGAGCCATGTTAGTGTCTTCCCTGCTTTTTTTTAAATGGGAGGATTTTGAACCTCCACCATTTATTATTCCATTTTTTATAATTTAGTGAAAATAATACAAAAATGTGTGAAAACTTCAGGAAGACCCGGTTTCAGTATTTATAGACCAGTACATTTTCCCCCAATCCCCATATTTAGAGAAAAAATGTTGACACAGGTAATAAAGCCTTCATTGCATAAATAAAAGGTGCACTTTTTCAGAAAAGCTACTACTAGCAAGCTTTGTATATAAGGGCATGCATGCTTGTGTGTGTGTGCGAGTCTTATACCTAAACATAAACATGAAGCATTTTCTTTTTGAATGGAGTGGCTCACATTGTGCCCCCCCGCCCCCCACACACATTATGCATTTTGTTCAGCATCTTGTTTGGATAAACCTGCTCTTTTGATGTTACATTGCAGGTTTTTAGGTATCCTAGTGGATTTAGCCATTTCTGTGTTGGTATGTATTACATTGTTACGTTTTCTTCTTACCTAAACAATATTTTATTGTGCTTGCCTCTTGGTAGATTTGTGACTATATTTTTAAGAAGGATACTTTGAAGGAGAATTGCTAAACTGAGATAATACAAATTATCTTTCTTAGCGGTGGTTGGATAATACCAACCACAGCCCACGTCCACTCCAACCTGACCTTGTATCTGAGTTGCACAGCTGCTCCATGCACTTCAGCAGCTCATACACCAGTGCCTACACAGCCTTTCGTGGGCTGAATTGAGTCTTTCTGTGAGACTTACCTGAGATAGTCAATAATCCAGTGATTCAGCCTCCTTGCCCCATGCCTCCCAGCTAAGTCATGAATTTCAGTTGCACAGACAAGTCCCTAGCTGTGGCCAGGGGCCAGATCACTCAGAAAATGTCTCTTTCATGGTGTACTCCACCCACCATCCAACAAGCCCGTGATGGTACCCAGGGGTTTGGCTGAATCCTTTAGTCAATCTTAGATTTGTCCTTCTCTAGGACCATTTTTTTAAATAGACTTTTTAGAGCATTTTTAGGTTCATAGCAAATTTGAACTGAAGGCACAGAGATGTCCCGTTGAGTTCCTGGCCCCCACACATGCACAGCTTCCCCCATAATCAGCATCTTCCACCAGAGTTGTGTATTTGCTACAGTTGGTGAGTCTGCATTGACACATTCTTATTACCAGAGCTCTGGACCATTTTTCACTATAGATTATGACTTGCTCCTCACTTCTAAGTCTTCCTGCAATTGTTACATTCTTGGACCAATTTATATAAATTGCAATGCCTTGCCTCATTTCCTCTCTGGCACTGTATACTTTGTTTTTTCTATAGCACCTTTTATTTTTTTAAAGATTTTATTTATTTTTAAATAAATAAAGAGAGGGAGGAAGGAGGGAGGGAGAAAGAAAGGGAGAGAAACATCAATGTGTGGTTGCCTCTTGCATGCCCCCTTCTGGAAATCTGGCCCACAACCCAGCCATGTGCCCTAGACTGGGAATTGAACCAGCATCCCTTTGGTTCACAGGTAGCACTCATTCCACTAAGCCACACCAACTGGGTTTCTGTAGCGCCTTTTAGTATTTAACATCTACATATTATGTTTTATTTTTTACCTCCTGTAGTTTGGAGGCTAAACTAAGATGGTGGTGAGTCTGTTTCCTTCACTGTCTTGTTTTCAGTACCTGCCTCAGAGTAGCTGCTCAGGAAATATTTGTTGGCTCAGTGAGTAAATGAATAAACATTTATTAAGGACCACTGTTTCGAGTTGGCATCCCTCAGCAGCCCAAACTGCCCTTTTACTCTCTGCCAACAGGCCCTAGGAGTGAATGTTGTTGGGCTACAAGCAAGTGGGGCATCATCACAGGGAGAGTTGCGTGGGAGACTGGTGTCACAGGCTCTTCAACAGTCCTCCCAGCATTAGGAAGGTTAATGCCAAAATGAATAACTATTTTATCAATCACTTGCTGTGCTCCAGCCCTGCATGCCATGAGAAAGTGAGAGGGCAGCAAAAGGGGGGAGGTAGGAAAGAATGGGTTAGAAGGGAAAGAGAAAATGTTGGGGGGGGGTGGGGAAGGGAGGAGGAAAGGGAAGATAGAAAAAGAGAGAGGGAGAAAGAAGTAAAAGTGTGTTTGGGAAAGGGAAAGTGAAAGGGGGGAAGTCAGATTTGAGTTGGAGAATTTAGGAAACTTGCCTAGGGCCACTCTAGGCAGTTGGAGGAGTGGCCAACCTCAATTTAGGGATTTCCCAGTGTGAGTTTAATTAGAACATTTGCAGTATCCATGTGTCCTTTTGGGGGAGCAGGGAGGAGAGAGGAGCGACAAATGATATCTACTCTTATGGAAACATCGTAGCCTTCAAGTCAGCAGTTTTCTTTTCATGGAGGGTGAGATAAAAGACCTTATCAGGAGACAGAGTGGAGCTGAAGGACTGTGTTTAGTGTTTTAACCTCAGCCAAAAGTATAACACCCTCTTAAACATAGCAGGCAGCTAAAATTGTTACAAGTTTCATATAGAGTTTCCATTTGTATCAAATAGTTTCTTAAATCTGTATTAGATAATTTAGTAACATACCCTTTGCCTTGAGGATGTTTGAAATAATAGTAACTATTTAAAGCAAATTAGGATAAGTGCAGTAAATTTACAAACACATACAAGAAAGGGAAAAGGAAACAGCTGTTGATAGTGTTAACTATAGACAGAGAGGTTGTTTGTAGAGATACACAAGGTAGTAGGAAGGCCATCTGCCCAGGTTGGATTTAAAAATAAAGAAATCAGTCCCATTAGGAAAAAATGCTCAATAATTGCCTTGGGGATTAATTAAGCACCTTTTATGGGTAGAAGTAAAATCGTAAGATTGGGTTTTACTGGGGCCCGATTTGTTATTTTATTAAGTGTTGAACTCATATGTAACGATCAGTGTTGATTGCCTTTTTCTTGACTACTTCTTTACCTTTCTTCCTCCTGATTCTGGTGAAGATGCTGACACAACCTATTATCTTGGGCAAATTACTTAAAACTCAGTTTTAGCATTTCTTATCTCTAAAAAGAGCTAAGATAATGGGGCATTAGTATCTCCCTTGCAAGTTTATTGTAATGTTTACATGAAATGTCATTTTAAAAACAGTTTAACACCATGCTTGGCACATATTAGACACTCGGGAATGTTATTTTCTTTACTCCTTCTCATGATAAACTTGTGGACAGTTTTTCTTGCTAAAATGGCTTTGAGTAGCAGCCTCAAAATGAAAAGTGCATTTCGCCTTTGATATATGCTAGCTGGAACTTGGGAGTTGGTAAAGAACTATTCTCTAATTCAAATGAGAACTTTGAATTTTGTCCCCAGTAAGATTTCTTACAGGTCAGGTGTGCCTGTGAGTTTCCTTGTGGACTGATATTCACAAGCTTTTTCTCTTTCAGATGAATAGGCTTGTCACTTTCGACTGACTGGCAGCAGCAATGGCATTTACTGAAAGAGTCAACAGCAGCCGCAACAGGTAACTAAAATCTGTGATTCAAAGATAAGATATTTAAATTTATAATCTATTTTTGAAAGAATAAATTTGCTCCTTTTTATTTTTGCAACTTCTGAAATCTCTGGCGCATGAAAATGTGTGAACATTTTTGTTTTCTCTACATAACGTCAAACCTTTTAGACTGGCTACATGCTTTCTTTAAACGTAGTACTTCAAATCTAGTACAACTCATTTCTCACAGATATTACATTAGATCAACACCCTAATTCAGTGTTCAAGATACTGGCCCATATAGCTCTGGTCTGGGAAATGTGCACATGTTCATCCTGTGTCAAAACAAATACCGTGATGAAATCAATCTGATCATGAGAGCCTTGAATAAGGCAATTCTCTCATCATTGCATTTCCTGACTTTCACATTTTTCTGTCCAACTTCGCACATACAGTTATCTGCCTTCTTGCATATACTATATGACCAGTGTTGATTTGGGGGTATATATTCACTTTCTGAAGCAGTTAGTAAGAATAATTCACTTTATAGCCATGAAGAATTCTTAATAACACTGATCAAGTTTTTAAAATACTATTAGATACCCCAAAACATATTAAGCATGATACATGTAGACTCAAATTTAATTAATATTTACTGAGTAGTAATAGATGATGGTGCGTGTCCATCCTCGGTGTTTTTCTCATTCCTCCCTCTCTGTTCGTTTAAGAAACTCTTTATTCCAGGTCACTCTGGCACTGCTGTGACATGTGGTGCCCTCCCCCCGCCCCCGGAAGAAGACCTGTGACCCAGGCTGCAGCAGTCCACGTTCTGTCAGTGCCTGGGAGGGGACTGTTGCCATGTGTCTTTGGGCTTGTTCGTCATGTCAGGTTGCACATACGTTTTACATTTTTATGTAGTTAAACGTCTTGTCCTTTATGCATTCTGGTTTTGATTGTGCTTGAGTCTTTCCTACTCCAAGACTGAAAATAATGTCATGTGTTCTCTGCGGCGCTTGAATCATTTCAAATTTTTTTTTTTTTTTGCATTTAAATCAGAATTTGTAAGCTGGTGGTCTATGGGATAGATCTGGCCAACAGATGGGCTTTTGTTCAAGCCCTCACAGTGTTCTAAAGAGGTATATATGCCCATGTTTTTTACATAACAATCAAGACTTCTATCTTCTCTTGAGAAATTTAAGGTTTAACATCGGTCATGCATTGCCATATAGAAACACTCACGATCGAAGAGTTATTGCTCTTTTAGACAAAACATGAGCTTTCTAATTCAGAACTTTCCAAGTGGTATGTCATCAGTATTTTTCAGGTGTGCTAGGACGTTGGCTCCCTCTCAGCCTACAGGTCACCCAGAAGTCCCACCTGATTTCCTCCTGCAGCCATCTGTCGGTTGTCAGCGTGCCCCACAGATATTTTGTATATACCGTTTAAAAAAAGTGTGGAAAGCATGGATGTTTTCTGGTTCACTGCAATTCCCATACAGCTCGATTCACACATTTAGTTAGCTGCTTAGCCCTCTTAACTTGCCAGCGATTGTGCAGTATTTTGATCCACCTATAATTAATTTTAGTGTAAAGTATGTGTTGCAAGTTTCCATATTAATTTCCATATTAAGAAAATGAAAAAGCCCAGGGAGTGTTAGGAAAACATGTTTTAAATGCAAATGGCTAGCCCATTGTTTTAAACATAATTTATTATTAAATCATCTGTCTTTTCTCCACTTATTTGAGTGCCATATCTAAATCCCATCACATTCTCAAATCTTTCACCAGACTGTAGTTCCATTTATTGTTTTTCTGGCAATGGTGCCATACTATTTTATTCTATTTTTATAGATCCCAATATTCAGGCAGATTCTTTGATAGTGCCTTTCATTTTTAGGATTTGCATGGCTAGTTACACCTGATTACATTTTCTTGTATTCTCTGAAGTCATTATTTTCTAGGAAAATTATTGCTGGCATTTTGATTAGGGTCCCTTTGAATTCATCAATTAGGGAGTGTTGAATTCTATCAGATATTAAATATGGGCTTTCCTACAAAAGAATGTAAATTTCAGATGGGTGATAATTATAGGGCATGAAGAAATTTTAAATTTCAATTGTAAGATTTTTGTGGAGATCGGATTTTTCAGAAATTTTTAGTAGTTGATATTGCATCCAATATAATTTCTGGTAGAGCCAATTAAGTTAGTATTGTAAAAAAAAACAAACACAAACAAAAATAGGGAAAAACAGTATTATCTGTGGCAAGATTAAAGAGATATTCTGTATTCTATTATTTACATGTTTTCTATTGTTGCTAATTAAATAGGTGGCTGCCCTTTGTAGTAACATTCTAGCAGTTACAGAACTGTTTCTATTATTTGTTACATTTATCTTTCTAGTTCCTCCTCTCCCTTATGTGCTGCTTTGAATTTTAATACCAGTACAAGTGATAAGCTGGGGGGAATCCTAAATGGAGCTGTTTTTAAAGATTTTTATTTATTTATTTATTTTTTGATAGAGGGGAAGTGAGGAAGAAAGAAAGGGAGAGAAACATTGATGTGCAAGAGAAACATTCATCTCGCAGACCCCAAACTAGGATCCTGGCCCACAACCCAGGCATGTGGCCTGACTGGGAATCCAACCGGCGACCTTTTGGTTCGCAGGCCTGCACTCAATCCGCTGAGTCACACCAGCCAGGGCTGTAGCTCTGTTTTTAATATATACCAACAGCTCACTTGTTTGAATGCTTAATCATGATAGGCTTTAATCTTTTCATAGTTCAGAAGAAAACATCAAATTTATGTGGCACTGTTCCTGGACTAGCACATATTTTAATGGAAACAGATGTGTATTGAGGGTGCAGCTCTAATTACTCAAACTAAATAGAAGTATGAGTGTGAACCCCTACTTTGCTCAGGGCTATCAGAAGTCACAAGCATGCACAGAATGTGAATGCAATGTTTAAAGCCAGTATTTGTTTTAGTTCTTATAAATAATAGGCTTATTCTGTGATTTCCAGATTTATCAGCACTTATTATTTCCCCCCACCTTCCTTCCATTCCCCTTTCTTTTTGTTCTTTCTAAAAATTGTTTTTGGGAGTATAACAAACTGAAAAGGACAGACATATTAGTGCAGTTCAGTGCATTTTCACGAAGTGAACACATTTGTGTAACAGATCAAGTGACACCACCATCTCTCAAGAGCCCCGCCTGTCCCTTCCAGCTCCCACCTTCCTTGCAGTCTGGCACTGTGCTAACTTGTAAAACCATGGATTTGTTTTGCTTGTTCTTGAATTTTATTTAACCATACTCACACACTATACTGTTTTCAGTTTTCTATTCAGTTTTGATGTTTTACTGTTTATATTTCATAAATTTAAATGTTTTTTAACATTTAAAAATCTTTATAATAAAAATGTGTTCTATGTTAACATACTAAATTAACATGTTATATAATCAATTTTAAATTTTATTATTTAAAAAAAAATCCTCACTGGAGCGAGGAAGAGGGTTTGGGGCAGGGAAGAGAGAGAGAGGGAGGTCAGTGTGAGAGAGAAACATAGATTGATTGCCTCCCATACGTGCCCCAACCAGGACTGAACCCACAGCCTAGATACGTTTCCAGACTGGGGGGTTGAACCTGCAAGCCCAGTCAGTATGGGGCAACACTGCAACCAACCAAGCAACCTGGCGAGGGCTAAATTTTTTAAATTTTATTTTTCCAGCAACTTCCATAGTCTAATATGATAATATAATTATTCCCACTCGTTCACTTCTCTCTCTTCTGCCCTTCAACTATTAGCTCTGCTTTTAGTTTTAGATTGTCCGGGTTGATAGCACATTTTATAGTTATCTGGGCCCTTGAAAGCTTTGTCTTAAAATTGACAATAAACATTGAAAACCCAATCAGCATCATTTACATCATTTTGAACTGGAAGCAAACTAATATTTAGGGCATCATTTCTCCTCTGTGGATTCAAAGTCAACCCAAGTACCACTTGAGAGAGAAGGTTCGTGTTGACTAGGATAAATGAACTCTTACCTTTTGCTGAGTAAATTGTTTAAATTAATGCCACATTTTACATTGCTTTATCTCTGAAAGGTCCTTTTGTTTCTCCTGGAGTTTTCTGTTTTTGTTGTTGTTGTCAAATGATCTTTAATGGAAATATTTTCAATTATTCGATTTTCAAATATTTCAGTTTCCCCACCTGTGTCACTCTTAACTGGCCAGGCCTCCCCTGCACTGCTGTGGCCTCGACGTATGAAGTCACGAGGGCGGCTGCGTCAGCACCACAGCCCACAGGCCACGCAGCCCCCAGGGCCACTTCCATGGCTCCAGAGAGCTCTCTAGCTAAAAGTCGGTTCCACATATGTCAGGCAGTGTTGACATTCTCATCAAAAGTGGCATGTCCACTGTGCTTAACGTTTTGTGGCTTCTCTCTGTCTCTTGGTGTTGGTTTGAGGGCTTGGATGATCAGGGCAGCGACAGAAGGCACTGCCTCCGTCTGGGCCTGTCTGTTCTGGATGGTCAGTTACACTGCCATCCTCAGACCTTCCCATTACTGGTTGCTCAGTCAGTGTCATCACCAACAGGGCGGGGGGTCACACTTGGGGGCCAGGGCAGACATGGCACCTACTTTCCCACTGGTGCGCTTCAGGTGCACAGCTTTGATCTCGCTGGGGTCTGACGTCAGTGGCATCACGGAGGCGGCTGCTGTTGGATGAACGCGGATTCAGCACAACTGAGGCAAGTTGCACCTTGGCCGCCTCCAAACCAAAAGCCAAAGACTTCCTGGAGTTTTTAATTACTTTTCTTTTTCTTTAGTGAACAAGAGAACCTGCCTTTTTGCCACTAACTCATTCTCCTTCTTACCCTTCTGTACCTATTGCTTGAAATCTCTCACTTTCTTATTGGAATTCTGAAACTAAAATTAAATTTAAATTTTTTTAAAGTCACAGTTTACATTCAATATTATTTTCAGAATTAGTTTTTACAAAATGTGTGTGAAATTACATTCTTCTGAAATTGAGGCCAGGTAAGCAGAGCCAGAGAATAAAGCTGGATACATTCTGGGAAAATTTTACTTCATGATTGGGGGAAAACATGTAAAGATAAAACAGAAGAATGAAAGAAACTGTATTTCAAGCCATGTCACCAGATTTTGGGGACATAATTTTATTGTTTTCTGCCATTAAGTGTTGTAAATGTTTGAGGAGATCTGCTGATATGCTTTCTTAGTATTTGGGGAGATTTGAGGGATTGAATTTTGTGAAGCTTGAATCATATTATAGGTAGTCCTGGTAGTTTTCCTTCCCAGGAGAGTCGGAAACAATATGTAACTCTAATTGAGAAGAGTCCTCAATTAGTGAGGAAGCTACAAGGTGTTAAGCTGATTAACACCTATTATATAGACAGATTCTTCTGTGTGTGAGTAAATCAAGGGCCTAACTTCCAGATGCTTACTAGAGAGATTAATGGCTGGAGGCCTTGTTTTCCTGAAACTGAGACTGGCCTGGGCATTGTAAATGATCCTCACCTGCAATGGGGAGCGGGGAAACTGGGGAGGTTTCCTGTGTTTCCCAAGAAAGTCATTTTAGGCCTGATTTACAAGTGCATTAACATTTTGTATACAGAACTCATTATTTTCCCTTTATTTTAGAAAATGGTTCCTAACTATTAAGGATGTCACAGTCATATGTAGTATAAGTTACTCAGTTTGATGAGTTTAAAAGAGTTTGATTTTAGACTTATTGTCCCAGACCTGAGAAAATCTTTTTCAGAAATAGTTACTTCTCAAAGAAACGGTTTAATTTTGGGAAATTTAGATTAAACTGTAGAAATAGTGAGTAATTTCACCAGTAAAATCCACCTGATCTATTAGTACATATGTGATACAGCAAGCTCGAGTGTGGGGCTCGAGCACACAGCTTGTATTTAGATCTCTGACACTTTGGTTACTTGGGCCAATTGCTCAACTTTTAAAGCCTCCTTAAAATGGGGATAGTCCTGACTGGTGTGGCTCAGTGGGCTGGGCATTGTCCTGCAAACAGAGAGGTCACCGGCTTGATTCCCAGTTTGATTCCTGGTTTGATTCCCTGTCAGGGCACATACCTGGGTTGTGGGCCAGGTCCCCAGGTGGGGGAGCAGGAGAGGCAACCGATCAATGTGTCTCTCCCACTTTTTCTCCCTCCTTTCCCTTCTCTCTAAAAATATAAATAAAATCTTTTTTTAAATGGAGATAAAGAGAATAATGCATGTCAAGTGCTTATTACCAGGCCTAGTATATCATAAATCCTCAATAAGTTATTGAAATGTGCTACTCTTCTGATGGTATGGGTTTCAGCATAGTTAGCAGCTTCCTTAATTCTACTTGGAGGGAAAAGGCTTTGTTTAGAGACTCTGGGTTGAAGGGATTCCTTAGTGAGATACTCCAGGAGTAGCATTTAGAGGAGCTGACCATTAGAGGAAACAGATCCTCAAAAACAAAGCACAGAGTGTGTTCATTTGCAGGACACGTGGACGCACTTACAAGTTTCACTGTGGTCTGTTTTACATTTATTATTGGCTATGGGGTTGTCCTAAATCACAAAGTATAAGAAAACCCTGCTGCATAGTATTGCTTTTCTACAAGCAAGAGCATAGTTGTTTTTTTGTTTTTCTGTTTTTGTTTCTGTAGTGGCGAACATTTATTTAAAAAAAAACAAATGGAACTATGAGCCAATATAGTATATATAAATTTGAGTGTATATCCACAGTTACAATATAAAATGTATTTCTTACTGTGTATCACAGTTTTTTATTTAATTTTATTGATTATGCTATTACACTTGTCCCCTTCCCCCCTTCACTCCCCTCCACACTGCATACCCCCTCTGTTTTTTTTTAAACCAGTTTATTGGATATAACTTTTGTGCCATTTTAAGTACACACTTTAATGATTGTTAGTAAATTTGCTGAGTTGGGCAACAGTCTCTACAATCCAACTTCAGAATTGCATCCCAAATAGACACAACTGCCTAATTCCTACCTTCAGCTACAGGCAACACTAATCTACTTAATCCTTTTGCCTGTTCTGGGCATTTCATATTAATGTAGGTTGTTTGTGACTGGCTTCTTTCACTTAGCACAAGATTTTCAAGATTTGTCTATGTTGTAGTATGTGTCAATATTTCATTTCTTTTTGTTGCCAAATATTCCACTGTATGGATATTTTAGTGTTTGTTTACTGTTCACCAGTTGATGGACATTTGGGTTGTGTCTACTTGTTGGCTGTTATGGATAATGTGTTTTCATTCTTTGGGGTAGATATCTAGGAGTGGAATTATTTTCTTGTAAGGTAGATTTATGTCTAGAGTCATCTTTAGAGTATTCAAAGTTTGCAAGTCAGTGTGCCCATGGGTTGGTTTCAGGTTTATTTGCACATGGTTTTTCTCTTTGCCTTCAGCCTGGAACTCTACTAATGCTGGGAGTTGAAAGAGAATGAATTAATATTTATATAGCACCTTTAATAAAATGGACAGTAGCCCAGGTAGGTGGCATTCTGTCATTTTAGGTGACACTTGGTCCATGGTGGTGGGTCAGAAAGACAGTGAGCTGAATTGTTTAAGATTATCCATTTTTGTAGGGGGCACTAATTTTATACTATTCTGATTTGGGGGAAGAACTTTTCTTCTTTTTGAAGGGCTTCACTTATAAATCGTTTTCTTCTGAAGCTGTAGTAGTCAACCTCATGCAAGTCTGGAACAGTTGTAGGAAAAAGAGAATTTCAGTTCCAGTTTCCTGTTTTTCAGAAGCATGGAGGACATTATTTTAGAATCTGAGTTTTGTTTCTGTCCCTATGATAAACCTGGAAAGTGGTCAGGTTAGATGGTAATAGGCTTCACTGTACTAAAGGAAGCAAAAGCCTGGAGAAGTTAATAGCTGAATTGTCAAGCAGATTGTAAAGAATCCTGGGCGACTGGTTTGCTTTGGTTGGGAAAATTTCTGATTGCTACACTAAATAACATTTAACATGTAAGGCATCGCACATTTTCATTTCTGCTTTTGACCAACAGATTATGATGCCTTCATAATCTGCCATGCAGAGTGCCACCATTTTTGTTGCTTTAAATTGATTTTAAAGCAGTAGACATTAGATTGCATGTGTTTACATTGGTAAGATGTTAATGGATATAGAAAACAGGCTTTTTTGTTGTTGCTTTTTAAAGACTATTTTTGGACAGAGGCAAAGGGAAAGAGAAACAGAGGGAACATCAGTGTGTGGTTGCTTCTTGCGCTCCCCCTACTGGGGAGCTGGCCCACAACCCGGGCATGTGCCCTGATGAGGAATTGAACTGGTGACTCTTTGGTTTGCAGTCTGGCACTCAATCCACTGAGCCACACCAGACAGGGCTGAAGTGGTCTTATTAAAGCTATTGAAAGCATGATGTGGTCCAAGATGTGTTAAAGAAAAGAGTGAGTCTAAAGGGGGAGAGAAAGACACACCTTGGGCATTGTAGCAACAACATAGAATTAATTAATATTGGCCATGATTGGTCACAATAACCTAATTTAGTATACACTTAATCAAAGTTCTTGCCTACTCTCTATCTTCTTTTTTCTTCTTCACTTTATTTTTTAAAAGATTTTATTTATTTATTTTTAGAAAGAGGAGAGGGAGGGAGGAAGAGAAATGTTGATGTGTGAGAGAAGCATTGACTGGTTGCCTCTTGCACGCCCCCAACTGGGAACCTGCCTGCAATGCAGGCATGTGCCCTGACCTGGAATTGAACCAGCAACCTTTTGGTTCATAGGCTGACCCTCAATCCACTGAGACACACCAGCCAGGGTTCTTTTACTTCACTTTAAGAGAATTTTTTTTAAATGATAGAAATAGACGTTAGTAGAAGTAGAGAGAATATTTCATTAACTTTCAACCCTTTCCCCAGACTTAACATTTTTCAGTATTTTGCCATGCTTTAAAAAATTGATTCTTTTTCTTATTTTTCTTTGCTGAAATAGTTTTAAGCAAATCCCAGACATCTGTTTTTCACTTCTGTATATTTATGCACATCTCTAAAAAAATGGTTATTTTCCTGCATAACTGCATACCAGTCTTCCTACTAATAGAATTAACATTTTGCATTCATCTAATAACTAGCCCATATCTAAACTGTCCAAATTGTTTTAAAATGTCTATTAACATTGTTTAATCCTGGTTCAAGAAAACCAAAATACATACGTTTCATTAAGTTCTGTTTGTTGAGTCTTAATCTGGGGCATTTATTCTTTTTTTTTTTTGGAGGGGGCAGTGACTGGTTGAAAAGGCTGATTTGAATGTATGTCTTACCTTGTGGATTTGTCTATTTGCTGCCTCTTAATTATGTGTGTAACTTGTTCTTATATATAACTTGTTCATATACACACACATATGTGTACATAAAGGTACACATTTATGTTCTTTGCTGCTGTATACATATAGCAGCAAAGAAAATAAGGGTTTTTATTTTTAGGAAGTGGCCCATGCCTAGACAGGTGAGCTAATATTCAAGCTCTCTGATGGCTTCTAGAGGGTCGGGGGAAAATCATTAATCATGGTGACCACGGGAGTTAGGGTCCTGGTCAAGGTCATGCTCAGGGTCTCGGTCTCTACTGATTGGTTGGAGCTAGGTGGGGCTTAGTTGATCAGCACATTCTACCAGGAATAATTTTATCTTGTGGAGTGGAGGGGTCAGCTTTTGAGAATGTCTGGAGAAGTTTATAATTGTCATAATTCAGTGCCTGGAGCTCAGTGAGCGATGCTGCTAAACATCATACAACGCATGGGATGGCCCACCACAAAGAACTTTCTGGCTCCAACTGGCAGTAGTGCTGAGGCTGAGAATCCCTGTGGCTCTGTCCCAGGTATTTCCTGTCAAAGAGAAGTTAGCTCTAAGCTCAGCTGGATTCAAGATAAGTCTTTTTGCTAAAAATAGTTGAAGTGTCTAACAGTGCTGGTGGTGGTCGGCATTTTGATCTGGGGGCTGGTTCCAACAGTGTGTCACTTTGGGAAAATGCACTTGTGAGCTGTGTACTTTTTGAAGTCTGTAATATTCTGATTTCTAACATTTACTTGGAAAAATTTTCTACTCCTGCTGTGTACCTTTATTTTCTTTGACTACCACCATGAGTTTTAGATACATCAAAAATCTTTAAATCATCCTTCCTTGAAAGCTTCCTTAATATTCAATTCCTTTTAATGTGAGGGGCTGGTAAAGATGGGGAATGTGTCTGTCTGGTGACTTTTATCGGAATGGTGGTGTCTGTTATGACCAAGTTAGAGGGCTAGTATATTCCTTGCCCTGGAGAGTCGCCCTAAGGGACTGACACCTACACAATAAAGTGCAAGTAACGTTTGGCCACTTGCACTTTCTAGGAAAGCTTAAAGGGGAGGGAGGGGGGAGAGAAAGAGAGCGCGTGCTTTCTGATGGGATGGCTTGAAGTGAGAAGGCTGTCCTTCCTGAACAGTGGGATTTAGGAAAGGGGCATTTAGGGCAAAAAGCGCCAGCAAAGGCGGGGAATGCCTCAGGGGTGTTCTGGGAACCCTTGCTGGAACGCTGTCTAAAAGCCAGCTTCTCTCCCCCATCTCTGATAAATCACTGGAGGGAAAGGCAATGGATTTTTTTCTGACAGTTTTTCTGACTGGGGGCCAGGGCTTTCTTTTGCAAATGAAAGGACCGCCGTTGGGGTCATTGAGATCACGATGAGCCCTGACTCTTTTCACATCAAAGTGTGAAAGCATCTCCAGGGGTGATAAATGGGTGCTGCGGGACTCATTACTTGTAAACAAAGCTGCGGGATGACCTCTAAATTTTTTTTTTAATTAAAAGAAAACAGGGTTTACTAGTAGTGAGCATGGGGCTGCTCTTCGTTTGAATTTTGACTCCTTACAGTGGAGAAGACCTTTGTTATGGTTATCAGGAGGCGGCCACCGCTACCCCGGGTCTGTCCGGACTCAAATGCGGGATCAATGCGCTCTGCCCGGGGTGGCTCCGCAGGTATCTTTAAGGGTTGAGGTTTGAAGCGCTCTGGCTTCAGCTGTGTTTTGTTGGAACGGGGCAGAATTTCAGAGCCCTGTTTCTCTGGGAAGACTAAGGGCTTAGACCACTCTGTTCCTTCCTCACCCAACGTTAAGAGGAATACTTCCTTAATGTGCAGTGAAGAAAGAGGTCAGTTTTTAAGTAAATTCTTAGAACTTCGTAAAGAAGTCCAAAGGCTATTTGTAAGTTTACATTTGAAGTTTTAAATTAATATTCATTTTATTTGTATAGTACAGGGATTTGCATATGTTCAAAACCTTTACCAAAAAAAATTACAGTATTTGAATACTTTATGTTCAATGTTTATGTTGAAAGCAACTGCTTATAGTATTTAACATTTTATGTTTACATCAAAAGCAATAATGTTAACACTATTATTAACATTAATAATCTAGGGTTTTATGGAACGAAGATTTAGAAACCACTTTCCAAATTCAGTCCTGCAACTGAAGGCCCCTTCAGTCAACTCCCTTCCTTGTATACCCAGCTCCCCATCAAGCTTAGCTTGCTGTTTTTTCATGTGGCTTCTTTGTTGCTGTCAGTTGAAGTCCTAAACAGATTTTTAAATAACTGGAGGTCAGAAGCTGCCCTTTGTAACCTGATTGTAACTAGTAAGGTGCTGGGCACTGAAGAATTTAGTGTGTTTACTGACTTCCCAAATGTTTGGTAATCACCTTCTGGGTGTGTCTTCCAAACAAGTTGTGAGACTTGAGAAAGGAGCAGAGATCGCAGCTGGAGGGGAGCCTGTCCCCGGGGAGTGGGGAAGAGAGCTGCTGTCCTGTAGCTGCCATGTTCTCATACAGATAAGAGAGTATTCCAGGCCTTCCGTTCCCTTGGTGAGAATGGAGAGAACATGGGAGGCACTGCTGGCTGACACTGCTTTTGTGAGGTGAGTTCAGATGCCAATGGCAGCTAATACTTAAAGAGCCATAGTGACCAGATTTTGTGCTAAGTATGATAGGTATGATTTCATTTCCACCTCACAGCTTCCTCTGAGGCTGTATTTTACAGATGAAAAAAGAAAAAGTTAAGTGACTCATTGGTGGCAGATATTCAGACCACTTTCTGTCACTAAACCCAAGTCCTTAATGCCTGTGCCACATTGTCTTGGCAGAAGCTGGTGGCAGGGAAGTACTTTCTGAGCTCTGATTGGAAACCCTGAGGCTTGGACCAGAGAGCCTCTGAATTGACTGTTGTTTTCTGATGTCATAAAGGAATATTAGGTGGAGGCTTGTTCCTGAGAGATTGCCTTAGCCTGGCTGCAGTAGTAGTCAGAGAAACATGCACGTCTTCTAGTGATGGAACAAAGCTGATTGATACCTTTACACCGGGGTGTGGAAGGTGGGGTGGGGACAAGAAAGGACGTGAAGTGGAAGGCGTGACTAACAGCTGATGGAAGGAAAAGATGAATTTAGTAAAAAATTGAGGGATGGCAGTGTTGCCCACCCTGAGGTAAGTTAGTCTCCCCAGTGTGCCTCTTTCAGAGCTGCTTTTACCCTTGTGCGTGGCGATGTGTGCTCTCCCGGAGAGCACTTCCCAGTCCAAAGAGCATTGCACAGATGTCAGCTGGTGGCCCTGTCAATAAATCAAGCTCTCAACGGTTAGAATCGTAGCACTTCTCCTTTTAGATTATATTTCAGCATCCGGCAGAGACTGACTTTCCTCCAGTGAGCGCTTGATGACCAAGATATGGCATCATCCTTAATTTAAGAATGGAGGTGTTGATTTTCAGATAAGGCGGAGAGCAGCAAATGTATCTTGTCTGAAACATACATTTTAAAATATGTGTTCCTCAGCTTGTAAAAGACCGAAGAGTTGAGATCAAAGACAATGAATGGAGTTAGATGCGAGAATATTTGCGACAGTTTTTAATATCATTCTTACTTTTCCATTCTCTCCTCATGTCCTCAACCTCCAGTAGTGACTCAGGTGAGCAGAACTGTCCTTGCAGGCTCTCTGAGACACTGCCATTAAATTTTTACCTGGAGAGGCAGCCTATGTTCAAAGAAAGAGTTGACTTTGAAATCAGTTAGACCTGGGCTGGAATTCTAGCCCCACTGGATTGTGTAATGCTGGCAATTTACTTAACCTCTCCAAATTCTACTTCCTTTATCTGAAAATAAGAATAATAAGAGTTACATGAGATACCGAATTTTTAAAAACCCAGGTGAGTGCCCACACTGAGTTGAAATTTAATAAATACAGAACAAAAGTAGGTTTACAGTTATAAGTATGTGATACAGAGTTTATTCTTATATTATTTAATTGTTGTATTATTTTCCATATAAGCAATTCTAAATCTACTTTTGCTCCACCTTGTATTTGCTCTTCCCTTTCTGTTGACCTGCCTTTGATAATTTTAGTGTTCAGGGCCTGGAGAATTTGAACTCTGTGGTGTTCCTAAAGCCTCTAGTAGGAGGATTAAAAGTTGGGGCTCTATGGAGCAGTAGCATTCTGTGCCCTGGTCTGTGATAGGATCTGGCAGTGTGCAAACTGATCAAATGTTCCTGCCTTGGCTGGTGTGGTTCAGTGGACTGAGCACTGGCCTGCAGACCAAAAGGTTGCCGATTCAATTCCCAGTCAGGACACATTCCTGGGTTGCAGGCCAGGTCCCCAGCAGGGGCGTGTGAGAGGCAACCATGCACTGATGTTTCACTTGCTCTGTTTCTCCCTTCCCCTCTCTCTAAAAAAGTAAATAAATAAATTTTTAAAAATGTGTTTAAAAAATGTTCCTGCTGACTGTGAACTCAGGCTGCTATGCTGAGTTTTGCTTGTTATGGAATTTATAAGCATTTGGGTGGGTGACAGTATACATTAATTTCTCAATAAAATCCGTATTAATTTATTTCTCCTATTACATTAAGTTTAGGGTATTTGTCAAGATAAGTGTGCCTAATTATGTGTAGAGAATGTAGATATTTAATTAATAATTTTTACCCTTTTAAGTTAATAAGAAATCATGTATTTCCTTCAGGTTAGTTTTATTTTAAACAGAGGGTCTTCTCTTTTTGTGATAATCCAAGATTCACTCATTCATTCAGCAAAGACTTGTAGAGAGCCTTCACGTCACAGGTGTCGGCTGGGATGCAAGGGAGAGGATGGAGAGAGAAGGGACTGTAGGTGAGTCTCAGGTGCTCACACTAGAGCTTGCACTCTGGCTGATAGACTTGAAGTGCTGATTGCAGCTCATGGGTGTTGCATCTCTACTGTGTGAAGGTATGACTATCACGTTGTTTTCATCTAATGCTTTAAACTGTTTTCAAAGCATTGTTCACCATCTACTATTGTATTTTAACCTCAGAGGTGTCTTACAAGGTAGACAGGCTATAAGAAGTTAAATGGTTTGCCCAAGATCCCAGAATTAATAAAATTAATTAACCTGGGATGAGTTTTCTGTCAACCAGGGATGAGTTTTCTTTCACTTTCCCAGCCCCTCTTCCTCCTGAGTCTGTCAAAATCTTACTCATCCTTCAAGAATCTACCAAAATAACAGTCTCACCACTTTTATTAAGTCTTCAAGACCACCAAAACTTTGACAGTGCATAAGTGTAGTACAGTGACAAGAGAGAGCTTTTACAGTTAAGTCTTCTAATACTGCCTTCACAGTGTGGAAATTATGCTACATCCACCAAAAGAGGGTCCTTGTCAACTCAAAGACTTTAGTATTCCCCTCAGGAACAAACTGCTTTGCATTTGAATTCAGATAGCTCTTGACCAGGAGATCTTTGAGAGAGGACCATTACTGATAACAAGGCCATTAAACTGGTCTTAGATTTGGTCTATAGTTTGTGGGAGATCTTGAACTGGAGTAAACCAGTCACATTTTCGTCTTCTTCAGCATTTCTATGAAATAGCATTCAATAAACTCTTCTTCCTGTAACTCCTCTTCAACTTGTCTATTGAATTCCTCTTCATCTTCCATCCACATGTACTCTGTAAATGGATTGTCATCTTCATGAGAATGGCCTTTCATAATCACGTCTGCATTCATGATTTTTGGGCTAGTACTGCTGCACTTGGATCTTTCATGGTCAGTGTTGTTTTTTTTTTAACCCAGTGCCTGGCATCAGGGATGGCAGCCAATGAGTCCATGAGTCCGGTCGGCCTCTGGATGGCCACAGGCAGCACTGGTCTCCCGCTGGATGCTGGACATGCGCTTTGCCCCTGGTCTCCCAAAGTACTGCCTCTTAAAGCTCTTATCACTCAAGAAGTTAATTTGTTATTTTATGTACTCCCATCTTTGCCTTTATGTCTGCCAAATTTCAACTAATTCTTGTCTTTTCTAAATTCACCCTTTAGCACCTGCTCTGCTGTAATGGACTCAAAGCATTTTCCTTTGTAGTGAGTGCAGTGTTAAAGATGGTCAGTAGAAGGTGCTGGAGGGGCATTGCTTGATTCAGGGAAATTCTCTTTCTGGTTGTGGTTGCTGCTTTTTCTTATGCTTGCGGTACACTGTGAGCATGCACTGTGTATGTGTGTGTCCGTCCACGCAGAGGTGCTGTGCTCCAGCCTGGTGCCCCAGAGCGTGAAGTCACTTGGCATTTTGCAGGCCTTGCCTTGATCCTGTCAGTGCAGACACTGGCACAAGCCTCATGCCGACAGATAGAAGCGCCTAGCTCTGTCTGTGCACCTGCCATCAACTTCGGCTTGCTTGTACCTCAGAGGATTGTTTCCTGCTGACCAAGCTAGCATGGACCAGTTCCAGTGAACTTCTTTGCCATCAGTGAGCTGCAGCCATATCCCTGTCAGTGACATCTCAACCTCGGTTTTGGGGAGGCGCCCCTCTCCAAAGTTTGTCCTTTCTTGAGTATCTTCTCTCACCTTAGGGTGCTCTTTAGAGTTTTCTTTATGTCTTTATTCCTCTATCATCAGTTAATACTTTTTATATTAAACATCTCTTCACTTTATTGTGTGGTTTCTCTCTCCTGATTAGACCTAGACTGATACAACCTCTAGTGCTTATTTTCTTCAATGTCAGTGTTTACTTTACACATAAGTTTAAGTTTAAACTTTTTTCATACCAGAGGCTGTTTAATCCCTCAGCATCATCTCTGTGCTTTACCAATAACCAGGGATTAATGAATGACAGGGTTTGCTGCTGCTGCTGCAGCTGTTACTGTCGTGGAGAGAGGCAGGATGGATGACGGTTCTAATGGGTATTTATTTTCCCTTTCTTGGAACAACAACCCAGAGTTCTTGTTCTGTTATTCATTGGCTGCCTTGGTGTTTCTGTGAAAGCCTGTAACTGTTGAAGCGATTACTGTTGACTCAACTATTAAAAACTACATTTTAGGAACTGCATATAAAGTCTTCAGAATTGTGTCAAGAGTGATTTACTCCTACCTGTTTGTCTTCATTGACCTTTTAAAAACAAGTGGCTTTTAAGTACAGCAAGCTATATAACCAATGGTGCTTTAAAATCACCTGTATTTCACTTTTTAGGCTAATTTGTCAATGTCCTCTCCCAGTGGCTTCTTTTGTCTGTTTTAGCTTAGGCTTTATCTTAGGCTTGGGCTAATGTTTAGGTTCTACAAACATACTTGCTAAGCTTTTTCTCTCACCCACCCACGGGCAAAAGAGGAGGCATGGAGGGTATAGGCCATGGACAGGGGGGAGGTTTTGTTTCCATTTAGCATTCTAAGCCTATATCTAGGAAAGCAGTATAGCCAGAAAAGCAGGAGTATTGCCTGTTTTTTGAAGAGAGATACTGTGTTATGACTCATAGAAAGGAAACTTTGATACTTGGTATCATTATGAGACTCTTGGGCATTTTTGAATCCTTAACAGTTATTTGGTTCATGCAGCCTGCTGGTTGACCCTTTAAGATATGCTGATTTCATCTCATAGGTATTGTATATGACTTCCCTTCCCCAAGCCTGACTGTCTCCCACGGTGTGTCTGTCATTGCTCAATTCTTTGCACCTGTCTCCCTTCCTACCCATTCAAATGACCTTTTCACACTGACGCTAGATTTCTCTCCTTACAAAGATAAGATACCTTAAAACTTCCAATTTGAAAAATTAGAGGGTAATTATTTCTATGGAGACAATTTCATTGTTTCTCTTCAAAAGGACTCATACCTGGCATCCTTAGAATCAGGGACTTAAGTGTGGTATTTTTGAAACACCGCTCCAGGTGAGTGTGCTGTATCTGCCACACCTCCCTGAGGTAACAACTTCTGTCATTGGGCTAGGTTGTTTCTCTGTGTTCATTCCGCTCTCTACTTTAGAAACTTCCAGGGTTCCCCATCATCTACAATTCAGAGTTGGATTCCCTTAATGTGGCATTCAAACCCTTCCTCCTCTGGGCCTCAGCCATTTCTCCGGTGTTATCTCCTGGTTCTGGCCCTTTCACCACCTTCATCCCTAGCTGTACAGAAGTTTTCACAGTTCCATTTTCAGGCTTCTGTCTTTCAAGTACCATGCCTTGATATATGCTGTGCCTTCCTCCCATCTCTGCTTCATTCATTCATTCCTTCACCTGTCAGAGGAGTGCAGAGCTTGACAGGAGAATATGGGAAGGACACTGAGATACAGATTTGGAAAATAATCAGGGAAGACTTCTTGGAGGGAAAGGTGTCTAGGCAGAAAATTAATGTAAGTTTAAGAGTTGATCAATGGAAAAAGTTGTGTGGTGGAATGCAGAGAAGAAAAAAATGTATTCCAGGTAAAAGGAAACGTATTTGTGAAGATTTGGGCTAAAAAAACAAACATAGCCTGGCTGGTGTAGCTCAGTGGATTGAGCACAGGCCTGTGAACCAAAGGGTCACAGTTCAATTCCCAGTCAGGACACATGCCTGGGTTGCAGGCTGGGTCCCCAGCAGGGGGCGTGTGAGAGGCAACCACATATTGCTGTTTCTTTCCCTCTCTCCTTCTCTTCCCCTCTCTCCTTCCCTTCCCCTCTAAAAATAAATAAATAAAGTCTTTTAAAAAACAAACAAACATGGGCCCTTTTGAGGAACTGAATGAACTTTGGCATAGCTCTGGAGCATAGAGCACCAGGCAAGGAAATGATCTGGTGGGCCATACTAAGAAATTTAACTTTATATTTAAGGAAATGGGAAGCCATGAAAGAATTTTAAGAAGGGTGATGTTGACATGAGTTTAGATGGTCATCTGTCAGATGGAGAATGGGCTATAGTGGGCAGGAGTGGGGGCAGAGAAACCAGTTGGGGGACTATGACGTAATCCATGGGAGAGCTGGAAGGAACTGAGTGGCTTCTGGATAATTTTGGAGAAATAGTGAAAATTGTCACAGACAATTCTTCATGATTTGGCTTTGTGACTGGGAGAGACTGTTGTCAGGATGGGGAAGTCTGAAGGTGTTACAGGTACTTTTGAGGAGAGTTTCGGTTTGTGACACCTCTGAAAATCCTTGCAAGTGGAGGTGTCAAGTGGGCAATTGGTTACCTAAGAATAGAGCTCAGTGGGGATGGTGTGGGCTTAAGAAACACATTTATTCAGTAGAAATTAAATCACAGTTGTACATGGCATTTCCCTAGGAGAGTGAGAAGGTGAGAATGCTAGGAAGAGGAAACTTAAGTAGCAAGAAGTCTCAAGGACATTGAGAAGGAGCTGCCAGAGCAAACCAGGATAGTGCTGTCTTGGGGGCCAAGAGAAGAGAGCATGGAAAGAGTGGTTCAGAGCTTCAGGCGCTGTTCAGTTCTTTTATTTATTTATTTATTTATTTTATTGATAATGCTATTACAGTTGTCCCATTACCCCCCTTCATTCCCCTCCACCCTGAACACCCTCTCCCACTTCCATTCCCCCCCTTTAGTTCATGTCCCTGTGTCATAAGTTCTTTAGCTTCTAAACTTCCCCTACTATTCTTGCCCTCCCCCTGTCTATTTTCTACCTACCATCCATGCTACTTATTCTCTGTACCTTTCCCCCCTCTCGACTACTCCAACTCCCTTGTTGCTAACCCTCCATGTGATCTCCCTTTCTGTGGTTCTGTTCCTGTTCTAGTT